>JARHVA010000427.1:357500-1557500 GCA_037957365.1 Torreya grandis
TCACTTTGACAGGTATTATAACTTAGTGGTTCCATAGAGGGGAATTATAATTTATTTATTAGTGGATTACAATGAATAAGTTTTCAAAAATAAATTTAACTAAAAAATAGATGTATAATTTTTGTTTTTTATAATGATTTAAAAAAAATTATAAAAACTTATTTTTGAATAACTTATTATTTATTAATAGAAATTTTGAAATATGCAAAAAAAAATTTAACACTGCTTTATATAATCTTTTGAAATGTAAAAATAACATTTTTATTTATTTTAACCATAAAATATTTCACATGACCAACTATAACTTAAAAATTAAGTGATAATTGCTATAAATGTTATGTTATCTTAATTATTTATTAATTTTATGAAAGGAAAAAACATAAATTACGATGATTTTAAAGATTGTGTATATATGTTTAAAATTAAAGACAAAGTCAAACGTTTAATAATTTTAAATTTTATGTAACTTTTATAGGCTAATATGTGCATTTCATATTTTAGCATGGATGGGATAATCAAAATGGAAATTAGGCTATGTATACAATTGTGAAGAACTTACAAAATAATATTTTGATTGAAGGGAGATTGTCAATTTAGAATTTTTGAATTGACTTATATAACACACAATATGTGACATTAGTAAAAATGAATTTTAATTGGAGACTAAAATCATATTAAAGACAAAAATAAAGTTACCTATAGTGGCATGCTAACTTCACTACTTAGTCATGACAGTAAAATCATATTTAGAAACACCCCAATTTCACCATTATGAACATTGTAATGTAATTACTTAAAAACAATATAATTTCACTGTATAGAAACAATACAATGACAACTCTATAAACTCTCGAACATCACCTACTAATATTACCTTTTAATGTTAGCTCTGAAAGATGACTTCAAGCCCTCTTTAATCTTTCAAAATCTTAAAAAACACTTAAATGACTTAAACGGGAACTTAAAAATTACTTTTTATTTAGTGTCTCAAAGGACTTTCAAAAATATTTATACAATTAATCACTAAAAACTACCATTTGAACCTTACAAAAAGATCCAAAATTTATAATGATAAGCTCAAACTCAATCTTGATCTCACAAAAATATCTATAATATTAATTATAATATTTAACAAAAATATGTTATCAAAAATATTAGTTATAATATGAACTAATTTCATAAAAAATACTAAAGTTTTGATCAAAGACATTTTGTTAAAGCAACACCGTTAGATTTAATAATTTGATCCAACCAAAAGTAGTGAATGTTGTTTGACACTCCACTCTTGAATTTACCTCTTTTCCACACTATCCAGTGTCTATAAGATTTCAAGATAATTTTGGCTAGAAATGTTTCTCTAATTTAAATAGTAATAAAGGTATGAAAACAAATGTCATTTCATTTACTTATATCATAAGGGTTGTTTGCAAATATGCACTAGGTAAGAACATTTTTAAAATATTTAAAAGAATTGATTTATAAGATTAAACAAAATGTATCAATTAATTATTAAAAATACTATATAAATTTTATAAATATTTTGAAGTTAATCAAATTAATTTGATTATTATAAATTACAATATATTTTTGAAGTAAATTTATGATAATATTTAAATATATAATATAAATTTTTAAAAATAATATATACACAATTTAAAAATATATATTAATTATCAAAATATAAAATTTATGTCAATTTATAGTATGGAAAAGTCATTTTATTCAAAATGAAATATATTTACTCTTATTAATTGTGAATATTATATAATCATATTTAAAATAATAAACTATAAGTAATTTAAACTAAAAGTCAAGGATTGAATCTTGATCTCATTCTTTTTAGCATGTTAGCAAGAATTGATCTTTAATAAATTCTTTATGAATCAAGCAACTTCACTAATTAAACCAACAACCATTCACATAATAATTGATGACATAATATTAACAAAAAATATTTTGTTTTATTATAAATAAAAAGAGTTCTTAAAAATAAAAATAAGGCAAACAAATGTCCATATAATCAATGAGAGGATTCCATTTCCGTTATCATTTTAGGGAGCCCTCTGTTAATAGCACAAACATTTTTAATATTTACCATACCCTGGTGAACGACGTGGCTTCAGTATGAGGAAACAGAACATCTATAGATTACCTATGTTGAAAATAGTTTTCATATTGTGTGAAAATAAGTATTTACAAAAAGATAAATAATAAGTTTTAATATTTATTATGATCAATTTATCCAAAAATAAATATTAGTTACAAAGTTGTTAGTAAATGTATGATTAATACGATAAAATTGTATTAGTTAGAATATTATATATTTGAGATATATTGTTAATAAATTAGAATAATATATCTAAACAATAGTTTGCTTAATTAAAAGGGATTCGAGGGAGAGAAATTAGGGAAGAAATTATATTCTTATATATTTGTGTAAAATCTCAAATGATTCGATTAATGAAAAATAAAGCATAATATTATAATTTGTGACATTGAAATTATCTGTGCACTGCTTGTTTCTGAATTAAGCTCTTTGAATTCGTAACAGTGATATCAGAGTAGGCAGATCCTGTGATGGGAGAATGATTTGTTGAGAGGGGCAATTGTCATATGCATCGCTCCACCCAATGAGGAAGAATAATTCTGCTTGGATCGCTTTTGAACAATAAAGAGTTCAGTTTAGGACGCCTTCACCCAGCTCATTACGTGTTTGTCCACCCATGCTGCTCCATTCATATTTCTTCCTTCTTCACGTCATCTCTCCATTTGCATCTCTCAAAGTATCGTTGCCATAAATCACATGCTTAGTCTTTTGATTTCAATCTGGGATTGTATTTGCTAAGTTGCTCTATTGCGCTTAACATGCATTGATTTATCCATTGGAGAAATTCATTGAAGGAAAAAATGATTCTGTTGAATATTGACAGATCATTAACATCTTATTTGGCATCATTATTTGAGGAAATTTTACTTGGCATTGCTGCAATCTTCCTCTGTGCAGTACAGATCTAGTCTTACCTCGGCGTCAACATTTCTCCATGCTCGATCCTTGCATCACGGTCTTCATTTGTGGATATCTCACCTTGTCTCCGTTCCATGCATTGACTGCAATAGACGTAGCAGACTTACTCCATCTACAATGTTCCACAGCGGCACAGTTCGTTTTGGTGCTCAAGTCAAGACCTAATGCAATAATCCAAAAGTGAACGTTGTCCTGCCAAATCTGAGACGTCAAATGTGCATCTCTTTTGCCTCCAGCTCCAAGACAGCGTACTTCATCCTTTTTTTTTAAGGTCATTAGTTTTATAAGTCTTAAAGTGAAATAGCAAAATGCTATTTGCTTTAGGTTATAAGATAAGTCGAATTTCTTTTGTAATTAGGATTGTGTCGAAGTCCTTTTATTTGGCTGTTATATATATAGTCTACGTTTTGTAAAGTTTTTAAAATATTTTTAGATTTAGATTTTGTTGGTGATATATGTCTTGTCAAAAGATTTTATTTTATATTTTCAGGAAAAATAAAAGTGGTCTTTTGTCATTTTAATATTAATATGTCAAAAGGAGTCTTGTATATCTTTTTAACAAGTCGTTATTGTCAAAAAGTTTATGAGTCAAAAATTTGTTCGTTTATTGTATGTCAAAAATAGTCATATTGTCAAAGTATATTGAGTCATTGACCCAAGAGTCATTATTTACGTGTGTCATCATTTGTCAAAAAGTCCAAATTGTGAAAAAAAATTGCTTTATGGATGCATTTCCGAGTGTACCCAACATCCAATGAGCATGCCAGCATTGTAGGAGGGATTTTCCTTGAAAAATTCATGTACCTGAGCTACATCGAGATATCGACTAAGTGAGCAGCAACATACTAGAGGTTGGAGGATACACAGAGGAAGGAGGTTTCCAGAGCCTCTCGTCAATCACCAACGACAGGGCCCAAAATGTTTTGGTGACATTTTGTGGTGTGTTAATTTTAGTTATTTTGGTGTGGTAGTTACATTTTTTTCAGCATGTGTGAAAAATAAGAACAGTTTTACCTATTCACTTATGAACAATATTTCCATGTAACCCTTCTTGTATAAGTACATTGGAGAATATTGATCTAAAACACATTTTAGTAATCATGATGTAAGGTTAGTGGTAAACCTGTTAAAACCATTTTGTAAGGTTAGTGGTGAACCTGATAAAATCATGTTGTAAGGTTAGTGGTGAACTTGAGAAAACCATTTTATAAGGTTATTAGTGAACTTGTGAAAACTATTTTATAAGGTTCTTGGTGAACCTATGAAAACCATTTTGGAAGGTTATTGGTGAACCTGTAAAACCAATTGTAGATGAGTGTGAAGAAAAAAATATGCAATGATACATGTATGCAAAGAAGATCATGAGCACACGGAGGTGGAACGCTCCAATCAAAAAATAAGATATATGTATACCATGTAAAAACTATGGAGGGAATGTTGGGATTAGTTTTCACATTGTGTGAAAATAGGTATTTACAAAAAGGTAAATTGTAAGTTTTAGTATTTACTATGGTTGATTTATCAAGAAGTAAATATTAGTTACAAAGTTGTGAGTAACTATATGGTTAATAAAGTAAGATTTTATTAGTTAGAATATTATATATTTGAGATGTATTGTTAATGGGTTCTAGCAATCTATTTAAAGAGTAGTTAGAGGGATTCAAGTGAGAGACATTAGGGGAGAAATTATAGGAATTATATTCTTATATATTTGTGTAAAGTCCCAAATGATTTAATTAATGAGAAATAAGTAGAATATTATTGTTTGCGAAATTAAAATTCTCTGTGCACTGCTTGTTTCTGAATTAGGCTCTTTGAATTCATAACATGTTGGGTATTCAACATGGGGCATATAGAGAGCAGCTATGGGGCAATTTGGCTTGGTGCCTTTTGATAGTCATGACATTAGCCAATTTCAACAAGATGGGTAATGCTTGACAACCTGCAAAGGTGGTTATGTGAAGTGGATTATCATAAGATTGACCCAAAAGGTTGCAACATTCTTGTGTTAATTCTAAAGCAAGGGCATCCTAATGTGAATTAGAAAATTTCAAGATAGGCAGAGGCCTCAAGTCGATCTACCTACAAGAGGCAAGCCATAAGCTTTGATATTTTTGTCATAAGTTGAGATGAAAATGGTTTGAAATAACTCCTTGCATATTGCAAAGCATCATTTTTTCTACCTCTTTATAGAGTTTATAGTTTGTACAAATCATAATGATGAAGCTTAAATTCAAATGAAGGTCCTTCCTGTAAGATTTTTTCATGATGAACACTAGCCCATGTGAGAGCCAACTGAAGATCCCCTACCTTCCTTTTCTCAAGTATCTGATATAGTTCCACAAAGGAAGCTTTCAAATAAATTGCACCATGTTCATTAGCATCCATTACAAATTAGTCTCCAAGTTCAAACAACTATTGTCTATAAAAATGCAATGCAATTATCATCTTTATAACATGGTCATCAATTTTCACTTCCCTATATGCCTTGGCTATATCATGGTACCAGGTCAATATAGAGTAGCCAAACAAAATTTGTAATTGCCTGGTAAATAAAAGTTGAAGGCATTCCCTGTGGTATCAAAAATATATTTTTTCTATGGTTTTGTCCAATGTTGTGTCCAAGCCATTCATATTAGGTTTCTATAGTCAAGGAGAGGCATGTCAATAAAAGGAGAATCTGCAGATGACTTGAGAAGGCAAATATCCTTTATTTGTTTTCAATAATATTTTACTCTTCATATATATATATATATATATATATATATATATATATATATTTGGTTGGATTTGCCCATTTTTAAAATGACCTTTTTAATTTGTGTCTTATCTAGAGTTGATCTTTTGAATTATTCTTGTGAAAATGATCTTACCATATGTATTTCATAAAATGAGTCCTGAAGAAACACGTTTTTGGGACATAAAGGATAAGCAAAAAACATTATTTATTTCTAACTCTCCCTCATCTTGATCATGTTATGGTCATTTATTTCCTGATTTTTGTAAGGGTGAAACACAGTCCAATAGCTAGAAGACTTGTTAACTTGATCTGACAACCTTCATATTTGTTGCATACAACCCTAATAAAGAAGGTACAGATGAATCAAATGAGGATTGTGTTTTGAAAATAGTACCCACCATAAAACTAAAACTAAAACAATCATGTTTTAGTCTATTGTCCTCCACCAAAGGCCCCAGACGTATCCTAAATTTTTCCATAGCTAGAGCTAAGGTCTCCTCTTCCTCTATGGTTGTTTCCATGAGCAGATAAAATGATCAAAGGCCTCAAAAACCTAGTGCGATGGTAGGTAATAAAGTCATTCCCTGACATGTTTTTATTAATGAAGTTATGTATAGTGTAATATTTATATGTATATGTTATGAATATATAAGATTTTATAATTATAATGAATTTAAGTTTATATTATGAGTTGATATGTCTTGTTTTTAATTGTATGTCAAGGTTTGAATTTTATTGAATGCTACAGTTTGTTTGTAGAGTTAATATTTAATAATGTTTTTATTTTTCATTTTTATAATAAAAAACAAGGTGATTTCTCTTGTACCTTGGGTGAATGTTTAAGTTTCATGTTTCAGTGATATGTCAGCATGGTGAGTATTTTATTTTTTTAACTTTCTATGATTAGTAAGTGATCTATTATTTGTATCAATAATAAATTTCATAATTGAAAGTTATTCCAATGATATAAAAAAATTAAAATGTTTTTATATTTTATTGCTTTGATTTTCTCTTCCTATAACTTTCTATTGCAAATGGTTATTTTCTTCAGTCCCATTTATCTAATTTTGGCCATTCATATACATTAATATAATTTATTTTGTCTTTATTTATTTAATAAAATATAAGATAATGCTAAGAAACTATCACATAGATCAACATTTATAATGTACAGACGTGTACAATAAAATAAACTTCATTCTATTCATTATAATATCAATACATCAATTTCATAAAAGCTAAATATTTAAATTATCTTTTCATTGATACAACCATGTTTTAAAACTTATTAATTTATGAATACTTTGAGAAGGATAATATTTATGTAATAAAAACAACAACAACAAACCATAATGACATATAGTAAGTAAATGTGTATACATAAATGATAACAATGTATGATTCACACAGATATGTTAAATAGTATGTATGTGTGTCCAAATTGTATCATCATGAAATCAAAAAATAGGCCATATCAAGATACAATATATACCATAATATAAGTGTACAAAATGTGCCATATAGGCATACAATCTGGGTCATATCAACATACAAAATAGATTGTCCCGACAAATACCCTTCACAAAATAACTAGCTCTCATGTTTCACATTGCCTCTAAATAAATTGCACATCATCACCATATATGTATAAATGGGGGTGTTGCATGACTCATTACATGAAGGAATGATCCTATCAATATGTGAAGGACCAATTTTATCTACTGCAACCTCAAAACATTTTGGCACCTGCACAACATATCAAAAAGAAAATTTAAAGCAATAAAATGATATATGAAAAATGATAGAGTAGTGAAGAACAAAATTTTGCAACAAGGTGATTCTGGGCTCACCACATGCCACCTAAATGGCTATATTGGGATACACTATCGTAAAATTATTTGAGATCGAGAACATTATGGAATATACATATAGTGTTATCTATCTATATGTGCATAGAAATGTAAATATAATGTAGAGTATCATTATTTGAAGTTAAAAAACAATTTTACTAAGTGTTCTCATCAGTCTTTGTCTCTGAATCAAGTGATGTTAGGGAGATAATGGTTCTTGGGATGAAACTGAAACATTAGTTAAATGTTGTTTTGATCCATGTAGGGTACCTATAACATCTCTCATCATATATAAAACTAAAAAATTAAAGAGGTCAATTATGAATCAAATAAAAATAAACTATTTTAAGATATTTAAATCAAAATTATTCCTTTTCTACATAAAGAGAGAGCAAGAAAGGGATATAAAGAAAAAAATTATTCCTTTTTAACTAAAACTATGGTGTATACAAAATATTTAAATAATATAAAAACTTGATGTAATTTTATTTCATAACTTGAGGTAGGGTACTGCAGTTCTAATTGCATCCTCAACAACAAAATCTAAGTTAGTTGTATTACATAAGATATTGGTGATCTTCTATATAATAAATAAATGAAATAAGTAAAATATTAGTCGATTAAATAAACATATACTAAAAGATAAATTGAATATTTCTTTACATATATAATCAAACTATAATTAATTAAACTTTTATGTCAAATACAAATGGTGAAGTAGATAAGCCCTACATAATTAATTGTGTGTTGATTGGAGGTCGTGAAGCAACTATAAATGGCATATACTCTAACATGCTAATGTTCTGAGCTATTAAATGAATTATAGAGACATATCCTCTGACATTGTAGTGTCTTAAAGTCCTAAATCACCTACATATAAAATATATTTTGACATGTTAGTGTCATGAAATGCTAAAGAAACTATAGATGGAATATGCTATTATGTATAAGCGTGCAAATATTGTGAAAGAATTGTAGATGACAAATATTATTGCATACTACTGTGTTGTACAAATGTACATCTAGTCTCCATAGATGTGTCTATTGGATTTGTAGATGTAACCTGTGTATGTCTAACCTAAAAAAGAGGTCCACTACACTTCCTCCCACATGATGTGTAATGATATACAAAAACTATAGGATGACTACTAGTTATGCTACCACTAGTAGGAGGGACACTAACATCAATAGTAGGAGGGACACTACTAGATATGTCATCATGTATAGCCCATGTAGAACTCTTTAGTAAATGCATCCCATGGTCAATCATAACATATGCGAGACTATTAACTACCTCAAGGGTGTTCATTTATGTACTACGATGCAAGATTTCAAAAATAAAACAATGTGTTATTGTCCTTTTATTTTTATGTACTCAATTTTGGTGATTTTGGTCCTACATGACACCAGGTTTGTCAAATGAGGACCCACCTCCCCTACCTTGGGAGGCCTTCATGTCAAAATAATTAGAGATTTCTTGTAAAACAAAATCACAATAATTTTTTAAAAAAAAATATAATGGAACCACATTATTATGAGGCTCATTAAACACCATCCACCACCTATCCCAAAATTTGTTTTTAATCTTTGTTTCAACACACTAATCAATTATGTTAATGTGTTTTTAACTCGTTGGTGGTGGTTCATTGGTTATAAGATTAAGAAAAAAATCACATACTTCTTATTTGTTTGTCTTTTTTTAATGTCCTCATATGACAACTTATCAAAATAATAATCTTTTAACACCTCTCTTTGATGAAACATTGTATTAAGTTACGAAGTGATATTTCTCACTTAATTGAAAATGACCTCCAATATAGTGGCAAGTGACTTCCGTGCACTATGGCTGAAAGAGTCACACAAACTATTGATAATAATTTTTAATTATTGCCAAATTGAGTTATATTGTTCATATAATTGAGCTTCTTCTTCTGGGAAGTCAAAATGTTGTGATTTTTTTATCATGATTTTGTTTGATGTTTTCTTCAGGTAATGGGTCCATCAATTTTTTTATATATATTTATAAAAATAAACATTTTCTTCAGGAAATGTGAGATAAATGTAAATTTAATTTCAATACCCTAAACATTTACAAAATATATAAATACAAACCTTGAAATCAAAATTTAATAAAAAATAACTTACCTAAGACCTGGTTGAAATACACAATCAATTTTTTGAGAATCAAAGAATGCTATATCACACTTGACCTTTTCATTTTGCCTTCTAAAACATGAATGATCAACTTTAAAAATAAAATGTTGATTTTTGGTAGAAATATAGTTTTATAAAGGGCTTATGCCTTTTTTAACAAAGGGTGTACACCATTTATAACCCAAAATGGGCATACCCACCTTTTCCTTGGTACCATGCTAAGAAAACATAGGTTCATATTTTTTTCAAGAGCATACATCCTTTTGAAAAGGGTGTATGCCATTTGCAAAGGAAAATTTATGTTTTGAATTTTGGCACTCTTTTTGTACCCCAACTTTGTGTATATGTCCATGAAGTAAAATGAAATATAAGGAACTAGCATAAACACATCATACTAGTCCATGCATATATATATTAGCAAAAATGTCATGTTAAATAACATATCAAACTACACTATGTAAGATAAGAACATGAGTATAGGAATGTGTAGATGTTAGTATATAATCTCAATGTAATGGAAATGATCATAAAATAATAGAACATGTGTCAATCATGATCATATAGAAGAAAGATGCCCCCAACTTAGTGTGTCACATGGGAAAAGGAAAGGTCTAGCATCTACATGCTCATGTATCATGGATCTAATATATGCCTGCATCACACTCAAGTAGTCATGAAACATATGTGTGTAAATAATTGATACATATACTAACATAAATTTAAAAATCATAAGCAAAATCTAATAAACTTGTGAAATGCTTTAAAATTTTGTATTTTTATTTAGTTGAATGTTTTGATTTTATTGAATATTTGTCTTTTTTTTAATTTTTAATTTAGAATGTTTGAAAATTAAAAATCTATCCAATGAGCTCAAGATGAGGATTAAAATATGTGATGAGTGGTAAATGAGTAACATTTCATGAATGAAATGTGTCATATGTATGCATAGAAGAATCAAAAAGTGTATCATGTTCTTTTGGTAAGTTTGTACTTGCCATCATTTCTTGAGAGATATTTTATTTTATGTCTGAATATGAAAAATGAAATGCCCTATACTATGGTGATGGCCTTATTGATTTTTTATTTGCAATATGTAATGTGTCTGGTACCTTGATAGATATTCCATTGTTTGTATACTAGATGAAGATACATTTATTTTCAATTTCTTTTGCTCTAAAGATGCTACTTCTTTGTAAAAAGATGTAACCTTGCCTTCGTGATCAGAGGATATACAACCTTGGTTTTTATCTATAATTACTTCTATTTATTTCAACCATGCTCCTCCAAAAAAAACATTATATGCACTTAGATTTTAGATAACATGAAAATTAAGATAACACTCTTTTGAATAAAAAGGAAATTTTAGCTTGATTGATACCATACATCTTGTAAATATACTAGTTTGATCTAAGTGTTGATACTTATTTCCAAGAGAGATAATAAATCAAATAGAACAAAAATGTGTGTATTAATAGTCCATAACATTGATATATGTAAATTATTTGCCATTTATATGAGCAGTGATAATAAAAGGGTCTTGATATGAGTAAAGGCTTGTAGTTGACCCCTTCATAACCACATTTAGAACTATAGCTTTTTCAAGTGATTCTCACTTTTTCACCTTTTGTTAGAAATTTTGATTTTAGTATGCTTATTTGCTTATCTTAAAGTTGATTTTCCAATTGATATATTTTTAACATTAATTTTCACATACATTGCTTTGGTAATTGATCTTTTTTTTTTTAAATATCTTGATATTTTTCTAACATTATTTACTCTAGCTTTGCCTTTTGAATATTTTCTTGCTCTAAGTTTTGCATTTGCAAGTGTTGTTCTTATGAATTATCCTTTCGTATCCATATTATATCCTTTTGCACTTGTGCTTTAGGAGATGTATGCATACTGTGAGTGGGTGTCTTGGAGTAAGTGCACGGAGATGGGGGCCAAAAAGTGGACAATAAATCATGCTTGGGGTGTTGAAAATAGTTCCACATGTGTGGTTTTGAAAAGTGCATACATATTTCTCTATGACATAGTTTCGGTGATCACCGATCCTAAACTGCATATGCAATTTAATGTATTAAAACCACCTATGTGATTTAATCCATTAAAATTGCATATGTAGTTATATATAAATAGAACTACCTACATGGTTTTGGTGCTTTATAACCAAATATAAAGTGTTGATGCCATTCATTTCGCATCGATGCAAACCACAACTAGGAAAAATGAAGAAGAAATATACGGTTGGCAATGAGACTAGGGTATGAAAAAACACTCCAACAATCTAAATTCGATAATGGAACATTGAAAGAGATGTGTATAAATACGTTCTAGTGCATTTAGAAATAAAATTAGTTAATTTTATTGATTTTTTTCTTGAAATTGTTTATATTTTTATTTTTCATCACATGTAGAGGCTAATGTGACAAGTGAAAATGAACAAAAACCTTACCCTACTATCCATACTAACCCATAAAACCTTCATATCCCTTCTCTCCCACAAAACCCTCTTATCCCTCTTGCAATCTTGGAAATATGATTATCATTAATGTCAAAAGGGACATTATGAGCATGTCATTGATGTTCAAGATTGAATATGGTGATTAGAGGATATAAAAAGGATCCTATCAAAGGTCAATGATGATTAAAATGCTTGTGTGCATGAATGGAATTCATCCAGTTCTTCATATTGATCATCTAGGCACTTTGGTTCTATGATAAAAAAAGATAAGAAGGCATTTTAATGACATCACTTTTGCCATGTGTGAATGAGTATGGGAGAGATGGTCACATGGTTATGATCAAACTAGTCCCTAATTTTTATGTGCCATATTTAAAGACATGCGATGAAGCACAATTGAAGTTATGGGCATGCAAAGTTGGCTACTCAGACAAAAATCACTAAGTTTCAACACTTAGCCAAATTTACAAAAGGGTTCAACAGAGCCAAGTAAGCATATTGATGAGGTCAATATTTTCACACACATACGTGCCAAGATAAAATGATCACATGGGTCTTTTAATTTTAGTTCCTAATTTATATGCACTAAATCTTAGGTCACACGATGCAGCATGACAAGAGATATGCTTGAGAAAAGAAAGGATCACAACCATTTTGACAGTGTTTTCCAACACTTAGTCAAATTTATAGATTGTAAGAAATAGATGAATAAGCATTTTGATGATGCCATATCTTGCATATATTAAGGCTTCATGAGCAAATGGATAGATGGATGGAATCCCCTATGCAAGAGGATCATATGTGTTAATTTTTAGGTCATGTAACTAAGCATGACAAGAGTTATACAAGATCAATGTTGGCCTTCCAAGAAAGTTTGAGGCATTTCTAGCTCTATGGTAGAATAAGCTCAGTGAGATTAATGGATTTATATCTTGCACACGTGAAGGATTCATAAAAAAATGAGCATATGGGTTTGTTCACTTTCATGCCAGCTTATATGGTCCAAATTTTAGACTAGGTAGTTGAGTGAAGAAGAAGATATGAAGGTGAAAATTTATTCCTCCAGGTGTAATTGAGATGGTCCCCATACTTAGAAAAATCTACTCAAGGTAAAGTTTGAGCAAGTCTTGAAGAGATCAATAGAGCATGTTGGATCCAAGATGCCAATATGAAATGAGATGAAGATAGGTGCTCAAAGTTTAAAGATTGATCAGTGTCTATCTCTTTTTTATATGTTGAAGATCCAACAAAGTGTATCAAAGTCAAATTATTATAGGCACCTCTATTAGTGACAAGTGTCACAATCATAAAGCTTACATAGTAAATTGACTATGTTGTTTAAAGTCAAATTATCAACAAGAAATGTGAGGATGCCAAGTGTCTCAATAGTAGAAACTAATTGTAATGTATAGAATGAACATGTTTATACCAAGTATCACATTCTAAAGATTTTGATAGAGATAAAGATTGAGCTTGTCAAAAGATCTGATAGTGAGTGGGAGATCATGCAAAGGAGATCCAATAGAGTGATTGAATTTAGATGAGATTAAGTGCTCAAGGTTTAACAAGATAGTGGTGAGTTAAATATTAAGAAAGTCTGAAAAGATTGATGGAGTGAAAGTGATCCAAAGATGAAAAAATAAATGAGATGGATAAAGAAGCTCGATGTTTAACATCTAGACAAAGCTAAAGCTTAAAAGCATACAAAGATTGAATGGATAACATGATCTTGTTAGAGATAAATTAAATGGATGCATTTTAAAGTTGATTTATTTGAATATGGACCATTAGATCATGGTGCCAAATGCAATATCAATGATTGAGATTTAAACATAAGTCTAGTCTAATGATAAGATACAGTAACATGCAATTAAGCCCTATATCATGACACAGACAATGAGATTGATCAAATTAACTAATCCAATCTATATTAATGAGCATGTGCATCAAAACTAGAGTCCAACTAATGCTATAGATAGTAATGAGACTAGGAATCATGATGGTGATGCATGAATTTAAGACACGGGAAACTTATAGTTTAAGTCATAATGAACTAAGTCCAAAATAGACTGTGATGTGTTTGTGAATGAATGTGAACACATAGAAGATATGAAACCCTAGATCAATTGCTTATATATATGATATCTAGATTACATGTTATAGGCAACTATTTCTGGATCTATTTATATTGAGTAGAGTTGAATAAATAGATAGAGGTAGAGAACAAGAGAGATGAAGTGTGTCGAATAAAGCCATATCTAGACACAGATACAAAGGGATAGAAAGGGAGAAAGGCACAAATAGATTATGTGCAAAGCATGAATAGTTATAGACTAGACCTGTACTAAATAATAGAGATTTGGATTCATGTATGAATCTATTTTGTAATCTAGAGTTGTAGCTCTATAGAATAATTTGATAGGTTAGTGCCATCAGATAAGTTGAGTGGGTGATCATATTAGGGAGTGGGTGATTCCTTAGAGTTAAATCTCTTAAACAAGGGGATTGGTGTCTCCTTAGGGTTGGCACCCTTAAACTTTGTAACTAGTGAGGTTCCTTATCATGAGGCTGGATTAGAACGGTAGTTTCTAGTAGATATTCTCATGGTGGGTTTTCCCATATTGGGTTTTCCATAGTATATCTTGTGTTATGTTTTTTTTGTTTGTGTTATCTCTACATATAGTTTCAATCTACATTAAAAGAGTTTAAAAGAGCTAAGTTTATTAATATATTGATTCATCCCCCTGCCCCCCACCCCTCTCAATATCTAGTTGTGTTCTAATATGTAGTTCATCAAGCTCTCCAAGGTAGTCAAGAGGATTTAATAGTTCATATCATTAAAAATATGATCAAACTTAAGAATTTTATTAGGGAATTAAGGGACCCCCATGCAAACAACCCCCATAAAATTTCTCTATCAAACACATTAAAAATATTATTAGGTGAATTTGACTTGTTAATGGGTCAAGTTGATAGGTGGGTTGAGTATAGAAATAAATGTAGGACATACTATTCCAACAAATTGTATGCAACTACTATGAGAGATAAACACATAACCAAAGCCCAAATTTTTACCCTATTCAATGATGGAAAAATTGGTGTACTGCTAGATGTGATGGCCAAATGGATTCTAATCCATTAGTGCACTCATGATTTCATCAAACAAAATTTTTGGGAGTGATGTTGAATGGTCTTTGATCACCTGCCTTATATTAATAATGAGGTCATGATGTACTTTTGACAAAAAATATTGTGAGCTTATGTTAAACAAAGTTCTAAACTATTTTTACTTATCAAAGTTTCATGGTAGATGAAAGGGATCTACACAGGATATGTTGGGTGCATATCATGTACCTAATCATCTTGAGAGAGTATGTATCAAAAAACCACATCCTGTTAAGACCCTACCCTCTAAAATAAAGGAGTTTATAAATATTAATACTTTGTATGCACTTCAGACACTTACTAGCACCCTCCTTCAATATATGATCTATGTCTTTCATACTCTTGCTGGTGAGGGTTCACATGGTGAGGCTTTGTCTAGCATTGCTATCTAGGGAGATCACTATTTCAGATCATGTGGTTCTATATACACTAGACCTAAGGAGGAAGAGGAGGATATCATGCATCCCACTCATGGTGGTATTTATGTGGGCCTAGATGATATTGATCTCACCATGTTTCAGCCATCTACATTTTATCTAGACACTTTGGCTATAACTTCCTAGGTAACTTTAATATTTTAATTATTGCAAAAAATTGTCAGACTTGTTAAATTTTAAATATTTGTACAATTTAAAAGCTAATAATTATTTTTCATTATAAATTTCAATAATGTATATGAATTTTTTTATGTTGTAGTAGGATTTTGGAGTCATATGATCACATGTATTTCTTCTACTACACCTATATATACCCATACGGAAGTGATTTTTAAGGATTAACTAAAGTTATAGTTAATTATACATGTATGTTGTATATTTATGTTGAAGTGACTAATAATGATATTTTATTTAGTCTATTAATGACCACAGTAGACACTCTGGCCTCTATTCAAGAGAGAGAAAATATAGGTGTTATTACAATTTCATCTGCATAGCAACTCATTGAGGTACATGATAATTATTTTAATGTTTAAGTGTAAGTATAGATGTGTGTTTTTTAATTATCCTTTGTACTTGTTAAAATAACTAACACACAAAATAGTTATCTATGTAGATTCCTTCGATTATATCTTCTAGTCCCATTGAAATGATTAGCATGAGTGACGTGGTAAATCTAAAATTTTAATTTATAATTTTTTCTATTATATTTCAATAATTTAGTTAGTTAGATTAAATGTTTATGATCTAATTTTGGATTTTTATTTTGTATGTGTGTGTGTGTCTTTTTTTAGGGACCCAACCCTTCCATTATCATTATCACGTCATTGACTCCTATTGGTGATCCATTTCACACTTGTATTTGCTAGTATGAACCTATTATTAACCCTATTTTACACCAATCTCAAATTGACCATTACCACCAGCTTGTAGTAAGTCCACTTATGAATAATTTTTGCATCATTTTTACTTTTTAATTTTTTAAGTATCTTTTTTCTAATAAGTGTAAAGTTTTTGACAATATTTGCATATGAACAGTTGGAGCTAGAGACAAATTTTAAGCAGAAAAGGACTTGTAGTCATCCAAATCTAATACCTCCAGTTATGAGGAAGGAATTCAAAGGAGAGGCTTCTATAAGAAAGGAAAAAAGAGTGATGCATTTTGATTATTAGGATCATGTCTTATGACATTTTTTTGTATGCCTATATGGCTTGATGTATAGTTTCTTGGAATTGTATGCTTATATGGTATTAACCCAGGATATTATATTGTGTTCACATTTTGTACATATTTCTAAGGATTTTATGGATATTATATACATATATTGTTCAACATTTCACTTTTTAAATATTTTTGTTGATTTCACCTTTTGGATTTTGTTGTAATTTATTACATATTCAATTACATGTTCACATTATTGTATGAATTAATTTTTTTTTTAGCATTAAAAATCTAACTTATAGTCTATTAAATGTTGTTGAAATGCATGGAAAATTTACATATAACTATATTACAAATTATTACAAAAGGTGTGGTAAGTGATCATAGAATATATTTTTTGAAGTTGAAATAGCTATATACCAAAGAATCATTCCCTTTGTTTCTAAAATTTACTTTACAATTTCGATGGTGTTGGAAAATCACAAAAATGTATAATTCTTTTGATAAAAAATTATTTGGGAATGAAAAGGATAATACTTTGTGATGTATGGGTTCTAATAGGTCTTGTAATCAACTAGGCCCTTGTCTTGTTCTTAAGCATGCTTATGGCCTTATTGTAATTTTGAATTTAAACTCAATTAAAGACTAAAAATTCAAACACCTAATTATTTATTAGGGTTCTTTGCCTCTTCTTGGTGGTTTATAACTCTAGAAACCATATCTACCTTCCTTGATCCCTGACTTTTAAAAAAAGACAAGAAACACAAACTTTCCTAGACCTTATCAAATAGGTATGCCACCTTTTCAACTATTTAATTGGATCAACCACTATAATTCATGAATTTGAAGGGTCCTTGAATTCATATAAATGGTATCTACTTCCATTAATTAGATATTATGCCTCTTTATGTGACTCTTTCATGAAAATAAAATTTTGGGGTTTCTAGACATTGATGTCAAATTTGTAGATTAAGAAAAGGGGATAAATTGAACCATATGTCATATAAAACCTTGAAATCACATTTAAAATCTCATAAAAATATTATTTTACCTTTATACAAACTTTCAATACTTTTTCATGGTTTGTTTACCTAGAAAATGGGGTTCACTAGGTTTTCTTCATTATAGGTTTGTCTTATCTTGAATAGGATTGTCTTATTCTTGAATTCAATCTGGAAAAAATATTTGATCTAATTAATATTCATTATGACTTACATAGATTATTGTACTCTCATTAGTGATTTCAAACTATATACATAACCTTCACTATCACTTTTGTATGAATCTTATTAAAAATACTAAACACACACTGTTTTAGACCTTGTTTCAAGTTTGTCACCTTATGATGAAAATTGGGGTTACAAGGTATTCAAAGTCTTGTTCATGAACTATGATTTTAGACTTTTTATTGATTCCAATTCCTAACTAGGTATGTGCAAGGATTTGGGGGACAATTCCATGGACATTTCCCATAACGTGATCACATTATTCAATAATGTGATCACGTTATTAAAATAACACAATCATGTTATTTAAATTATGGATTGTTAATTACCATTCCATAACAAAATCATGTTATTAAATAATGCAATATAACCATTGAAAACAAATAATGTGATCATGTTAATAACATGATTGCATTCCCTATATTATTAAAAAATGAACCCGAATGTAAAATTTCCTCATTTTGTGTTCACATTCTTTCTTGTCCTCACTCTCATCCACTTTGAAATCACATTTTACCTCAGTGAGACCAAACCTTGTTTCAATTCATCCCAATAATCCTCTAATTGATTATGCCTCCATGTAGAAGAGGTAAGTACTAAAAATCAACCCCTGTTAACCCTAATTTTTAGTATTTTTTTGTTATTTTCATTGTTTAATTGGTAATTTATTTGTTTTGAACAAACCATCCTACTAACACTCTTGTAACCCTCCTATTCCTATACCTATCCCTCCTAAGCCTCTACCTAACACTCTTTTTCCTCAATCTAACCCTCTTCCTAACCCTCCACCTAACCTCTTATTCCTTAGCCTAACCCTCCTCCTAACGCTCTTAAGTTCCATAAAATCCTCTAGGCAGTTACGAGAGTCTAATTGATCACATTATGAAAAATAAAATTGAAATTGAATAATTAATTAGGAGAATGAGGGATCCCACTTCCACCAACACCCACCACACCTATCTAGCCAATTCACTAGAAACATTATTAGGTTAAATTGACTCTATAACGAGTCAAATTGATAGATGGGCTTCATATCGAGATATTTTTAGGTTATGTTGACAAGTTATAAGCACATGAGGTTAAGAACAAAGACATATCAAAATCCTCCATTCATACCTTATTCATTGGCCCAACCACCAATGCATCATTTCCAATAACTGCTAAACATTTTTGAATCCATCACTACTAACACAATTGAATCATAGCCAATGTCTAGGACTGATGTTAGATGGTGTTTAATCATCCACCATGTAACAATCATGATTTACTATTTTATTTTTTGAGGAAAATTCTACTGTGATTTTGTCCTCAATGAGATTCTAAACTATTTTTATTTTAGTGAGTTTTAGGACCAATGGAAAGGCTCTGTATAGGATCGACCAAGTACACATCATGTTCCTAATCAACCTACAAGGATTTGTATCTAAAATACACTTGAACATAAGATACCCTCTATAGTTAAATAGGTCATATAGATTGACATTATGCATACACTTAGTTCACTCATTGATACACTCATTCAACATATGATTAAGCTCTCACAGACTGATGCTAGAGATATACCACCTAGTGTGTGTACCTGACCCCACCTTTGTAGATCTTGTGGATCTATATGCACTGGAACTTATGATGATGACATTTTTGGTGGTTTAAAGGGATTGGATAATATAGTTATGAGTTTTTGGCACACACATTTGGTGTACACATAGTAGCCACTACACAAATGTAGATATATTTTATATAAATTTCATGTTAATTTAAGCTATAATTACAAATTTCATTTAGATAAAAATTAATATAAATAGAAATTTAATAATATATATGTCATTTTTTATGTCCTAGGAGGTGATGGTGCCTTCATTGTCATAGTAAACATTTGCAACATTTAAATTGATGCAACCATTATCTACATTTTTAGATCTAATTGCTAGCCCATCCACTACTGCATCTATCTATGTTAGGATGACACCTTTTACTTATATAGAGGTAAAATTTTGAATTAATGTTATGCTCTATGTACATTTAGTCTATTTATATTTGGCTTGTAATTTTAAGTTAAATGTATCTATCAATGATCTTAAAATTCAAGTATAGTGCTATTAAATACACTCTTGGTTTAATAAAGGATAAAAATTTGCCATATATATCTTTGATAATTTATAGAAAATTAAGTTAGACCTTGTTTATATTCATTTGGTGACTCAATTATACACTCCTCCATCATTTTGAGCTGAGATAGACATAAGCATTTATGTTGTAATGTCAGTTGCATAGACACTGACAAAGGTATATATTAACTTTTAATTTTTAATTGTAAAAATAAACTTATTTTAATAATTTTACTACATACTTGGGGAAAATATAACTTATGTGAATTTATTTTGTATACAAAGTTGTCCCATGACATATGATAGTCCCAGTCCAATGATTATTAGGGCAACTTCTCATGTTTCTTCCCCATTTCAGATGCATATTCGAATGTCTATGCCTGTCACTAACTCATTTGAGCATCAAAAATAGATTAAGAAAGATCACAATCTTGTAGTAAGTGCATGTTTAAATGATTTTTTATTCTAGTTTAAAATTAATTTCTTAATAAGTGGCTGAATGTATTTTATGTTAATTTTTTAATAATGCTTGTATTTGAATAGGTTCAGCTACAAGTGAGCTATGAGTGTAGGCCCCACAGTCAGACCTTGGAGAAATCCAAGGCATTAGATGGATCTCCATCTACCAGCAAGGCATCCTGGGGAGAGTCTTCTTCGAGGAAGGAAAAGAGAGGGAGACTATTTGATGATTAATATGTCTTACATGAAATGTGCTTTTTTATATGCCTATATGGAAATGTACACATTTTTAGCATTGTATATACGTATATAACATTCACCCAATATTAGATACTATGTTGGTAGACATTGTAATTTTTTGTATGACTATCATGGCAATCTATGTATTATTGACATTGTACATGTGCCTATATGGTTATTTTTGAGTTTTTGTCTGAATTATGTTAATCTATCTAGTTTATATTCAATTTTTATTTAAAATATTATCATATAGTGTTGTTTTGATCTTTCAAACTATTATCTATTGGATCTCATATTTATTTTTGTACATCAATGAGGATTAATTTTTTTTTCAATGCTATAAATCTCTGATCTCCCATATTTTTTTAAATTAAATTTTTTATATGATTGTGTGTAGTGGAAATAACTGATGACACTCTTATCTATTTTGTATTTTTCATCACCCATTTCAAATTTTTAAATTGGTCATTATCACAATTTTATTTCACTTAAGGCCCATACCCAATCATGTTCATTCTTGTATAATATAGAGACATAAAATAATTCATAAATCCCTATAAATTTCTCACTCCTATACCTATACCTTCAAACCTAATATTTCACCTTCACTTGGTTCTAATACCATTTTGGATATATTTTCTTGAAAATAGGCCTACTACTTATATGCCTTCTCTGATTCTTGTTTATTTATATTTTCCCTCACATTTTGAGTAATCTCTATCAATACCTCTTCTACAATCAACTCCTTTTGGTGACTATGTAAATATTCTACTTACTTCTTCCTCTTTGAAACTTTATCTTTGCTAAACTTGTAGGATGAAATTATGTCTAACCTTGATTATATTATCTTTAGTCTGATAAAAGGAAATCTTCCTGACTTGAAATAGAATATTCACTCATGAAACAATGATCCATAATTGGCCAAAAGCCTTTATCATCCCCTAATACCACCTAATGCACTGTTTGTTGTTATATGATTAAGAAGGATATGAAAGTCGTAATAATATGCTCTAAGATCATGAAGAATTACAATCTCACTTATCCACTCTTTTTCTCAACTCAATTAAAAATCCACTCTCAAACAATCTTCTTTTAAACTAGTTAATTACTCATTAGGTCTACTCTTAACTAGTCACTAATCTCTTAGATCTTCTCTCCTTCATTTAAATAATTATTATTTAAGAAACTTTGGGTAGGTCTCAGGAAAACTCAAGGATTTATGTAGGTGTAAAAACTTACAATAAATAAACCAAGTATAAGTCTCTAAGAGGTTGAGTTTTCAATCTCAAATTCTATCTTTTTAAGTTTCTAGGTCTCTAGGCCTATTTGTTGTTCCAATAGGTCAATTTCTCAAAATAGAGTTTGTATCTCTTAAAAATATTATTTATATTATTATTTTATAAATTATAACATGTTACAAACCTTACCCAAGTTTATATAACTCAAATCAACCAAAAACACATCTTACCTTATGCACAACTTTCTCAAAAATGATCTTTTACAGGTGTATAAAAAAACAATCATTTATACCTAGAATTTCAAACCTAATGAAACTTGTAATAATTTATAATATACATTCCCTAGATGTTCACAAAGTTTCATAACTTATTGTTTAATCATTTGAGTTTTAGATGTGTTTTACTCAAGAAACCCTTCAAATTTATTCATAATTTATGTAGACCGAGAGCTAATTATTGATAGATCATAGATCTTGTTGGGATTTTATATTATATAACACATGTATATTGGTCTTAAAAAACCTATTTAACTATTATAATACTCCAATTGATTTCATATAGTAGTTTCAATGTCTAAATAGGCCTCTAAGAATGACTGTAATAGTAAAAATACAAAATTCTTGAGGGTTTCATGTATATAACTAAGATTTAAGCTTGCAGTCAATATGAAATGATTGGAATCATATTATAAAAGTATAATCCAATGGATAACATGAAATAAGACTCATAAATATTTATTATGTGAAATAAGAAAGCATTTACATCGTCCTTCTCCACTGAGACAAACCTGTAACATATGCTCTAACCTCTTCAAAAATAATAATTTTTGTCCTTTTAAGCTCTTTGGTTGGTTTTGTATGGTTACTCCTCATTAGTAGTGAGTATTATCACTTTGTTAGAGTATAAACCAAGATTAATAATTTATTAAACTTTCTTAGATTCTCTCTTACTCATAAAATTAAACTTATGAAATTGACCTAGTTTATAGGTCTTAATAATTACCTAAGACTCTTGTCAACATAGATTATATATGTATTTGGTGATGCTCATGCATCACCTTTACTATCTTCCAACCTACCCATTTTTTCATTCAATTTCCATACTCTCTCACTATACATTCCCTAGGCTTGGATATACCTATATGACTTCCTCTTCTTTAATACTTTCAAGAACACTTCCTCTAGCTCTTATATCCATGTATCCAACCTTCATTCAACCTACACAATATAATTTAAAAGGCCTCCACACTCCTTTACACTTTATTTCACTTTTGACATTCAAGGTCTATTTGACTTAATATACCTAATGCATGTTCTTAAGACTAGTTTTTGACCCTTCAACACCTCACTCCTGACGTACTTTAACTCCCCATTGAGGTCTCTAGACCCAAGTCAATGCCCATTAATAGTTTTATTGATCTTTAGGACTGACCCTTAAGGGTTTTAGGACTCCTAAAATTTATCTTTTTCAAATGATATTTGATAATATCACAAACCTATTCTAGCCTCCAAATCACCTTGAACACTTAAAATACACTTTCATGGAGAGAGAGAGAGAGATGGGGATGTGTGGTTTAGGAGAGTAGGGGAAGTATTATGAGTCAGTAGAGTAGGTAATAGGTTTAGTAAAGAGGGATAGATGGAACAATAATATGGAAAACTATGTGGAGGATTGAGTGGTTGAAGGTAGATAGAGGGATAGTTTCACCCTCAAGTAAAGGTCGTTTGAGGAATAAAAATCATGTAGATATAGTTTAATATAGTCTTATGGAAAGAGTTTGATTGAGTTATTAGAATTAAAAAAAATTATGGATAATTTCATCTATCAAATTTAATCTGCTACCCATAGATTCCTTTCATCATTCGAAAAAAATAATTAATTTTCATTCAACCATACAAAGATTAATAATAAGTGCAAGCAAAAAATATTAGTTCCAAGTAAAGTGTTAATATGAAAAGATCTCATATTGAACCAAAAATATCTCTCAAAACACATTCAAGGGGTGGATAATGTCTAGGAATAGGTATTATCCTCCCATTAGGCCTGATTAACAAACCCACCACCCATTCTGGCCTCAAGAATGCCCTTCCCAATACAAGAAAAAAGTAGTTTTTTAACATAAGTTAAAACACATGCAAAAATAAAACATATAAGTCATTTTAAAAAACCATCAGATCCCTACACTAAATATTTAATCCCTCTAATCACACCTTAGATCACTCATGTGGAACCTTCGAAATCAATCCATTGGATAAGTTGCTGTGATGGATCCAAAAATGCAACTTTTTGGCATTGAATAGGTAACTTCTTGAGATACAACTATCATTTCTACCTCCAGGACCTAAACTTGAGAATATATCACTTTGATCATGTCTATATAGTAAAATTACATTTGATCACACCACCAAAACATTCAAATCCACCCGAAAGTGCATTTTCACTACCGTTCAGGAGTGCAAAAATACTGACAACAAACATCATCAAAGTTTAAGTTATGGTTGCATAACTCTAGTTACAATACTTCCTAACCTTAAAATGGAATTTATAACACATCTAAGGGTCATATAACATTTAGGACCAAGTTCTTGGCCTCCCATCAGGCCTAATTGACAAACCCACCACCTATTTTGGCCTTAAGAACGCCCTTCCCAATACAAGAAAAATGCATTTTTTTCTAGCCTAAGTTCAAACATGCATAAAATAAAACCTAAAAGTAATTTCCATGAAACCTGTAAGTTCAAGAATCAATAGAATATTTATATATATAATATCCACTTTAGATACACTAATGAGGTGGATTGGTGTAGTCAAGAATCAAGAGGAGCTAGTTTGCCTCTTCAAGGAAAGAGGTCTCTAATTTGAGGTTTTTAATTAGATTTTGAGATGTAATAAGACTTAAAAATATTTTTAAACTTATTCTCCATTCTTAAGGTGGATGAATGTCCATAATTGGGGATCCTACATTGAAAATCATGTAATATCATGAAGATTCTAGTGAATGCAATGAGAGAGTGGCAACTTAAGAGTTGAATGGGGAGATAGTTAAACCATGATCTCCTAGGAAATAGGCTTTCAAAAATGTTAAACATGTTACCCCTATGCCTTGAGTAAGCAAATAGATATTTGATAGAGTAAAATAAGCATTAAAGGTCGTTCAAACTATCCTATAATAATGAAAAAACTTCATGAGAGTTGACAACAATTTGGTTGAAAAATAAGTGAATAATTGAAGGCAAGGACATGGTGAGTTAAGATCAAAATGGAATCAAATATACCACCATTAAAAAATATAGGTCAACTTATGAAGTCATTTGACCACATCAAACACTTCAAATAGCCATGATGCTTCTTCTATGTCTTCTTTCATTCAAGGCAACCTCATTTCAATGAAAAATGCTAAGTACTTTTATCAAGCTTATTTTAGCTTTAAGAATATGAAATTATTTATTGACAGTGCCAAACACGTGAAGGTGGAAGCTTATATGGAACCACCAACCTAAAAAAAATATTAGTAAGTAATTAAAAAAGAAATTCATATGTACTACCTAGAAAATAAAAAAATATTTGGTAAAATTGATTACATCTACATTTGAAATGTCAACATACCTACGTATTTTAATCCAATGAACCACTAGGATCTGCTCTAACCTTGATACTATCAAGAATAACTTCATGGTCTGAATCCTGAACTTTCTATAGTTTATTGTTTAATGGCTTGCCATGATACTTTTGTAATTGAATATTCATTTTAAGAATCAAATTTTAATAGTACAGTACCTTCTTGTGCATTTCAAAATCTATAAATAACCATTAATCTAATTTTTTATAGGATATCATTGAAACCAAGTTCTAGTCACTACCACTGACCTAGTGGGATAGTAAATGTTTTCTCCGTCTATAACTGGGGAAGTCAATTTTTTCTTTCTCTACACACTGATACAAGTAGTAATATGTGCCCTCTTGATTATCCTCATCTGAAATAACTACAAAACCATGACATGTATCACAAAAAACCATTTTTAGTGACATTATGAAGATATATAATGAGAATAAATTGTACATAATGAAAAATATTATACATAGATGCATTAGATCAGATACATGGTTATCTAATAATGTCATATTTTCAAGTTATAATGTTATTAGAACCTGATATGTGTCAATTAGAATTAGAGGTTTGAAACTACAATCATCCACCCACTCTTTTGAATCACACTCATTCTAAATAGAGTCCATACATACAAAACATAAACATGCCAACTATCTCAGATAAATAACCTAAGAACTTGCATTTGAGCTACAAAATGAGTGGAGCTCACTTGAACCCATTAGAGTCAAACAATCCTCATACTTTGCCAAGTGTTTTTCCTCTATTAACTAAAAATGTCTATGAACAATATAATTTGGCTAGGAACCATGGCATATGTTCTCATTACACCATTAAACCATGGTTTTTTCATATGTCAAATCAACACCCTGTTCAAATGTTAACTCTTTCCTTGCAATAGATCTTTTTAAACCTGCTCCAATATCGTCATGCTCCCTTTTTTGATGGCCAACCTCAGTGAAAATCCAAAAGTGTTCTACACAAAAGATAATGTGCATCTTGATTAACTAATAAAACATCCATGCATTTTTGAATTACGATGTGTGATTGTCTGGCCAAATGTAATGTTGATTGAAATTAATTTTCCTCTGACTCAACTATTCATAGAACTTATGAAAATAACCTTGCACATACTCTAAAAAATGTGATCAATCATCACTGATATAAAAATGGTACTCCTTTAATATTTTATATTAGTATTTTGTACTATTAGGTGCATGCATGAATGATATATGCATGAATATGGTAACTTTTGATGAGTTGTAATACTACTATTAAACTTCCATTTGAGGTTTGAATGTGTAATTTTTAGCAAAGTCAACTACTAAAACAATTGAACCAAGTGAGAATGTATCCTTTTTTATCTTTAAATGTTCATCCAACCATCTATCCCTATGTATGTTCCTTGAATACTCATAAATAATTATCCCTAAATTTGACCAAAAATTTGGAAATAGATATCTTTTTTGTGGCAAGCTCACACCTTTTGGATTCTTTGCAATCTTTTACTTGATAAGTCATTGATTTATATTTAAGTAAACTAATAAATTCTTGTCTAATTACACTTATACTTTCCTCATGGATACAATTTTTTGATTTTGGTAATCCACCACAAATATTGCAATTTCCATTTGAACATGATTTGTTATAAAATAATTGTCCATCCGGACTTTTCCAAAAATAGTTGGAAGAAATTTCCTAGCTGATTTTGGTGGAAATTCAATACCACACTTCTACAAAATGTTTTTAGTATGTAAAGTACAATGAATATTGCAAAAAACATCATAGTGCACTAGAAATTCAACATGTTACCTACAACAACAAGTGGTGCATGTGTGATTTATTTTTACATAAAAAGGTTTGGTCATCTCAAAATATCTTTGACAAATATAAATTTGTGGATGTTTTTCTAAAAATTTAGAGTACAATTATGTTTGATTCATATCCAAGAAATTTTTTGAATGTGGTTCATGGTTCTGAGATCCAACTCTTATTTTCACTACATCTCTTTCATTGGGCAAAACTCTTGTATTATCTTTCCAAAATTGAGCGAGTAATTTTTTGAGAGAATTAGCTATAGACTTGTCCTTTTGTGGAAGTCTACTAGAGAATGCCTAGAGCTCATTGGTATTAGGTTCATCAAGTCTTTCACATATTTTAATTAATTTCATTAATGTTTTTATATTTATATTACGTGTTTGGCTTGTTTTTGACAGCATTTGTTTTCCCCTGTTTGGACACTTACTACACAAGTTATAAGTATACATCGAGCAACATTACAATCTTAGGTGCATGATTTTGGTCCTACAATGTGATATGAATCATGTATATTTTCAATAATTTCTTTATTTTTGTCATCCATGTTAGATGTTATTAGTCCTAATGTATACATTATAGTTGTAATCTTAATCAATTTTAGCAATGAAATAAATAATTGACATCTTTGACTATCATAATCCAAATTGTGAAAGAAACTATCCCATATTTGTTGAGCCAATATTTTTGAATGGTGATCTTACATTTTGTTATGCATTGGTTATAAAATATTTTCATTGACTTCAATTAAGTACTTGTCTTTTTTACGCATAATTCTTGGAGGTGTTGTTAATGGTGGAATTTGTTGAGAGGGTGTTTTAGAATGATTATTACTTTCATTGTTTAGAGGTGGGATGGCATTTTATTCATTATTTATTTCTTCATTATATGTTTCCATGAAGTTTTATTGATTGTTAATTTCATCATTATTTGTTTCCATAATTTTTTATTCATTCATATGGGGTGAAGCATCATACATAGACTCATCATCAATAAAATCAAAAACTTGGAACTTTGAATGTAAATTTCCAATAATATCTAATTCATTATTGTGAATTTCATTATTATTAATTTCATTATGGTCAATTTCATCATTATCTAATTCATTATTGTAAATTTCATCATTATTCAATTCATTATGGTCAATTTCATCATTGTTTAATTCATTATTGTCAATTAGCTCATTATCTATGGCATTTTGTTCATCAAGATTAGTGTTCGTATGTTGTCTACCAAAAAAAATTTGCATTCATATCTTTTTTTTCTCTCTCAACTCTTATAATTCCTCTAGTTTTTTATTCTTCAACATCTTCCTCTTCCTCAAATGTGATCCATCACCCATCAAGGATAATTGATAGCTTTTTAAAGGTGGGGTCAAAAGTACACAGGTCCCATAAGTCCCACAAAAGTACACAAAGAATGTTTGTGGGGATAGAATTATTGATTTGGGTTAAAAATAGATGTTGAAAAGTGAGTTTTGTATATATTTATAATAAAATGATTACATTATACAATAACAAAATAATGTTATATAATGCAATCAAATTATTCTTAATAGCTGATTCAGGTAAAACATAGACATTTAAAAGTGAGTTTTGTCTATATTAATAATAAAATGATCATATTATTTAATAACGAGATATCAATATACTTAATATATATTAGGGATTAGGGAATTAGTGCATATGGTTTAGGGATTAGGGTATTAGAGTATACAACTTCTAATTTATGTTTTAGGATTTAGGGATTAGGGATCAGGGATTAGGTTTAAGGGTGTATTTAAGGTCTAATCACTCTATTCCATGTGAACCCAATTACTAATACAAAGGATGTTAATTTGGGATAAATTGATTGGTAAATAGAGAAATTTTATGTTTTACAATATAGGGTATAATGTATATGGTTTATGGTTTAGGACTTAGGTTTTAATGTATATATGGATAAGGGCGTACATAGGGTCCACTATGTTTTTAGGCTCAATTATCCCCCACATCATCATAGATTGAGCCAAATAGTCAATTGGGATAATTAGTAATGTGATTTGGGCTGAATTAAGTAATGTATATACCTAATTATTACTTTAAATGATGTTAATTAGTGTTAAATCAATTAGTTTAGGGTTTAAAATATAGGGTACATAGGGTTTTTGTTTTAGGGATTGGGGTTTAAGACCTAAAAGGTTTAGGGTTTAGGGTACATGGGGTCAATTACAAATATAACTGAGGATAATTTGAATCACTTGGACCTATTTATGACTATAGAATGTGTTTTTAGGTTGTCATTAAACCTTATGTCATCGTGTAGATTGAGTGAATTCATAAAAAGAGGCAATCAATCATGTTATTTAAGCCAAATTGAGCCCTATGAACTTAATTCTTAGTCTAAATGATGTTAATTTTAGATAAAATGATTTGTTCAAGGTTTAAAGAGTTTATATTTATGGTTTAGAGTTTAGGGATTAGAGCATAGGGTGTAGATTTTATGGTATATAAGGTATAATCATGAATGCAATTGGGGTAAATTTGATCTCATTAAACCTAGATCTTTGAGTAAAGAATGTGATTTTAGGCTCAATTAACCCCCACATCATCATATATTGAGCTAATTAAGTCATTTGCAATAATGAGTGATGTAATTTTGACCAAGTTAATCCTTGTGAACCTAATTATTACTATATAAAGGATGTTCATTGGGGTTAAATTGATTGGTTTAGGGTTTAGGGTCTAAAATTTAAAGGGTTTTGGGTTTAAGTCTTATGGATTAGTTTTTAAGGTAAATGGCATGGGGTTTAGGGTTTAAGGTGAATGGTATAGGGTTTATGGTTTAAAATATCAAATATAGGGTCCAATCACTAAAGTAATTAAAGAAAATTTGAGTTGCTCATTCACCTATTTGTGATAATTTCCTTCATGTTTGCATTTTTTATAAAATTAGGGTCAGTTAATCCATATATATTACGTATATTATATAATCGATTGAGCCATAAATTTTGTTTAGGGGATCAATTTTTCCCAAATTATGCCCCTAATTGGACAAATTTAATAATTGGATCAATTCATGATAGAATCAAACTTAATTTTTTCCCAAATAATATCTTACTCTTGAAGGGGTTCAAATTAGCCTCAAATTCCTCCTTGATTAAATGAATCAATTCTCTAGTTAATTATATATGACATGATATTGGGGTTAATTTCACTCCAAATCACATCATAGACAATTTAAAATAGGTTAATGTGGCTCATTTTGACCCTAATTATCTCCACAATTGAACTAATCAACATTTGCATTCATTCACTGATGAATTCAAGTTTATTGAGCTCAAACACATATTCTATACATGTAAAACTTGCATATAAATAAATATTGCTTTTGTGCTTCAATCGAGCTATTGAAATTGGAGTTGATCAACCCCCAAATCACATTTTATAAGCATGAAATTAGGTGGAAGGGGCTTGCAATAGACCTAATTTAATTTGGATGCATAGCTATATTTGTACTATAATGGTTATGTTTTGGCCATAGGTTTAAAAGATTCATTTTTAGACATCTCATGATAAAATCAATTATATCCTAAAATGTATAATGAGTTACACCTTAAAACCAAGTATAAGTAATAAAGTCAGCATACTAAAATGATCATAAATTTTTGAAGTCGAATGTGATACCATGACACCTTAATTCACTATCCAAGGTTAGGTTCCTCTCCCATATCACATGAAATAACACCACTATTAGGGAACTCAAGAATATATAAGAACATATATAAAATTTGAGCTCAAGATAAAATTTGAATTTTTGGGTGTTATGAAGATATAACACGATCACATTATTAACTAACACAATCACATTACTAACCTGGTTAATAACATGATCACATTATTAAAGGGATCATTGTATTTGAATTTGAATTCAAACACCAAGCCTTTGGCTTGGGAATGGCTTGGATTCTCGAGCGAAAGGCTTGGTCCTATCAATCTACAACTGATTCCAAGAGTATTGACAAAAAATAAAAAAATTTAACTTAAATCACCAAATACACTACAAATTGCAACTGTAAAATTCAAAAACTTAATATCATCATACCAATCATGCTTTCCTCTTTCCAAAAATATGATTTTTATAATTTTTGGACTAATTTAAGGTTTTAAACTATGTTGATTTCTAGCTATACCTTTTTTTAGGCCACTACATGCCACAAACATACATGCCTATGCATGTTTATGTAATTGGGTTTTTTTTATCCAAGTTCAAAATAAGTTATATGGTTACAAATGAGGCCTAATTCTACACACATTCAAAAAAATTGATTTTCATTTTTTTGAAGTAGTTAAGCATGTCACACATGTGGTTATTCATTTTTTATTAGTTTTTAATATCTATTTACTTTCAAATTTCCAAAAAAAGTATTCATTAAAAAACTATTAAAAAAATATAGGTCACAAAATAGAAGATCTTATATAAATTTTCACTAAAGGGTTTCAAACAATATTAAACGTTTCTAAAAAATGGTGCATCACACAATCATCTATCGACTTTATTTTATTAAAAATACAAGAGTTCCTCTTCAAATTTTAGATGTTTGACCTAGTTATACTTATCATTTTTTAAAAAAAATTAATTTTTTTGAAACTATACTCAAAATTCTACATTTCATGTTCTTACACCATATTCAAATTTGGAGTCTAGATATCTCACATTATCTACAGAAGTTTAGATTTATGAAATTTTAAGAAAATCATGTCCACATATAGGCCCCTTTTTGTCCCCCAAATTTTTTAACTTACCCAAATCTGAATTTTTACTATTATTTAAATAGGTTCTTATACTCCTAATATGTTTCTAGCCCAACAAGACACCTTCACACTCCAATGTTCTAATAGGGTTCTCTCTTTGGGACTATTTTTAAGGTCTATCACCTTATTAGTTTGTAATCTCACTCAAAAATCATAATAATTTTGAATTTATAGGCTTATCACATTCATCAATAGGTTTTCTAATCAAAATAAACAACTCTCTCCTTTCACTAAACTGGGTCTTTACCAAAAGAAAGGAACAAGGGTTTTAGACCTTATACATAGGTCTGAAAACTAAGTTTTAACTATATATTCCTCTATAAACATATAAAACACTTGAATCCTATTATAAAACCATAATTAAATTATCATTTAACCTTATACAAAGTTTCATATGATTTTTTGGTTAGATTTCAAGTTATGATAGTTCTAGTTAATGAACTTAGAGTCTTATTCCTTATAGGCTAGTAGCCTGCTCAATTAGAGTACCAATTGTAACATCTTTACCAAAATAATTTATTAGTTTTAAGGGACTTATATATCCATAAAATTTTCACTTGACTCAATTAACAAGTTTCTCACTTCCTTAGGTTTTAGTTTTGTAAGGGAGAATTGAAAACATAGGGTGTCAGGCCTACAGTCAGAGATTTTGAAATAACCTGAGTTGTAAGAACCTCTAGGAAATTAAACCACTTTTAGCACATTCCAAAAATATTAACACCCATTTATACAAAGTTTCAACATATAGTAAGGGTTAGTTTCTGATTTATGGATGTTTTTGTGTTTTATACCTTAATTTAAGGGTTTTAAGACTATGCCAAAATAGTAAGTATGAACACCATGAAAATTTGGATTTGTAAGATGGTATTGAAGACTTTATATTTTGGGGAGACACTTCACACCTTAATATATCCCTATCACTTATTGTTATCACTCAAAACATGCACCCTCATGTGAATGTCTCTCATTGTTGATTGCACACCACTCTTCCATGCTTAATGCCTTAGACTTTCACATTAGAGAAAGATTCAGTGTCTCATTTTAAAAATTGGATTATCCCCAAAGGTGTTTGACTCTTGTGATAATTCGTATTAATCTCCATAGTAGGTCATCTTCCTTATATTCTATATGCACCTAGTTTAGGACCAATGCACATACCTACAAAGAGCAGAATGAAATCTACAACTAGTGCTAAACCTAAAATTGACAAAGGGAAAAAGGAGGGAAAAGGTAAGAGATTGATGGAATGTAAATGGTGATGCACTAATAATAGAGAGATCACCTCACCCATTTAATGACACAATAAATCTAATAGACTGAGTATGAAATCTCCAAACCAAATACACTACATAAGTGTTTCACATGGAGGTAAGGGAACATATCACAACACTAGGAAGGGTGAAAAATGATCCATAGATAGCACCTACATAGACCTATGTATACACAACATGTGACCTATAGAGACTCTCAATTATACACATAGGTACAAAGGGTAGACATCAATGAGAAGGACAAATATCCATAGACAAGGATTAACAACCATGAATGCACATAGAATTCAGATCATGAAGAAAATTATATTAGTTCTCATTAATTTCAAGGTCTAAGGCAATATTACAAACTCAAATGGTAAGAGATTTGTTATACCAAGAGAGAGATCTTGAAGGGAAAATTTTGGTAGCATTATAATGATAAAAAATGTCAACCCTTTTATAATAAAAATTAGGGTTTATATAGCATGGGACATGGCCCTACATGATCAATTTACCATTGGATGTGGTAGGTAGGAACTTGAATTTAGAATCGGAATCTAGAGCTCAAGTTTGATTAATATCATCAAGATCTTTGAAATAACTAACATAAGCCATACTTATTCAACTTGTATCTAAAAATTTAATCATGGAAGTAGCTAAAAAGTTATTTGTGGATATACATGTACATTTGAGAATGAAGGATGTCTAGGCAACCAAAATTGGTATGTGATCATGTTTTAAAATTATAACATCCACCTTGCATTTAATACTATTTTGATTTGGTTCCCTTGATATCCAATCAAGTTTAATTACCATCCCCATTTATGGTAGTCACCTACCAATCCACCTGGGATATTTTTTTGACTTGGAGTTTTGTAGGTATATCTTTAGGTTATGCCTTGTCAACTTACACATGGTAGGGATTAACATGCATACCTATCTTTTGGGGATCGAGTACACATTGAACTATATTCACTATGTGCACAGATGGAGTGAACACTGAAGGTTGCACAATAAATCAACTATGTAATAAATATATAAATTCATTAAGGGAGTTGAGGGTAATTTTCAACAAAACTACATAATGGCCCAAACTCCCTCTGCACCTAATCTCTTATGATGGTCTTCACAGTCCACATCTTCATCTAAAACTTGTGTAGAATGTTATGTAGTCTAGATTGTATTTTATATTTTACAAGGGTGTAGATGTGAAATTCTAAGATTTTGAATATAACTTCATCATTTGAGTGAAAAGAAGTCTTTGAATGAGATATTTCAAGAAGATTAAATGTCTTTAGTGCACTCTTCATGATTTGGAACCACTTCATATACATTAGTCTCTTTCACTGCTTAAAGTTGGAGAGACTTGCATGCTTTAATTTTTGCATCATATTGATGCAATGAAGGATCTTAGCATGGGGAATTCATGGAGAACTATGTTTAGGCATGGATAAATTCTTATTTGATATGCAAACCTGAGTTTATTATTGAGTGTGTGCATAGACAAGAAACATTTGCATGCAGACTAATTATTTAAGAGAACTTGATACTGCACAAGTGCACAACCTCCTGTGCAATTTTTATGAGTTTAGCACTTGATAAAAGAGTGACTTGTAAATTAAACACTTACTATTAACATTTAATCAATCTTTAAATGTGATAAAAGACTAATTTTTGTTGACTATCAAACCCTATGTACTACCTTTATAAACCTACAACTTTAAGAACACAATAACTATGCAAGACAAAAATAACATTTACTTATAAGTAATACAAACTTGGTATTAAAATAATAACCCCAATAAATTAGGATTTAATTGATTATAGTATAGACTGAGTGACAATAATTCTTGATAAAACTTTGTCTTAAGAGATTCCACTCCTTTCTTTGAGTTATTGAATATTCTTATCACACTTACAGGTTCTTGGACTTATTTTCTTTATCTTTGTTGTCTCTTTGTACCTCCAATTTGTTTACATGTTCCTTATTTCTTTGAACTGATACAAAATTCCCTTCAAACGTAGACAAACTTGAATCTTTATATGAAGCTTTTGTGGAAAAAATTGTGTAGAATTTTTTATGCTCAACGTTTCGGATCAACTTATGTGATCCTTCATCAAGAGATAAGATTGATGTGAAACAACAAGACCTAACACCTCTAAAAAGCCAAAGGAAAGTAGTCATTACAAGAAATTTCTAAAAATAAAATAGCCATTTCCAAAATATTATGTTTCCAAATTGATAAAACAATCCAAAAAAAGAAAAAACTAAGATTTCAAAAATTAATTAGGTGTATTAAATGAGGAAATTATTTAAAATTATTTCAGTTATTAATATTATAATTATCAATAAAAAAATATTGTTATTATTATCAACAAAATAATAATTATTATTTTCAATAATAATACGTTTTATTATTATTTTCAATAATAATAAGGTTTATTATTATTTTCAATAATAATAAGGTTTATTATTATTTTGAAAATTATTTCCATTATTATTATTATTATTATTATTATTATTATTATTATTATTATTATTATTATTATTATTATTATTATTATTATTATTACCAAAACAAAACAAAATTATATTATCGCCATTTATTAGATGCTTGTTATTATTATAATTAAAATTATTTGTGTCATTGTTATTATTAACCTAGATAAATTAGTTAAACCTATTTACAAGAAGAAAATTCAAAAAATTATTAAATTAAAAATAAAAATAAAACCCAAGAACAAGCAAACACCTATATCATAAGCTTTCCTATCGTTGGTTATTATTATTAATAATTAAAGTTTAATTAATTGTTAATTATTATTTTAATGTTCAATTAACCTGAATAATATAAAATTCTCAAGGACCTACTTAAATTACAAGACTAATGAAACCTAATGACCTAAAAAACACCTAGGACCAAACAAGGGGGACACTAAAAGAGGTAAAATTAAAGAAGAAAAAAAAGACCAATCAAAGGAAAATTATGGAAGAAAACACTAACACCTATATACCAATGACTTCCAAGCATGACTGATTCCAATCCTCTCATCCTTATTTAAATTGGTTGGGTGTTTTAATATTTCAAGGGCTTCCCTTAACTTTCATTTTTAGAATTGATCTTTGGCAATAATGACTCTAGCCTCTTCTAACTTGATAACATGCTTGGTCTTGAAAGAGTGTTCGGCTAGAGCTGATTTCTCTTTTCTTTCAAGATGGATGTTTGTTGCATGTTCCTTAACTTTAGTACTAATTGAATTTCTCATTTAACCTATGGAAGGGAAGCTACAAGGGAAATCTATAATGTATAATTGATTGTAAAGGTTAGGGTCCATATGGTATTTTACAAACCCTAAACTCATATGCAACTTATTAACTAGAAGGAATGTAGAGCTAATATTCTAGCATTTGATAATTTTAGCTAACTTATTGGAATTGACTTCAACATAAGGAATATAATCCCTAGGTCCTTTTACTAAGGTACCATCATTTTTAACTTTATTGAGATTGTCTTTTACCTATTTAATGGCTTTAGTTATTTGTTTACCCAAATACCCATTCAACTTGAAAACCTCTCTTAAATGTCCAATTTCATGATCAATATTATCCTTATCATAAAAATTTAAATCCCTAGTGATCAAAGTTTTGAGAACCCATGTTTTCTAAGATGGATGGTAATGGGAGGAGGCATGAAGGCATAAGTCTATATGTGTGCCTCTTCTATAGACCTTTCTTGCTAAATTGCCATCCTCTTTTATGGAAATAAGGAAATCCAAAAAAAGGTAGACTACCTTTTGTCTCAATTTATTTGGTGATTATGATGCTAAGAAAAAGAGAATTAAGGTGGGAATGTAATTCTTCTAGGATGTCTATTCCATCTTGCCAACATAGATTCATGTCATCTAAATATATTTTCCACCATTTAGGTTTTAAAGGAAAAGAGTGAATGGCACGTTCTTCAAATTTTTCTATGAAAAGGTTATCAACCACAAGGGATAAAGGAGACCCCATTTCCATGCCTTCACATTTATGATAGATAAAACCTTTAAAGGTAAAGAAATTATAATTCAGTCACAAAAATACTAGATTTATTGTTTCAATGTTAGTAATATTAAGGATAACTTCTACTACTTATTTAATGGAAACCTTTGTATAGAGTGAAAAATACATCAAAACTAACTAACAATTTATCAGTATCCACCTTTTGTCCATGATAAAACCAACAAAATCCCTAGATTCATGAATGAAAGAGGACATTTTACCCATAAGAGATTTCAATTTATTTGTTAAACAACAAGGCTATACATAGGGGGTTTGTGAATTTTCGAAGCCCCATGGATCCTAGGGGTCGCCTCTTTTTTAGGAATCATTTTTTTTTGTGAAATCATCTAACTAATAATATTTTAACACGTTTTCTACGTTTCTAATAATGAAACCAATCAAGTCATGGTTGAGTTTTCTATAGCTTCCACTATTGGAGAGGTGATCCATCATTTTGGCATCATAGTTAAAGTGGTTTAGGATAACCATTGCATTCCCCTTATCATATTTGAGAATCTCTATGTCATTGTTATTCTTAAGAGTCTTAAGAGTTCCCCATTCTACTTTAGAAATATTACAAGATGGAGGTTTAGCCTTGGACAAAGCAACAATGCAACCTTGTCTCACTTCCTTTGTTAAGTTGAAAGGTAAGTTGTCATTAATTACAATGAAGTCTTCTTTAGGTATTCTAAAAGGAGAAATAGTAAAACCTAAACCTTCTTTTCAAACATTGAAAGATGGTTTACTAAGAGGAAATTTGGAGAGATTTATCTCTAACTTGTCTTCCCAATTTAAAATAATGTTATTGTTACTTTGATTTCTATTTTTGTTCGTATTAGAACAATTGTTTAAGTTACCCTTATTTATAAGTTATCCATTACTATTATAAACCATGTTGTTGTTGTTGTTATTAATATTAATAAGTTGTTCATTATTATTATTAACAAAACAAAAATTATTTTCTTTATCTCCATATATTAGCTATTTTTGTTATCATCATCATCTAAAAAATAACTATAACTATTACAATCAACCCAATTCATGGGTTTTTTACAAGCTGAGTTGGCAATGTATAAAAAAGGAATAAAAACACAATCTTCATTCATAATAACACCTAGTAGAGGATCATGACCAATAAAAAATATTTCATTTAGGGTAAACATGTTCTCTGATGACTCACCCATCACCTTTGTAGCTACTAAAAATATCATCTCCAAGGAAAGTCTCCTTTTTGGTTATGAACGTAGCATCAATGACAGATTTGTTGATGATATTATCTATAAAACTAAAATATAATGCCTCCACACCTACCAAGATGAAAATTTATCCTTATTTCATGCACTTGATGCACAAGGATGAGGGGTCATTCTTGAGCTTGAAGTTGAGTAACAACTCCAACTTGAAAGTGTATTTGGGCTTGGGTTTAGTTTGATCTCCCTAAACCTCAATCTATTTTGAAATTCTCATTCAAATTACTGATCCACCAATTTTTAATTGAACTCAAGCTTATGTGCTAGTAATTATAGGTGCCAAGATTATACCACATAGATATTGATTAGAGGAAGTATCAATTTTGTACCTCTAATGGATATTATTCTAACCATGATCTCCCATTAATGTTTTTCCAATATGTATAATTTCAATATTTTTCCCATTGATGCCTTTATCACATTGACCACACAACACAAAAACTTATTATTTTGTTTGATCTCTACTTTGTGAAGGACATTCAAGGCCCCTAAATGGGACATGCAAACAAACTTAGTATAAATATTTTCTCTAATAATATTGGCCAGCTCCATATGCAACTCATACAGTTCACTAGACTAGTTGTTCATGCAAGACCTTGTCCTGCTCATCACATATCCAAATAGTGATAAGCTAGCTCTATCAAAAATGTTATTTTTACCATTATTACACAAGGATTTCTTAATATGAACCCATGAAGGAAAGATTATATAATCCTTGTAATGTTTTAGGAATGCTAGGTCTATTTTTCACTTGGCCAATTTAATCTGAAGCTTCTTGAGAAACTTAGCCTTTGCGTATATATGCCTTCAATGAAGGGTGCATATCAAAGAATTTATGCTTTCACAGTCCATACCGTTACATGAATATTTTTTGGGAAAAAACTATGTAGAATTTTTGATGCTTAACATTTCAGATCACATTCTATGATCCTTCATCGGGAGATAAGATTGATGTGTAACATTAAGACCTAACAAATCTAAAAATCCCAATGAAAGTAGTTGTTACATTAAGTTTTTATAAAGAAAATAGTTTTTTCTAAAATATTATGTTTTTGAATTGAAAAAAAATTAAAAAAATAAAATTATGAATTTAATATAACAACACTAATCACACAAAATTAGCGAGCATATGGGATGGAGTGACTGTGATAGGGGAGGAGAATATAGAATAAAAATATGATGACAAAGGAATCCTGGATGGGAAATCTCCCAAAAAGAAGACTGCCCAAATTGTTGTAGTTAAACTAATATGTCCAAATGCAAATAAAAATGGCATTTCTTGGGATAACTTGGTTAAAGAAGATCCAAAATGTAGAAAAGGGGGTTGAGATATCTCCCCCTTTGTCTCAAGCAGGTAAGTGTCTCTATAAATTCTTGATAAAGAAATCAATCAGGTAGGACATGAGTTTGGGAATAGTCTCTTCAGAAAGTTTCAAGGCTTCAAACCCAATATTGCTAAGGTAAGAGAGTGGACCCATAAAATATGTAAGTTGAAGGGTTAGGTGTGTATTTCAGCCATGGCCAATAGATTTTTATTATTCTCTTTCTTGAATCATGAGGACTATATCCACATTATATAAGGAGGAGTATGGACATTTGGAAAAGTAATCATTTTTTAAATAAATGGAGATTTTGTTTGAACCCCTTCAAAAAGGATTGGAAGGTTGTTCCACTTTGTATTAGACTCCCAATGCTTCATTCAAAATTTTGGAAGGATAACATTATAATAGGGATCATAAAATCTATTGGATCACCTGTTGCAGTTGACTCCACATCCAAGTCTAAAAGTAGACTAATTTCAGCTAGATTTTGTATTTTTATTAACCCAAAAAGGGTTCTTCCTAAATCTATCAGGCTACAATCCAAGTTGGGAGGTTGGGATCAGAGTGTAGTGTATGAAATAAATAAAGAGATCTATCCCAGTTGTTGCACTTTTGGACACATTTGTGATAAGATCAAAGTGAACATAATGATATTATCTCCAAGTCTAGGAAAGAAAAAAATGAAAGTTCTAAGGAACCAATTATTGAGTTGGTTTCAACTAAGAATGGTACTGATATTGTCTCTTCCCTCAAAACTAAATAACCCCTTCTCTTGACCAATGCAGTGGAGAATCAGGCATTAGATTATGTGGAGACAAAAGATGAAGGGATGAGTTTAAAAATAGAGGAAATGTTCATTGATAAAAGGGATGGTTATAATAATTTATTGGAAATTCATATCCTAATTTGTTTTGATTCTAATTCATCTAAACCAATTCCTTTTTAAAATTTGAAAGCTTTGTTGGAGATAGATTTAGCATATCATTAATCTCGAGATCAGTGTGTTTTTAAGGATGAGCTCCTTCTCCATGGGAATTGTATTTAGATCATTCTACACCTATTGAAGAGTTCAAGAAACAAGATTGTTCACAGTGGAAGGGAACGAGCTACAAATCCATGGGGGAAATAAAATTAAAAGGGGATGTCCTCCCCCTAGATGGTCAAAGTCATCAGATTTACTTTTAGAAAAAAGAACCATTTCTTGAATAAGTTCTCACACCATGTCATTACTTCTGATCATATTATCTTAGAATCTATTTTGCTTCTCTATAGAATTAATCTTTTGTCTTCACAAAATTCAAAAATTCATCTTTTGAATCCATAGAACCAGGCATTGGATTTGATCTGAGGTTGACTGGTTGGGGAGGGATGTTGGGAATTTACCATTAGGCAAAATTCCCAAGAATTATAGTTTGAATTTCAAAATCGGCCATGACTACCTTTTTTGGAGTTGGTTTCAAAGATGATTGTTAATGACTACTTTTTGGGATCAATTCTTTTGAGTCTTGAATATTCAATATTGATCATTCTTTTTGAAATTATGTAGTTATTTATTGATGAATGCTTCTTAGTGTCTCCTCAGAACCCTTGGGATTCCCTTTTTACTTTTTTGGTCTTTTTATTAGTATTCTTGGCCTTTTTGGAATGTTTGTGGGATCCTTGGGAGAGTATTTCTTCCTTTGGATTTTTCTCTAGGGGACCTGGGCTGCCTTGTGCCCAAGGTGGTTATCTCTTATGATCCTTCTTTGGTCCTTTCTTCAATTTGTTATTTTGGATACCTGTACCCCCTATTATGTCTAGGAATGGCTTTCACATCAGCCTAAAAAAGGTGAGTTGGGACCCTTTTGGTCCTTCACAGTGGCTACTTCTTTCTGGTTTTTTGTCTAACCAAAATTGGATGGTTCATACACCAATCAAAACTAGTGGTGGTTTCCCCTTTTTAGGGATCTCCTGATCCTCCATTTTAGCTACTTATTTTCACTGGGTCCTCTTTTTCTCTTGGTCAGCTATTTTTGACTAGGAGGTGACTTGATCTTCCTAAAGTATCTTTTGGTGAGGTCTTTTTTGTAAATCTTAGTCAATTATTTCTGACTAGGGGGACCCATACCTCCTGATGTGTTGGTGGCTAATACCCATAGCAATTATTAAATGTGGGCTTACTTTAATCTAAACAATCCAAAAAAATAAAAAACTAAAATTTCATAAATTAATTAGGTGTATTAAATGAGAAAATTATTTAAAATTGTTTTTGTTATTAATATTATAATTATCAATAAAATAGAAACAATATTGTTATTATTATCAACAAAACAATTATTATTATTTTCAATAATAAGGTTTATTATTATTTTGAAAATTATTTCTGTTATTATTAAGGCTTGATAACTTAGTAATATAAATGATGGTTATTAGAATAATAATTAAATTTTAATCAATTATTATTAATAATGTTAAATTAACCTGAATAATATAAAAAATCTCAAGGACCTACTTAAATTACAAGACTAATGAAACCTAATGACTTAAAAAATACCTAGGACCAAACAAGGGGGCCAATAAAAGAGGTCAAATTAAAGAAGAAAAAGAACACCAATGAAAGGAAAATTATGGAATAAAACATTAACACCTATATACCAATGAATTCCAAGCATGACTGATTCCAAGGCCCTCATCCTATTTAAATTAGTTGGGTGTTTCAATATTTTAATGGCTTCCCTTAAATTTCATTTTTGGGAGTGATGTTTGACAACAATGACTTTAGCCTCTTATATCTTGAAAGCATGCTTAGTCTTGAAAGAGTGTTTGGCTAGACTTAATTTCTCTTTCCTTTCAACATAGATGTCTATTTCATGTTCCTTAACTCTAGGACAAACTAACCTTCTTGTTTCCCCTATGTAAAGGATGCCACAAGAGTAATCTATAATGTAAACTCCAATATGAAGGTTAGGGTCCATATGGTCTTTTATAGACCTTAAAGTCATACGCAACTTATTAACTAGAAGGAAAGTAGAGTTAATATTCTGGTGTTTGAGAATTTTAGCTAACTTATTGGAAATGCCTTCAACATAATGAATATAAGCCCTAGGTCCTTCTACCAAGGGGAGCTCAATTTTAACTCTATTAAAATTATCTTTCACCTATTTAATGTCTTTAGTTATTTATTTACCCAAATACTCATTCAACTTAAAAACCTCTTTTAAATGTCCAATTTCATGATCAACGTTATCCTTATTGTAAATTTTGAAAGCCCTAGTGATCAAAGTTTTGATAACCCCTAATTTTTGACCTACATGGTGATGGGAGGAAGCATGTAGGTATAGTCTGTATATGTGCCTTTTCTATAGACCTTTCTAGCTAAAGTTCCATCCTCTTTACTGGAAATGTGGACATCTAAAAAAGGTAGACTACCTTCTATCTCAAGTTCTTCGGTGAGTTTGATGCTAAGAAAAATACTGTTAAGGTGGGAATGAAATTATTCTAGTCTATCTATTCCATGTTACCAACATAGATTCATGTCATCTACATATCTTTTCCACCATTTATGTATCAAAGGAAAATAATGAAGAGCACATTCTTCAAAATTTCATGAAAAGGTTAGCAACCACATTGGACAAATGAGAGCCCATTGCCATGCCTTCATATTGATCATAGATAACACCTTTTAAAGTAAAGAAAGTATAATTCAAGCAAAAAGAGACTAGATTTATTATTTCAATGTTATTAAAGACAACCTATACTACTATCAAGATAGAAAAGGCTAGAGTCATTGTTGTTGAAGATCACTTACAAAAACAAAGGGGAAGCCTTTGAAATATTGAAACTCCAAACCAATTTAAATAGGGATGAGGGGATTGGAATCAGTCATGCTTATAAGTTGTTATATATGTGTCATTGTTTTCTTCCATAATTTAACTTTGATTCATGTTTTGTTTTTCTTTTTTAATTTGAACTCTTTTAGTGTCCCCCTTGTTTAGTCTTAGGTATTTTTTAGGTCATTAAATTTCATTAGTCTTATAATTTAAGAAGGTCCTTGAGAATTTATATATTCTTCAATTTAATTTAACATTAATAATAATAATTAATAATTAATTAAACTTTAATTATTATTATTGATAACTATGAATAAAAAAGCTTATGATATAGGTGTTTGCTTGTTTTAGGGTTTAATTTTTAATTTTAATTTAATAATTTGTTGAATGTTCTTCTTTTAAATAAGTTTAAATCTCGTGCATTTATCTAGGTTAATTTTAACAATGACAATAATAAATTGACTCATAATAATAAATGGTAATAAAGATTTTTTTTTGTTTTGGTGGTGGTGGTGGTGGTGATGATGATGATGATGATGATGATGATGATGATGATGATGATGATGATGATGATGATGATGATGATGATGATGATGATGATGATGATGATGATGATGATAAGCTATCAAACCTTAATAATAACAAAAATAAATTTCAAGATAATAATAAACCTTATTATTAATAAAATTAATAATTATTTTATTGATAATAATAACAATAATTGTTTTTATTCTATTGATAATTATAATATTAATAATAGAAACAATTTTAAATAATTTCCTCAATTAGTACAACTAATTAATTTTTGAAATCTTGGTTTTTTATTTTTTTCAATTGGTTTTTCAATTTGGAAACATAATGTTTTGGTAATGGCTATTTTATTTTTAGAAACTTCTTGTATTGACTACTTTTCTTGGGATTTTTAGAGGTGTTGGGTCCTGTTGCTCTACATCAATCTTATCTCCTAATGAATGATCATAAAAGTTGATTTGAAACATTGAACATCAAAAATTATACATAGTTTTTTCCCAAAAAAACTTCAAGTGATGGTATGAACTATGAAATCATAAAATGTTTGATATGCACCCTTCATGGGAAGGATATTTACTAAAAGAATAAGCTTCTTGATAAGCTTCAAATTAAATTGGCCAAGCGAATAACAAACCTAACATTTATAAAACATTAAAGGGATCAACTTTTCCTTCTTGGGTTCATATTAAGCACTCCTTATGTAATGTTATTAACAAGAACATATTTGATAGAGATATCCTATCACTACTTAGATATGTGATTAGTAGGACAAGATCTTGCATGAACAACCTGTCCAATGAGCTATATGAGTTGCATCTAGAACTAGAAAATGTTATTAAAAAAGATTTTTGGACTAAGTTTGATTGCATGTAAAATTTAGGGGCCTTGAATTTCCTTCACAAATCATAGATCAAATAAAATAATATGTTTTTTTATGATAAGTATTCGATGTGATAAAGGCATAAATAAGTAGAATCCTAAAATTTTGCATACTAGTAAAACATCAATGGGAGATTTTGGTTCAAAGAATATTTATCAAAGGTGAAAAATTGATGCCTCCTCTAAACATTATCCATCTGCAAAGGCATTAATGGGTGATTATGGTTAGAATAATATTCATTAGAGGTGTAAAACTGATGCTACCTTTGAATAATATTTATGTGGTAGCATCTTGACACCTATAATTACTAGTAGAAAATCTCTAGTTCAATAAAATAGTGGTGGATCAGTTATTGGAATGAACATTTCAAATTAAATTGAGGTTCAGGTAGATCAAATTAAACCCAGGGCCAAGCACACTTTCATGATAGAGTTGTTACTCAACTTCATTCTCAAGAATGAACCCTTGACCTTGCATGTCAGGCTCATGAAAGAAGGATGGGATTGCATCTTGATAGGGGTGGATGCATTAGCTTATAATTCTATAGATAATATCATTAATAACTTCATCATTGATGCAACACTCAAAATAATAAAGGACAATTTCCTTAGAGATGAGGATTTGGCAATGGCTAAAAAAGTAGAGGGCAAGCCATCAAAGAACTCATCTGCCCTAAATAATTTTGTTTAACTAGCCACGATCCTTTGCCAAGTGTTAGTATGAAGGAAGATTATGTTTTTATTCCTTTTTCATTTATTTTTAACTCAGCTTATAAAAAACACATGAATTAGGTTGATTGTAATATTTATAATTATTATTTAGATAATAATCATAATTATAACAACAACAATAATAATGAACAACTAATAAATGGTGATAATGAAAGGAATATTTGTTTTGAAAATGATGATGATGATGATGATGATGATGATGATGATGATGATGATGATGATGATGATGATGATGATGATGATGATGATGATGATGATGATGATGATGATGATGATAAGCTATCAAACCTTAATAATAACAAAAATAAATTTCAAGATAATAATAAACCTTATTATTAATAAAATTAATAATTATTTTATTGATAATAATAACAATAATTTTTTTTATTCTATTGATAATTATAATATTAATAATAGAAACAATTTTAAATAATTTCCTCAATTAGTACAACTAATTAATTTTTGAAATCTTGGTTTTTTATTTTTTTCAATTGGTTTTTCAATTTGGAAACATAATGTTTTGGTAATGGCTATTTTATTTTTAGAAACTTCTTGTATTGACTAATTTTCTTGGGATTTTTAGAGGTGTTGGGTCCTGTTGCTCTACATCAATCTTATCTCCTAATGAATGATCATAAAAGTTGATTTGAAACATTGAACATCAAAAATTATACATAGTTTTTTCCCAAAAAAACTTCAAGTGATGGTATGAACTATGAAATCATAAAATGTTTGATATGCACCCTTCATGGGAAGGATATTTACTAAAAGAATAAGCTTCTTGACAAGCTTCAAATTAAATTGGCCAAGCGAATAACAAACCTAACATTTATAAAACATTAAAGGGATCAACTTTTCCTTCTTGGGTTCATATTAAGCACTCCTTATGTAATGTTATTAACAAGAACATATTTGATAGAGATATCCTATCACTACTTAGATATGTGATTAGTAGGACAAGATCTTGCATGAACAACCTGTCCAATGAGCTATATGAGTTGCATCTAGAACTAGAAAATGTTATTAAAAAAGATTTTTGGACTAAGTTTGATTGCATGTAAAATTTAGGGGCCTTGAATTTCCTTCACAAATCATAGATCAAATAAAATAATATGTTTTTTTATGATAAGTATTCGATGTGATAAAGGCATAAATAAGTAGAATCCTAAAATTTTGCATACTAGTAAAACATCAATGGGAGATTTTGGTTCAAAGAATATTTATCAAAGGTGAAAAATTGATGCCTCCTCTAAACATTATCCATCTGCAAAGGCATTAATGGGTGATTATGGTTAGAATAATATTCATTAGAGGTGTAAAACTGATGCTACCTTTGAATAATATTTATGTGGTAGCATCTTGACACCTATAATTACTAGTAGAAAATCTCTAGTTCAATAAAATAGTGGTGGATCAGTTATTGGAATGAACATTTCAAATTAAATTGAGGTTCAGGTAGATCAAATTAAACCCAGGGCCAAGCACACTTTCATGATAGAGTTGTTACTCAACTTCATTCTCAAGAATGAACCCTTGACCTTGCATATCAGGCTCGTGAAAGAAGGATGGGACTGCATCTTGATAGGGGTGGATGCATTAGCTTATAATTCTATAGATAATATCATTAATAACTTCATCATTGATGCAACACTCAAAATAATAAAGGACAATTTCCTTAGAGATGAGGATTTGGCAATGGCTAAAAAAGTAGAGGGCAAGCCATCAAAGAACTCATCTGCCCTAAATAATTTTGTTTAACTAGCCACGATCCTTTGCCAAGTGTTAGTATGAAGGAAGATTATGTTTTTATTCCTTTTTCATTTATTTTTAACTCAGCTTATAAAAAACACATGAATTAGGTTGATTGTAATATTTATAATTATTATTTAGATAATAATCATAATTATAACAACAACAATAATAATGAACAACTAATAAATGGTGATAATGAAAGGAATATTTGTTTTGAAAATGATGATGATGATGATGATGATGATGATGATGATGATGATGTGGCTTACAATAGTAATAAATAAATTATAAATAAGGGTAACTTGAACAATTGTTTTAATATGAATAAAAATAAAAATCAAATCAATAATAACATTATTTCAAATTGGGAAGACAAGTTAGTGGTAAACCTCTCCAACTTTCATCTTAGCAAACCATCTTTCGATATTTTAAAAAAAAAGTTTTAGGTTTTTCTATCTCTCCTCATATAATACCTAAATAAGACTTCATTTTAGGTATCGAAAATGCTCTAAATCACTTACCTTTCAACTTAGCAGAAGAAGTTGTGATGTTGCTCTATACAAGGTTAAACCTCCATCTTGTAATTTTACTAAATCAGAATGGGGGGATCTTAATACTCTTAAGAAAAATAACGATATAATTATCCTCAAATTTGATAAGGGGAATACAATGATTGTCCTAAACTATTTTGACTATGATGATAAAATGATGGATCACCTTTCCAGTACTGAAAGCTATAGAAAACTCAACCACAACCCACTTAGCCACATTATTAGAAACATAATAAAGGTGCTAAAATATTCTTTGTTAGATGATTTGACTAATAAAAAACTAATTCCTAAATAAGAGGTAACCCCTACGATCTATGGGGCTCCAAAATTCACAAAGAAGGTAATCCATTAAGGCCTATTGTTGATACAACTAGCTCCCTTATATATATCCTTGTTGCTTACTTAGTAAACAAATTTAAATCTCGTGGGTAAAATGTCCTCCTTCATTCTTGACTCTAAGGATTTTATTGATTTTATCATAAACAAAAAGGTGTATAATGATGAATTGTTAGTTAGTTTTGATGTAGTTACATTCTATACAAAGGTTCCCATTAAAGAAGCACTAGAATTTGTCCATAAGCTTAATAACATTGAAATAATAAATTTAGTCTTTTTGTGCTTGAACTATACTTTATTTACCTTCAAATGTGTTATCTATGAGAAATGTGAAGGCATGGTAATGGGATCTACTTTATCCCCTATGTTTGCTAACCTTTTCATGGAAAATTTTGAAGAACATGATCTTAACTCTTTTCCTTTAAAACTTAAATGGTGGAAAATATATGTAGATGACATGAATCTATGTTGGAAACATGGAATAGATAGCCTATAAGAATTATATTCCCACCTTAACACTCTTTTTCCTAACATCAAATTCACCAAAGAACTTGAGATAGAAGGTAATCTACTTTTTTTAGATGTCCTCATTTCCAAAAAATAGGATGGGACTTTCGCTAGAAAGTTCTAGAGAAAAGGCACACATACACACCTATACCTATATGCCTCCTCCCATCACCATCTAGCTCAAAAATTAGGGGTTCTTAAAAAATTTATCACTAGGGATTTCAAAGTTTTCAATAAGGATTACATTGATCATGAAATTGGACATTTAAGAGAGGTTTTCAAGTTGAATGGGTATTCAATTAAACAAATAACTAAAGCCATTAAATAGGAAAGATAATTTTAATAGAGTTAAAACTGATGTTCCCTTGGTATAAGGACCTAGGGCTTATCATTTTTATGTTAAAATCATTTCTAATAAGTTATCTAAAATTATCAAATTCTAAAATATTAGCTCTACTTTCCTTCTAGTTAATAATTTACTTATGAATTTAGGCTCTACAAAATACCATATTGACCCTAACCTTCATAGTGGAGTCTACATGGTAGATTGCTCTTGTGGCATCCCTTACATAAGGGAAATGGAAAGGTCCATTTGTACTAGAGCTAAGGAACATGCAACAGACATCCATCTTGAAAGAAGATATAAATTGTCTTTGGCAGAACACTCTTTCAAGACCAAGCATGCTATCAAGATAGAAGAGGCTAGAATCATTGATGTCGAAGATCACTTATAAAAATGAAAGTTAAAAGAATCCTTTGAAATATTGAAACACCTAACCAATTAATATAGGGATGAGGGGATTGGAATAATTTATGCGTGGAAGCCATTGGTATATAAGTGTTAGTATTTTCTTCCATAATTTTCCTTTGATTGGTTTTCTTTTCTTTATTTAATTTGACCTCTTTTAGTGTCCCCCTTGTTTGGTCCTAGGTATTTTTAGGTCATTAGATTTCATTAGCCTTGTAATTTAAGTAGGTCCTTGAGAATTTTTATATTATCATGGTTACTTTAACATTAATAATAATACTTAATTAAACTTTAATTATTATTATTGACAACCATGAATAAAAAATCTTATGATGTAGGTGTTTACTTGTTTTAGGGTTTAATTTTTAATTTAATCATTTTTTAATGTTCTTATTTTAAATAGGTTTAAATCTCCCACATTTATCTAGGTTAATAATAACAATGACAATAATAATTTAACTTATAATAATAATGAACATCTAATAAATGGTGATAACAGAGACAATTTTTGTTTTGGTGGTGGTGGTGGTGGTGGTGGTGGTGATGATGATGATGATGATGATGATGATGATGATGATGATGATGATGATGATGATGATGATGATAAACTATCACACCTTAATAATAACAGAAATAATTTTCAAAATAAAAATAAATTTTATTATTATTGAAAATAGTTATTATTATTATTATTATTATTTTGTTGATAATAATAACAATAATTGTTTCTATTTTATTGATAATTTTAATATTAATAATAAAAATAATTTTAAATAATTTCCTCATTTAATAAACCTAATTAATTTTTAAAATCTTAGTTTTTTATTTTTCTGGATTATTTTCTCAATTTGGAAACATAATATTTTGGTAATGGTTATTTAATTTTTAGAAACTTATTATAAAAACTACTTTTCTTGGGATTTTTAGAGGTGTTAGGTCTTGCTATTCCAATTCAATCTTATCTCTTGATGAAGCAACACAGAAGTTGATCCAAAACATTGAGCATAAAAAATTATAGTCAGTCTTTTCCAAGAGAAAAGCTTCATGTAATGGTATGGACTATGAAATCATAAAATCTTTGATAAAATTGAACTTGCTATTTACATACATAAATCTCCTTAATTGAAGCACCTACATCACCTTACTCAAATACATATGGTCAAAAACTCATATTATTTAAATGTTCCATAATCTTTCTCTATCCCTTTAGGTGTATTTTATCTCAGTTTACATATTTATGACTTCATCTATTATTACTTATTAAACCAGATATAAAAATAAGGGTTTTAAAACTCATACACAAGGTTGTAGACTAAGATGCAAGATGCAAGCCATAGTTGGATATTTCTATCTCTATGGCCTCGTAGCTAAAAAATGGCATCAAAACCATGTATAGGGTGGAGATTAACCTCTAGGACTACATTCTTGGAATTTGAGTAAGTTTGATTGGGAGACGGAGTAACTATTCCAACCTCAAGATGATACTTTCCTAGATGCAAGAAATAAACTACAGTTGGATATCTATATCTCTAGGTCCTCATTGTTTAAATCTAGAATTACCACCATGTCAGTGTGGCTATTAACCTTTAGGACCACATTATTAGCATTTGAGTATGCCCGATTAAGATATGGAGCACTCATTTTGTTCTAAAGGTGACATTTCCCTAGATAAGGTAAAATAGTCAATAGTCAACATGAACTGAAAGCTTCTCTTAGATTTGAGAATATGAAATTATCTACTAATAGTTCCAAACATGTGAAGTTGGAAGATAATTTGGAACCACTAACCTACAAAAATATGTTAATATGTAATTAAATTGAAATTTATTTGTAATACCTGAGAAATAAATAAAATTTGATAAAATTAAACACATTTGCATTTGAGAATTCAACATATCTTGGGATTTCAATATTAGAAACCACTCAGATCAGCTATATTATTTATAGTCTAGTAATAATTGATTTATCATCAGATTCACAAACCTTCCATAGAGTCCTTTTTAATGGCCCACCTTGATATTTGTGTAACTAAACATTTGTTACAAGAACCAAATTTGAATAGTGGAGTATCTTGATATGTACCTTATATTCTTTAAAAAACCATACATTTAAAATTTTGATAGAATAACATCAAATACAAGTTCCAGTAACTACCATAGACACAATGGGATAGTGAATGTTTTCCCCATCTATGAGTATAGAAGTCAATTTTTGTTTTTCCTCTACACACTAGCACAAGTACATAAATACATAAACATGCCTTTCATTACAAAACAAAACATGATTTAATAACATTATTTGTTGATATATTTACCAAATTTAGTATATGAAACACATGTTAAATATATAGTATTTGGTTTCACTAGATCAAATACATGGTCAAAGTAATGTGATGATGTTAGATCTATATATTATAATTATAGTGGAACCTGATAAGTGTCAATTAGAAATAAAATCCTTCAACTCCATTCATCCACCCATTCTTATGACTCGCATTGGTTCCAAATAAAGTCAATGCAAGTAAAACAAAAGCATGTCATGTGTCTTGTATGAACCCTCTAAGAACCTATGTTTGAGCTATGAAATGAGTGTAACTCACTTGATCCTATTACTATCATACAATATTCATAACTTTCTGATTGGTCATCCTTCATCAGTCATAAATATCTATGAACCGTGGAATTTTGTTGAGCACCATGACCCATATTTTCAATACACCCTTCAACTATATTTTTTACATCTATCAAATTGATGGCCTACTCAAACTTCAACTCCTCTCTTGTAATTTATATTTAGACACATGTTATTGCACCATCATGCTCCACTTTTTCATGGCCTACTTCAATGAAAATCCAAATATGTTATACACTTGTGGTCACATGCATCCTTCTCAGCTAGTAGAATATTTTATGCATTCTCAAATTGTGATGTGTAGTTATCTGACCAAATATAATGTTGATTAAAAATAATGTACCTTTCACTTAACTTGCCATAAAACATCTTAAAACAACTCTACACATACTCTAAATAACATGTTCGATGATCATTGACATAGAAGTGGTACTCCCTTAATATTTTTTATCATGCTTTATACTATCAGGTGAATGTATAAATGCTATATGCACAAAAAGGGAAACCTTTAATGAATTATAGTATTGTGACTAAACCTTTATTTATGGTTGAAATGTATAATTATTCATAAATTGAACTACTAAAATAATAGTACCAAGCAGTAATGTGTCCTTACTTAATTTTAATTTTTCATCTAGCCATTGAGCTCTATGTGTGTGCCTTGCATACTCATATACAATTTCCTCCCTAAGTTTTTCCATAAATTTAGAAATAGGTATTTTTTTAACAAAATCACACATTTTATATTCTTATCCATATTTTAATTGATATGTCACATATTTATATTTACTAAAATTGACCAATTCTTGTCCAATCCTATGTACTCTTCTCATGGGTACAATTTTTAAATTTTGGCAATCCACTACAAATGCTAAAAGTTCCATCTAAATATGTCCTATTATAAAAAAAATATCCATCTAGTCTTTCACAAAAAATAGTTGGAATAAATTACCTTTCTGATTTTGGTGGGGCTTCCACTCCACACTACTGTAAAATGTTATCAGTATGTAAATTACAATGAATATGGTAAAAAATATCATAATGCATAAAAAATTCAGCATGTTGCCTAAAACAACAAGTAGTGTGTGTAATTTATTTTCACATAGAATGGTTTGGCCATTTCAAAATATCTTTGACTAATATAAATATGTGGATGTTTTTTAACAAATTTAGAGTACAATTATTTTTTAGTAATATCCAAAAAATGTTTGGGATGTGGTTTACGGTTACAAGAACTAACTCTTATTTTCACTACATATCTAATATTAGTTGATACCCTTGTGTTATCTTTCCAAAATTATTCAAGTAAATCTTTTAGGGAATCAATTATAGCCTTGTCTTTCTGTGGGAGTCTACTAGAGAACACCCACAAGTCATTTTTACCGACAACATCAAGTATTTTACATCTCCCAATTGCTTCATTAGTGTTTTTTGTTTGTGTTCTATGTTTGACTTGTTTGTCTAATCAATCATTTATTTTTTATTTGAAAACTTACCAAAGAATTTTTAATAACACATCAGGTAAAATAGTCAATAGTCAACATGAACTGAAAGCTTCTCTTAGATTTGAGAATATGAAATTATCTACTAATAGTTCCAAACATGTGAAGTTGGAAGATAATTTGGAACCACTAACCTACAAAAATATGTTAATATGTAATTAAATTGAAATTTATTTGGAATACTTGAGAAATAAATAAAATTTGATAAAATTAAACACATTTGCATTTGAGAATTCAACATATCTTGGGAGTTCAATCTTAGAAACCACTAAGATCGGCTATATTATTTATAGTCTAGTAATAATTGATTTATCATCAGATTCACAAACCTTCCATAGAGTCCTTTTTAATGGCCTAACTTGATATTTGTGTAACTAAACATTTGTTACAAGAACCAAATTTGAATAGTGGAGTATCTTGATATGTACCTTATATTCTTTAAAAAACCATACATTTAAAATTTTGATAGAATAACATCAAATACAAGTTCCAGTAACTACCATAGACACAATGGGATAGTGAATGTTTTCCCCATCTGTGAGTATAAAAGTCAATTTTTGTTTTTCCTCTACACACTAGCACAAGTACATAAATACATAAACATTCCTTTCATTACAAAATAAAACATGATTTAATAACATGATTTGTTGATATATTTACCAAATTTAGTATATGAAACACATGTTAAATATATAGTACCTAGTTTCACTAGATCAAATACATGGTCAAAGTAATGTGATGATGTTAGATCTATATATTATAATTATAGTGGAACCTTATAAGTGTCAATTAGAAATAAAATCCTTCAACTCCATTCATCCATGAATTCTTATGACTCGCATTGGTTCCAAACAAAGTCAATGCAAGTAAAACAAAAGCATGTCGTGTGTCTTGTATGAACCCTCTAAGAACCTATGTTTGAGCTATGAAATGAGTGTAACTCACTTGATCCTATTACTATCATATAATATTCATAACTTTCTGATTGGTCATCCTTCATCAGTCATAAATATCCATGAACCGTGGAATTTTGTTGAGCACCATGACCCATATTTTCAATACACCCTTCAACTATATTTTTTACATCTATCAAATTGATGGCCTACTCAAACTTCAACTCCTCTCTTGTAATTTATATTTAGACACATGTTATTGCACCATCATGCTCCACTTTTCCATGGCCTACTTCAATGAAAATCCAAATATGTTATACACTTGTGGTCACATGCATCCTTCTCAGCTAGTAGAATATTTTATGCATTCTCAAATTGTGATGTGTAGTTATCTGACCAAATATAATGTTGATTAAAAATAATGTACCTTTCACTTAACTTGCCATAAAACATCTTAAAACAACTCTACACATACTCTAAATAACATGTTCGATGATCATTGACATAGAAGTGGTACTCCCTTAATATTTTTTATCATGCTTTATACTATCAGGGGAATGTATAAATGTTATATGCACAAAAAGGGAAACCTTTAATGAATTATAGTATTGTGACTAAACCTTGATTTATGGTTGAAATGTGTAATTCTTCATAAATTGAACTACTAAAATAATAGCACCAAGCAGTAATGTGTCCTTACTTAATTTTAATTTTTCATCTAGCCATTGAGCTCTATGTGTGTGCCTTGCATACTAATATACAATTTCCTCCCTAAGTTTTTCCATAAATTTAGAAATAGGTATTTTTTTTAACAAAATCACACATTTTATATTCTTATCCATATTTTAATTGATATGTCACATATTTATATTTACTAAAATTGACCAATTCTTATCCAATCCTGTGTACTCTTCTCATGGGTACAATTTTTAAATTTTGGCAATCCACTACAAATGCTAAAAGTTCCATCTAAATATGTCCTATTATAAAAAAATTATCCATCTAGTCTTTCACAAAAAATAGTTGGAATAAATTACCTTTCTGATTTTGGTGGGGCTTCCACTCCACACTACTGTAAAATGTTATCAGGATGTAAATTACAATGAATATGGTAAAAAATATCATAATGCATAAAAAATTCAGCATGTTGCCTAAAACAACAAGTAGTGTGTGTAATTTATTTTCACATAGAAGGGTTTGGCCATTTCAAAATATCTTTGACTAATATAAATATGTGAATATTTTTTAACAAATTTAGAGTACAATTATTTTTTAGTAATATCCAAAAAAATGTTTGGGATGTGGTTTACGGTTACAAGAATTAACTCTTATTTTCACTACATATATAATATTAGGTGATACCCTTGTGTTATCTTTCCAAAATTATTCAAGTAAATCTTTTAGGGAATCAATTATAGCCTTGTCTTTCTGTGGGAGTCTACTAGAGAACACCCACAAGTCATTTTTACCGACAACATCAAGTATTTTACATCTCCCAATTGATTCATTAGTGTTTTTTGTTTATGTTCTATGTTTGACTTGTTTTTCTAATAAATCATTTATTTTTTATTTGAAAACTTACCAAATAATTTTTAATAACACATCAAGTTGTGTTACCATCTTTGGTGTGTTTCTTCACACATACTTGATGGTATGCATTATGAAACTTTTCAATAATTACCTTATTTATACCATCAATATTAGATGTTCTTAACCCCAGGGTGTTGATTCTAGGTCTCACAATAATCACTTTCATCAATGCAACAAAAAATTTGAATCTCTAAGTTTCATTTAATTTTTCAAAGTTCCAGACCCAAAGTCTTTCAATTTTTCTTTTCATATAGTGCTCAGACATTTTTTTAGGCATTGGTTTCCAATTTTTTTCATCAATTTCAATTAAATACATGGGTATTATTTTTAAAATCATATGAGATGATTTTAGTGGTAAATTTGATTGATTTTGTTTTTCCATATTATTTTCTTCATTACTAGTTTCTTCATTCGATGGTGTTCCCATATTGTTTTATTGATTGTTACTTTCACTAATCAATGTTTCAATTTGCATCATCATACATACTATCATCATCATCAAAATAAAAAAATGTAAAATTTGAATGTCGACTTACATTATAATTTGGGATATTATCATATTGACAATTGTTCTTTTAGAATTTGGTATACTATCATTATTCATTTCATCATTATTTGTGGCATTAAATTCATTATGGATACTATACTTACTTGCAAGAATTTTTTGCACTCATTGCCTTTAATTTTCTCTCTACACTTATAATTCCTCAAGCATTTTTCACTTTAACTTCTTTTTATTGCCATTATGAAAGTTTTCACCCATGATTGCACAAAGTTGTCAACTTTTTAGGGTGGGGACAATAATGTAATTACTAAAAAATAGACCTAACTAATGTTTAGTACCAAGTGGGGACAATGATCAAATTATTAAAAAATAGTATTGCACTCTTTAATCAACCATGAGTAAACAAAGTTTTCTACTTTTAAGGGTGGGAACATATGTCAAATCAATTAAAAAAATAGACTTATAACATGCATAATGAAATAGAGTAGAGAATGCATGGGATAAAACTCTCAATGTGTAAAAAATGATGTTAGTACATTTTTTTTAGTACTAAAAAAATTGTGTATGCATTAATACTCCCTACATAATATTATATGAATATATAAACACCCCTAAACCTAAACCCTTAACACTAAAACCTTCATTTGTTGGACCTTATACCCTCAAACCTAAACCTTAATCTCTAAACCATAAATAGTAAACTCTTGAAACCCTAAACCAATCATTTTATCCCCACTTAACATAATTTACACTAATAATTAGGTTCATAGGGATTAATTTGGCCCAAATCACACCATTATTTACCCTAATTGACTGATTCTATCAGTTTCTAATGACATGGGGGATAATCAAACCCAAAAACCCATTTTTTCTCATGAATAGGTTCAAGCATCTCAAATTATCCTCAATTTCCTTCATGATTGGACCTTAAACCCTAAACCTTAAAACTTAAGCTGTAAACCATAAACCCTATACCTTAAATTATAAAACCTAAGCATTAAGCCCTAAGCCTTAAACCTTAACCCTATTCCCTATACCACAAACCTTAAGCCATAATCCCTAAACCCTAATGCCTAAAAACTTTAAACCCTAAATCATAAACTCTTAAAAACCTAAACAAATCATTTAATCCCTAATTACCATCATTTAGATTAAGAATTAGGTTCACATGGCTAAATTTGGCCCAATTTGCACCATTAACTACCCCAATTCACTAATTCACTCAATTTATGATGATATGGGGGATAATCATACTCAAAAACACATTATATGATCACAAATAGGTTTAAACAACTCAAATTATCCTTAATTACCTTTTGGATCAAACCCTATAGCCTAAACCCTAAACCCTAATCCCTAATCCCTAATACCTAAACCCTAATCCCTAAACCTTAAACCCTAAGCCTTAAAAATCCTAAGCCATAAATTGTAAACTCTTAAAAATGTAAACCAACTATTTGAGCCCCAATTTGCATCATTTAGACTAAGAATTAGGTTCACTAGGCTCAATTTGGTCCAAATTGCACCACTAACTTCCCCAATTGATGAATTCACTCAATCTCTGGTGACATGGGGGCTAATCAAACCCAAAAACAAATTATGTGGTCACAAATAGGTTCAAATAACTTAAATTATCGTTAATTACCTTCACAATTGGACCATAGACCCTAAACCCTAAACTAATGGACTTAACATCAATTAACATCTTTTAGAGTAATAATTAGGTTCACAAGGCTCAAATTGGATTAGATAATATCACTCATTACCTCAATTGATTAATTGGCTCAATATCTGATGATGTGGTAACCAATTGAGCCCAAAATCACATTCTATAGTCATAAATAGGTTAAAGGAGCTTAATTTAGCCCTAATTGCCTTCATAATTAGACCTTATACCCTAAAGATTAAACCATATATACCTTAACCCCTAACCCCTAAATCCTATACCCTAAACCCTAAATTATAAACTTTAAACCTTAAACCAATCAATTTAACCCCACTTAACATCATTTAAAGTAATAAGTATGTTCATAAGGCTTAATTTAGTGTAAACCACATTGCTAATTCCCCTAATTGACTGATTATATCGATTTATGATGACTTTGGGGCTAATTATGCCCAAAATTACATTTTGTAGTCATAAATGGGTTTTAAAAACTTAAATTATTCTAAATTTCCTTCATGATCAACCCTAAACCCTATACCCTAAATTGAAAACCCTAAACCAATTGATTTAGCCCCAATCAACATCCTTTAGAGTAAGAATTAGGTTCACATGGCTCAATTTAGCCCAAATTACATCACACATTGCCCCCAATTTACTAATTAACTCAATATTTGATGACATATGGGCTAATTGAGCCCAAAATCATATTCTATAGTCACAAATAGGTTCAATGAGCTTAATTTGGCCCCAATTACCTTTATAATTAGACTTTATATACCCTAAAACATAAACCCTATGCCCTAAGATCTAAATCCTAAACCCTAAAATCTAAATCACAAATTCTTAAAACCCTAAACTAATCATTTTAACCTCAATAAAACAACATTTAGACTAGGAAAATTAGGTTCACATTGCTTAATTTGGCCTAAATCACACCATTAATTACCCCAATTAACTAATTAGATCAAGTTGTGATGGTGTGGGGCTAGTTGATCCCACAATCGCATTCTTTAATCACAAATATGTTCAAGGAGTTTAATTTGGCCCTAATTTCTTTCATGATTCGACCTTATACCCTAAAATCCAAACCCTATATACCCTAATCCCTAAGGCATAAACACTAAAGTTTAAATTGTAAACCTTAAACCTTAAACCAATATATTTAACCCCCCTTAACATCCTTTAGACTAATAATTATTTTCATAGGGCCTAATTCAACACAAATCACATTACTTATTGATCCAATTGACTAGTTGGCTCAATTTATGATGACAATGGGGCTAATTGTGCCTAAAATCACATTTTTTAGTTACTAATCTATTTAGCCAAGCCAATGACATCAGGATTACAATCTCAATTACCTATTTACATTTTTTTATGTAAAAAACATTAATGTTAACAACTATTTAATCTACTACGGCCATTCATGAAGTTTGGGAATTAAAAACTAATTAAATAATAATAAGATGGTGAAATGCATGTGAAATGCATCTAAACTATTTCATGTATGCGGTAATTCCACATACGTGGTTCTTATGTTTGAAATTTCAAACACATGCTTGAATGATCTTGAATGGATTGGATTTTCAAGCCTGAGACATGGACCTACATACGCATAGTTCAATGCATGTTTTTGTCAAAAAAATGCAACTTTAGCCATGACAAAAACTATGAATTTTATCAAGTTTTTTCTTTAAAATATTACTACAACATCGATTACACTCTCCTCTTTATAAATATATAGTTATTTTATATTTTTATTACTTTAAGGTTGTTATCTATTATTTTTTCTAAGTATGTCTTTTTATATATGCCACAATTATACATGTTCATCTTTGTTTATGTATCTTTTGAATCATTTATTCAAACTAAAAAATTATATGGTTACAAACTAGACCTAATTACATACACATTAAAAAAAAATCTATTTTTTTATATTTTTTGAAGTAGTTATGGGGGCCACATTATCGGTTATACATTATTGATCATATTTCAAGGTCTATTGACTTGGGAAATTAATTTTAAAAAAATATATTGATGAACTAATTTTAAAAAAAACATAGGTTGCAAACTAGATGATCTTATCTAATTTTCCATCAAAGGGTTTAAAAAATAAATGATGCTCAAAAAATGATGGACTACACCAAAGGCTATCTATTCTATTTTTTCTAAAAAATATTACTACCTCTTTGAATTTTTTATGTTTAACATACTTATACTTGACCATTTAAAAAAAAGTAGTTTAGAAACTAGACTCAAAATGCTATAATTCATGTTTCTATGAGATATTTAAATTTTGAGTTTATGTATCTCAAATAATTTGTACAAATTGAGCTTTCTTATTTTTTAAGAAAAACATGTCCACTTAAGACCCCCTTTTGGCCCCAAAATTCTATACACTTAATCCTTAATTGATTTATTTATTATAGGATCACAACTATCCCTACTTTGTATCTTGTTATTCAAGGCAAAACAAAAATCTGTATGATTCCCATGCATTATATGATATGCACAATAGTATTCTAATCATCTAAGAGGATGTATAAGAGGTAATTCAATCACTTTTTTTTTGAATAATTTATCTTAGGATCTCACTTGGACTTTTATTAGCCTTTTATTCAAATTTTTAATTATTGGTTATAGATGCATTCTCTTTTAGCTTATTATTTTGATATGAAACCTTTTTGGGCATAATATTTCTAGATGACTATGAAAAAACTTGATTAACACTAGCATATTTTAGATTTTTTGCATTTGTGATCTGATTTTCTAATTATGTGATATTGGAACTGAATTACTAAATTTCTTTTTGTAACTCTTCCCTTATAATGATTATTTAATCCTTGAGGGCTTCACAAGTACAAATATTAGGTACTTTAGATTGAATATTAATATACACACCATCTATAGGGGAGGTGGGAGGTAGAGGGGATTGAGAAAGGATATGCACAATAGGATGGGCCACCTTACCCCTTGGAGTAGAGATAACATGGCCCTAGTTAGATGGAAATCAGCTATCACCCTCCATAGGGTTCGAAGGAGGAAGATATTCATTTTTATCAATTTTAAATGCTCCAAAGAGAAAGATGATAACATGATATGAGAGACATAAAAATTATAGTGAAGAATTCAACATGATAGGAAAAATTAGAACTAAATAATTAATGTATGTTGAAACCCTAAAAGGCTAAAAACCCTAGAAAAAGTTATGGTTTTGTAATAAGAATCAAAATCAGGGTTCACCAAATGTTTAATCCTTTTGTAAATACGAGTTAGAAATAAAGAGTAGCCTAATAAATTAAGGAATAAAATACTCTAATAAGGAGGCCGATTAATGAATTTATATTCTATTAATATTTTGATAATAAATATTGAATCTGAACATGTGCCAAATATAGAAAGTATAACATTCAATATTCTAATAATTAAAACATGAAGGAAAAAAATTAATTAGATTATACATTGACACAAATGCATATCTGAGCAATGCAAGTGTAGAAATAGACTATATGAATATTCTAATCTAGTCTTTAAATTCTAAATATTAGCTTTCTATCAGCATAGAAGCTTATGTCACCATGTGGACACATGTGTTGATTCTACTATCCATACTTAAATTCATATGTCCTATATTAAATATTGACTATTGACTGAAACTTCCACCTGGTTATTTTTTGGTATTTATGTTAAGAATAAAATAAATCTAATACGACATGTTAATATTAATAAGATATATTGTATAGTGACTGTAAATAATGCATAAAAATAAGATAAAAAAACATGAGACAAGAGAGAATAAATTACACAAGATGTACATGGAAACCTTGTAATGTGTAAGAAAAAATCACCAAGAAAATGGTAACTTACAGACTTCACTTAACATTAGTAACTCATCTCTTATAATATCTCCTATAGCAACTCCTTTTAGTGCTAAAAAAATCACTCAATGCTCACTCCTAAAGCATTCAGGTTGTGAACCAAACATAACATAGCCTTCACAACCCAACCTCTAAGCATGAAAGAAAAATATTGCATGGATCCACTAACTAGATGAATTACAATGGAGAGATCATGCATATTTATGCATTTACAACAAGATATAAGAATATGAGCAATAACTAAGATAGAGGAGAAAATGTGCCATCCTAGAATTGAATGCACTACTTATGAATAGGGAACCATGTCTTACCCATGTACCAAGTCAAGATTTGAATTTCATCTCATGATGCCCCCTTGAATACCCCATGTGCACTCCAAAGTGTTTCTCCCAACTTCACATGTGACCTCAATCTAGCATAGTGATTCTTGTCCCCCACTTTCTCATGTGCACTCACATGAGTCAAAATATTCCTAGATTTTGACCTCATCCAATAGGAGCCTACAAACAAACTACTCCCAAAAAGCACATGCTTAAGTAAAATCATGAGATCCACTATCATTATGTCCTCACATTCATCTAAAAAATACAAACCATGTGACTAAGTGGATAAATGTGCCCCATTTCTATCTCCTCATATTTTTAACATGAAAGATGCTCCATAGGCCATACCACCTACCATGGGCCATAAATTACCAACCAACCACATCACTAACCATCCACATTATGAACATGCCATATCACCATGAATAGTGGCCATGAATAGTGATTTCACACCTAATATACTCCCACTTGAAGTTAATATACATAGACTTTTACCATACTTGAGTATTTTATAACTAGTTATCCATCTATGCCCACTACTGCACTGACATAAACCTAATAGAAGTTTTGTTGCACTACTAAAAATTCTCTGCCCTAATCAAATTTTTCAATATGTACTCCTCCATAGCATATTATATCACCTGAAGTGAATCTTCACTTCTCCCCAGACCAATGATCTATTTGGTATTTTGCCATGAATTGCTTATAACTCCCACTATTGGGAATATCTGATTTAATATTTAGCATGGCATCACAAGGCTTCCTACTCCTAATAATTAGGTTACTTTCTTGATTTCCCATCCTTGTGCATCTACATCCTTGGTTTACTCCTTCTTCCACCTTCTTCATGTCTTTATCACCTAAGCCATCAAAACAATGATCATTTTGGGGCTTTCATCCAACATGTCATCAACACATATAGTAGTAGCATCTGCTAAACACTTTGGCTCTCCATGAAGGAACTAAATATGTTGTACTCCCTTAACATGTCTTCTGGAAACTTGTACAATGATTTATTCAAAATGAAAACCAACAACTTATTTTGCCTCATCCATTTATATTTCTCTCCCTAAGAGAGATCACCATGTAGGAATCACATTGCTACAATTCCTTGAATAACAACTAGTGAATGTAACACTCTTGATAGTAGCGAGGAAAGAAGATCTCATAGTAGTGAAAACTAGACTTATCCATATAGCCACCAAACTATCAACATGGCACAAGTTCACTAGACCAATCATAAATTTTGGGAAGTCATCAAGATACTTGGTGCATCATTGCACTTATTGAATTTCTAAGCCTCAAAAAAGCATTCAAAATGTATCATGATCTACCATATGTCCAAATACATAGACTTATCCTTCTAGGAACACGAGGTCTCAATTGTTCTAATGCATGTAGCCTATAGCTATTAATCATGATAAACATGACATAAGTGGACCAATCACAGCTCCATGGAACTCATCATGATACTCAGTGAACCAATGCACCTACCAAGTTTTTGAGCCTAAAAAATGCATCACTGCTCTACCGCATGTTTAACACATGGCCTTCTCCTTCTGGGCATTCTAGGTCTCACTTATTCATCAACATCTTCATCTTCCTCATCCTCAACTACTTCAAAATAGGTACAACTTCAGATTTCTTTATACCTCCTTCCTTTGCATGGATTTTTTTGTATTTAACATCTCATCTAACATGTGGTTAGTAGGATACCACATCATACACCCCTTTGTTTATTTCCAAGATCCACAACAAGGTCATTCCTTGTCCTCAACCTCCTCAAAAGGAGACTAGCTTGCTCTTTAAGCTGTACAATTACTTCATCTTTAATAAGAACATTGTGCAAGCTGTTGAACTATCTGATAAAGTTTTTTAGCTTTTATTCCACTCATCTGTGGGCTTATCCTCAATAACATGAAGAGAATAGAATCTTCACCAAGATATAATCCACCTTGCTCCATAGAGAATTACCTACCAAAACATTTTTTTTCCACTCTTGAATTGGGTCTCTCCTCTTTTTACAGTAGTTTCAACTTACACAAACTAGCCAATAATAAAAAACACTCACATGTGGAATTTTCATCATGGATATGATACCAATTATTAGGAATAAAACTATCTCTATTACTACATGTTAATATCAATAATCTATATATTACAATGCAAGTAAATAATGTAGAAAAACAAGCTACAAAATACATGAGACAAGAGGGAACACATTACACAAAATGTACGTGAAAACCTTGCAACATGTAATTTAAAACCATGGGGAAAATAAAAACTTCCATACTTAAATAAACATCAAAAACTATTCACTTACAAAAGCTCCTCTAGTAACTCCTTTCAGTGCTAAAAAACAAGCACTCAATGCTTACTCATAAAGCATTCAAGTTGTGAACCAAGCATAACATAGCCTTCAGGATCCAACCTCTAAGAATTAAAACACAAGCTTGCATGGATCTACTAACTAGATGAATTATAATGGATATCTCATGCATATTTATGCATTTAAAAAAAGAGAGAAGAATACGATAAAGAACTAAGAGAGGAGAAAATGTGCCATCCTAAAAGTGGGTGCACTATCCATGAATAGGGAACCATGTCTCCCCCATGTGCCAAGTCAATATTTTAATTACATCTCATGATGCCCCTTTGACCACTCTATGTGCACTCCAAAGTGTTATGCCACATTTCACATTTGACCTCAATCTAACATTGTGATCTTTGTCCCCCACTTTCTAATGCACACTCACATGAGTTAAAAGATTCTCAACTTTTGACCTCATCTAACAGGAGCCCATAGACAAACTAAACCCCACAATCACATGTTTAAGTGGAATCATGATATCCATTATCATTATGTCCTCACATGCATCCATAAAATCCAACCCATGTGACTAAGTGGAGAAATGTGTCCCATTTCTCTCTCCTCATCTTTTCAACTTGAAAAATTCTCTATGGGCCATACCAACCATCGTGTGCCATGCCAAATCACCAACCAACCACATCAATAGCATTAAATAGTAATTATGAATAGTGATTTCACACATAACATTTTCATCATCTTCTAGATTATATGTTTAGAATGCATGCATAGCCTCTCAATATCATAATATAGCTCAAACTCTAATTCTTCACCTTAGGTTAGGTTACCTTGCCAAAAATGGGTGAGTGGGATCATAATGATTAACTAACCTCAAAAAACCATCTATTAATGATTGTTGCCTACATAGCCATTACTCTGAAGAGGGCATAAGACATATGTACTTTTCCCTTATGTGTTGGCCTATGTGTGAATAATGGTGTAGAATGTTATATGCAAGTGCATGTAAATTATCTAGCTTATAACTTGAAAAATATGGCTCATAATCCACTCTTTGAATGCTTCAAACATCTAATATGACTTCTCCTATGATTGATATATAAATAGGGAAGAATAAGAAAATATAACTTTGTTATGAAATTGATTGAATGAGATCAAATAGATGTTTGCTATCATGTGTGCTTTATGATATTGGATTTTTTTTATTTGTACCACACCTTTTGAAAATATTATCATGGAGGCATAAATTAAACTTAATATGTCAACCTATATATATTGAAAATTTTATAAATTTGAGTGTTTAGAAGGCATGAACACTTGTGTTGGATAATGAATAGTAGTGTTGATGTTACTATCCAACTGTGAACATAATTTTCTAGGAAAGCATAAGATTTATGATTCTCTTTAACTGATAGTGAAGGATTTATATTAGATTTTAAGTGTACTTTGGGTTGCATGTAATCTAGGTAACCAAAATATTAGGATTGTACTATGTAGGATAAGCATTGAGGCCCAATGAGATGGCAAACACAAGAATATTAGCTGCAAGGGAGGTCAAGAACTGAAGGGTAGAGCCTTGAATGTTATTTTTCAAGTGTACAAGACTAGTTTTAAATATAAATTCATATTTTAGTATCTACACTCACCTCAAAAGAGGGATCATACATAGTGGCTTGTCTTAGAGACTAAGCTAAAATATTACATTGCAAAAATATGATAACATAATATTTACTCAGTCAATCATAGTTCAAAAATATGATAACATAATATTTACTCAGTCAATCATAGTTCATACTTAGTTTATACCCAAAAATATATTTCAAACAACAATGTTACATGTGGACAAATGTGCAATCCATAGCTATCCCAAGTAGCAACTTGTCATCCCAGTAGTCAAAAACACTATTTTCTAGAATTCTCAAAATTATACCTAGTTTTTAGAATGGTTTTTAGTAGCTACTCATAAATAGTTTTAATATTTATGCATAGGTTATCACACATTTTAAATTGAATTTGGGGCATCATGTGTAACATGTGTTGAATACTTTTACACAGTTTCACTTATAGATTCAATTAATTTTACTCAATTATTAGAATTAGTTTATTCAAATATAAGATTGGGGGCATGTGCGTAGAACATGATCATTTTTGTACCATATTTTATAGAAGAAATGTAAATCCATGTCATTATCTATATTTCATACCCTATACTTATATCATACTATTTTTTTACCATTTTTTCACTAGAAATTAATTTTATTCGATTTGCAGTGGTTGATTCATCTTTTTTTACCAATTTTTGTACAAGAATGATCTATTAGAATTCAAATAGGGATTCCAAGATACTCTAATACCTTGGGTATCTGATGGATTAAATCACATATTGATTTCTTAATCACATTCTCCTTCCAATGAGGATGTAGGCATGAACAATCCAATCCAAGTGTTTCAAAAGAGAATAAATCTCCAAGGGTTACACCTCTTTAGTCACTAGGTTTTCACAATAAAAAATAGTGGTTCATGTACCCAAACACATGTATTTATTCCTTTTTTTATTAATATTTTTATTTTATTTACTTACATATTTTTTATCTTGAGTAGTAATTCATTTATATATGTTTCATTTTAGGTTTTCATGAAGCAAAATTCATTGTGTGGCCTACATACAAGACCATTCTTCATAGGTAAGTTCAGGTATAACACTCTTATTTTTACTCTATTACTTTTTATTTTATGTATTTATAGAATAAAATGGAGGAAATGTAGACACTAAAATCAACATTTAATGCTAAAATAATGCACTTTTGACAATTCCTTGTACACACTTAACCTACGCTCAATTTCATGGATTTGAACCACTATCCTTTTATTTATACATGAATGACCCTATACCTCAAAACAACTTTGATACATGATATTATTATTCATCAACATAAAAATCTTAGAGTCATTATACTACCGATTTCCATGTCCAATTTAACTTTCTCTTTGACTTAAAGAAGGTCACTCCTTTAAGACAATCCTTCCCTCTAGTAGTGTCTGAATCTGTTGGTTTCATCCTCCCACTAAATAATGGCTAGTTTTTTAAATTCAAACTCACCACAATGGAACATCCTACATGTTTTTCAAGTCGTATCCTAAGGGATTCTAAAAATATTACTATAAAGCTACATTTTCTATCCATTTGTTCACTAAAGGCTCCCATGTTTAAAAATCACTAGAATATCTAATTGCACACTGAGAAGAAAATATCAATTCTTCTTAATTTTAAGTCCTTACATCCCAAAGAGCCTTGAGCTAGGTTTGAATACATAATCAAGATTGCACATCATTTTAAATCACTTAATCACACTAGTATTATGCCAACATATAACATGACACTATTATTTCACACACACCACCATAACATGGGAGAACTACATGGAGTATGAACCGTATTCAAAGTATTGATATGTAGGCAATCTCAACATAGGGGGTTTTTGAGGTTAAATAAAAATTCAAACACTAACCCCTTTTCCTATTTATTTTTCATTGCTTAATGAGATAGGGTTCCAAATAAAGAAGAAGGTACATAATAAATTCTACAACAAATAGAGCGAACCTGATCACACACACGTGACCTATAGGTAAAGGTGATTTGATCCAAATTTACATATAGGGAAAAATGGTACAAAATGTTAGTGTACCCTAAATATGCCATCACATGCTGGCCCCATCCAAATAGCATGACCTTGTCCTACGCAAGTATGAATGCATGTTCCTTATTCACAATAATCTCACATAGCCTCACAGTAGATTACACAGTCCCTGTCATAATCTATCATATTTGATTTCTATCCAATTTATTTATCTCGATTATTTCCCATTTTAGCATTTTGTATAAATAATAATTTTTAAATTGGTCTTGTGTGATTTATTCAAATATTAAACATTTTGATTTTACTTCGTAGCTTTCATTATTGGATTAACACTGTTTAAATTCCCAATTTTAATAAAATAGATAACAAGACCTAATTAATGTAAATTTAGTATTATAGAATTGATGTAGGGATTTGATATTTAGTAGATAATAATCTGTGATCTAAAAACATTCCTCTAAATATGAACTTAGAAATGTGAACCTCGAAGGCTTAGGAACCTCATATACAAAATTAGAGTTTACTAGAATAGAGTGTATGAAATGTTGGGATGTTTATGATGGATATATAGAACAATTAAATGTTTTTTATGGTTCAAAATTAGGGTCTGAAATAAATTTAATACTCTATTTTCATAGTCTTACTCCATGTCTCCTCGGTCTAATCCATGTGTTGCAAAATTTATAACCTATACAATTAATTTTATGAACTTCTTTTCGTAGAATGGGAACACTATCTAAAATATACATTAAAAAATCATATTTACAAACCTATATTGAGGTTTTGTAGCCTAGCTCAATAAACATCATCAAATTATCAAGCCTCTGATTAATAGAGATAATTGATAAAAATATGTTAAAAAGAAGTAAAATTACTGAAATTATACATACATGCATACATACATACATATATATAATCTTATGTCATGCACCAAAAGTGTTATATATGAAATAATAGCTTCAAATAATGATAAATTCTCTAATGATTTTTTATCTTTTTATAATTCTTATGAGTGCTCAAAAATGATTTAGAAATGCAAGATATATTTCTTTGTGTCAAATTAACTTAAATTCTTGTTAAAAGGAAAAGTAAGGACAAAAAAAGGGACCAAAATACATGGGGATAATTTTTACAATTGTTAGAAAAAAATTGGGACATTTTTATTGCATAAATTGGGATAGAAGAGAGAATAAGAGTTGAGGGGTTAAGAAGAAGAACAAGGCCCCTAAAATCCAACACATTTTCTATATATGTGGTAAAACTTATATATTACATATAGATTAGTTATGATTATTTATATATTATTTATTTATTTATCATGATATGGTCATTTTTTAAATGATAATTTATTTCTATAATTTTATTGTTATAATTATTTATAAATATAATATGGTAAAAGCTATATATTAACTATAAATTAGTTATGATTATATATATATATATATATATATATATATATATATATATATATATATATATATATATATATATATATATATATATATTTATTATCTTGTTAGGATATTGTTTATAATAATTTATTTTAAAAAATCCAATGCTATGATTATTTATAAATATTTTATTGTAAAACTTATATATTATAGGTAAACTAGTTATGATTATATATGAATATGATGTGGTAAAATCTATATATTACCTATAAATTAGTTATAATTATTTATAAATATGATGTAGTAAAATCTATATATTATTTATAAATTAGTTATGATTATTTATTTATTATCATGTGATGATATTTTTTATGAGCAATTTTTATATGATAATTTATCTTTATAATTCATTGTTATGATATGATTATTTATAAATATAATGTGGTAAATACTATATAGTATCTATAATTAGTTATGATTATCTAATTAATTATAAATACAATGTATTAAAATTTATATATTACCCATAAATTAATTATGATTATTTATAAATGTGATGTGTTAAAATCTATATATTATTTATTTATTTATTATGATATTGTAATATTTTTTATGATAATTTATTTTTATAATTTCATTGTTATGATTATTAATAAATATGATGTGGTAATATGATTATTTATTTATTAATTAGGGTGTTGTAATATAATGTAATCGATAAGTGGAAATCAATTTCACTCTAAAAGTAATGAGAAAAGGGGAAACAATGAGAAAAGAAATAATCTTTAATACATTAAATGTAAAAAGTTTGTATTTTATCTACGCAATATGGAATGACAATTCAAATTACTCTCTTTTTTTACTTCATTTTTATTTTATTTTTATTTCTCATCTTTATTCTACATTTTTGTTTCTATTTTTTTTTGAATTATATATATATATATATATATATATATGTATGTATGTATGTATGTATGTATGTATGTATGTATGTATGTATGTATGTATGTATGTATATGTATGTATGTATATATATATGTGTGTGTGTGTGTGTGTGTGTGTGTGTGTGTATATGTATATATATATATATATATATATATATATATATATATATGTATATATGTATATATGTATATATGTGTATATATGTATATATATGTATATATGTATATATATATATATATACATATATATATATACATATATATATACATATATATATACATATATACATATATATATATATACATATATATATATATACATATATATATATATACATATATATATATATACATATATATATATATATATATATATATACATATATATATATGTATGTATGTATGTGTGTGTGTGTGTGTGTGTGTGTATGTTGTTTTTTTTTTTTTAAACTATCATGTTCGTTATTTTTATTTTTTAATTTAATCATGTCGGCTTTAAAATAATTAAATTGTTTTATTTTTTATTTTTTATTTTATGTTTTTAGTTTTTAAATAACTAAATGTTAACATTCTCACATCATTATAGTGCCCAGCCTCCCTCTGGCATACCACTATAAAAACACCTAATAGAGTATAGTATTATAGAATTATCTAATATTATAGCATAATTATATATATATATATATATATATGGGTAAATAAAATTACTTCTTGTCTTGTTGTTTCAGCATGGTAAATAAATAATTACATTCTTTATTTTGTGATTAATAAAATTGCCATAATAAAATTATAATTCACCATTAAATAATTATGAGTCTAAATAAATAATTAAATTAAATATAAAATATTATATTGTAATAAAATATATCTAAGTAAATACTAATTAAATTGGTAAATTAAACTACAGTGATAAATGTAATTCACTTACGATATAAATACATAATTAAATTATTTTATTTTAAAGTAAATAAAATTATAGTTCCCTGACTAGAACCTATCTCATGTTCTCAGGTGTGGGGATAGAAAAAGGTATGGAAAAAGCTAAGGTGAAGGGGTCTCACAAAGCTTATGGTGAGAATTATTGAGCACAACATCGATGTGGCTCGGGACTTCATTACTACATGAAATAAGTGCACGATGCTGATATAAGGCATAAAGATCATAGTCATGGAGGACTTTATAGGGAAGGCCACTGGCATGTCCTGTGAAGGGACAAAGGCCTTCAAGGATCAAACCAAGCAGAAGGAACTCCTTCAATGCATTTTTTGAATGAATGAGTTTGTGAAAATTGACAAGAAGGGTTTCCCCTAAACATACCTTTTATGACATTGACCAGAGATATGCCTCCAAGTAATGAGATACATGACCTTAGAGGGTAAATATACCTTAATATATTCTCATCATTTTTTGTTATTAAAATACTTTCTAGGTTATAAGATCAACCTATCATTCTACCTGATAAAGTCACTCAAATGCACTACCTTGACCCACCAAGTCAACGAGTCCAACCCCATTCTATATTAGGGGCTTATTTTGTTTCTTGTTAAGCATGGTCAAACTCTGTAATGGAGGGAGCTCCCCTGGGTGGGATCCTCTACCAAGGACTCTCAAGAGGACTCCTTAGAGGATGACTCTACCTCAAGGTCCTACCACCCATATATTAACACTCCCCAAGCCAATCTATCTAAAACCTCTACCGAAGACCTTCCACTTAAGATCTTTGTTCCAAAACCCAAACTGGTCTTTCAGAATAAGGGAACTTCTATAGAGGCCATCAAGAAGGGTAAATTCCCTCTATCTGATGAGCTAGAAAACAATAAGGAGCAACTTGACAACTTCAACATCAAGGTGTAGAAGGCCGGTTTGACCCTATCTAGCCTTATACAAGAGTGGAACGTCCTACATAGGCAGGCAGACTCAACTATTCAGTCCTTCATCTAGTCCACTAAGCTAAACTAGACCCTTATCAAGTAGTTATTGAAGGTTATGAAAATCCCCCCACCTGGTTCCCCTAATTTATCCCTTATCAAGAAGACACCCCTACATGTTCAAGGCCAAAAAAGGCTACGCATGATTCTCCCATGGGATGGTGTAGAAGGTCCTGACAATCGTATGAGAACAAAGGTCTCTAAGATCAAGTGGAGAATTTTAGAGAACACATTTGAGAAGGAAATGCTAGAGGCCCCCCCTCTTGATCTTATTTTGTGTTATTTTATTTCTCTGCTCTCGATACTCTATAGTTAATTTTTGTTGTTTTTTCTATTTAGCTATGGTTTAGCCTGTTACTCTTTTTGTATAATACTTTTATGGTTCTTTGATCCCTATAAAACAAGATATTTACCTAATCAAATATTTAAAAAAAAATTATAGTTCCTCATCATGTTATTTAATAATTACAACCTAAATAAATAAATAAACTAAAATTGTGTATAAGCTTTTTTTAATGTCGACACTACAATAATTAAATGTTAACACACTCATGCCATTAAACAAAATTCCCTCCCCTCCCCCCTCCCCCATATAAATATACAATATTTATAGTTAAGGAAGGATACTGATAATTTTCCTGAAATGAATATTGACATGTCAACCTTTGAAATCACATGTGTTTTGAGAAATATTATTGACATTATTATGTAGTGAAGAGAACAAAATTTTTACACTCTCTAACAAGCCAAATATCCTAGAAGGATCCCATCTACAAAACATCAAAAACCAGAAACCAGTTATTGGTGACTATGTTAGTGATATGTATATAGTATCTCCAAATACTATATATTGATGTTCGATACATCCAAATACTTCTAGTCTATGAAGAAAAAAATAAGTTTTAATCATAAGGTTTGTGTATAATTCGATACATCTAAATACTTCTAGTCTATTGATATTTTAGTTTGTGATAAGTGATTTACCTAAAATGTTATATCAACATGTCCAATGTATGTTTTTAATGTCAGTACAACATAATATAAGAAAACATATTATCTATTCATTGCTCAACTTCAAAGACTGACAAAGGATAAAAGAAAAGTCCATTTTAAGTTACACAACCACTACATTATTAATATATATATATATGCTAACTAGTGGAATTTATAGCCTAGCCACATGATGCCCACATATAATCACTAGTGCTCGTTAAGAAGACCCAATCTCATTCAATAATTTGAATCACGAATTGAAAATGATAAAATAAATAAATATTATTATCAATTATTTAGTTGTTATTTAATGAAATTTTATATATAGAAAGAGTATTAAATAAAATAAAAACTACACTATATAAAAATAAATAAATATTGAATGTAATATATTTAGTTGATTTTTTATTAATATCATTTTCATACAGTTAATTACATTTCTAAATTATTATTCATTTAATAATTAAATTGTGTTATATAATTTTATTTATTTATTTAATAATGATTAAAAAAAATTGAAGTATTATAATAAGTTATGTATTTGAAATAACTATTTAAGAGGTAATCATATGCTTAATAAATTATAAAAATAATTAATATAATATGATTTATTTTCTCTAATGTAAAATTTATTTTTTACATATTTAAATTAATTAAAATTAAAAAATTAAATAAAAAATAACTATTATAATATTTTTTCAATATTTAAAAAATTAAAAATAATTATATAAATAAATTAAATAATTCTCTAGTTTTTTTAAAATCAAAATATTAAATAAAAAATAAATGTTTGATAAAAATTCACATGATCATTGTTCTAATACCAACCAATAAAACCAAACTTGAATCATTTACTAATTGATTAGTATGTACAATAAAAATATTTTTGGTGTTGATATTTGGAAGAGTTATTAATGAAGATGGTTCATATCTTGTTTGGATCTTGCCAATAACCATTAGTTCAGGATAATAACCCCAATATTACAAGAATTTTCTTCGTATTGTAAATGGATGCCATTACAAATAATAATAGATGTATAGAAAACTTAAAGCTAACATATAGATTCTTAAGTACTTAGGATTTGGCACTAAAATTATTAAAGGAAGGCATTCTTGAATTATGAAATGAATAAGAATTGGGATTTATATACAATCGATTTGGGATTAAAATTAACATATAGATTCTTAAGTATTTAGGATTTGGCATTAAAATTATTAAAGGGAGGCATTCTTGAATCATGAAATGAATAAGAATTGGGATTTATATACAATCGATTTAGGGATCAAACATTTGAAGTCAAAATATACACTACTTCTACCACTACTACTATTTCTTTCATAGCTCCCACCATTATTGCATTTGGCCGAGGAGACAAATACATTTCATATTTATTTTTTTAAAAAGAAAAAATTTCTCAAAATAATGTAAAACAATCCCCAGCCTCTAAATAATTCTCATTCATGGTAATTCTAAAAATATTTCAAGCTTTAAAACTCTTACCACTTAATTTTTACTCAATTTTGTAGGCTTAGCACTCAATTTTTGAGATTCAATTTGATTGTCCCGTTACAACAAGCACTTAAAGATAATATATTATGGAAAATACCAACATAGAAATATAAACATATAAAAAATACCTAGTAAGTACCAAATAAGGGTGGAGAAACATAAACCTGCTCTATCAAGATATTGGCATGTTACATTATGATAAGCTAGAAGAGTATAATAGTTGGCCACAAAAAAAAAAAAAAATAGGGGTCTTTTCACAGCCTTTAATGGAGACATAGTCTTTAACGATTGACTATAATTTTTATTTAAATTAGTAGTTTATATAAGACTATCTTATGATATTAGCCCGTGCTAATATATAAATATTAAACATTGTTTTTAATGTTATTATATTCAGTTAATGAAATAATCAAAACATATTTTTTTTTGGGTTGAAACCAAGTTCTTTACTTAATGTATAATTCATCTTCGAAAGTTTTTATCTTATATATGTATATTTCATCTCTAATATCAAATCAAAGACTTATGATATAAGTATTTAATAATAAATGAGTATAGTTATAAATCTCTAGAGTTTCTAATCATTTTGAAAAATCATTAATAAAATGAATTTTATGTGATATTGAATCGATCCACTACTTGCATATATTTTTTTCAATGGTCAATCCACCAAAAAGAAGTGATTCTTCATCTTGTTCATTAAGCATAAGGAATATGATTGACCTCCAACTTTGTTTATTTGCATATATTAAAATCTTTCCTTGTTATACTCTAGATTTCTATGCATATTTCAAGTTTCATTTTGGATTGTAACTTTGTCTCAAGTGATTTTGAGGATAGTTTATTTTATTAGTACATAACTATTAAAACAAAAAACAATTAACTTTTTTTTTCTAACTTTTCATTAGGATATAAAAATTCACCATTATGAGAACACTATAATCAATACACCATCCTTTTAAGTGTATATATGTTATCTCCCAATGAAATGTAATCAAAGAAGAGTTTCAAAAAACATAGACAAGTTATTTGATTAAAAATAACAAACATTGATAGAATTATATTTAGGAGTGTATGTGTTAAGGATAGTACAAATATCTTAAATATATTTATCTGAAAAATGTTGAGAGATATTAATTTAGATAAAATTTTAAAATATTTATTAATATTTTATTTGGATTAAGTGTATGAATATTTGACTTTGTTATCAATAATCAAAAGGTTCACGAATATTTCATTTGCTTAGTGTTTCGAACTAATATTTATGTGTATTTCATAAAACTTGAGATAAGGCATATGTATTAATAAGAGTGTTTTGAATCTTATATATCATTTCATATAAAATTGTATACATATGAGCATTCATATCGTTTGGGAACATATTAAGATAGTTGTCCAACTTAGAATAAATGACATAAAATGGGCTTATTTAATACCAAAAGTTTAGATTAGTGAAAGGATTTCAAATCCTACGATGCTCTCCTAATATGTCCTCAGTTTGACATTAGACTGTGTATACAAATGGTTTTTAAATTAATTTAACGAAGGGCCTTCCCCTTCCTCCCATGCATCATAATGTATAGTATTATCTAACCTAGTGTTCTAATAATTATATATAATAAATGCCTAACTAATTTATTGAATTACTTGTTTGTATTCTAAAAAATTTATACAATATTCTCACACAATTTTCTTATTTATACAAAGCATCTTACTTCAAGTCATATTTTCCATATTTACACAACATACAAGTCATAATTATTTATTTAATTTTAAATCTCTTATAGATTTATGTTGAACTTCATTTGTGTATATAATAATATAATATTTTTATTTTTATTTTATTTTTTGCCTTTATATCATGGAGCCACTAAAGAATCACTATGAGTTGATTGACATATCCGACACAACATCCATTGATTCAATTATTAGTCCCCTTAACAAAATTAGAGGATATATTACTTGGAGAAATATATCAGGGTTGATTCCATGTTCTAGATGCATTGAATACACAAGTTGAGTGATTACACTAACCAATTAGGTGCTTACCACAAAGTAAATAATATCAAAATGAAACAACAATGAGAGAATTTTACACAAGACAAGAAGGAGCCAAAACCTAAACTTCCTTTAACTAAGCTCATAAATGTGAGAATTACAAATAGGAGACTGTTGAGTAATTCCTCCATGAAAGATAGTCAAAAGACCCTCAGAATAGAATAGTAACTCCTCCACAAAAGGTGGTCAACAAGGTCAAAAATAGAGGAGTAACTCTCATACTCAAACTAGTCGGTCAAGGGAGTTATTTTCTAGTCACTTGGTCAACATCCACACCAAGATTCTCTATGAAAGTAGGAAAACTCTAAGTGAGGGGGAAAATAACATAGTAAATGAATATGAGAAAAAAGAAAAACTCTACTCTAATACCCGCCCATAATCATAGCTTAGATGGGCAATGTAAAAATTGGGTCCCAATAACTAGGCTTGATGAGGTACCTATGCACAAATCAATCTATCATAAATTATAGAAAAATATAAAACACGTAGGAAAAAATCCCCTCAAAATAGAGACATAAAGAAGAGGCTAGAAAGCACCCCCCTAGAATACAATGTTGTAGTGTCTCAAACCTGAAGAAGAGCCCATAAGTGAAGATACTTTCTCTCCGTGAAAAGTTTGATGAAGATGTATGCAATTTGCTCTATCATCTAATAATACCTTAGATCAATTATGTCCTTATGAATGAGCTCTCTGATGAAATTCATGTGAATCTATGTGTTTGGTTTGGTGATGTTGGACCAGATTCTTGAAAATCTGAATGGTACTTTGGTTATCATAGTAGATGATGACCTAGGTCATCTAAACTAGATATAGAACTCTATGAGAATCCCCTAAAGCCATATGGTCTCATTGGTGGCATTGATAACCCCCATATACTCATCTTCAATATAATTTAAAGAAACAATATTATACTTCTTGATTGACCAACTAATCAGACCTGAATCAATGGAAAAACTATAACTTAAATTGGTCTTATAATTTTGAATATCGCCAACCCAGTCTAAGTCAGTATAGCCAATCAAGTTGATGTCAATGTTAGATTTATATTCAATGTCAAATCTATGTGTTCCCTAAATGTAGTGCAAGATCATTTTAACTAATTTCCAGTGTAGCTCATGGGGTTCCTACATGAATATGGATAATGGATCCATTAGATATGATATGTCAATACTAGTATGTGTCATGTAAATAAGGATACTAACAAGTTATCGATAAAAGGTAGCATAAAATAAAGGTGAAGTGTAATCCACCTCAAGATTGATTCTAGATGGAAATGAATTCAAAGTTGGATTACAATCATCCATGTGAAACTGAGAAAGTAAGTCAAGAGTATACTTAAGGTGTACAAGAGTGATCCTTGATTCTAACTGAGAAATCTAAATCCCAAGGAAGTAATGTATCAATCCTAAGTCTATCATGGCAAACTTATCCTGAAGATCCCTTTATATAACTAAAATGGATGAGTAATAGCTACCAGTGATTAAAATATCATCAACATAAAGAACTAGGATCAAGAGCGAATCATCCTACCATAAGAGATAGACATTTGGATCTAATGGAATCTAGTGAATAATGATGAAAGAAGAAAAGAATACATCTTTATGTACCAATACTAAGGGGCCTATTTGATTCCATATGTGGATTTTCAGAGTTTTCATACAAGGGAAGAATCCTTAACAAATCCTAAAGGCTTCTCCACGTAAATATCCTCTTCAAGATCATCATGAATCAATGCACTCTTAAATTCCATTTGATGAACATCCAAATGATTGGTTATGATAATAGAAAGTGTGAGTTTGATTGAGTTTAATTTGGTTACTGGTGCAAAGATCTTTGTGAAGTCAATACCAAGCACCTATGAGAAGCCCTTGGGAACCAACAATGCCCTGAACTTATTAATGGACCCATTTTTTGCATACTTAGTCTGATATATATATATATATATATATATATATATATATATATATATATATATATATATATATATATTCCCTTGGGAATAATCATCAAATCCCAAGTGTGATTCATGATTAAGGAGTTATAATCCTCATACATGTAAAAATCCCACTCAAGGATACCTGATACCTCCCAAAAAGTCTACATATTTGAAGTAGAGGCATAAAAAACATGTGGCCCACTTTGAAACTTTGAATGTGACTACCTATCATCTGAAGGATCCCTGACCCATGTACTTACCCTATGTAGTGTTTGCATATCCCAAAGAGGACCAGAAGTGGATGAGTTAGGTAGAGAAACAACATCCTCCAAAGTGTGGTAAGAGTGGATGAATATGAATCCCTATCACTACTCTCACTATCAAAATTGGAAGAAGTGTCCTGAACCTATAAAATGTGCTCAAGTTTATCTTAATCATCCAAGTGAGTCAAATAAAGTGGGAGAAGTATCAAGTGTTAATTTTGTAAGACTCTCTTGATAGTGAACACTTCTCTTGATGAATAGATCATGTGTGGTCGGATGAAGAAGGAAGTACCCCATGACACCATTTGGATAACCTATGAATATGTGATGTTTACACCAAGTTTTTATAGCCTCATGCTTCTTCTTCAGTATGTGTGCCATATTTAGAGATCCAAAAAACCTTAAGTTCTCAACTATGAGTTTCCTATTATACCAAGCATTAAATGGAGTTATACCTTTTAAATCTTTGAAATGAAACCCTATTTTAAATGTAGCAAAAATAAATAATGGCTTCAGCCCAATATTGAGATCCCAATGAATTAGAGTGAATTATACAGTTATCCATCTCTTTCAAGGACCAATTCTTATGATCTACTACACCATTATGCTAAGGACTATATGTAACTATGCATTGTAGATCAATCCCTTATACTATGCAAACCTACTTAAACCTTTTGTTGATATATTCACCTTCATTATCAGTTTAAATAACATTGATGTATTTCTCAAATTATTTCTCTACAAAAATCTTGAAGTCTCAAATAATGAAGGTAAAGATATACTTAGCCCTTGTGAAAGATAGACTAAGAAAATACCTAGATACATCATTGTGTACTAACTCCAATACTTATGAATCCCTCCAAGATTTGCCTTTATCAAATTTCTCTTCGAGATGATTTCCAAGGGTGCAACCATCATAAATACCATTATATAAATGGACTCGAGGTAAGCCTATGACCACATCATTCTGTTGATTTTTCTAGGTAGTGGTAGTTGAGGTGGCTAAATTGCTCATGCCAAAGTTTGTTAAATCCATCTAAATGAGTCAATAATGTAGTCAGAGAAGAATTAGGTGCAAAATTTTAGAAGGTATATAACCTAGCTTGGTGATCTGCCCTTCCCACTACCATTGTAGAATCATTGTGCAACTCTTTTTTATGACTAAATCTAGTGAAAAGTCTACCCTCATGCCCTTACTGATATGAGTGATTTGGTACACTTATAAGAGATTAATTAAAATTTATGGAACACCTAGATCATTATATAATGTTTATCCATCCATTGTAATAGACCCTTCCCTACAAATTCTACTTAAGTGTCATCACCCAAAGTGATAGAAGACATGCTACAAGGCTCTAAGGAAGAAAATTCAACTTATCATAAGCCTATGTGGTGGGAATCACCCAAGTCAATAATCCATGAATAGGTTAGAGTTATAACTAATAAAAAAATCCTTGCTCTTTTCTTTCTCTTTTCCTTTACCGTTTGCCTTAGAAGAATCTTGAGTTGATGAATTATGCTTGATAGACTTAGGAACACCTATGTTTTTCTTCTCAAGAAGATGAGTTGGGTGATCAATTTATTTATTCATGCACTTGTGTTCATCATTCCCATTTTTATTGTAATAGGCACACTTAACCTTCTCTTTCTTACATTTATCATTGGAAAAAGAGGTTTCATTGGTTATTTTAGTAGAGGTTGATTCTTTCTTCTTCTCTCGATCCTTATTCTTCTTCTATTTATTTGATGTATTTTCTTTCTCATTCCCAAAAATTATAGATTTAGTTTTTGTGGACTTCAATGTGCCCATCTATATAAACTTGTCTTACTCCCGAGTCAAATTATCAACAAAGGCATCTAAAGAGGGCATTTCCCATGTAATGCCTAGAGTGCTTTTAGTGGCATGAACAATAGAGACAAAGACTAAGTAATTAGGACCTAACTTATAGAGTATATAAAGAATAAGTTGGTCATATGTATTCTCTATTCCACATTATTTCAAATGAAATCCCAAAGGATTGAACTTAGTGAAGAAATCTTGAAGGGTGTCAAATTTGTTAAGACTTAGGCTGATAATCTCATTTTCAATTTTGTGGCCTCTCATTGTATCTAACTTCCTAAAAAGCTTTTCCAAGATGGTCCATACTTCATTGAGAGATTTAATAGGTTCTAAGTGAAAGAGAATACCAAGATACATCGAAAGACACAACAACTCATAGGTTTCATCAGAATGGTTGTACCACTTAACTTTTTCTACTTTTGTACTAGGTTTAGTTTAATTACCCATTGTAATACGATGTAAACCCTTGCTCCTTAATATAATTTGAATTTTGGTTTTCCATTAATGGTAATTAAATGGAGTTAGTGGATTAATTTTAACTTAAATCCATTACACATAAATAAGTGTAATGGTTTTAGTTGAAGTCATTGTTACAAAAATTAAGGTGTAAGCAGAAAGAAAGAATAACTCAAAACACAATACACCCACTTGAACTATGAAGTGGTAAACCCCACCCCCCCTGCCGCCTGACCAAAATTGGTACTTTATAATTTAGTGAGTTTACAAATAAAAATGGTACCAATGGATCAGGTTAAAAAAAATTAACTTTTAAAGCAAACAATACTCAATTCTGAGTTACTGATCAAAATTTATTATAATATCAAGATTTTGTCATTAATGGTCCATTTAAATTTAAAAACATACAAAATTTCAATACATTAAGACTAATAAAATAAATATATCCTTTTAACTAGGTGTTGGAACTAGAATCAAACTATTGACCTCCCACTCAAGGTGCTAAGTATTTATCAAACCTTCTATTTGCATGTGCATGCCACTCAAAGGAAAAAAATCCTTATGGAGTAAATTTATAAAAAAACTAGTTTTATAAAAACAAAAAAATGATTTTAAATTACATAAGGTAGAAAATAAAGATTGGATTTTAATAAAATCAGTTATTCTTGACCTTGTATGACCACTAGGAAAAAGATAGGTTTGTAAATTTTAGAAGCCTCCAAATAAAAGTGAAGCCCCCAATGAAGGGTTTCAATGCTACACAGAGGGATGGAACAACATTATACGAATGCTAATGGTGGAACCATAGGTTTGAATAGGTAAAATAATCTCTATATGATGATAGTTACTACCAAATGGAAACTCATGTGGTTGTATGGCCACCACTCCCCAAAAATTATAGGTTTGAACATTTTCTAATAGTAAAAGGGAGCACCAAGCTCACAAAAACACCTCTATGAGAGAAACTTTGTAGATATGGATGGCACAAAGGATGTAACACCAATATTAATTAATAAATAATATATTTAAATACTAAAATTGGAATTCTCTAGAAAATAAAATAACTAGGTCAGCCAAAAATGTCCTTGGGAGGTGAGACACCCTTTTAGAGGGTGTGACTTCTTGCTTATAACCCTAGTTGCCTCTTTATGCTTGCCAAATGAATGACATGTAGATGAAATTATCTAAGCCAATGTAAACAAGAGAAGATCTAGCCTAAAACCAAAACCCTCATGGAAATATCAATAAACCCCTGATTTTTTTTCAAACCCTTTAAAAAATGCCTCAAATAATCTCAAGATTTCAAAATAAAGCTTATAGTGTAAAATAAGATAGATTATTGGAATAACTATGATACCATATCAGGGTTGATTCCATGTTATAGATACATCAAATGTATAATCCAAGTGATTAAATGAACCAAGTAGGTGCATACTACAAAGTAACTAAAATAAAAATGAAACAACAATGCGAGAATATTACACAAGACAATATAGAAACCAAAAGCCAAAATTCCATTAACCAAGCTCACAAATGTAAGAAGTTAAAATAGGAGAGTGTTGAGTAACTCCTACACAAAATGTGGTCAAAATATCCTCAAAATAGATTAGTAACTCCTCCACAAAAGGTGGTCAATAGGACCAAGAATAGAGTAACTCCCATACTCAGAATAACCGATCAAGGAAGTTAATTCCTAGTCACTCGGTCAACATGCATACATAATCAAGCTTATCCATTAAAATATGAAAACTCTAAGTAGAGGGGAAAATCCTATAATAAATAAATAAATATGGGAAAAATAAAACCCCTACTCTAACAAAATATCTCTTCCACAACATTTACAATAACTAGGATATAGATTATTAACATGGATATATAATTTTCTACACCAGATGCCTAAATATATATTATTTAATACATGTCAAAAATTTACCTAATTAAAATATAAAATAACAACTCACATCATGACATGTAATATTTATAAATATTAAATACTTAATGTTCAATATATATATATATATTGAATCAACATTTTTTTTAATTTATTCTAAATTTACTATTTTAAATAGATTAAAAATGTGACATTCCCTTCAAATGGAATTTTTATATTAAATACAAACTAAACTAACTATAAACTTGTATGTAACACCATTTAGGTACCATGTGAATCTCAATTTAAGATATCCTTTCTATTGATTACTAAATAAATTTTTTGTTGACAAAAATTTATTTTCATGTTTTAAATCATACCTATGTTAGTATATCTAGTCTCAAAATGTATCGATTTGTGCCCCAGTTTGTACCCTATTTTTATGTTTTATTTAATGAAAGCAAAGTGTTCAATATAGACAACACATATTGCTAACCATAAAACATGCCATGCCTTATAAATGTATAGTCTAGCAATGTGAATGGTGGTTAAATGGTAGGAGATACATTTTTATGTAATTGTTTTGTTTCTATATTCTTCCAATTTAGCTAGGTTTATATCAGACTGCTAACCAAAAAAACATGGCATGCCTTATAAATGTATAGTCTAGAAATGTGAATGGTGGTTAAATGATATGAGATACATTCTTGTGTCATTGTTTTGTTTCTATATTATTCCAATTCAACTAGATTTATGTTTTTTTCTTTATAGTTATGTTTAAATGAATGATGTTTTAGTCAATTGTCTTCTATGCATGGTTTTAGTTAGTTTGCATTTTATATTGATTATATATTTTTTTTTCCATTAAAAGTATTCAGTACACATTTATGTTATCTAAATTGGATTATGTTTTTTATTAATTCAACATGGTTAATGTTGAAATCAATAGTTTATTTATATCATGTGTCTCCTATAAGGACATAACAATTTATTTCCAATTTAATGTATAATTGTGTAAATAACGTATAGCAAGGTTCACTTCTTGGTTAATATATAAAAGTTTATTTATTTATTTAGGTTCTGGATTGAACAATATGAGTGCGTATAGTCATGTGTAAGTTATCATGAACATTAGTTATTTAAAAAATGTATATATTATTCATGGTCAAGTCATAAAATAAAGGGTTTTGAATGGTGTTTTTTTGAAGTAGGGTTTTAACCTAGATTGCAATGAAATGGTGGTGATTGTAACATTGTAAAGGGGTTCTAGACCAAGCATTAGAGAGGGAGATATAAATTTAAGGGATACGTATGGAGAGAAAGGCAATGCCAAAAAAAAGAGACTAGAGGCTAAAGGCATCAACGATAGAGCAATAGGTAACATGTTGCTAGGCAATGTTGATATGAAAGGTAATGGGTTTTTGGTTAGGGTGTACATAGCAATTTATTTCTAATTTAATGTATAATTGTGTAAATAGTTTATCGTAGTGTTCACTTCTTGGTTACTATATAAAAGTAAGTTTATTTATTTATTTAGGGTACGGATTGAATAATATGAGTTGTGTATAGTCAAATGTAAGTTATCAAGAACACTAGTAACTTAAAATATGTATATATTGTTCATGATCAAGCTATAAAACAAAGGGTTTCAAATGGTGTTTCTTGGAAGTAGGGTTTGAACCTAGATTACAATGAAATAATGGTGACGGTAGGATTGAAAAGGGGTTCTGGACCAAGCATTAAGGAAGGAGATACAAAGTCAGGGGCTATACTAGGGGAGAAAGGCAATGCCAAAATAGAGAGACTAGAGGCTTCATACTTGGGTGGCATGTAGTGTGAAGCAAGGGAAATTAACATGTACATTTTTAAAGTTTTAAAATATACTTAGATTAGTTTTTTATCCATTTATAATCTTAGGGATAAGTAACATATTTTAATTCTTATATAATTTTTGTATTAAAAGTAGAAGGGTACATTTCATGCTTGGGTGGTGTGTAGTGTAAATCAAGGGAAATTAACATGTGCATTTTAAAAGTTTTAAAATATTCTTAGGTTAGTTGATCCATTTATAATATTAATGGATAAGTAACTTATTATTTAAATTTAATAACTACATGTTTTTTAAAAAGTATTAACTTAGTTTTTCTTATAATGATTTCTTATTGACATTTTTTTGGACTTTGCTTTAATTTACAATATTTTAAAAATTCAAGGATTTTTTTTTAAATGGCCTAATTTATCTAAAACTTGAATATTAAAATTTAATGCTTTAGTTAAGATGTAGTTACTAAAAATATTTTTCATTAATAATTATTATTGAAACTCACAAAACAAAAATTAAATGTATAATAAAAAAATATAAAATAATAATTATGTTTCATTTTTTGAAAATGAGGGATTTTGAGGTGGATAATTTATTACACATACTAGAATTTAGATGGTGAAGCCATTAGACATAGCCAAATCAATCCCCTCAATCACCTTTATAGGGGGGATCTTGAGGAGATGATGGACCTGAAAAGTGGTTTGAAACCAGATTACTAATTTCCATCTTCATTCATTTTTGGCATTGTCTACTTGATCTTCACATTGTCAGGGAACACCTAGAACAATAAACATGCTCCGATCCCTGGTCTTGCTCTACCAATTAGAACACATGTGATTACTTCTTGTATTAGCAACTAAACATGGAATTGTACCAGAATCAATAAGTAACTAGAAATATGAAACAACACAGGAATTAAGAGACAATACACAATTGTATTATATACATAGAAGAATATACAATAAGGAAGATGCCACTTCTTCCTCCACCTCAAAGGTTCACCACACCTCAAGACCTTCTTCCCTCTCTCTCTCGGTCCCAACAATCAACTCCAATACAGAATTGATGTTCACCTCTCCAACTAGTCAGTAACACGCTGCCAGTTCACCAAGTACACATCCGTACTCCAAGTAGATCCCCTGCTCTCTGCTACCTACAAATCACTAGACCTTACTCACCATGTAGATATCTCTACACCCTTGAAGAACCCTTGTCCTTGCCTCTTCCAAGTCCTTATGATTCTTCAACCAGTACCCCGGTGGATCAGCTCCTTGACCTTGCAGACCTTGCAACTCTCCCTGATCATACACACTCAGCACCCCTTTGGAACTAGGAGGAGCTACACTAGCTCTCTCTAAAAGCTCTATGGCTTTCTAGCACACATTTACAATACAACCCATGAGTCCATATATAGATCTCATGTTTACAATAATTAGACTAACCTAATTACAATAATTAGACTTGCAACTCAAGACTACGACTAGCCTTCAACATGCAAACTAACAGTCTCAAAATAGACTCTCCCAGATTCGTCATGCAAACTGCCTGTTCTCGCACAGGCTGCCGACATCAGCACCTCCATGACCGATGTCAGCCGACTGGTAACCGATGCCAGTTGCTTCCTCTTGCTATCTGACCGACGTCGGCTGATCAGACCGATGCCATTATTCCTGCAACTGATTTTGCAACTCTGCATCCTCCGTGACTTCTCCTGTTTGCATCCTGGTGAAGCTTTTAGCTCCACAACCTAACAATCTCCCACTTGGAGATAAAAATTTGCACTTGTACCTGTACCTTTACATCGTCTAAATTATTCCCTAGCTTGTATCCCTCTTCAAAATCCATCCTGAAGACCAACCACCATGCAACTGTGATGCTATACCTGTCATTCAAGTACCCTGCCATATCCGAACCTACACATCCATGTAGTGAAGAACTTGACCCTGTAAAACAAGAATCCTTGCTGCTAGTCCCACTGAACTGCCCTCCAGTACTCCTTCCCCGAATTGGCTCCATACTTTTTGATAACCCCCACTGATTGGGAAAACTCAGGCCTATAATAGACCTCATGTGATTTCGAACCCTGTTTCAAGCTAAGCTTGAACTGTCCAGCCCTTGGTGTGCTTTCTGATTCTGCATCCTGTGTAATGAACCTCGCCAACACCGTCTTCACATCAGCTCCCATTGGAGATAAAATCTCCATATCTCTTATGCCAAAGAATTTCACTGCTCCAAATTCTTCATGACACACCTCTGAACTAACCTTACCCTTAGCTCAACAAATACCTGTATGTACAAGCCTACTAGTAAATCACCCACATACAGTAACAAGATGATGTCATGACTCATCATCCACCTGGTAAGATAAACACAATAGTTACACTGACATTGACTGAAGCCATGCTTAGTCATCCACTTGTCAAACCCTGTACCACTGTCCTGCAGCTTCCTCAAGACCATATGCCTTGGCCTTCCGTCTCTTGTATCCATCCACTCTCTTCTCTAAAATTGGAATCCATTCCATTTCTCAGTGCTTTCTTCTAGCTGACAACTCCACCAACAAGTACCTATTTGGTTTTTCTCCAAGGACTCATACTCCTCATCCATGCCAAGCTCCCACTGTATCTGGACTCTACCTGCATTGCCTCTTCCATCTTCTTGGTTCTTGGCCATCAATAAGCAATATAAAGAAGGTGAACAATGAATATGAGGTTCACTTACCCTTTCTGACCTCCACATGAGCATTTGAGACTTGCTGTCCACCCAATATCTGTTCCAGTGACCGATCTCGGCCATCTCCCAGTCTGCTCCCGACCGATGTCGGTTCCATGCACTGACCCTGAATGCCAACGTCATTTTTTTGGCCGATGCCGATATCCTTTCTGCCGATGTCGGTTCCTTCATGACCGATGTCAGTCTTCCTATTGCTGATGTCGATTACTGTGTGACTGACGCTGGTACCTGTGTTCATCTATGAGTGATAACTTTTTACCCGCGAGCTCTCCATGGATCAAAATCCTAATCAAATCAACCCTACTCTGCTTAGAATAATTCAGTTCTCTCACCTGATCTCTGTCCGTCATCTCCTCCATGAACACCAAGGCTTTCCAGTTCTTTAGCTTGTCAAAAACATCTGTCTTCCGCTTCAGAACCTGCATTCTCCTTCTACATATGTGACTAAGCCTATGAAGCCACATCTCTACAACAGAAGGTGAATCAGCAATATAAGTAGATAGATAAAGGATACCTACTTTCTTACCACCATCTAATTCAAGTGTATCTACTGTGAGAGTTACAGTATATCTCCCATCACCCAAATTTCTTGATGAAATTAGACTCATCTCCAATACCGGTACCTGCATGACTTCCTTCAACCACTGTGTGTCGTCCATCTGCAATTTCAGCTTCACTTCCCCTTTTCCAATTCTTTGACAAGGCTCACCAGCTCCTCTCCCTGGGGCTGCATGGAAAGAGGCAACATAACTTGTTATCCAGGATTCAACTTTATCCAAGAAACCTCCCAAAGCATCTTGTGCAACAACACCTGCAACATCTACATCTTCAGTTCCTTCATGCTGATCTGCTACCAACCAACAATATCTTTTTCTCTGCTCTTTCTTTCCATCAATCAGACCATTCGTGCTATTCAATTTCTCCATTCGTAGCTTACTTCCTTCTGCCATTGCTATACTCCCACTCAATTAGAAACCCCTGTGAGCAACCTGTAATCAACAAACACTACCAGATCTGAAACCACCTATTAGTAACCCAACTTGAAGCTCTGATACCACTTGTCAGGGAACACCTAGAATAATAAACATGCTCTGATCCCTACTGAGTCAGGATCTTGCTCTACCAATTAGAACACATGTGATTACTTCTTGTATTAGCAACTAAACACAGAATTATACCAGAATCAATAAGTAACTAGAAATATGAAACAACACAGGAATTAAGAGACAATACACAATTGTATTATATACATAGAAGAATATACAATAAGGAAGATGCCACTTCTTCCTCCACCTCAAAGGTTCGCCACACCTCAAGACCTTCTTCCCTCTCTCTCTCGGTCCCAACAATCAACTCCAATACAGAATTGATGTTCACCTCTCCAACCAGTCAGTAACACGCTGCCAGTTCACCAAGTACACATCCATACTCCAAGTAGATCCCCTGCTCTCTGCTACCTGCAAATCACTAGACCTTACTCACCATGTAGATATCTCTACACCCCTGAAGAACCCTTGTCCTTGCCTCTTCCAAGTCCTTATGATTCTTCAACCAGTACCCGGGTGGATCAGCTCCTTGACCTTGCAGACCTTGCAACTCTCCCTGATCATACACACTCAGCACCCCTTTGGAACTAGGAGGAGCTACACTAGCTCTCTCTAAAAGCTCTATGGCTTTCTAGCACACATTTACAATACAGCCCATGAGTCCATATATAGATCTCATGTTTACAATAATTAGACTAACCTAATTACAATAATTAGACTCGTAACTCAAGACTATAACTAGCCTTCAACATGCAAACTAACAGTCTCAAAATAGACTCTCCCAGATTCATCATGCAAACTGCCTGTTCTCGCACAGGCTGTCAACGTCAGCACCTCCATGATCAATGTCGGCCGACTGGTAACCAATGCCGGTTGCTTCCTCTTGCTATCTGACCAACGTCGGCTGATCAGACCGACGCCATTGTTCTTGCAACTGATTCTGCAACTCTGCATCCTCTGTGACTTCTCCTATTTGCATTCTGGTGAAGCTTTTAGCTCCACAACCTAACACACATGTGGATCTTAAATTTATGGCAGCCTCTAATTTAAGGTAATTGGTAAATTTATCCCTTTGATAAGGGTTTCTTTATTATGATTTTTTATCTCATAGAAAATAAGAATGCAAATTTCCAAGATTTTATTTTAACTTGGGATCGACGTCTCTTTTTAGCTAAGCCATGGTACCTATCATTCAACCCCCTCATGAAATATTTCAATACCATGCCTATGGGTAAGTGCAAAAAGTTGGAGGACAAAAAGTGGCCTACCCATGGACATGATTTTCCTAAAATTTTAGAAATATAAACTTCTATAGATAATTTGAGATATCTACACTCCAAATTTGAAGATGGTGTAAGAACATGAAATGTAGCATTTTGAGTCTAGTTTCTAAAACACTATTTTTTGAAAAAAATGGTTGAGTATAACTAGGTCAAACATCTAAACTTTGAATAAAAACTCATATTTTTTTCAAAAAACATAGTAGATAGATGGCCATGCTGTACACCATTTTTTTAGAAGCATTTAATATTATTTGAAACCCTTTGGAGAAAATTTAGATAAAATTTTCTTGTATGTCACATATTTTTTTGTATATTTTTCTGATGAATAATTTTTTTAATGAATTTTGAAATTAAATAGATCCTAAAAATTGACAAAAAAAAAATGGATAACCATTTTTTTTTTTTCACTTGGATCAATGAAATACAAATTATGTGAACATGTATAGCAATGTAGTGGCTTAAAAAAGGCATAGTTAAAAATCAACATAGTTTGAAACCTTAAATTAGTCCAAAATTTATAAAAACCATAATTTTGGAAAGAGGAGAGCATGCTCATCATGAAAATATTAAGTTTTTAAATTTTCATGTTTAAATTCTTAGTGTATTTGTCAATCAAAATTGAAATTTATTATTTTTATCATACCTTTTAAAACTCAACTATACATTGACAGTCCAAGCCTTTGGCTCAGGAATCCAAGCCATTTCTGAGCCAAAAAGCATGGGAATTAAATTCAAATTCAAATATCATGATCGCATTAACAATGTGATTGAATTATAATTTGATCATGTTATTAATTATAGTAACGTGATCATGTTACTCAATAACATGATCGCATTATATATTCTCAACACCATAAAACATATGGGAATTACACATGAAGGCAACTTTGGCTAGAAGCTTATATTTATTAATCTAAATGTTAATTATAAGTTTACATTTATGTTTAATACTTTAAATTTATTTTAGTAAATATAATAAATTAGGGTCACTCAGCATCTAATAGAGTTGGTCTCATAGCTACATGATTTATAATGTGAAAAATATTTTTTCAAAATCCAATCTGGTCAGTACTTAGGGGTTTTCAAGGTTTAGGTATTAAACCTAGGGATTCCTATACATAATTTTTACAATTGATATCCATTTTTGGTAAATGTATAGTCATTTTTTAGTTTTTTTTCCTTTTGGATTGATTCCTGACATTTATATGAGTCCTCGATTTGTCAAAATTGAAGTTTGAAAACTACTCACTTTGAACTTGATCCAAAGTGGTGTGATTGGGGTAATGTAGGTCATATTGATGACCTACACACATCAAAGGACCATTTTTTGTTAATTTCACTTGTTTATCATCCCTCCCTCATCCTTGATCACTTCTTACTCATCCCTCATTACTCCTAATCACTCTCTCATCATTCCTCATTATTCCTAATCACTCTTTCATTGACATTCACTATCCCTAGTCATCTATAATCACTCCCTTGTCATTCATAATCACTCTTACATTGACCCTCACTATCCTTCATCATCCCTAATCACTCCCTCTCTATCCTTCATCATCCCTAATCATTCTCTCCTCATCACTCACCATACCTAATCTATTCCTCATCCCTATTCACTCCCTCCTCATCCCTCCTCATCCCTAATCACTCCCTCATTGACCTTAATTATTTCTCATCATCTCTAATCACTCAGGCTTATCATCCTTAATCACTCCATTGATTTTCACCATCCCTCATCATCCCTAATCACTTCCTCCTCATCCCTCATAATCCCTAATCAATATTTCTTCATCTGTCATCATCACTAATCACTCCCTCATTGACCCTAACCATCCCTAATTGTTCCCTCATCATTTGACATAAGTGTATAATATAAATATATCTTTGATTCCAATCATATGTTGTTTAAACATTATACTAGAAATTAACTCTTTTCTAGGACTTGTGTTTTTAATACCCATTTTTGATAGTCAATTTTATTACTAAATGAATTGGATGATCTTCCAAATTTATATTCAAGTAACATAAGTACTGACACAAAATAGATTCTGAATTTTAGTTCATTAAATTATCTTTATTTTTCATTTGACTAGATGAAACTTTATTTAGTTCCACCTTTGGTAGTTTGGTTTAAAAGATAAAAATTAAACACAAATCCCTTTTATAATTTTCTAATTCTAAGAATATTTGAATCAAATGAAAATTTATTTAGTGTTACCCATTATTTATGACTTGAATCTTGGTTAGGTTCACATATGCACTCCTTTTGTGTGTACTATGTCCCAAATATTTTATCTTTCATGAAAAATGAAAATTTATTCATGTTATCATAAAAATATGTTTCTGTAAAATGTGAAACACTATCTCATCATGATGTAGATGTTCATCCCATGTTTTCTAAAGATTAAGATGTCATCAAGGTAGATTATAAAAATGACATAGGTAAAGGGCTTGAGGATGTCATTCAACATCTTAAAATTAATGAATTCATTACATGAGTTAATATAAAAGGCATAACCAACTAGTCAATCAATCCTTATTTTGTTTTTAAGACTATATTCCAAATGTCTATAGGTTTAACATGAATATGATGATACCCAAACTTAAGATAAATTTTGGAAAAGACTTCTATATCATGGATATGGCAAAAAAATGCCTTAATATTTAAATGAAGATAATAGTTCTTCACTTTAATCTTGTTAAGATTTTTTAAATTGATTCACAACTTTGGCATAAACACAATTGGGCTTCTATAAGGCAATGATTTGGGCATGATGTGTCCATTATCCATGATTTCATGGATCTACCACTTCATCTATTCATTTTATAGAAATGATATGTTTTATAAAGACGTTTGACATAGAGGTAGTTAAGGGATCATATCAATAGTATTGTTTAGTGTACAGTATGTAGGAACTTATTTAGGTGACTAAAATATATCCTTGTATTCATCTATTTTATGGTTCAATTATTTTATCTTTGTTATTTTTGGATAAACCACACTATGATATGGTGACCTAAGGATGTTATTACATTTACTTATTAACATCAAGAGTATACTTCTTACTAGAAATGACAAGATTCTTGCACTTCCTAGCACTAATGAATGAAAGCTTATGAACTAACTATGATATATGGTATTCAGATTATGACAATTTATCACAACATTTCAAGGATTTAATTCATAGACTACACATCAATGCTAAATATATGGTTGACCACATGTAAAACATCACACACCTCTAATGGTGAGATGTCACAAGGAATTGCATCTTTAAAAGGTTTTATTTTGTATGCCAAGTGACACTACTAGGTGATATATTTCTCAAGGCCTACACTAGACCATACACTAGCATATAATTATGGATGATGTATAAATTTCAAGTTCAATTTTTTAAAATATGCTTTAGGAGAAATTAAATTCTTCTGACTTCCATTGGAAATAATGAAGTGTATTATCTCACCATTGATCTACATTTGTTAATTAAATAATATTTTTAATTCATAGAATTTCTTGTTGGGCAAAGTAGATATAGTTTTAGTACTGACCATATCATTGGGTTTATAATCTATTATCTACTTACTTTTTTATAGTGATAGATAACTTGTACCCACTTCTCAAAATGTGAAAGTAGAGAGCTCATATTGTGACACTCTTCACTGGATTAAATATTGAATTTATGAATTAAGTACCACTTTCCAATCTTGGATTACTTATTCTAATCATTTGAAAATTATTTTCCACTCTCTGGTATGATGACTCAATCAATAGACATAAAAATAGAAGGCCATCAATGTAATTATTTGAATCATGAAATGTCCTCATATGGAAATCAATTGATTAGTTTCATGAAATCACATGGCTTGGTGATCCTTATGTATTTACTACCCATTTTTGGTGATATGGTGGTTTTACTTCTCTTTTTCTATTAGATTTTCAATTTTGAATTACCTCATTTCTAATAGGCCCATATTTTTTCATAGGTGTTAAATATTTATGTTTCAAATTTACCTCCACATCATTTTGATCACTATTTATTATATTTTATGTTAGCACTCAATTCTTCACTTGTAGCTCCTAACATTGTTAAAACCCAACAAAATACCACCATCAAGGTACTGGACAGAGAGATTAAAGATGAGGAGGGATGAGGAGGAATTGAGTAGAGATGATGAGGGTGTTAATGGGGATGATAAGGGATGGTGAGGGTCAATGAGGGAGTGATTAGGGAGGATGAGGTAGTTATTAGGGATGATGAGGGATGGTGAGGATTAATAAGGGAGTGATTAGAGGTTATGAGGGATGAGGAATGAGTGATTAAAGATGATGAAGTATGATGAATCAATGATTAGGAATGATGAGGGATGAAAAGGGTCAATGAGGGAGTGATTATAAATAATGAGGAATGGTGAGGGTCAATAAAGGAGTGATTAGGGATGATGAGGAATGGTGAGATCCAATAAGGGAATAATTAGGGATGATGAGGGAGTGATTAAATATGATAAGGGATGGTGAGGGTAAATGAGGTATTGATTATAAATGATGAGGGATGAGGAGTGAGTGATTAGGGATGCTGAGGGAGTGATTAGAGATGATTAGAGAAAGTGAAGATCAATGGAGTCATTAGGGATAATCAATAATGATGAGAGATTGATTAGGGGTGATGAGGCATGAGTAGGAAGTGACCAAGGATGAGGGAAGGATGATGAATAAGTGAAATTAACAAAAATTGGTCATTTGATGTGTGAAGGTCATGAATATGACCTATTCTACCCCAATCAAACTACTATTAATAAATTTAAAAGTGAGTGGTTTAAAAACTTCAATTTTGACAAACCTAAGCCTCCTAGAAATGATAAGAATAAATATGGAAGGCATAAAAACCTAAAAAATAACTATATGTTTAAAAAAAATGGACATAAATTACAAAAATTATATCTTGAAATCCCTAGGTTTAATACTTAGACCCTAAAAATGCCTAAGTATTGACTAGATTGAATTTTGAAAAACTATTTTCTACATCGTAAGGCATGCATCTATGAAACCAACTCTATCAGATGTTGAGTGACCCTAATTTCATATATTTACTAAAATAAATTGATTATAATAAAATAAATGTAACAATATAAATGTACCCTAATTTATTATATTTACTAATATAAATTTAAAGTATAAGAAAATAAATGTAAACTTATACTTAACATTTAATGTAGTAAATATAATCTTCTGGCCAAAGTTGCCTTCATGTGCAACTCCCACATACTTTTATGTGCAAAATAATAGGAACATGATTGCATTATCAATAATGTGATCATGTTACCTATTAACCAGCATTTATTTCATCTACATGTTCATTTATTTAATGTTCAAAACAATAGTAACATGATCATGTTATTATTTTTACAATAATGTGATCATGTCATATATTAACATGATCATGTTATGGCTTAATACAATTTAATTACCTAAAATGTCTATAAAATTGTCCCCCAACTCCATGCACTTACCCCTATTTAGGTAGAGTTTTGGCATTTACCACTCTAATTTTGTGTTAAATATTACTTCAAATTTATAGGTAGTTCTATGGGTGAGTACTTGTGAATGAACTCTAGTACAAAGAGTTTATGTCATTCTAATTTTTCTCAAATCCTTGTTAACATATATATTTCAACAAAATATCAAGCTCAATTTGATTTGAAAGTTATAGACCGACATTGGACACAACCTCTCAATTATGAGGGTTTACCTTTCTAATGTTATAGATGTTTTTAAATACGACATTTGGCCACATCCTACAATAGTTTCAAGTGTAATAAAGTGAATTCATGCACTTCCTAGACATTTTACTATGAAATTTGTTAGTGAAGCCAAGAGTGAAGTACCATAAATGCCTTCAAAAGTTCTAGTTTTTTTATCAAAATCTACCTTAAACAAGTGAGGAGAAATCTAAGTCTGTAGATAATATTGAGCCAAGGAAACTAAAAGGAGAATTTGTGAATTCAAAGAAGGTTTTAAATGAAGGTATAGTAGCTCTCATTTTAATCTTGAGTTCTTAGACCATCAATTTAATTGTATTTTCTATCCATATTTAGGGGATGGAGAGGATTGGGCAGTAATGAGAAAAAAGAGAAAAGATTAAAATAATAAGGGATTTGAACTAATGAACAAGACCCTCCACTTTCCTAAAGAGTATGGTGTGGAAATCCATTGACATTTATGAGCTCTGAATCTAATTTTTAGAAGTTTAAAACATGTTTGTATCCTATTATTTATTTACTGCTAGTAGAGGTGCTTTGTTTCAAATTTTATTATCATATTTTTATTCTCTTCTATAAAAAGGAAGAGTTCCTTTCAAAACCCTCATTTTAACATTATCAAAACAAAATCAATGAAATTATGAATTTTAACATCATTTTAATAATGGATGGGAAAAAATGATCATTTTATATTAAATGAAACTCCCTGATAGTCTTATTATTGCATTAGTGTTGATACAAGGTTTAATAAATAAAAACAAGTGAAATCTTGATTTAAGGCATGGTTTTAATTTAGGTCTCAATATAATATTGATATTGATATTGTAAATAAATTTATGAGCATGTGACTTAGTCAATGTGTAATTTCATGGAATCATGGCCAGTTAATCATTGACGTTCATAGATTTTTGCTTAGCCTGTAAGTAGAAGACAATTTTATATCATTTAAGTATAACACATTGCAATATCTAATTGTTATTCTCAATAACATATTTGAAATATCTAATAATATGACTTTATGAGCACTTTATAAAATTAAATACTTGGTTTTAATGTTTATATAGTTGTATGCACTATCGCAAACACTAAGAACTTTATAAAATCACATATTTTTTATGGTAATATCAATGAACCCATGAATTTTAAGGTAATTAAAGTAAAGTATGGAGACAAATTAAATGTTACATAGTACATAGAATTTGTTTACAATCTTGTGTTATTGTTGATACATGTTTTAACCGAAAAAAATAATTGAAATTGGTATAAACACTATTGGAATCATAATGATTGAGGGTGGTGGTGAATAATTATTCAAAACTATAATAACTTACATTATAATTTATGAATTATCAAAACAATATAGTGAACTAGTAACACATTAAGAGCCATGAACATGAGATAAGAGCATAACACATAGAACACTTATTTGAGTGAGAAACCATCAAGGGGAAGAAAACCCACTGATGATTCAAATGGAATATAGTAATATAATACATACATAAATATTTAGTGAATTACCAACTTCACTTGGAGCACCAACCCTAACAAGCTAAGCACCAACTCAGCTAGGCTTTAGCAAGCACTCACTTATAAGGAGGCACCAACCCCCTAGATGACTCAACACCAAATCAGACACCTAAACCCTTGATAACATTTATAAAACTTTTTTCTCATACAATATATGATTATATCCTTCTTCATCTCTTATTTCTTCTTTATTTCTCTCAAATTGCCTTCCAAGCTCCTTTGCTCAACTAGGTCTCTGTAAGATAGATTAGGTCATTTTGACCTTGATAGTAATCTATAGTACCCATGTTAGATCTTCATTATAGTTTATATAAAACCTGATAATGGTATAAAATACCTCCTTTATCTCTTTAACATTTCATATCTTCCACTTCAACTTGCTCATTCTCTAACAAGCAAATTAGGCATATTATGCCTTATTCTTATACTAGGCTCTTACTCATACACTTCTTGGTCAACTATACACACTTTCCCACTTATATTTTAAATAAAATAGGCCTTATTAAATTTCAAAAATAATAATCAAACATTATAATAGGTCTTTCATATCATATAGGACCAAAAACCCCTTTTAGGCCTTAAGGAGACCTAATTCAATTAGGCCTTCATTAACACACATTACCCTTTGAACTCCTTGGAACACTCTAAAACTTATAAAACATAATAAACATGTAATATTTCAATAAAATAGATCCATTTTAATATCATCTAGTCTTCATAACACTTTTTATCTTTAACGAATACTTGAAGCACAACATTAGCACTATTCACAATTAGGCATGTGCATACCCAGAAAGTCTATTTTGAACAACTAAAGCATAAACACATTTTTTTCAAAAAACCATGGAAAAAATAACACATAAAAAATATACATGACCTTATTTTCATCACCATGTTATTTATACTTCACAACTCATGGCAAAATAACTCAAACCCTTCTCTGCAAGTAGCCCACTACCAACTAACCTCAGAACATAGTAATGGAAACTTGAACTTATAACACCTAAACAAACACATTAAAGGAATTATAATGAATTAAAATGATCTTAAAACATCCTCATAATAAACTCAAACAAAAATATCATAATCTCTAATGGCAATATTGGTCTTGCAAACCAATCTTATAAACTCACTATACACAGACCATATTGAGCTAGACAAGTCAACTTGAGAGCAAATTTTTGATATATATAATTATATAAAAATATTAAATCAAACATGAACATGTATTATAGGTATTTAAAATCATATTAATTCACTTTTATTCATCCCTAATCCATGATAACACATCCCTAATCACCTTCTCACTTTTGCCTAGGTTTCTCACTATTTTCATCATTAGGCCTACAGGCGACTGGTCAAATTGTATGACTAGTTTAACACCCTTGAGGGATATAAAATAATAATAAACCACCATGGAAATAAAATAAAAGTCTCAATATTCCACCTTCATCCATTTATCAACTTTGACTTGGTCAACTTTGACTGCTACAACAAATACCAGAGAAATAAGGCCTTTTCATCCACTCACTCACCTACCAAACCAATCACACTTAGGGGTGATTGGGAGAGTTTGTTACATTATCCAATAGTTTTTATAGTCATTTGAGACCATTATAGGCTATTTTTAATAATAACTTTGACATTGGGTTAGTGTTAGGGGTCTTTGAGGGTTTAAACCATCTTCTAGTCTTAACGATCATTCATAAAGATTATCCCCTCATTCTAAAAACCAATTATTTTAATTTTAATATATAACCATTCCTAATACACCATGAATATCTTATTTTCCCATGAAAATTTTACATGTGCTAATGAACACTTTAAAATTCTTCTCGAGTTGAGAACCCTTCATTTTGTGGACATGAGAGACTTTAAAATATTTTTTATTAACCTTAAAATTTTGACCTAAAACTTTTTAAACATACCCTAAACAACATTTCAAAATTATTTAAAAACTAACATGTCCATCTAAGCCTTGTAAATAGAACCTTATACCCTATTATGTTATTCTCTCTCTCTTTGCTCTCTAGGCCTTGACCTATAAGTCACATTAGGTCTTGAAACTGACCTTTTAACCATTGTCCAAGATCTCAACACCTCATATACAAACTCAAAAACCCTCATACATCATCTTATGTATTTTTTCATCCATATGACTAGGACACCAAGCTCATTCCTTCTCATAAAATTTCTTCATGTAATGACCAGTGTCATGACTAGGCTTCTCAAGCTCTTAAAACTTGACAACTAACCTTGAAACACTTTTTGATTCTCTTATACCTTGATTACATGTCTTAAATTCTCCTCAAAAAATTTCACACCTCTAAATTATTCTATCAAATAAGAACATTCTTCAATGACCTCATGAACACCTTTCTTAAGAACTTTTGACATCAATGATAACATCAATACTAAACTTCAACAATAGGAACAATGCTCAGCAATATCCCCCTTTGTCATTGATGGAAAAACATACTTTATACTTATCATTCTTATCTCCCCATTCTTCTCTTTCTCCCCCTTTGACATAAATGACAAAGTGATTTTTTCAACTCCTTGGATCACACTCCTTGCATCCAAAATACTCAACACATAGGACTTATGAGTTTATGAGACATAATATAAACATGATCTCCTATCTCCATGCATACATTCTTGGAAAAAATCACCTATTCTTTGAGATAATGAGCTTGATTATCTCCCCCTAAGTACTTGAATTTTTAAATGATTTCTAGGGGCAAGAATTACACCCAATTCCTATCTTAGGTGTTCAAAAGTTACTTTTGGAAGTGGTTTGGTCAATATGTATACAATATGATCTTATGTAAAAACATATTCAAGTTTGACACTTTGTTCACTTACCTAATCTCTTATAAAATGATACCTAATAAGAATGTCTTGGTCTTTGAGTGCATGACAGGGTTATTTGAGACACTTATAGCACTTGTATTGTCATAATAGATAAGGCTAGGATCATCATACTCTACCTTGTAGTCTTTTAGGGTCTATTTCATCCATAGGACCTGAGTGTAAAATTAATTTAATGCAATGTAATCAGCCTCATAAGTGGACAATTTTAATGATGATTTCTTCTTGCTTATCCATAAAACTAGGCACCCACATAGGAAGAAGGATCATCCATTAGTACTCTTCTTATCATCTATACTTATTGCCCAATTTGCATCTGTGTAGGCTATCAAATTAAAATCCTTGATTTTTTAATACCAAAATACATACTCCATAGTCTCTTTGAGATACCTTTGTATCATTTTGACTGCTTGTAGATGATTTTATTTTAGATCTTCTTGCAACCTTCCCACAAGACCTACTGATTACATGATGTCAGGTCTAGAGGTAGTGGTGTACAAAAAAATTCCAATCATTGAATTATATGACATTTGATTGACCTTTAAAGACTCATCTTCCTTGATCAACTTACATCTTGTGATCATCAATGTACTATCTACCTTGCAATATTCCATGTCAAACTTCTTCAACATCTCTCTTATGTACTTGGCTTGTGAGATGAATATACCTTTTTTAGATTAAGTGATTTTCAACCAAAGAAATAATGATAGTTCTCCTATCATGGACTTCTCAAACTCTTTCTTCATCACCTCTAAAAAGGCCTTGGTCATGTTTTTATTTTTTTCACCAAAGATGATGTCATCCACATAGATAACTACTATTAGTTGATGGTCATCATTTGTCTTGATGTATAGATTACTATCTCCAACTCCTCTGTTAAACCCTTGATCCAATAGATACTTGTCCAACCTATCATACCAACATCTAGGAGCTTACTTTAGTCCATAGAGAGCCTTTTTCAATCTACAAACATAGTCTTTATCATCTGATAGTGATAACCCTTCAAGTTTCTTAATGTACACTTCCTCTTCTAAATTTCCATTCAAAAAGGTAGATTTGATATCCATCTAGTATACCTTTAATCTTGCATATGCTAAAAATAATCTGATGGCATCTAATATTGATACTAGGGCAAAGATCTCCTCAAAATCTACCCATTTAACTTATGCATATCCCTTGCAAAACAATATGCCTTATTCCTAGTGACTTATCCATCTTCATTTACCTTGTTTATAAACACCCATTTTGTGCCAATGACATTCTTGTCTTTAGGCCTAGGAACTAGTTCCCAAGTCTCATTATTCTCTATTTGGTCTAACTCCTCATTCATAGCACCTATCCAAAATTGGTCTTTTCTTACTTCTATAAGACTCTTAGGTTTGATCTTAGATAATATAGTAACATTATCTTGATTTAGATTACTTACCAATCTTTTCCTTGTTTACATACCTGCATCCTTGTTGCTAATGATTTGAGATTTAGGGTGATCTCTTTGAATCTGTCTTGAGGGTCCTTTTGATTCATGTCTATCTTTAAATTCTTCTTCTTCCTCATAAACCTCTATAGTCTCCTCTTCATTATTTAATTCCATATTCTCTAAAGTGTTCTTTAACTATGAGTGAGATTTCCTTGTCTCATCAATCTTCACATTTGTGCTTTGTACTATCTTTTTTAGTCTCTTGTTATAACATCTATAGGCCAAGATCTTTGATGAGTATCCTAAGAATATGCCTTCATCATATCTAAAATCAAAATTTCCCAAGTATTCATCGTCTCTTTTGATGAAACATTTTCTCTCAAACACTCTAAAGTGTTCCACATTGGTAGGTCTGCCCTTCCATAGTTCAGAAGGAGTCTTATTGCCATTAGTCCTTATCTATCCTTTATTTAAAATGTAGAAAATAGTTCTTAATACCTCTCTCTAGTATTAATCAAATAATATAGACTCATTTATCATAGTTATTTCCATATCTTGAATTTTCATATTCTTCCTTTCCACTACCCCATTCTACAGAGGTGTCCTAGCTACTGATAATTGTCTCTTTATTCCATGAACTTCATATAAGTCATAAAAATCATTAGAAAAAAAATATCCTCCTCTATCATATCATAGGCTCTTGATCTTCCCATTCTTATTATTCTCAACAAGAGCCTTGAATGCCTTGAACTTGTTAAGAGCTTCTGATTTTTCTTTCAAAAATGTGCCCCAAGTCATTCTTATATAATCATCAATGAGTAACATGAAGTAGCTATCTCATTGAATGTTTTTAATTCTTGTAGGAAAAAAAAAATATAAGTGTGTATTAAATTCAATGGTCTTGTAGTATATTAATCCTTAGACTTAGACCTTGTTTTAATCTGCTTACCATTTTAACATGCATTGCAAAGTATATTTTTAGGTTTGATTATTTTAAGCATGTTCTTCATAGACTTATTAGTGATAATCTTGACTAGGTTGTCAAATTTTAGGTGACCTAACCTTCTATTCCATATCCAAATTTCATTTATATTTCTCATGAAGAATCTTTCCTTCTTGATCTCATTCAATACATATAAGTTGTTAGCAGTCCTCTTGGCATTGGAAATTAGCCTTCCTAATTTGACTCTCCTTATCTCACACCCTTCTGTCATGAAAGGTTAGTGTGTGTCCTTGATTGAATATTTGACTTACAATAAGAAGGTTATGTTTAAAACCTTCCACATAAAACACATTTTGTGTCTTGGTATTTTCATTATCCAAAATCAAGACACCCTTGCCAACTATATTAGTAGCTTTGTTGTCTCCAAACATCATTATTCCTGCAACTTTCTTTTTTAAAGAGATGAACTTATTTTTGTCTCCTATCATGTGGCTTGATAAACCACTATCTATATAATATTTCATTCCTTCATATTGAATTTGAAAGGTAGTGTGAGCTAGCATAGATTCCACTTTGGTATTTTATTCCTCTTTGACAAATAGTTCATCTTTCCTCTTGATCTCAATATGATCCATCCTAACTTGTTTTGGCTTCTAGAATAATGTTTGATCCTTATTATACATTATAGGAGCTTCATATGTCTTGTTAAATCTTTTGGAACTTATAACTCTATTATAACAAAATATTATAATGTGTCCTATATTGTGGTAGATGTAGTAAGCAACATTCTTGTACCTACCATGGTTCTATGATGACTTACCTTTTATTACATTGAGTTTCTTGATTGGTATTTTCATGTTAGTATTCTCGACTTATTATAACTTCTCACACTCTCTCTCTCTCTCTCAAACTTTCTAATTTTTTTCTATGTCATGATCAAACTTCAAGGAATCTAACTCTATCTTCAACTAGTCATACTCAACTTATTTTGATTTAAACCTTGTGTTGACCCTTTTTAATTGACTCATGCGATCATTGATAGTCTTATTTTGGCATTTAAAATCATTAAAGGCACTTATGAGGTCAAATTCAAGGTCTACTTTAGATTCTCCTTCACAGTCATAATTTAATTCTTCATCATACATGTTATCTTCTTCTTGTTGATCACAAGACATTCTTGTGCTTCTTAGGATCACCTTTAAGCTATTAGACTTACCTCAAAGCACTAGGATATAATACCAATTATTGGAAGAATAATGACTAAGATGGGGATGACAGGGGGGAGGTGTGGAGGGGGGATAATAAATATTCAAAACTTTTACAACTTACTTTGTCATTCAAAAACTATCAAAACAATATAGTGAACTAGAAACACATTAAGAGCCATGAGCATGAGATAAGAGCATAACACATATAACACTTATTTGAGTGGGAAATACTCAAGGGGAATAAAACCCACTGATGATGAAAATTAACTATATTCCTATAAGACAAAAATAAATATTTAGTGAAGCACTAACTTCACTTGGATTACCAACCCCAACTAGCTAACCACTAACTTAGTTAGGCTTTAGTAAGCACCCACTTTTTAAGGAGGTACCAACCCCATAGATGACTCAACACTAAATAATCCACATAAAACCCCTAATCACATTTAAATAACTTTTTTATCATATAATATATGATGATCTCGCTCTTCATTTCTTCTCTCTCTTTTATTTCTCTCAAACTGCCTTCTAGGCTCTTTTGCTCAACTAGGTCTCTTTAAAATAGATTAGGTCATTTGAGCTTGATATTCATATAAAATACCCTTTTTATATCTTCATTATATCTTCTATGTACCTTTATCATGGTCTAAAATACCTAATTTATCTCTTCAAAGTGTTATATATTCCACTTCAACTCGTTCATTCTCTAACAAACAAATTAGGCCTATTAAGCCTTATTCTTATAATAGGCTCTTGATCATACACCTCTTGGTCAGACATACACACTTTACCACTTATATTTTAAATATAATAGGCCTTAGGTCATGACATAAACATCAATCCAACATTAATATAGGTCATTCAAAGAATATAAGACCAAAACCCCCTTTTAGGCCTTAGGGAGACTTAATTCCATTAGGCCTTCATTAGCACACATTACCCTTTGAAGTCCTTGAAATACCATAAAACTTATCACATGGTATAAAATTATAATATGTTACTAATATATACCCATAATAATCTCATATATGCTTCATAACACTTTTTAGAGTCAACCACTAATTGAAGCACACCATTAGCACTGTTCATAAGTAGGCTTGTGCATACCTAAAAAGTCAATTTTGAAAAACTAAATCATAAACACAATTTGAAAAACAACCATGGAAAAAAATCACAAAAATAATATACATGACATTAAGTTCATCATCATGTTATTTGGACTTCACAACTCAAGGCAAAAGAACTCAAACCCTTCTCTACAAGTAACCCACTCAAAACTCCCAACTAGCCTCAAAACACAATCATGGAAACTTGAACTTATAACACATAAAAGTACACATTAAAGACCTTCCACTGAATTAAAATTATTTTAAAACATCCTCATAACAACCTCCAACAATAATATCATAATCTCTAATGGAAATATTGGTCTTGTAGACCAAGCTCATGACCTCATTGTACATAGACTTTACTGAGCTAGACAAGTCAACTTGAGAGCAACGTTTTGCTATATACAATGATATCCAAATATTATATCTAAAATTAAAATTTATTAAATATCTTTAATAACATATTAATTCAATTGGATTCATCCCTAATCCATTATAACACATCCTTAATCACCTTCTCACTTCTGCCTGGGTTTCTCACTATTTTCATCATTAGGCTTGTTACCAATTGGTCAAATTGTATGACTAGTTTAACACCCTTGAGGGATATAACATACTTATAAACCACCATAGACATAAAATAAAATTCTAAATATTCAACCTTCATCCATTTATCAACTTTTATTTGGTCAACTCTGATTGCTATAGTAAATCTTTAAGAAACAAGGCCTTTTCTGTAGGGTCCACTCACTCACCTGACAAACCAATCACACCTGGGGGTGCCTAAGAGAGTTAGATACATTATAAAATATTTTTTATAGTCATTTTAGACCATTTTTGGATATTTTTAATAATAAGTTTTACACTAGTTCAGTGTTAGGGTTATTTGAGGGTTTAAACCATCTTCTAGACTTAAAAATCATTCATAAAGCTTAGCCCTTCATTACAAAAACAAATGATTTGGAATTTTTATCTATTACCCTTATCCATATACCATTAATATCTTATATTCCCATGCATAGGTTACACATGCTAATGAACACTTGAAATTTCTTATCGGGTTAAGAACCGTTCATTCTGAGCACATGAGAAACTTTAAAACACTTTTTCTTGACTTAACCTTCAAATTTTGAGCTAAAAATTGTTCAAAATACTTTAAAAAACATGTCACACTTATGTAAAATATCACATGTTCATATTATCCTTGGAAATATAAAATCCTACACTATTACGCCATGTGCTCTCTCTTTGCTCTCTAGGCCTTGACTTACAAGTCACATTAGGTCTTGAAACTAATCTTCTAACCATTGTCCAAGATCTCAATACATAATATACAAACTTAAACAACCTAATACAAACTATTATACCATTATTCATCCATATCATCAATCCACCAAGCTCATACCGTCTCACAAGGTCTCTTTATGTAATGACTAGTGTCATGACTAGGCTTCTCAAGCTCTTTGAAACTTGATAACTGACCTTGAAACACTTCTTGATGCTATTATACCTTGATTAAATGTATTATGTGTTCCTCAGATAATTTCATACCTCTAAATGATGCTATCAAACATTCTTTAATGACCTCATGAACACCTTTCTTAATAACTTTTGACATTAATGCCAAACTTCAACAATAAGAACAATGCTCAACAAAAACATCTTGATTTAAGGCATGATATTTTTAACAATACCAATGCATGATTTTTATTTAGTTATCAATAGAAGATAGGTATTAGAAAAAAAATTATAATAATTTGACTTAGAGGATAAAAATAGGCAACACAACCTTATTAATAGTTATATATCTATATTTCAACTATGAAAACAAATTTATTCTATCAACTTTCAAAGAAATAAAATATAATCAAAATTTAAAGATAGTAATATTACTCAATTTGTATTGAACAAAGTTCAAGACCTTAATGTGAATGACATATCCAATTATGTAAATATTTAAATTTATTCACATATAGCATATTTTATGTTGTATAACCATTCAAGAAATAACCAAAAAAAAACAAATCATTGAAACATAAAGTATTGATGTAAATATAATTATTAATAATATCTTATTTATTTTAACTACATACCATGTCAATTAATGCAAAGTAATCAAGACCTAAAAAAATATGAATAATTAATTTAAAATAACAATACAAAAAATGACCACTTTTAGGAAAACATATTAAAAATACTTGATTCTTATATTAATGAGCATTTTTGCACTAGACCTATAGAAGGAATGATAATACTTGTCATTCTCTACACTATATACACTAGAATCAGATTACACTAGCTTTACACTAGTTTTTTGCTAATTTTACACTAGAATTGAGTCTTAGTCCATTTGTAGTGGTTGATTCATCTTTTTACATGTGTTTGTACCTATTTTGCACTATAAATATCAATTAGAATTCATAAAAGGATTCTAAGTTACTCTACCTCATTTGAGTTGTGTGATGTTGGATTCAATAACACATTGAGTTATTAATCACACTCTCTTTCAATGAAGATTGGGGCATGAACTTTCCAATACAAATTCATCAATGTAGAAGAAACCTTTAAGGGTCCCACCCTCTTTAGTCACCAATTTTACACCATAAAACATAATGGTTTGCTTACCCAATTAGGTGTATGCATTCCTTGTTATTAGGTCTAGAATTTTTCTTATCTTTACTTTTTTATTTTTATCTAAAGTACAGACTGATTTGATAAATATTTCATTGCAATTTTTGTGTCAAGCATAGTTCATCATTTTTGTCTAAAGTTTAAGACTGTTCTTCATAATTAAGTTTAGGTTCACATGTTTCCTTCTACTATAGTACTTTTATTGAGTTTCATTATTAGAATAAAAAGGCAGAAAATTTAGACACATAAGTTAACATTTATTGCTAAAAGAATGCACTTGTGACCACTCCTTATACACAATTATCTCATACTTGATTCCATAATCCTTGACCTTCCTTTACTTTTTATGCAAATTTCTTTTAAATTCTTAAGTAAATTATAATAATGATGTTTATATTACACATTATAGATATTCTAAACTCACTTACAAACTAATCCACACTTTCAGTTTATCTTCCTTTTCTCTCCAAACAAGGATGCCCTATTTATATTATCTCTCTCCATGTTTCTCTCCATTTCTGCCAGCCATGTCTTCCCACCAAATAATGAGTCTTTTCTCAAATTAAAAATTACCCAAAAATTCATCTTGTACGTTTCACGACTCCCATTTTAAAGAATTCCAAAATTATCATTATAAAGATATGTTTTCAATATTTTATCTAGTAGATACTCATATGATTGAAAACCACCATAATATCTAATTTCATATTGTTAAAAAAGAACCTATTTTTTTCTAATTCAAAGTCCAAAACACTAATAGCCCTAGGCTAAGTCTACATACACATCCAATTTTATAGATCAATCATTAAATCACTTCATCACACTAGGATTGCACCAACATTTAGCATTTTTCATTAATCTTTTACACACACCATCGTAGAATAGGATAACTACATGAAGTTTGATCCCTCTTTCGAGTATTTGTATGTTGACATATTTCAACATATGGGTTGTTGAGGTATAACACAAATTTATCTACTAACCCTTTTTCTATTTTATTATGTTTATTATTCCTAGTCTATTGAGCTAGGGTTACTAGTGAACAAGAAGGTAAAAAAGGTTTTCTAAATGGATTGAGAGATCTCACAGATTTAAACATAATATAAAGGTGAAGTGAACCTATCATATAAGTTACAAATAGCAAACCCTCATAATACATTGACAAGCCTTAAGGACACTAATGCAATCTGACCCTAGCCAATTCCATCAGCATTATTCCAAATCTAAGTGAAACACCAATCTTGATTCACAACATCATTACAGAGTCCCACAGTTGATTTTATAGTTGCACTTATAGTCCTACATTCTTGTTTTCTAGCTAAGTTGTTTTCTTCTAGCATTTTCCATTTTATAATATTTTTAAATTTAACCTATTATAAATAAGTTTATGTCATTTATTGCATATCTGTAGCATTCTAATTTTACGTAAAAGTTTGTCTAATTAAGATTTAATATCTCTTAATTCTCAAATTTGATAAAACATTGTGATTGAAAAAATCAAGTAATTAGTTCATTTAATGACTCGATTGGGGCTAAGTGAGATATAATTCACATTGAATACTAATTGGTTTAAAGACTAGTAATTTAAAAAAGATGAACTTTTGTCATTTATGTCATGTTATATAGATAAAAAGGCATCTAATTTTTATGGCTCACCACGATGTGTACTATAACATAGTGTTTCATTAGAGTTGGCTTATCATTATTTTATTTTTTTAAATAATTATATTTATTTAAATATAAATATATATTTTACAAATAAAAATAATTTTAGAGATTACTCACCTCAATAAGTCGAACTTGCATCTTTTATGGCTTATGTTCTATATATACAAGGCCACTATTTGTCAGGTCCCACTTTGACAAGTACTATAACCTTCATCTTTTATGGCTTATGTTCTATACATTCATGAAGAACCTACATAATGGTGTTTCAATTGAGGGGATATCGTTAATCTATAATATTTGAATTGACATGTATATATATAATATGTGACATTAGTAAAAATGACCTTTAGTTAAAGACCAAAGTCACATTAAATACAAAAATAAAGTTACCTATAGTGAGATCCTAACTTCACTGCTTAGTCATGATAGTAAAATCACATTTAGAAACACCTTGATTTTACCTTTATAGACATCCTAACATAATTACCTAGAGACAATGTAATTTCACTATCTAAAGACAATGTAAAGATGCCCCTATAAACACCTTAACATCTCCTAATAATTTTAGATGTTAAATAAACTTGATAGAGACATCATATTATCACCCTTAATGTCAACACCCAAAGGTGACTTCAAACCCATCTTTAATCTTCCAATTTTGAAAATAGAGACTTAGAGGCAACTTAAAGTGACTTTAAATAATAAAAATGTTGTAGTGTCTTAACCAGTAAGGAGGGATTCTTAGGGAAAAAAAATTACAATTCATCACCACAAATTGTCATTTGAATATTTAAAAAGGATTAAAAATTTATAATGGTGAGCCCAAACTTAATCTTGATCTCATGAAGGTATCCATGGCCTATCACATTTTTCAAAAATATGGTCTAAACCATTTATCAAAAATATGGCCTAGACCATTTATAAAAAATATCACTTATATTATGAATGAATTTCATAAAAACTAATGATTTGACTTGAGACACTTTGACAAAGGCAACACTGTTAGATTTCATAACTTGATATAACTACAAGGACAGAATGTTAATAGACACCCCACTATTGAATTTATCCCATCTCTGCACCACTCATTATTTATTGGCTTTCAAGGATTTCAAGATAATTTTGGCCATAAATGTTCCTCTAATTTATGTAATAATAAATGTGATAAGGAGGGTATTGTTGATATGGGTTTTGTTCACACCAAAAAACCTTATGGGGTATAATCTAACATTTCAAGATTTATGAATGAAGATTCACTCCAAGGCATGAGTTATAGGCTATTAGGTTATGTAAACAACCTATTAATGGGACAATGATGAGTGGAGCAGTTTGTTTACCACATATGTGTTTGGTTATGAAAGAATCTAAACCTACTTGAGATGGGTGGATAGATGATGGATCTGACCTAAGGTGGGTTTAACCAAAAGAAACTCAACAAGAGGGAAAGGTAATGTAGAAAAAAAGGCATGTGGACCAAGCAGAATGAAACCTTTCTAAGACAACACTTGAACTAAAGGTTGGACAAGTAATTATAAACCAATGTCTAGTGTAAGAGATTGTAAGTACACAAACAATCAAACATAATTAAAATTCAAATGGAATAATAATAAAGTAAACTTAAGCATATATAATCAAAGGTTGCCATATTTGTAAGATTGCATTTGCATATATATAACGTGGGATTATGATTAATACATAAAAGGCATTCAAATTAGTAATAACATAATATTAATAAATGTATCTAAAAGACAACTCATGCACAACTAGAAAACTAATATACCATAATGACAAAATTTGTTATAAAATTCACAAGTTTGTAGAAGAATCAAGATTTACACATCAAAATCAATAGCAAAACTTTCTTCAAAATTTATAATTAATCTCAGTAACCAAAATTATCCTCCATTTGGGATAGGGAGGATATAAATATATATAAGCATGGGATGGGGGAGGCATCCCCCAAGTAAATTCTAAAATTAGATTCTAAAAAGAAAATGATATGTCAACTCTCATAGAAATCATGCATATATAATGGTGCTTTCCCAGAATACAGTTCTTAGAATAAAATTATATATATATATATATATATATATATATATATATATATATATATATATATATATATATATATATATATATATATATATATATTATATATATATATATATATAATGTATGTATGTATATATGTATGTATGTATGTATGTATTTCATTCTAAGAATTATATTATGGGAAAGCACCATAATTCTTAGAATATAATACTGTGTCTGTGTGTGTGTGTGTGTGTGTGTGTGGTATTTTATTCTAAGAATTATATTCTGGGAAAGCACCATAATTCTTAGAATATAATATTATATTCTAAGAATTATGGTGCTTTCCCAGAATATAATTCTTAGAATAAAATATATATATAATATTATATTCTAAGAATTATGGTGCTTTCCCAGAATATAATTCTTAGAATAAAATACCACACACACACACACACACACACACAGATATATATATATATATATATATATATATATATATATATATATATATATATATATATATATATATATATATATATATCATATTAACTAATAGTTCTAAAGTAGTTGAATCATGTAAATGCATATGTATTTAAGGGGGTATTGATGTGGCATTGTTGAAAGAATAATATGATAGGGTAACAACTAGATAAATTGAAGTGGATGAAATTTTCATTGTAACTTGAGTTATAAATAGAACAGACATTGTCAATGTAGATATGCCAAAATTTACTACCAATATAATTATGGTAATGAGTATCAGAAGTGGCACATGTGTTGGCCCTATCTACATCTGCACTAGTGTATATCTTAGATACTGAGTACTTTAAGGTGTCAGTGGTGCCCCTGTATTGAAGTTGACTATTTTCTACCACCATTTGTAGATATAATGCATGGCTAGCCTCAAAGTTGATCTTAGTAGTTTTAAAGTCAAGAAAAGATATTTTGAGCAACTATGGAAGCTTGTCCATCAACTTATTTTGTGTGACAATCATAGTTTTGATCTCCATATAAAGTGTCTTAATTATTATAATTCATTATCTATAAAAATTCACCAAATGCATAATTTCATCATTGGTTCTATAGATTATGTCTTCAATTTTAGTATGAAATCTGTCAATTCTAGCTTGAAGGAGATTCTCAAAAATGGGTTTGGGAACTAACTTCCCAAGGGGAGTGCTTACCTCAGTAACTCTCATATCTCTCAAAATAGAAACCTCTTTTCTCTCTTAATTCATAAATTGTTTCACCAGAGTTCACATCTATTGATGCCATTCAATCAAGCCATCTCTTTTGGCATCAATGTAATTTTGGGCCCATGCAACTTTTATTATTCTTGTTAAGTTTAGGTGGCCATATGTCTTATTTTTTATTGTATAACTTAAAAAACACATCTTACCACCTATATCCTTAATTTTATTGAATAAATGAATTGTGTCCCCCCATTTAGGTTAGGATGTAGTCTTAGCAGACCTTATTAAATCAATGGTGTCATACAGCTTCTTAGTTATCCCCTCTAAGTTGTTTATTATTTTCTTAGGAGCCTAAATCGTGTTCCTTTATTTTGACCTTTGTATAGATTAGTCATATTTTTTGAAAATTTCTTTGATTATTTTTTTGGTAGCATCCATAAAATGTAAGGGTCCTCCCTATATTAATTAAGGTCAGAAGGATTTAATTTTCTTCTCTTTATTCCAACTTGACTTATTCTCCTTCTACAACCATAGTCTTTATTTCAAGATTCCTTGAAGTGTTACTTTATCTATCACAATGGAACTTTTATATTAGTTTCTAAGAAATTACTAGATCCTACCTTCCTACTTCCTCTTGATGTTGTTGTTTAACCTATGGATGAATGCTTAATGTAACTTATTTCTTGCCTATTCTATAACTGTAGGAAAGGAAGAACATTTCCCTGGAGGGCATATAAATATGGGAGAAGATGTCCCTAATGTAATAAAATGAGGTATAGCCTTCCTCCATCTAGTAACATACTTTTATGAAGGTGTATCAATAATGTATTTAGCTTTCCCAGCTTCCCTATGCATTAAAACTATAGGGTATTTTATCTGTGCAGCTTGGCCAATGGGCATTCCCAATTGTGTAAACAATCTAGGAGTGTGGCATGTGGGAAAAAAATGAGTTAGACACTAAATTTTCAAAATTTACTCCCATTTATGTTGTAGGAGATTGAGGACTAGTTTCATTAAAGAATGAATAGGTCATTGGGGTGATAGTTAGATTTTTCAAGTAACCTATGACTGATGTATATGCAACCCCAGTAGTAATGGAAGTAGGAGGAGGACCCATAGTGTAAAATTGGGCTATATTAGATAAAATTAGTAGTGTAAGTTCCAAATGATTATTTGTTTGTCTCAAAGAATGCATAGAATGAGTAGTATCTACCACACTAATTATAGCTATAGTAATTATTGGAACTATCAAAGAATAAGGGATTAGTATACTTACAATCTAAGAGGAGATACTCGGGGAAATATTTTTTATATTTTTCACTATTTAATCCTAAGATGGAGAGAATGGGGGTGTAGTTGATGATAGCCCCTATGTTGAGATTTATAATTTTGAATCTACATCTCTTGTATCTAACAATAATTCAGTTTCCACCGAGCTAACATATCCTTGGTTGACCTCCTTAGATTCACCTAATATCTCAATTCCTCCAGATTGAGTGATCTCTTCAGTCATCCATTCATCCTCTTCCTTTTTTTCCATTATCTCACTAAATGACTATGATTTATCTTTTTTTAAGATTATGGAATGTAACCCTAAGTTTGATAAATAGATGAGTAATAAATTAGGGAATAAAATAATACATTATCAACAACCACTAATTTTCACAATAATTGATTTATTTGAATATTATATAAATTGAAATAAATTAGAAAAGGTGTAATTAACTATAAAAAATGACTAAGTTAGATAAGTGGCTAGTAGGGAAGTTATGTAGGAGTAGTGCAGAATGTCATCAGTAGAGAACAGGTGTTAGAACCCTCTTCGAACATTAGCACAACCATATTTTCCAATAACACACTACACTATTGACCTTATATGTTATGATAATAACCTTATGTACGTGAAGTAGTGAAATTTTAGGTAGACATTCATTCTATTTCAATAAGCCTATGCATATATGACTGATACATAGATTGTTGTTTGTTCTATGCTTTGATTGATTTCATTATGAAACCCTAAACCTCCATGTTTGCTAGGGTTTTGATGGACATAAGTGATAGAAGAGTGGTGTTAGTAGGGTAGGTTAGTTTTGACCTCAACACCCCATATGTTGAGCATTACCTATATACCAATACCTCGAAAGGGGATCAAGCCTGAGGTAGTTCTCCTAATCTAAGTGATGGTACAAATGAGAGTGATGTTATTATGCCTAAGTATGAATGCCAATTTGAATGCTTTAAGTGTGATCTAAAACTAGACATATGAGTAAAATTGAGCTATGGATTATTGTATATTGATGTGTGCATAAATAGGGGTAAATGGGGATCAATAAGCTTAATTTTCACAATTATTTATGGGTTTGTTCATATAAATTTCCATCTATCTCATAAATAAATGAGAGTGGTCTTTATATAGTGTTCTAATTTTTGTCGAGATATGAAATGAGTGTAATATAAACTTAAGATGATTTGGTAAGTGGAAAGATATCCATTAGGAGATAAGGAAGCTAAAGGTCAATAACACTCCCCGCTTTACCGATAACACATTAAGCTACAAACTAATGGGGCCACGCTATTATCCAAGTGGCTAGAATATGTGAAAAAGGATCAGGGATACCTAGGTGATGGTTGAGTGCATCTCTTGGAATATTTGGGCATGGGATAAACATGATCTAAAAGATGGAAAATGATCAAAATATGTTGTAAGATAGGTCTAGGGATAAGCTAAGGATAGGCTGGTTTTAAGTGACACTCATTACATTAAATGACATTTTATATGACTACATTTTCCCCCCTTTATTCTAGAAAAGTAGTAAAGTGGAATGACTAGGATAAAGGAAATAAAAACATAATTGGTCTTACCTATGAGGTGAAGCCTATGAATGTGGGTCTAATTCTATGAACTTTGCTTCATTGCATGTCACCTCATTGGGTATGTGAACCAATGTAAAAACCTAGTGAAATCATATGTGTACATGTAGATGGTGATCAAATGGTGAATAAATTGGATTGGGCTAATGGATTTCCCAATCCCCATGTGTGGGTGGCTCAAAAACTCAATTTGGCCTTGAATCCATCATTTCCCACCCCTTTTTGATGGATCATAATCTATGAATAACTTGGATTGGACTGATGACTTATCCAACCCTCTTATGTGGGTAGCTCAAGAACTCAAGTAATTCATGAATCCATCATTGCCTAATCATGTGTAGTAAAAACATATGAAATTAGAAATGTGTGGTGTCATGAAGCTATAAAATATGGATCTGGATCACTTGATAATTTTAAAATTTAAGACGGATCAGGGGCTACTCAGGATGTAAAATGGCTCTGGGCCATTTGGGAATGCCAACTTCTACATATATAATGAGGAATTAATTTGGTGTAATATTGGTGCATATGGTTTTTTAAGTATACAACATGGAGAATGACATGGGGTTGTCATTCCATCTGAGATAACTGGTGAAAAATTGAGCATATGGAAATAATGTGCCGTGCATATGCCCCCAATTTTAATATCTATGCATATGGATTTTAGATTGAGTCATAGTAATCTCTATGTGTGCATATCTAAAACTAAAATTGGAGTGATCATGTCATGCATTATAACCCCAATCTATGATAACTTATGTTTAAAAATTGAGTATATACTAAGCATATCAGATAATTTGTGATTGGGACTATGTAAGTCTAAATTGTACCTACTCTATCTTTTTGATAATTATAAAATTTTATATTTTTTAGGCTATTAGATAATAGTAAGGTGGGTGGACTATAGCACATTGTGCTCCTGGTAGTGTACTGTGTTTTAGATTATGGTAAAAGCAGGTTTTGAAGGGGCCCCGAAACCCTAGTACAAGGAAAAAAGAAAGAGCAACCAAAACACAGACAGAGTCTAAAAACTACTACAAGGAAGTAGCAAAAACAGGTTTTTAAATGGACCTGAAACCACCAAAAAGACAACCGGTCACAACCCAAATAAACAGAGATATGGCAACACCTTAGACATAGGAAGACAACAAGAAAACAAAGAACTAGACCAGATTTTTTACCAGCAAGAGGAACCAGATTATTCATCCAGTTCCAATATCATTTTCATTGTTTCTTTTTCTTTCAAAACAGTATCCTGGGTAGTGGTTTCCACCAACATTGCTCCTTTTTGTGTTACCTTCTTTCTAGTACTTTGTCTCATTCTTTTTTTGGGTCCCTCCAAAGCTTTAGTCTCCTCACTGGCTCTTTTACCAATATTGACAGCAGCAGCACAAATATTGGACGTAGCTTCCTCCATTTTCATTCTATTATCCTTAATTAGTTCTCGGAGGTTTTTCTCATAGGCTTTGAGCTTGGCTGGGATCTCTCCTATCTGATTATCCATATTGTTGATTTTGTTCCATACCTCTTTCAGGGTATCTTCCATTGTTTCCACTTTCCTTTTGAGGTTCATAACCTCCCTGCACATCCAAGAATCAAATTGAGAAGATGCCTCTGCTTTGCAATTAACCCAGTTCATTGGTGTATGTGTTTCATCATTCAGTTTTTTCCCCCTCCATTCCTCAGAATTTTTATTAGGACTATTCCTATCTTCTTCAGTGATATCTTCTCGACCCTTATGTTCCCGCTCTTTAATTCCATTTTGAATTTCCATTTCCATATCTTGATTATCATCCGGCCCTGTGGTAGTGTACTGTGTTATTGTCTAAAAATGTTGTTTCTGAGAAAAAATGAGACCAATCTATGTGTGACTGTATTTTCTTATATTTTTTGATTCTGAGATCTATAATCTATGTTTACATTCTGAAATCTATGTTTTTAGTACACTAGGATGCCTTGATCTATATGGAAAACCCCTATGAATTCCCTTTTGTTTTGATTTGAGTTTTTGAATCTTTGAAATAATTGTCCTTAAAATAAAATGAATGCATCATTTGTGTTAAACTAAAAATATATGATATTTGCATGATAAACTAGATATAATGTGTATACATGACATTGGAATGTAAAAGAGATTGAGCTTAAGTTTACAATTTATGATGTATGTTAGATCTAAAATTTACAAGATTTTCAAGATAGATATAACAATGTATTCATGTATATGAACAAAAAATATAAATATAATATGAGTAATCTACTTTGGGGGGATGGGGCATGATGTCTATCAAGGGAACCCAAGGAGTAAAGGGGAGATGTATGAGGTCCCTCATGGAATCTCAAATTAGATGTGAAATAAACAACTAAGAGATAAGTGTCATGGCCATGACACATACATGAATTTATAAATACAAACATGTGAGGTGCAAATTATGCCAAAGGGCCACAATACAAGGGACATGGGCACATGTCACTAACTCTGAGAAAAGGAACACATACAAGGACATGTTCAAATGTCCACATATGAAAATATCAAATAATTTTGGCTTAGAGACACATGGAAGGACATGTTCAAATGTCCCCATAGACAATCAATAAGCATAGACAAGGACATGGGCATGCCCAAAGCATAAAAGAAATAAAAGGACAATGGCATATTCAAATTCCCTTGAGTACATAATAGAACCAAAGAGAGATAATGAAATATAAACTATAAAATATATAAATTAATGTATTCATAATTATTTGTTACAAATCCATATAAGAGAAAAAATGTATATAAGATGAGTTTATAGAAGTAGTCAACAAAAAATTAGTGTAGTATAGGATGATCAATATCAAGATATAATCAATGATAAATCTATGATATAGAGTATAGAAAGATATAACCTAGCAAATCATAATTATTTGTATCATGCCCCCAAAGGGTTAATATATCAATTCTAAATTGGTGTATATGTGTATGTGCCCCAAATTGGTAGATAGTAGCAAATCTAGATCTATGTAGAGGACTAGAGTCCTTTAGTAATATACGAACACTCGAAGGGAACAATTAAAGCATGTATGTATGATAAAAATGACTACACTAACATAGATAGAATCTATAGTACCTCAAAAATAGAAGGAATGTAAACATGGAAATGCATACAATCTAAAATTTGTATTTTTTGGGCAATATTTGAATGTTTTTGTATTTTTTAACATATTATATTTTTTTGTGTTTTCTACATATAAGCCATGTACAATCAACATGAAGATGAAACTATGTATAATTAAATTGAATTAATTAAACAATGTATAAGTATATTATGATTTTTTTATATATATAATATCCATAGATGCATGATGTTTATTCGATTCTTCATTACCTGACAATTGAGTGAAGCTAGATGGTATACCTTGGGGCTAATATTTTCTATGATTAAGTATGGGAAAAGCCAATTTGGTTTGAACTTTCCTTTCCTATTTTATTTGGCATTAACATTTTTGAGGTTCTCTCTTATAATGATATCATTGAATTCAAATTCTCTACTTTGAACATAGCTATTGTATGCCCACTAGATTCATTTTTAGGATGATATGAGTTGCTCTATGTGGCTTGGATGCATGTTTGATCTAAATTTTATAACTCATGAATACATATTTATTTATATCAGTAATTTGTGATAAACCCTTTGAGGGATACTCGTAAGGATGATATTTCTAATTCTAGAGGGATAACTACTTCAATTCTATACACTAGTGAAAAAGGAGTAGCTCATGTCAATGTGTGAATACTAGTGTGGTAAGCCCATAGTGCATAGATGAGTTGATTATTCCAATCATCACCAAATTTGGTAACTATTTTGCTTAGGGTACTATTAATTATCTTGTTTTTTATTTTATACTTGGCCATTACCCTATGGTTAGTATGGATTAGAGAATGTGTGTTAGATTTTATATTTAGCACAAAAATTCTTCATTGTTTTGTTCATAAAAAAGGTTTCACTATCTATAATGATGGTCATCGGTAGGCTGAAATAGGAAATGATGTTCATCATGAGAAAGAAACATATATATTCTCATTTTTTGGATTGTAATGGAATGGATTCCACCCACTTAGTAAATTATTTTATAGATGTGATGATGAATTTGTGACCCCTGGTTGATTTTAGGTTGATTGTACCAATTAGATCAAAGCCCTATAACATGAATGGGCATGGGAAGATAGTAGGTTGTAATTATTGTGAAGGAATAGGGTGTATATTTTTTTCATTAACATTTCTCACATAATTTATCATATTATTGACATTCTAGTTTCATGGTGGACCAATAATACCCCTGCCAAAGTAATTTGTGTGACATTAATTTTATGTTGAAATGGCCACCACATTCACGTGATATTGTGTACTTGGTTAATGACCAACTTGGATTCTTTGGATATCAAATATTATAGTAAGTGTCCATCAAAATATCATGTATATAATTCACCACTTATGATGATGTAATGGAGGTAATTTCTTTATGATTTGCACTTATCTTCCCTGGTGAAAGTATCTGGAATGATAGATTTGTGCATAAAATTATAAATATTGAAAAATAATTTTGATGCTTTTATATTGTTTATGGTGGATAAAATTGATATATCTATGAGATCAACATGGAATATCGATGGTGACTATAATTATTAAATAGTGAAGATAACTTGATCATCATTGATGTCAATAGAGATCATTAATGCTGCACTTGCCATTACATTAGCATGATGACTGTCTTTTTGAGGAATATTTTTAATAGATCATTATTCCTTAGTTTGGTAGAAATTTTTGACTTCATTAATGACTAATTATTAATCCTAATATAGCTTAATATATTTTATTTTCAAATTCTGAGTTGCATAGAGTACAAGGATAAGTGCCTTGTATTCTATGATATTAGTTATGCACAAGAAACTTAAAAAATATGCAAGTGGCATTATTTGCCTAACTGGAGTGATAAATACAATTCTAGATATGGCACATAATGCACATATATATCCATCTTCCATGTGTCAAAATTAATGTTTTAAGTTGTGAAATCATCTCAAAAATTAGCATTGATAAGATTAGTATCTAATAGTGGTGTTGTTACTAATTGGTCTATAATTAATTGGCCCTTTATCAATTTTGATAACATGATTTTTAGATTTAATTTTGTGAAAATAATTACCCATCTGGATATATGGATGGAGAGGTGTGGTTTTGACATAAGAAATTTTAAAGGATCCACTTTTGTAATAACTTGTGTCTCATGGTTGATCATATAGTGCTAGAGTTTGTGTGTAGCAAATACTAGTACCAAATAGAGTTTTTGCATTATGGATTAATTTTGATCATAATAGAAAATTTTAAAAATAATATAATAAATATCTCACTCATTATGTTGGTCATCATTTTGTACCAAGAGTGTATTGAGTGCATGATTACTCACAAAAATGTAAAGGAGAAGTGGCCTATCGGGTATGGGTGGTAACAAGACAAGTGGATTAAACAAGTATTGTTTGAGTGCATTAAAGTTTTATTGACATGTAATATCCCATTAAAATTTGTATATTTATTAATTAATCTTGTGAATGACTTATTCTTATCTGCTAGTTATGCCACAAAGTGATGTATTGCTTAAATTTTACCCTGTAAATATTGAAGTTTCTCTAAATTTGTAGGATGAGACATATCCATTATAGCCTTGACTTTCTTTAGATCTACCTTGATGATACATTGGGGTATTATAAAGCCCAATAATTTACTATATGTGACACTAAAGATTTATTTCTTGGGATTTAGTTGTACATTATATTGTCTCAACCTTTCAAAAATCTATCATAAATCTATTACATGATATTGTCTCTTTTCTTATTTAGCTAGTAAGTCATCAACATAGTCCTCAACTATTTTATGAATTAGATCATGAAAAATATGGGTCATATCTCATTGGTGTGCTGATATATCATTATTTAATCTAAAAGGAATGACTATATAGCAAAATGTGCCCCATGGTGTGATAAAATAAGTTTTTTAATAATCCTCTTTAGCTATCTTATTTGAGTATAATCGGAAAAACCATCCTTGAAAGATAACATCTCATATCCTATTGTGGTGTCTACTATCATATAAATTTTAAGTATGGGAAATTCATCCTTAGGACATGCTTTATTTAAATCCTTTAAATCAGAGCAACATCAAATTCGGCCATGAGGCATAACAAATAGTACAATGTTGGATACCCATTCAGGGTGAGCAACTAGTCAAATGAAGCCTGCATCAAGGAGACATTGAATATCATATTTGACTAAAAGAGCCACCTTAGGATGCATTTTTATAATATTTTGTCTAAATATATTTTCATTTGGATAGAGTGTAATCTTGTGTACTATGATTGAAGGATCGATCCCTAACATATCTAAATAGGACCAAGCAAAAAATTTAGGGAAGGCCTTTAAATTCTATTGAATATCTATATCCTCTTATTTATGCAAGGAATAAACTAATAATATTATGCAAGGATAAATATTAGTGACATATTTGAATTTAATTATTTCTTTGTTAAGTAATTTATATTGATCAATTGTGTAAGGTGTTGTAGATAGGGTACCACCTGTGTTAGTTGGGATAACATCTAAAATGTTAGAAATCTCACTGAAGTATGCTTAGGCATTTATGTAATAAGGAAACCTATTATTATGATATAAGGAAGGGAGATCCTCATATTCCCTAATAATTTTAATAGAGCTTAATCATTGGAAAAATGATCAAAAGTGAGTAGATATGGAGAAATAGTATCATCAATAAGGTCTGGGTACACAATTGAGAGTACAGAGGTATGATTTATTGTATTGTATGTTTGTGGAATAGATGGACAAAACACTATATGATGATAATCATGGTACGAAGACTTAGAATTATATGTGTTAATATTATAACTGAGTCCTTGCCTACCTTTTTTATCAGATGCCTCAATAGGATTAATAATTCCTTGTTCATATTTCCAAGGTCTTGTCCTATGTAGCCCATTGTTTTGAAATATTTTATTACAAATAGAGAAATAAATTTACTATAATATATTCCTGAGGTGTATGTGGAATTCATATGTGAACTTTGAATAGTATATTGTATAGGTGTTATATCAAAATCCATGTTAGGAATATAGTTGTGTGTAGGCTCTGTATTCTGATAATATTTGAATGGTTCCTGATCCATAAGGCATGTGTATATATAACCTATATAACATAAATTTAAACATACATGTAAATATTAAAGTACTACATTCATATCATGAATCCAAGGTCTCCAATGAAAAATATTTTAATTAAGATCATTGGGAATAACTTGACATGTTATAGGTAGTGTTATAGGTCCTAATGTAAAATTCAATGTTATTTGCCCTGAAACTTTGCATGGAATATTATAAAATCCTCATATGTTCATATTATATTGAATCAAATCCTTAACATATATATTTAAAAGTCATACAAAATATATATTACAAATGTCTAACCTTGATCCATTGTCGATTAACACTCGATTGAGACCCACATTGTTAATTCATAATTGGATGTAAAGAGGTAGATGTTGATTTTTGTTATTGATGTGGGAGATCTTATTTTTTGACAAAAATATGATCTTTAATCCATTTCATAGTATTGATTATAGAATCAACATAATCTATCTTTTTTGTTCTTAGTACCCTAGTGTCATAGAGTGTTGCATGCATTATATCTTTGTACATGTCAAAATGTTGCAGAAGCTCTAGAACATAAATTGTGTCTAAAAAGACATTGATCTGATTGAAAAAGTTGTATATGAAGTTTTTACTAACCTACCATTATTTGGGACCCCTTGTTGACATCATTTCATGGATTATAGGGTCTACTATGAGCATTGATCTGGTAGTAAGAGCCAGATAGTATCTATATGGATAAGGTTGGTAAGTAAGAGTGATAAGCAAAACCAAAAATGTTCTCATATGTATAGTAGTGATAGGTAAGCAATAAAAGTAAACCAAAGATCAAAATACATCTAAATGAGATTTGTTAATTTTAGTTATGTTTTTTTTATCTTATGTATTATATCCTTTATGTGTGTAATGATATACAACTTGATTTAATTCCACATAAGGGAAAAATAACATGCTAGAGAGATTATGAAACTTTGCATAAGAAAGTAATAAATAACATATGTCATTATTATCATGTTTAGAAAAAATAAAAATCATAAGATATAGGGATCTAAAATTTGAGGATGAGGTTTTTATAAGGATGGAAATATAAACCATAAAGATAGGCTAGGGTTAGGGTTAGGGTTAGGGTTAGGGCACTAATAGAATTAATTTAGGTTCACCAAATGATTTATCTTTTTTTATGATTACAGAATGTAACCTTAAGGTTGATAAAGAGTTGAGTAATAAATTAGGGAATAAAATACTATAGTATCAACAACCACTTATTTTCATAATAATTGATTTATTTGAATATTTTGTAAATATAAATGAATTAGAAAAAGTGTACTTAGCTATAAAATATGACTGAGATAGATAAGTGGCATGTAGGGAAGTGTATCAAGAGTAAGGTAGAGTGTCATAAGTAGAGAATAGGTGTCAAAATCCTCTTCAAAAAATAGCATGACCCTATTTTCCAATATCACACTATGTTATTGACCTTTTGTGTTGTGTTAATAACCCTATGCAGGTGAAGTAGTGAAATTATGGGTAGACCTTCATTCTATTTTGAGAAGCTTGTACCTAAATGACTAAGACCTAGATCATCATGTGTTATATGTTTTTATTAATTTCACTATGAAACCTTAAGCCTTGATGCTTTTTATGTTTTTGATGAACACAAGTGGTAGAAGAGTGGAATTAATACGGTAGGTTAGGTGTGACCTCAACACTGCATGTGTTGAGTGTTGTCTACAAACTAATACCTTGAAAGGGGATCAAGCCTGATGTAGTTATCCCAATATAAGTGTTTGTGTAAGTGAGAGTGATGATAGTATACTTGAGTATGAATTCCAATTTTAATGTTTTGAGTATGAACTTAGACTATGAACTTGAGTAAAATTGAGATATGGGTTGTTATAGACGGATGTATGTAGAAATAGGGGTAAATAGAGATTAATAACCTTAATTTTCACAATTATTTCTAAGTTTATTAATGATAATTACCATTTATATAATAAATGAATAATAATGGTATTTATATAATGTTTTGATGCTTGTCAAGACATGAAATGAGTCTAGGACAACCCTAAAATGCTTTAGGAAGTGTAAATATATATGAAATGAGACTAATGGGGTCAGACTATTATCCACATGGTTGGAATATATGAAAAAGAATTTGGGATGCCTAGGATATGGTTGAATGCATCTATTTTTATATCTAGGCATGGGCTAAACATGCCTAGAAGCTGGAAAAGGATCAAATGAGGACCTAAGATAGGTTTAGGGTTAAGCTAAGGATAGGGTGGTCTCAAGTGACACTCATTATATTAAATGAAATTTTATATGACTACAATATATTTCCTTAGTGTCTGTCTTAAACATCCATTCTTCTTTAGTTACCCATCTCTTGTATTCTTCTTCACTTTTATAGATTTGAATAGGGTCTGATCTTTGTCTACCCTTTCTTCTATCCTCCCTTTCCCTAGGAAATTTTGCCTATTTCCCTTATAATTCCACCTTTTGAAGTGAGACACAAGGATTTTTAAGATTCCTTTCATAGATAATTGGTGGTTTATCAGTAGTAGGGGATGAACCTATAGAAGGTGGAGTGGGAAATGAAAGGATTGTAGTGGTAATAGATGGTAATTAAATGGGTGGAGTAGTAACCAATGGAGGAATCATGGGTGGTGAAGGTGGTTTCCTAGGATACTGAGGCATTACTACTAGTGGTGTTGTTATCATAGGGGGTGATCTTGGAGGAAAAATAGTAGAAACATGAGACAATAAATCAAGAAGACTTAATTTCTAGGTTATAGTCAAGGGAGATAGTAGTAACATGGAAAATATCCTAACTATTGTAGTATGACTTGAAGGTCTCTCCTCACTAGCTATGTGTTGCAGAGAATTAAAAATAACTATGTATGTAGGGGAGCTTGGATAAGTCTCAACTCTTTTTTAACATCTTCTTCCCCATATGGGCTAGCATTATCTTGTATGTTTTCTTCTATGTGAGAAGGTGGTCCATGAATAGGTTTAGGAATCCATTGTTCTTTTTAAATCCATTTGGAATATTCCTTAGTAATTGTGAGATCATATTGGATCCTCTATGCTAAAATCATTGACATGTTTACCATTCATATCATGATAGTAACCTCTGTGTCATCCTCTACATTCATGAACACATATTCATGAATCTAGGACTAGTGACCATAGTTGATTTTCACTTTTCTTTCATATCTCTTGATATGTTACATGACATTATTCCTAGGGTCCTAATGTCTAAATGGTGCTGATTTTTATTTATATTGTGTCCTTAATGTTCCAATAAATTGGAAGCATTCCCACCTATTATATTGCATTTGACCAATGCTGAGAGGGGTCAGTTGGATGGATGCTTGCTTAGCCCTTCGTAAATCAACATCAACATTGTTAGCTAATTGAGTACCAATTTCCTACTCAACCAATTTTTTAGGCACAAGGTAAGGTAAGTACAAAGGGTGTGATTTGGTTCCTTCTATCTTAATTATAGTGAATTAAGGATAAAACCAATAGTCACCCATTTTTTAAATAGTATTATTTATAGGCTTTGATATTTTGGACATTTTCTTCTTTTATATGACCTAGTATACCATAGAGTAGGTCTTTGTTAACCTTTTAATTTTATTTCTAAACCTATGCACATGGATGACATTGAATTCATCACAAATATTTTTCTTTGTGTATCCTATGAATGGTTTCTAGGGTTATTCATATGTTGAATACACCATTTCAATCACAACATCTACCACATAGGACATCATATAAAAGTTACCATATGGTAAGCTTCTTGGATTTTTGATTCATAGAATCAAATTAAAGATAATAATATTTCCCAAAGATATGATTTTTTTGGAGGTTAGGATAATATAAAACAATGGGACCCATATCTCCTTGACATAAGAAATGGTTAAGAAACCATATATTATGTTTAGTAGGGCAATGGTAATTCTTACCTATGATTTGAAGACATCAATGGGGATATAAGAAGTAAAGTATTGAATCACAATGTTGCTTAGATTTCTATCCCATTCTTTTAAATTTTTGTGGATGTTGTTGGTGAGGAGCCATGAATCAACCATGTCCTACCTATAGGTCATTTTTGGTAAAGGGAGTCTGTAATATCTCTCAAAAGTATTCCCAGTTATGTATGTTGGTGGGGTATTTATAATTCTAAAATGTAATATTTTCCTTGAGATTTCCCCATTAAAAAATGAATCAAATAATAGGTCAATGCAAATCATTACCTCTAGTTTGGTTGTTGTGTTAAGTAGACCAATCACTTTTGTTTCTAGCAAGTCATCCTTATACCTTTGTGTGAAGATTGAAATCTATTCCTCCGCCTTATATGGCTTGGCTGTATTGACCTCATCCTAAATACTAAAGGAATAATTGGAATCATGGTTGGGATATATTGAATCAAATTTTGTATCAGTGTACTTAGTCTTGCAATTGATAATGCAAAAAGAGTTGGAGTGTGAGATGAGGAGACCATTGAACATTTGCATGGAAAATGTATGTTCTATAAAGAGTCTATAATTTTTAGGTCACAATAGATATCAAAATTTACAATGTGCTCGCGATAAATAGAAAGCAATGTGATTGGATTGGATTGGATTGGATTGGATTGGATTGGATTGGATTGGATTGGATTGGATATGGAAATTCAAATTATATTACTTTGGATATGTTGGTCTTGAGAATTGAATGTATTAATTCACCAATTCATGTGAATTAATGGCAATCATGGATTTCATTTCATTTACTATCTATTATTTCCATTTGAATTTCATAATGTTGATTTCCTTATATTTTATTTCCATGTGGATTCTTTTACCTTCTCTTAGATGCCTAATCAACATAATATGGTAAATGTCTATTTTTTGTGTTTTTGGGCTTGGCATCAATGTCTTTGTTATCTTCTTATGTGGATAAGGGACAAGTGGATGTGTATCCTTGATCTACTCATAACTAAGCTATTACTTATTATACTTTGTTATTTTGGTCATAAGCTAGCTAGATGATGACACATGGATGGATATCATTGCTCCATTTACCTTGGATAGTTTATATGAGGAACTCTACTAACATTTCCTTCAAGTGAACATGATGATCATATATGGATGACTCTTGGTGATCCACTTGCTTGGGATAGTTCATACAAAAAAATATATTTATGTTACCTCCAAGTAAGTGGGATGATGACATATGGATGACTCTCACTACTCTACTTGCTCGGGACATTTCATATAAGTAACTCTGTTGATGTCACCTCTAGGTGAGCAAGATGATGACACATGGATGGCTCTCACTACTACATTTTATTGAGATAGTCCATACAAGGAACTTTGGTGATGTCAGCTCTAGGTGAGTAAGATGATGACACATTAATGAATTTCATTACTCTACTTTCTTGAGATATTCTATACAAGGAACTCTACTAATGTCACTTCTGCGTGAGTGGGATTATGACACATGGATGGATGTGATATACTTTCTAGGGATAGTCTAGACAAAGATATTTGATGGCATGACCTTTGGGTTAGCAAGATGATGATACATGAATATATCTCACTGCTCTACTTACTTGGGATAGTTTATACAAGGAACTATACTAATGTCACCTCTAAGTGAGTAGGATGATGAAATGTGGATGGATTTTGATGATCTATTTACCTGGAATAGTTTATATAAGGAACTCTATTGATGCCACCTATAGGTTAGTGGGATGATGACACATTTATGGCTCTTAGTAATTCACTTGTTCATGTGAATTATGTTCTTTACTTGGGCTCTAAGTTAGCATAATAATGGTGCATGGAAAAAGTACATAAGCCCATAAGTGTTTTGGGGAAAACTTTAAACATAGAACAATTGATTCAAGACACAACGTAGGCAAAGAACTAACTAAAATCATAACATGTTAGCTTATTTAGCCTTTAAATCAAAATTTTTGTAAGTACATAGAACTTTGAATTGAAATAAAATCAAAGGCAAAAGATAAATCATGTTTACGACTTATTCATAGCTTTGATTCCTCTTTTCGTAACTTTGAAACACACTGCAAACTTTGAAATGACCTCTAATTTATAATTTTCAAATTCCATGTTGTGGATTTATGGTTTATAAGACCTTGAATTAGGATATTCAGTCAATAGTGGAACCCTATTTATATTTTAATATGGGGTGTGTATGACACAACATAAAAAATGGTGACTCAAAGGGGAAAATACTCCTAAGTATTTGAGAACTTAGAATCTCAGTAATGTATCATAAGAAAACTTTAGCTCCACCAAGATAAGAATAAACAAATTAGACCTTGAAAAAGACACCTACTTCCTCATGAAACATACTAACCCTTTCCATTCCTTAGATTTGAGTGTGTGGTTTTTGTGAATTAGTTTCCTTTGGTTATGAGAGTATTAACAAAGACCTGAATAAACATTATAGGTTTTGTTTTGACCTGAGGGTTTTAATAAAATAGTAAGGGAAGCCTAAGCATTTATATATTGCTAGATAGACATACATATTCTTGATAGAGATATCTATGATTTCATTCAAATCATTACTCTACTACCATCCAGGCATCCATATCCCCGATAGAGATTACTAGATTCACCCATATTCTATCAGTTTGTGTGTTTTTTTTTGAAAAATAGATAGAAGAATGGTTGGGAATCACCATTGGTTGGGTGAATGTATAATAAAACTTATTTTAATCAATATGTCTCTATCAGTGTGTATCCATATCTAAGTTTATTCTCTCCCATCTAAGTTTTACCATGTGATAGTGCATTTAATATTTGGAAATGGAAAGTCTTTTTAAAATTTCCATGACTATATCAAATTAAATCCTAGAAGTCTAGTACACTTATTCAGCCCAAACAAAACCTAATTTAGTCATAACACATACCTTAATTACAAAAAATCAAATACTATCAAAATAAATCTTTGTGAAGACCAATTATGCATCCCTATAAATCATCCCCTTGTTTTTGGCAAGTTTCTTGTAACTTCAACATAGGAAATTAGTTGGTCTATTCAATAATTTTTTTTTTAAATAATCTAAAAAGCATAAAAACTAATACACTAAAATCAAATGTAAAAATTAAGAAACATTTAATCTAAGAAAGTGGGAAATCAAGTCTAAAAATCAAGAGATTTTATCTAAAAAGTAGATAAATATAATCTAGAAAGCATGAAATTTAATCTAGAAAGTAGGAAATTTAATCTAGAAAGCAAAAAAATATAATCTAAAAAACATGAAATCTAATCTACTTCTAATTCTACATTTCCACTTAAAATCACTCAAAAGCATCTCTATTTGGAGCAGACATGAAATAATGTTTCTAAAAAGTGTCCATTAACTAAAAAATCAAATTTATTACCTTGGAGGTCCTTTAAATAGAAGGAATTATTACCTTGGATTTTTGATATCCAATATGGCCCAATCCACAAAGGAGTGAACTTATCATGATGTCCTTTATTCTCATGTGATTTATCCCATAGAATCACTAGGTTTGAAATATTGAAGGCCTTAATCTTAGAACTTTTGTCAAACCAAATTTTGATAATGTCGTTGTGTTTTTTGAAGTTATGTAGTGTTTCTATTCTTACATCTTCCATCTGGACTGTATCAAGTAATATAGACTAGATTATTTCATCTTCCCCCATGTAATCTTGCATAAAATGGTACATTGGTATTTTAAGAGTAATGGAAAAGAGTGGTTGTTGCCTATACACTAGTAGAAAAGGTGAAGCCTTGAGAGCTTGCTTGTTTCTAGTTCGGTCTACCATAGTGTATACTTTATTAGGAGATGTCATTCTCTTGGTTTATCTTATGCTGATTTTTTGATGGCATCCATAAAATTCTTATTAGTAGATTCAACCATTCCATACCTTTTGGATAGTAGTTCAAGGATAACTTGATGGTGATTTGGTTATTGTAAGCCCACTCTTTTAGTAAACTAGAAATTTAGACCATTGTCATAAACCAAATAAATTGAAGTGCCAAATTTAGTTAGTATGTTTTCTTCCAAAAATGTAATGACATTGATTGTTCTTGAATTCTTAGTAGCCATAGATTCTATCCATCTAGTAAAATAATTAGTAGCTATTAGGAAAAACTTGTGCCCTATTGAAGAGTTTGGGTTAATTACCCCAATAAAGTCAAGGCCCCATTGGACAAAGGGGAATCCTTTTATGATTGGTTGTAGCGACATGGTCGCATTTACCTCCTTTTTTTCAAATATCTAGAATTCATGGTAGGCTATGACATGGTTATGTGCATCTTTAAAGATCATGGACTAGTAATACCCCATCAATAGAATTTTATTAGTTTTTTATTCACATAAGGGATGTCAACTACCAATATTCTAATTTATATTGTCTTGGATGTCCTCGATTATTATCTTAAAACACACCTTGAAAATATTCCCTCATATTTACTTATGTATAGGACTCCTTTTGTAGATCATATAATGATATGATTTAAGCCTAAGGGCTCACCTATGCTCTATGTTTAGCTTAGTGGGCTATGTGACTATGAATAAATAATGGATGATTTGAGTGTACCACTCCCCATTAGCTACCTAAGCCTCATTGATTTGCTAAATGAAAATGTGTGGATCAATTTTAGTCATGATCTATATGATTCTTTGGACTCTCACCTCTTGGATTGCTTAATTTCAAGATCAAACTCATGAATTTTGGCCATCTATTAACCTCTTCTTTTTCCCAATTCATTATGGCCAAGTGTAAGCTTGATAGCTAGGTCTAGGATGATGGCATTTATTTTTTTCCTTGGAATATAATGACTTATTTTTTATAGTTTTGATTAGCGCATATATATGTTTATCTATCATGGAGTATTTCAACTATGCATCCTTTATATTGGTTTTTATGAGGGCAATGGGATTTTTATTTTCATCTACCTTCTATGTAAGTACAATAGCTATAGTATGTTCTAAAGTGAATGAATAAAGATATAAATCTTTATTGAAGTCTAGGTTGATCAAAAATGGAGCTTGAGCAATGCCAATATTGATGTCTTGAAAAGATCTCTTAGCCTCTATTATCCAATCTATCTTATCATATTTCTTCAGCATAACATTCAATGGTTTGATAATATCTACAAATCCATAAATTATTTTCCGTACGAAGTTTATCTTACCAAATGACTTTTAATTCTTTCTTTTTGTTGGGAGGCATTATCTTGGATATGACTTGGACTTGTTCTAGATCAATAGAGATGCCATACTTAGTGATGACATGGCCTAATATATTCATTTTATTAACTCCAAATATGCTCTTATTTGGATTAAGTGAGACTCCATATATTTGACATATGTCAAACACTCTTTGCATATGATCTACATGGTCAGCTCTATTTTTTGAATATACTATCAGATCATCCATATAGATGATGATGTATTTGCTAAAAAGTCTTTAAAAGGTGAAGTCTATATGCAATAATAAATTCATCATGTCTATAAATCAATCTTAACTCAGAGAAGATAGATCATACTTACACGTTTGATTGGGGATACATTAAATAATTGAGAACATGACCAATATGAGGACTAGATGTAATTAGGGGATCTCTTACCATAATAAGCAATGCTAGGGAGGGTTCCAAAGCCTTAATTCAAACATAATAATATAATAACCTTAACTAATTCATATGTTTTTATATTCACTAAACTAATAATAAGTAAAGCAAATTTTAATCTAGTGCTCACCAAGCTTGTAGCACAATGTGGCGGTAAGAAATAACAAAATAAAACATGCATAGAAGACTTATACTGATTTCAATGTATACAAAATCATAGTGCATGGAAGATAAGTACAAATGCATATCTATCTACTCATATAAAGGAGGAACAAATTTAAGAATACTTACCTTTGAATACGAACCTCTGAGCCTCAAGCTCTCCTTTGGCCAAATGCATCATAAGAGGTTTTTGTGGTATGTAAGGATGAAAAGGATAAATTATCTCTAGGCTACATAACCTAACAATGCATATAAACTACTTCTCCACAAGATAATATCCGTATCTCCAAAGAAAGTATGAAACCCTAAGTTTTATCCTCAATTATAATGGTGGATAAGTAGATGTGCAATAGCTCTTACTTCTTCTTCTCTTCTCTAAATAATGGTGAAATGACCCTATATATATATATATATATATATGTAGATTTAACCCTAAGACCTTCCAAAATTTTTAGCCTTCATGGTTGACCCAATAGACCTAGCACTGTTATGGAAAAAAATTCACTAGGTTATGGGCTAGGTCAGCCAATAGCCAACCTAGACTCTAAATGAATTTTACCCAAAATAGTACAAGGTCAAACCAATCAACCTAGTATTGTAAACAAAAGAAATGGGGTTTAGGTTAGGAAAATGGGGGAAAAAATGTGGGAAATGATTGAGTGTGAAATAGAGAAGAACAAACTTAGGGAAATGGTTTTTAGGAGATAAGTGTGCAGATAACAAGTGGAAAAGGGTAACAATCCTGTGAAGCACCAATGGTCTACGCACCCCTTTCCTAATACACCCCTTATGGCATGCACTTATAAATATTGAGAATTTATGGGTTCCTAAAAGATAAAGAATGTCAATAAGTGATAAAAGTTTAAAAATATTGTGTGTATACATATGCACCACTCGAAGCTCATCATGTGTCACATGAGTGCAACATGAGATGGTGCTTTAGGATTAGAACATGATGACACATAAAAATGATGCTAATTAAAATGTAGTGAAGATAAAATAAGATAAATGAAATTATAGAATTGAAAAACACATACTTTTACTTACCTTAGTGTTATATTAAAAAAGGAGATTGCAAGAGAAATGAAGACATCCAATGTGAAGAACATTAGGTGAACCTGTAGAGATTAGTGCAAAAAAGAATGAAACATCAAAAAATTTGGAATGTGGGCATAAAATAGTGGAAAAAATTCTCTATGATGTCATGATTCCATAAATTTTTATGGTTCAAAAAATGAGTGACTAAAAATAAAGATATGATAAAAATAAGGAATTTGATGGTAAATATTTGAAAGGTAATGAATTATGAATAGTAAGTTTAAATAGGGTGATAAAAAAAGTCATTTATTATTGTTTGACTTATATTTAGAGAAAATAGAGATTGAAGAGGCTAAATAAAAGGAAATAGAGCTAAAATAGAAAGGAGATGATAGTCGAGATGAGAGGGACACCCAGAAGCCGTAATGGGTGCAACACAAGTAGGTAACTGAGAATTTCAAACTTGTTTTGAATATTTTATTGGAAATTAAGTGTTTTATTGAAATTTGTAAATTAGACCAATTTTATAAAATTAAATTAACCCCAAATAATATCTAAGGGTACTAGAGGCCAAAATGGGAAATGGGTTGAAAGGAATCAAAGTAATAACTATCGAAGGTCTTTATTATAAGCAGGGAAAAGAGTCAATAGTCTAAACCAACTAGGTCGACCCAATCAACCTAGTAGGATGAAAATTTTGATTCCACATTGCTGATAGTAGGTATGTGTCAACTTAGTTTGTTTAGGTAAGCTATCAACTTAGTACCTCACTACTAACTTAGTTATCTAAACCAAATTGCTGACTTAATACTAAGGGGGAAAATGAAAGGGTCGACTTAGTTTGTTAAGTTAACATGATCAACTAAGGACTATTTGGTCAATTTAGTGTTTGAATAAGTGGTTAGAATAGTATGGAAATACATGAAATAGGCTGAAATATTATTTGAAAGGCCCAAAATGCCTGACTAAGGACTGAAATGGCCAAGTAGGCTAAAAATAGGTCAAATTGGTAAAAAATGGATAGATTAAGGAAAATTATGTTTGTTTTAGTTAAAATTTAAAAATAATGTATTTGATTATAAGTGACATGGAGGTATAATACATATTTTATTGTTTGATGGTTACATGGGCATCTAAGATTTTGGTTATTATTGGATGTAGCATGGCTTCTAAAACTTTTAGAGTGATTGATAGTGGAAGACCGAGTGAGGTTAGTCACACTAGGTCTAGGAGGTATTATGGAGATGTGTTTAGTTTTGTTGAGTGCAGACCTAGTATTCATATTCTAGGGAGCCTGTGAATGATTGACTAATACTTTTATATGGGTAGTGGATGGGGATACCATTGAGGTAGGTATCATCCTAGAGGATGTCCATGTTATTCTCAAGCTTTTGATAGGAGGTATGTTGGTGATCATGAGGGTACCAAATGGATAGGATGAGAGATGAGCCTTGCCCTATGGGTGATGGGTTTGAATAGGATATATCTCAATCTAAAAGTGAGCCTTTTTTATGTGTATATAGCTTAGATTATAGATATCTAAAAGGCAATGATAATACTTGTGATAGTATGGGTGTTATGTCATAAGTTGTATGGTAAGGTACAATTATATACAATAGCCTTATGCCAGTCCATTTTGGATTAGGAGCACTATATGATTTAGGTTATACCATCTAGGTTTAGCTCATGTATGATATGTATGGTATGTTATCCAGAGGGTAAAAGACCATGGGGTTGGTGATTTTATTAAGTTCTTAGATATATGAGATTTTTTTGATGTATTGACCAATTGGGTTACCCTATGTGGTCAATGATCAGTTACCTTAGTATACAGATGGTGGTAGAATTAGGTGGTTTGGGACATACCCCCCATGCTAGTGCTATATACAATCATGTGATTAGATATAATGTGGCAGACATATGGGAATATCATGATAGTATGGCCAAGTTGGAGGGTAGTGGTACCAACATTGGCAAGAACATAGATTATATGCCACTATACCTGTAAGATAGAGCTACATACAATGGTATGTGTACTAGGAAAGTTAGGACTCCCTCACCTAGTAGCTTTGATAATGGTGCCCACATTTTGGGCTAGACATGAAAGAAAGATGAGGGGGAGAGGAGGAACAAGACCACCAATTACTAGACCAAAGATCATATTATAATATGAGAGACCATGGATAGGTTGAACATGATGGCTAGCAAATAGAGAGGAGATGGATGTGGATGTAGGAGTGTTAGAGGTACCATATCCAACACCAAAATAGGAGTGATAAACACCTAAGTCATACCATCACTTAAGATGCTAGTAGTGAGAGAGCATAGAGGGTGATCAACTTGGATGACCCACAGTCGACCTAGGATAGCATTGGTCGATAGAGTCACCACTTAGGTGAGGCTTGAGATAGTCATGGGTGGTGACTCTAGGGTTTGAATTAGTTGGGAGGCATCTTAAATATGAGGTACTCAGAGGATGAGCTAATAAAAATACCATGCCTAGTAGTCACATAGATGGGGAGATGATATTATGCAATACTCAAATAGGTAATAATAAATGGTTGAAATTTTGCTTAAGTTTTTTGAGATAGATTATAGATAGATAGATTTTGAGATATATCTATGATCTAATATATATCTAGTTTGAATTTTTAATATCATGTAGAGGAGGAGATCAGATGGGGATCCCTGGTGAGGGGAGTACTCCATTAGATCTTGGACAAGGTGTTGACACCATACAACCTTAATACACTAAATGATCCCATGATACTATCTACCCCAACTTAGGTGAGATGGTTCAGACTAGTAGGAGAGGTTGTGAGGCAATTATAGGCATGCAAAGATGAGTGACAACCACTAGTAGGGGTGAGAGTGGGAGAGGCACATGCATGTCAGGCCTTAACTTAGGAGAGAGCTACACATATGGCTACCATAACTCAACTAACACAAGTACATGCCTAGGTGGCCAACCTACAAGGATAGGTGATAGGTTTGAGATCTTGGACAACCTCTTTACAATGTACTATTTAGAGGGGACTATTTGAGGCATTTAAGGGTAGCATGGCTAGGTCATAAGATAGACATGGTAGAGCCCAACCTTAGAGATAGAATGATGTATATTTTTATAATTTATATCAAAAACAAGATATATATATATATATATATAGAGAGAGAGAGAGAGATCTAATTTTGACAGTTGAATGTTTCTTATGTGTTTTGTATTGTATTTATGGTTTTGGATGCATGGATATATTTCTTTATAACACATATATTTATATTTTTTTGTATATGCTATAGGAAATATATGTGTTTTGATTTGTTTTATAGCATTATGTAGGACACATGCATGGTTAAAAATAAATAGGTGAAAAAGGCTGGCTAAGTATAATCAATCAAAAGCAAATGTACTACACACTATTTCACATTGGGAAATTTGTAATAACAATAAAATGTCTAAGTATAAGAAAATAAATAGTGGTAAACAAGAGGGCAATTTTTTTTTTAAACCATGCCAAAGATTAGTACCAAATTAAAATAAGTAAAATCACACTAAATCACATTGGGAAATATGAAAGTAATGTAATAAAGTGGAAAGTATGTGAAATAAAAAATGGTATAAAAACAAATTAATGAAGTTAATAGATCATACAAAATCACTTGGGGAAGTATAAAAGAGAAATAAAAATTAACAAAATTGGTCTTAAAATAATCACACTAATTCAAACTGGGAAGTATGAAATACTTATGAAAATGGTTGGATTCTTGCATGCAATCAGAAAATAAGAAGACAAAAGATGAAATATTAATAAAGTAAGTATACACCATACTAAATAAATATGGGAAGAATTTACATGATGTGTAACTCATAATAAATCAAATCGTATATCATATTTGACACATGTAATTTTTACTATGACTTGGATTTATAGGAAAATTTTGTGAAGAAGGCCAGGTCTTATCTATGGTCTTGCACTGTAACTCGAAAATATAACACTAATAAGGTGAAAACAATGTGACAATATTTTTAAAAATGGATGTTGGTCATGGTAATTTGTGAGGAAGGCCATGTCCTATCCATGGTCTTACAATACAACTCACAAATGGAATCCCTAGGGCAGTGATCAATGAACAAAGCAATATTTCTCAAGAGGAAATATTAGGATTGTAGGGGGTGAAAAAGGGAATGTAAAAATAATAACTTAAGCATCTTATGAGAATACCTTAGGAGACGTAAGGCATACTAAGGACATGAGAAGACACTAAGTGACTAGTGACCATCAATGTGTAAAGGAGACCTATTCGTTATAGACATAAAGATATGTAGGAAAATAAGCATGCTCTAAGATTAACTCATTAAGGTAGATTGGTAAAATAAAATTAAAATGGACCTAACTTCCCATGACATGTTCCTCATTCCTTAGGACCCTTTATAGGGCCATCATTCTACTGTGAATATTGGGTACTTGTGTGAGAAAGTAGGTAGAACTAAAAGATTTTTTTTATTCTCTTTTTCTAATCTACTGGCCTGCCACACCCTAATGGACTTATGATCTATTTTGAGGCCAAATGTGGAGTTTTAGCTTAGATTAGATGAATAATCTATGATTTAGAATCACATATTTTAGTGTGATTTGAATTTTGATAATTTGGAATGTTACCTTTTGGATAATTATCTTTTGTTAAATGATTTGGATTTTGAATATTTTTATGGCTTTTTTTAAGATTCCTTATCCATACAAACTTGTAATGGCCAATAATGATAGATAGATTGATACACATGAATTATTTTTAGGCTTAGGATAAAATAAGTTAAGTAACCAAAGACAAGATTGACTAGAACACTTAGGATTAACAATGAACCAACATGTTATCTCAAGTCTAAACCATGTATATGCTTAGATTATGAAAATAATAAAAGGGGAATAAAACGAGATCTAAAGTGTATTAGTAAAAGGAGAGTATAATGAGATGAATTCTTTGCTAACTAATCACTTGGTAAAGAAATAATGACTAAAGGGAGTAAGGTTTGCATAACCAAGTCACAATGCCAATTATTCGTGTATATAGAGATAAGAGAGCAAAAAATGAAAAGAGAAAAAGGGGATATTTTAAGAAAGAAACTCAAGAAGAAAACGAAGGAAATGGTAAAGAAGAAATCCTTAAGTAAACATAAATGACATTATAAGCAATATAAAGTGCAAAATCAAAGTCACCATGGAAGATAGATAAGAATTTGACACAATGTCAAATTATATAACAAATAGATAAAGATAAACTTAGAACACATATTCAATTTAAATGAAAATGTAAGAACACCATGAATGTGCTCATAAGTACTGATAGATTTGGCCACACACATTATATAGAACATTTGATAAGTCTCTATGAAGTTGAATAAAAATTATATCTAATGTCTCATCTATCTTTAGTGAAAATTGGGAAAATACTTCATGTCTAATCTCCTCAACAAGAAGGTAGGAATGATTGATGGATCATGCTAAGGAGGGATATCATGGAAGGGATGCTTAGGAAAATTCCTAGGAGTGGTTTCTATAGGAAATACAAAGGTTATTGGTGGGGAAGAAGCCATGGGTGAGGGATTTATGGGTGGAGAAGGATCCATAGGAGAAGGAAGATCCACGGGTGAAGGATTCACAAGTGGAGGAATAGGAGGTGAAGAAGGGACCATAGGAAGAGATGAAACCATAGTAGGTGGAACCATGGAGGAAGAAGGAGGAGCCTTATTGTGATAATGACCTATGAGAGGAATAGTAGAAGGTGTGGGAATAGTTAAAAGGTGATTTTTAATATGTTATTTAAGGATGTGGCAATGATCAGTATAATAGGTGCCACATTAGTGTCAAAGACAATATACCTATCCATACTTAGGAATATATTCTAGTATAACCTTTAGAGGAGGTATAGGGTTGTCTAATGGCTAAGGGTATTAGGATGTAAAGTGTTAATATATTATTTTAGTTTACAAAAATGCATGGATGAATGTTATCTATGTCATGGAAGCAATAGATACTCATATGAGTAGTCTTGGTAGGTGTACTCATAGGAGGAGGTGTAAAAAAAGTGGAAGGAGCTTGGTAATGATGATCGGCCCATTTGGTAGGAAATAGAGCCAACTATGGTAAATGAATAAAACCATCACCAAGAGAACATGGTGCTTGCAGAGAGATAGGACAAGGCTTGTTAGTATGAGAGATGGGATTAGAAGCAAGAATAGACTCAACTAAAGTAGGTGTAGGAATGGGATCTAAATTGGGATCTACTAAGGGAGGGGTGGGGTATATAAAAGGCTAAAGGAGAGTTTCATGCATCTTAGGGATAAGTATGCTAAAGGGGTTATGGTACCTAGCAAAGCAATAGGGCCTACTCATAACATGATCCATAAGCATACTCCTAGGAGGTTATTTAGAAACTGGAGGTGTTTGTAGCATCTTTACCCTATGATAAAGAGGAAAAATACAAAAATTAGGAATGATATATGATGGAGCATGGGAATATACACTAAAATACTAAATCTAAGAGGAATGACAATAGATAATCTTACCAATATGAGCTTGAACAAAATATCCTAAGAATGGATCATCTAAGGTATAACCATCATCATAAATAGGTGTATGAAGATCAATGATGTAGGTAGGGATGACATTGTCATCCGATGAGGTGTGATGAATTGAATACCAAGTCTTGGTAAAGATAATAGGGATATCATCACAAGGTGGTTGATGAGAATAAGGTTATAAATAAGTGAGAAGCTGAGAGATGAGATAAGGTGAGAGATCAAAAGTTTTAACCTTGAGATTGATCTCATCAAGCTCATCATCAATCAAAATCTAAGAGGTTAGGGGGAATATTCCCAATGAGTTTAGGATGACCATTGTAACCTTGAGTGGAATTGATGGGAAAGTTGAATCATTGAGACTCATGAAATGGAGAATATGTCAAGGGTTCAAGGGTAGGAATCTTGAATACACCCCAGTCTTGGAATGGTTTAAAACTCCAATAGTTAGTGTCACCCTGAATCCTATATATGGATCCATTATGAGAAAATTTAATGCATTGGAAACCAGAAGAAGTAACTGCTCCATTAGTTGATTTTATATCCTTATTTTATCAAAATTTTAGACCCTATTATTAGTACTAGGTCAACATAGTTGACTCTGTACTCTTATCTACCCCTTCTTATTTCCTTTATTTTGCATCACCTTTTCCTTATCTAGTCATTCTCCTTCATCATGAACTTCCTATTTGAAGACAAAACTGAGTTAAATTCAATGGATGTGATGAGTCTTACCAAGACTCATAGCATCTCCCATAAGCAAATTATGGCTCCTCTCCTGGATGAAAGTAATGTTGATATATCCACTCACACAAAAAACTATGAGAAAAACTAATAAAAAGGGATAAAAAATCGACCAATGGAGTAGTTGCTCTAGTATTGTATCTTAAGGGGCAAAAAACAATATTGTGTTAAGAGGGTCAAATTAGTAATGTAGGTAGGGGAAACAAACTATCTATAAGAGATTGTGTTGAACAAAATGATAGTGTATTTATATAAGAAAAATTTTGCAAGTAATTTTGAAAGGAATAAATTAAAGGAAACACATAATCAATTGGGTCAATGAATATGACCTAATTGAGGCACACAACACAAAACCTTGCACCATTGCTAGCCAATGCAAGTTTTTGAAATATAACATACAATGAGCAAAGAGAAAGTAGTCAACTTGGAAAGTAAATGATAACTAAGTGGTCATCCTAAATGTTTTTATATTATTAGAGTATGATTTTAAGTGTGATATGAATTTGGCTAAAATTAAAAAACTAGAAAGCAATCTATGGATGGTTTTAGGATGTTTAGGCTAAAAGGGATCTATGTTGGAAATGGTACTGGCTTGGTATTAGGGCCTACCCTCTCACTTCACATACTAAAATGATAAGGGTGTTGGGTACTTTTATAATATCTACCATTAACCATGTGTTTATACTTGGCTAGAAAACCAAGCTGACTTCCCCCTTTGTGATTAAATACAAGAAGGTAGGCCTTGAGTAGATAATTGTTTAGATACACTTTAAGATTATGTGACTTAGTAGTATGTGCAAAAAGGATAAAAAAAGTAAAACCAAATGGTATATTGAAAAACCACCTAATTAGACTATGTGATCTATTCTAAACATGTAAGCAACTAAAAGTGAAAGTGTGAAGTAATTACTAGCATATAGATGTTAATTCCAACTTTGAAATATAGTATAGTATTTGTTCAGATGATAGTGTATACAAAGATTATAATATAGAGTCGATAGTGTTGCTATTATACTACTGAAGCAAGGGTCTATTAAGAACTATGTCAATAGTGTTGACCTAGTATTTCAGGTAGAAGACAAAATATAGAACTAGGTTGACAAGGTTCACCTAGTTTATTATATAAGGTTAGTTTTAAAGACTACAAAATATGAAAAATAGAATTGTAAGGAATAATAGAAATGAAAGAAAAAGAGAGAAAGGAACCTTGGTGGGTTGGAAGATGTAGAGGAAAGTGAGATTATTTTTGACATGCCTTGATTTTTTATTGTAAATTCTACAAACTATGTCAACTGGGTCAACCTAGTTCTATAGTTCTTTGTTCACTAAAGTCTATGAAGAATACTATACTAACAATGTCGACCTAGTATGTTTTTTGGAAGTCTAGAAGTGTACTATGTCAACAGGGTCAACCTAGTAGCTTATCTGGAAGTGAAACCCTATACTATGTTGACCTATTTGACCCATTACCCTGTATTTGATGAAGACCTACACAATCAAAATAGATCCATTTTGATGCGACTATGTGTTAAAACTATGCACAAAAGTTAGAAACTATACCAACACTGTTAACCTAGTATCACAAATATAAAAAAATAAAATAATGAAAAATGTGAAAGAAAACCTACAAAGTTTAGATTCACATCGAGTTCACCAGAATGTATGCAATCAAAAATGTATCATGTCTATAAATCAATCTTAACTCAGAGAAGATAGATCATACTTACACTTATAATTGGGGATACATTAGATAATTGGGAACATAACCAATATGGAGATCCATTAGACCCAATTAGGGGATCTCTTCCCATAATAAACAATGCTACAGAGGGTTCTAAAGCCTTCAGTCAAGCACAATCATGCAATAACCCTAACTAATCCTTATGTTTTCATATTCACTAAACTAATAACAAGTAAAATAAAGTATAATCTAGTGCTCACTATATCTTGTGGTATAAAGTGGGGGTAATAAATAACAAAAGTAAACATGCATAGAAGACATATACTCATGTCAATATATATAGAATCCTAATGCATGAAAGAGAAGTACAAATGCATATCTATCTACTCTTACAAAAGAGGAACAAAATTATGAATACTTACCTTTGAAGAGGAACCCATGGAGCCTCAATCTATCCGTTGGCTAAGGTATTTCGCAATAGGTTGTTTTGGTATGTAAGTATGACAAGGATAAATATGCTCTAGTCTACACAACCTATCAATGCATATAAAAGACTTCTCCACAAGACAAGATCCGTATATCTAAAGAAAGTATAAAACCCTCATCTTTTTCCTCAAGTAGAATAATGGATAAGTAGATGTGTAATATCTTTTACTTCTTCTTATCTTCTCTAAATAATAGTAAAATTACCTTGTATATATAGGAAAATTTAACCTTAAGCCCTTCCAAAAATTTTGGCCAATAGGTTCATCCCAGTTGACCAGTACTATTATGGACAAAAATTGACTAGGTCATGGGCTAGGTCGATCAAGAGCTGACCTAGACCCAAAATGAATTTTACCCAAAATAGTACAGGGTTGACTCAATCAACCTAGTATTGTAAATAGTTAAAAGGTGTTTAGGTTATTAAAAAGTGAACAAAAGTTTGGAAATGACTAAGGAGTGTTAAATAGAGAAGAACAAGCTTGGGGATATGGGTTTTGGGAGAAAATTATGTAGATAACAAGTGGCAAAAGGGATAACAATCTTGTGAACCACCAATGGTCTACCCACCCCTTTCTCGGTGTACCCCTTAAGGCGTGCACTTAAATAGATTGAGACTTGATGGGTTCATACAAGATAAAGAGTGTTAGTAAGTGATAAAAGTTTGAAAATATTATGTGTATATAAAGTCCATCACTCTCTAAAAGGTTGATCCTATATTGATGAGGCCTAATGGCATCCTTTTATTTTCAAAAGTTCCCTACTTAGTGGTAAAGGTAGTCTTCATTCTATCTTGTGCTTCTACCAGAACTTGGTTATACCCTAAGAATCCATCTAGAAAGGGCATCATCTAAGATCCACTGGCCATTTGAATTACCACATCTATGGAGGGCAAAGGATAATTATCTTTTTATGATGCTCAATTTAGGTTTTTAAAGTCAACAAAGTCTGATTTCTTCATTCTTCTTCTTGATTATTACCTATTGGCCAAGTTAGCCACCATAGATTACTTTATCTCCAAACTAGGTATGTTAAGATGTTTACAATGATTTTTAGGTTTTGTCTTTCTAATTTTAGTGTTCATTCACCTAGTAGAGCTATGAAAGAATGTCTTGTTATGGCACTAGGTTGTTGTTAGGTTTTATGTCCTATGGATCAATGTTTTAATATGGTGATAAGTGATAAAATTCATGAGTCTATCATTTTACCCATCACTGGTTTATGAAGTGTATTTGCAAGCATTTTATTAAAGTTTTGGTGTAATTTTGGAAAGTGACACCCTTGAGGGATATCAAATTTGAGGAGTCAATGTCATGTGTAGAGTTCAAAGGAGGTATTTTTAGACCATTTAGAATTTGATGAAGATCATGTTGTGCCTCATTATTCTCATACACCCAATCAAGATGTCAAATCCACCCATTTTTAACGTATACTCATATTTGAAAACTTATTTGTTCATTGCTTTATCTTCCAAACATAGTTTAATGTGATAAATGGTAGGGAAGGTAGGAAAAATAGGTTATTTATACATTATGCTATCATTTTAAAAGTCAATAATAACTCAATTTAACATATCATACGTAGCTAAAATAGGACATTTTTCCAAATATTCAAGTTCCTTGATGAGGAAGGGTTTGTGAAGTGAGTATATAGTTTCAATAAAGGTAAACTCCATGATAAGGAGGTCCCATTGAAAGGTTTTCAAATTTAACAACATATTCCATGCCTCTTCAAGGATAACTATAGGATCCTTAGTCCAAAAACATGCTAAAATAGAAGTTACAAGTCCAAATAAGGTAAAAAACCACTCAAGATCTCCACTAGGTCACATGCATAGTGAAGAAGGTAATTTGGTTGGCATTGGTTCATGGAGGAGAATAAGAGTTATGAAAAATGATCTTATGGGTTGAATGGAACCCCTATTCCCTATAAAATTATATTAATAAGTCTAAGTTTAGGGGTCTAATCTTTATGAATAATAACTAACAAGCTTGGTGCTCTTAGTCAAACCCCAACAACTCAATTTTCTTCTTGTGATAATATTTTTAAGCTTTTTGTATGTATGAAGATGGTTTAATGTCATAATTTAAACATATAAGAGAACCTAAAAGACCAAAATCAATGCAAACAATCATGGATAAGACCCACATTGGCAAGAAATCTCACGTCCTATTATCTTTTGACACGACATGCAATTTTTTGAGGTTGAGGTGTTTTCAGCTATGAAAATGATTTGAAAATAGTTCTCAAAATTTATTTTAACCTTACCAATCCCCTCGTGTTTCTATAAATCTAAACACAAGGTCTGAATTGTAAATAAACAACATCATTATGCATACTAAGCTTGATTGTGTCAAGGCTGTAGGTATAAACATGAAGAGAAAGTGAAAGTTGTGTTAAAAATGAAGATTAAAAGTTCATCTTGAGTGTGAAAGACATGTGAGAATACTAAAGGAATGATTATACTCCTTGTGATGAGGAAAAACCACTAAAAGAAGGCCATTAGGGCCAAAATTGTCAAACTGCCTACAAACCCTGGACATGGGCTAAATCAAGTTTTAAGATCATTAATGGGTTAAAGTTATTTAGATAACTACCTAAATACATTCTATGGCATGGATTAGATCCAAAAGAGAAATTTTTAATTATAAAACAAGCATTTTATGACCCTTTTTCCCAAAACACTTGTCTTGAATATGCACCTATAGGCTTACAAGATCGAGAAGGTCCATTCTTCACTTGTGAAGTTAGCTAAGCAATTGCATGGGGAAAAATGGATTTAGGGGAAGTTAATAGGGTCTATCCCCTCTAATTTCTTTCTATTTATTAATCCATCAAGATCTTTATGAGAAATCATTAAGAATTTAAACACCTCAAAACTACCAAGAAACCTTTAAAAGAGCTCGATGACTATAAACATATTTTTCTCCAATGCACCTAAATTATCTTGAAAACATTTGAATTCCTCATGGGCAACTATTGGATCATAAACCTTACCACATGTGGAGGAAAAGTGTAAATAAATAGTCCTAAAAATTCACTATTAGGCCTTTTTTTAGGTGTTTGAATAAATGAGAACTTCTTAACCAGTTGAGAAGGATTTTCAAGGGCAGAGGTCAAATGACATTTCACCATCCATTTAATAGGATTTCATGGTGTTTTGACAAGTTTTCAAGTAACTAAACTAAGATAAAATAAATATTACCCTTTGCTTGCATAGATTACATGAAGTTGTAGAGCTTATTAAGGTTATCAAGGGTATAATAATATTCATAGCATTCAAATTACTTATCACATTTCTAGAGTAGGAGATTGTGGATGATGACATAGATTTACATGCACTCTTCATGCAAGCATACATATACCACCATCCTATTCATAATTATATGGTTGATAATAGGTCAAGCATAAACATGTGTACCATAACACTCTTACATAACTTGGGATACATAAAGTGGGATATATTCACCATAGATACAATCATTATTGGGCTCTATGGCCATGTTCAAAGCTCCATTAGGGAGACTGTACTTCCATTAAAAGTGGTACCAACACACATAGCCACTCAGTTATTAGTAGTACCTAGTGCAGGTGTATTTGATATATTATTGGGCAGGGCATGGTTAGAGTAGCTTCAAGCCATCTCATTTATAGTACACTAATGATTGAAATATATGCATGCTAATCAGGTGGTTAAGGTTGAGGGTGTCCCATATGAGTATCCTCTACCCATTCTAGAACAATTCTTAGCACAATTTACAACTACAATTCCATCACACACATCAGTTATAGTTCCATTACCATTACCAAATATTACATGGTTATAAGTTATAGTATATATTATAGCTTCTATGCATATATCACAGTGTTCAACAAAGTCATTAGTGTATGCTAGGTCTACTCCTATGATATCTACACATACGCATACTCTCTCATGGAGACTATTACTAGAGAGACCTGTATGTTAGATATATGTCACAGATTCTAGGTGACCTTCCTCTCATTAGTTTATGTTGATATTAATTTTATTGGGGTCTATGGGTTCTCAACATAGGGCACCTACATCACCTAAAACTTCTTCTTCTACTAGATGGGTTCCTAAGACCCCTATAGCTCACAGGGCATCACATTTAGTAACACAACATCATATCATCACTACACAAGTAGCTTCAAACATAGATTATATAGCATAATAGATTATGGGATCACAATTTCCCTTTCACATTATATGCATGATCATAGTTCCCCTATTTGACATAGGTCATGGTGATAGTGAGTTTCCCACGAGACTCATTGGTTAGTATGGTTCCTACTCTTATACATACTTCCTTCTCTTTTTTGCTCCTTGTACATAGTTTATTTTCATTTACTTGTTCATATCTTATACTCATAAAACATAAAAATATTATAACATGTTAAAATACAAAAGCATTCAAATATTTCAAAAATACAAATTTTATAGATTATATGCATTATTATATTTATATTTCTAATACTTACCAAATATTGCATATTGATAGCTATCCTAGTATAGTTAGTTTTATCATACACATATGCTTCACATATTCTTTTTGAGTGCTTGAAAATGACATACATGACCCTGATCTACTATACCAAGACATACTAGCTATCATCTACCCATTGAGAGAATATACACCAATCCAGGTTTATACTTTTGATACATCTGCCCACCTAGGGAAATCTCAAACACCATTGCTACTACCCGGTTCTATCTTTAAATACTATACATTATATTTTACACATTGATACACTTTGATATTGATCATTGATATTAATTACTTAGATTTTTTCCCCACTATCACTAGTTAGAATTAGCATATATGCATCCCAACATCTACATAGATTTTTACTACACAGTTATACATGATTTCATTTCTATTTTTTCCTATATTAGAATTTATTGTGTTTCGTATGATTTTTCCATCTTTGAGGGCATTTTAATATGCCATTATTATTTGTCTCTATGCCACTTATTTATTTGTATGCTTGGATATGTGCCCATATCCCTTGTGTGTTTTTCCCTGTTTCCATGTCCTTTTATGTGGATCTAATCCAAATTTCTTATTATTTTCATATGTGGACATTTGAACATGTTCTTGTATGTTTTCATTCTTATATTTAGTGACAAGTGCCCAAGTCCCTTGTATTATGGCCCCTTGGACTACCTTTACATGCCTCATGTGTTTGTATGTATGCTTATTTGTATACTTCTTCACCATGACACTTGTATTTTTTTGTTACACACACACACACACACAAACACTAGTTTTTGATACCATGAGGGAACTCATGGATCTACCCTTCCTACTTGGGTGATGGAAATCATGCCTCATCCCCTAGGTATTTACTTAGATTTACTTCTATACACTTTGATTACATATATCTTGACACCCTTGTGCAATGATAGATTACAACATACATATTACATTACCTACTTATGCTCATATTCATTTATATTCTGATGTTATGTTTGTAAATTATATTGAAATATCATGCACGTGCTTTGGCTAACATATTTTGTAGAACTACTTATTTTGAGCATAGTTATTACATATATTTCATAACTAACCTCAAAAGAGGGGGAATTCACATGGGTTTGTCACAAAGATCAGGGTCTTACTTTGTTATTCATAGATAAAATTCAACACACAAGCTCAATTTTAGAAATTAGACACATGGCAGACATAGAACAAAATAGAGACTCAAAAATAAATTCAAATCACCTAGATTTCAGACCAAGTAGGCATTATCACCCATATTGGGACACTAGAACCACATGGATCTAATATCCACTATAGGTTGCTACTATCTAATATCCCCAACTTTAGGATAGTCTAGATTATTCAAATAAGTACACTAGATACAATACATATTTGCATAGATATAAACATAGATTTGATAATTATGTTCAAATTTTACTCAGATACACTAATTTTAGATTAGATTCATACCATCTACTTATATTTGGGGTCATCATGCATGGCATGATCACTCCCAATTTAGTTTAGTTACACATATTCAATTATTATATACTCAGTTCAAATTCAGTATACTTAGATACCAAAATGGGGGCATGTGTGTGGCACATAGTTCCTATATACTCAGCTACACACATGTTGATCATATGGAATATAAAACTCCATGTCATTCTATATGATTTAAAAAAAAATTATTACATTTTAGGTTATCATAAAATTCATGCCTTACTCCATTTATAGTGGTTGGCATTCCTGAATGGCCTAGAGTTGCTTAATATACCTGAATGGTCATGGAGCTGACATGCATAGTTAGATTACTTTTAGCACTTTAAACAGTTAAATTATAAATGCATATACTTCACACTAGTGGTTAATTATGGATTCATTTACTACTTAATTTATTGAGCCACCCACATGATAGAGTTAGACACATTTACATTCTTATCTAAGCTATTCACAAAACAGGATCCACTAAGTAGGGGTGGGCAATGATGGAGTCAAAACCATATTTATTTATTGAGACACCCATATGAGGATTGATAAATCCATTATCTCAGTCCAAATTATTCAATTATATGATCATTATGTACACTCACACACAAGTTGTCACCAAGTTCATGGGTTCATGTACCAATGAGGTGTATTCATTCCTTTCCTCTCTCTTTACTCAGCTTTACTTAGTTACTTTATTTTAGCATAGTATTTTTATTTTTACCATCTCTTAATTAAGGATTGATTTTTCATGTTTCATTATAGGACATTTCTTTAGATCATATTTCACATATGTAGACCCAAATTTATATACTCAGACTTAGCTATACAGGCTTCTAATGTAGGAGCATCACTACCCTTTGTACGTATTGGCCCTATTTCACATATTTGAGTCTTTTTTTAGTAATTTTGGTCATAATAGGTATGTATTATTCCATAATAGGTGCTCTATTGTTTTCAAATTTTAATTAGGGTCCCTTTGGCTTTTTTCTACCAAAACCCTTTATTTGAATTTTCAAAACTTCATGTCAAGTCTAGGAGACTTCAACCTTGTATAAAGAAATCTCAATGTTGTAGTTTTTGTTTTTAGGTTTTAATAAGGGTTAAATAGTGTTACAACACATACATTACTCACATGGTGATTCATCTTGATGAATGTGTTAGTGGTTAGGTAGTTTGCATCCTCCCAACGTACTTGAAGGGAGTTAGATATTAGTTAGACCAGTTATAGGGAATAAAATAAGTTGTAATTATATTTGTTGGTGAGAGTTTTTGGGGTTGGATTATAATTTTGTTAATGGATATAAACCCTAAGTAAAATAGTGAAATATTTTTTGGTACTTGAAAATTGATGCAACAATCCCTATTTTCTATATGTATGCAATGGAATGAATGTGTAAATAGAGTAATGGAGAATAGTATAGTGAATAAATACTTATGAAGATATTTGTGAATATTATTACTCTTATTACATGTTTATAAATATTTTTAAAACATTAATTTTATTTAATATAAAGTGCCTTTGAGAAATTAACTTGCAGAAACTATGTTCTCATACCCTGTGTTTCTATAGCCTATGTAAGAATGACTAGTGAAGATGGATGATAACAAGTTTATGATGATATTTTTGTTCTTGGTAAGTGAATAATTTTTTTATTTTTATTATTAAATTATTTATCATATTATTTTCAAAACTCTTTTATTTGGTATGAGGATACAAACCTGCATCATTCTATGTTGTTGGCATTATGTGAAAATAAGGACTGAGCATGTATTTCTTATGAGAAGGACAACTTGCAGACTGAGTTTAAAATCAAGTGGTATTATTAGTGAGTGGTATTTTTATTATTTTAAATATTAATTAATAATCTTAATGTGTTTTAATACATAAGACTTTCACAAATAATACACTAGGCCTGTAGATAATTATATACTCATACAAAGTCAATGCATTATCTTATGACAAATGTTGAATAAAGGTAAGGTAATGAGAATATTTTTATTTTAAGAGGTGTAATATTCTTTTATATACCTAAAAAATCATTTATATTTATTTAAAACTCTTTATCAAGATTGAAAATCAATTTGGACCCTTCTCGGGTTACCCAAGCTACTACAAACTGTGCACTAGGGTTTAGAAACAAAATTAAACATTACAAACGTTTAAACCAACTAAAATCCATGAAAATTGGTAAAGAGATAGGTTTTAAGGTGTGTTAAAAAAAATTGGAGTTTTTTTTTAATTTTGGCACATTGACGTATAGTTTTGATAGGCCTTTATCTAAATAGGGCATTATGAGACCTAATAAGCCTAAACAATGCACAAAAGGGCCTAGTAAAGTGGTTTAAGAGTGGATTTAGAACCTCAAACTACATATAAAGACATAAGTGGATATATGGTGTCAATATATGATATTATATTTCTAATTATCATCTTTACATGTTTGTATAAAGAGAAAAAGCCCTAAAAAAGGCTAGTAGGAGACCCTATCTAAAAGGAGTAGCATGTGTGGTAAGGAGTTGTGTTGAAGGGTTTTGTAGATTGGTTAAGTGGAAAATATGATTTTTTTAAGTATGATATGGATGTGAATAAAATTTATAAGGCCATAGTAATTTTTTATCTTATTTTGAGTCAGGTTGTAATGTGGCATCAAAACTAGTGTGAGAGTTAACATAAAAGGAAGATAGAGAACAAATGAAATGAATGAGATGCAAGTGTGAATGTGAGATGTATGAAGGGTCCAAAGGTAAAGAATAAAAGTATTCAAATATTCTTAGTGAATAATATCAATTAAGATAATAATAATGAACATGAAAAGGGAATTGACAATGCAAAATAGATGGGGAAGTTTGATAGCATGAGTTTGTGAATGCAAGTATCAGAGCTATGGAAGGGTAGAGAATAAGATAGGTTTATGCATAAAATTCACTTCCAATCTAAGTCTAGGTACACTTATTTTTCCTTTATACTAATCACTTCACTTTTTTCCATTACTAACATAAAGGGGGAGCAAATTAAATTACCTAAAAGTGGTATTTGGATGCTAAGAGTGTCACTTGAGTTAGCCTATACCTAGCCTAGCCATAGACCTATCCTAGATCTTTAGACACACTTATACAAACATTATGTATACCATTTACATATATATTTAGTTAGAACATAGTCCTAGGATAACTTTCCCAAATCCCAACCCATTTTTTCCAACAGTCATCTAGGTGGACATTAGTGCCACATTTGGGACACTATAGCCACATGGCACTAGTCTCCCCAACTAGATGCTACTGTCCTTATCCATAACTCTAATGAATGGATGTTTTTTCAAATGTGTGCCCTTCCTAATGCCAACCTAAGTACATTTTATTATTTATACAACATACATATCTCTACAAATATAATTCTATTTGACCCTTATTCACTAGATGGAAAATAGATGTAAAAGTTATTCAAACAAAAGACAAGTAAAGAAAAATTAAGGTATTTTATCCCTATTTTTCCATACTTCTTCATACCACCATATACAATAGCTTTAGGCCCATATTTTAAAGCTTTTAAAACTCAAGCACATTCAAGACATCCAAGTCCACTCTCATTCTAGCATTCACTTGCACTTGCATCGAGTACTAAGTGGGAGAAATACATCAAACTTGATCCCTCTTCAGAGTATTGGTATGTAGGTAATGCTCTTCACATCAAGTTATTAAGGGTGTCTATCCTTTCCTACTAAAAAACACACAATTATTTATCATACCATATTTTCAATGAGGATTAGGGTTTGCATACTAAATCAGGTTTTCTAGGGATAACACAAAGCTCTAAGTTTTGTGCATGCAAGAACAAGACCTAAAAACACAGGTGTAGGTACTCCAAAAAAATAGGAACGATCCCATAAAGGGGAAACTAGTTCCACTTTGATGATGCTAAAATAACATGGTGATACTATCCAAGTGGGGTGTTATTGTCTAGTGAGCAGATAGATCCCAAAATCCTATTGATGACACTCAAAACTATTCAAAACTCAATTTTTAGAACCCAGATCATCCACAATAGTCACTTTTTAGATATTTTTTTATTTAATCCTATTTATTAATATTTTTATAAATTCAAATGAGGTTAAAATCCATAAAAAAATTTTACTTAATTATTGCATATTATTTGATTGATTTAGACATCTTAGCCCTTTAATCAAACATAAGATTTTACTTGTAAAACCCTAAAAGGTTTAATCAATAAGTCAAAATATAATACCATAACTTGTATCAAATATTCAATTACAATGTTTCTTGGTAGGTTATATGATTAAAATTACAATCATACCATTCAAGTTGAATATAATTTATCTATACATGTATTGTAATTGTACCATTGAAGAGAATATCAATACCTTTCTTTTTAAAATAAGGCAATGATCAAATTAATTGTAAACACCTAAAAAGGTGAACAAAGCATGTGTTAAAATAATTTAAATCAAATGAATGATAAAAATTGACTAAAATGGGATTATGAACAAAATAAAAATTTCTTATTATATGGCTCTTACTTGAACAAAGAAATTGTGAAAATGAAGGAAAAGAAGTTATGCACCCATAATTAATTATTTTTCCATATTTTTTTAATCATTGATAAGTTATATATGGTCTATAATAGATAACATATAAAAACAAAAAATAAAGTGTGTTATAAAGTTATAAATCACACTAATAGTGACGAACCAACAAACCAAATTCAAGATCCATTCCAAAAAATGGGCAATACTCTTCTTATAATTATTAAATAAATACAATATCTAGGTATGCCATATTTAAAATATAACATTAAAAAAAAAGTAAAAATGAAAAGTGAAAATAATTTTTTCATAACTCAACAAAAAGGGAACAACCCAGCATGAATCATCTTTAGAGACTACTTGGCAATGAAAATTTTAAAAAAAATTGAGCATCAATAGAACCACATATTTAATATTACATTAGCTATGGAAAAACCTTTGAAAGTTCAAGGAAAATATTATATTTTTTATTAATTGAAGATATGTATTTTTTAATATAAAATAAAAAAGAATTATTGACTAACAATTTAATTTAAGTTCTCATGCTTAAGGGGAAAATATTTTATAGTGGTCTGAAATTATGATAGTATGCAATCAAGTGACATAAAATGTTAGACATGTAACATAAATCAAAACACATTGAAAGTATAATTTTAAATGTCAATTTACCTTCATGCATTTCATAATGTGCATAAGTATAATATTTTTCTAAAAGATTACTATGCTTTTGTGGGTTTTCAAAGGTTGGAAATATTTCATATAGTAAATTTGAATTATTTTGAATCCATGTAAATGTGAGCTCAAGTTTATTACTTTTATTATGTCAATAACACAAGAACAATAATAAATTTTAATACATGACATACATTCAAATTAGTGAAAAAAAAACTAACTTTGAAAAAAAAAAAAAAAAACTTATGAAACTACAAAATCAAGACAATTCTAGTTTGTATATGGCTCAGTATAATTTTATCAATATCGAGTTCTACCTTCCCATTGATATTTCTCTTCCTCTAGTTTAAGAATGACAAGTGATGGCTTCCTATTGGTCATAGAGTTACAAGGTTCAAAGATTCACTTTGGCTCTTATGGATGACATTATCTACCATATGGATCCATTGGTAATACATTTTCCTTATATTTTCTTTTGTATTCCATAATTTTACATGTTGGATCTATTGTGGCCATGTAAAAGACCAGTGTAGAGTAACCTTTTTACAACATATATTTTTTTCACTTCTCACCTTTCTTCTTGAGACACATAGCCTCCTCCTATTCACTCACATCAATGGAGTCCATGAGGCCACTATGAGCTTTTCAATGAAATCCATGGATGCATAGAGGTTTAATATTCATTTTATAACTCTTCAAGTCCACTTTTATACTTATTGTATTCACTTTATACTCTGAGGTGGTCACATGGAAAACCATGCATATGGATAAATATTCCATGATAAAAAAACATATAAACTTAAAAATAACAATGTATGACTAAAAATTAAATAATGATTAGTTAAATAAATAATAAGAAACCAAAAATACATATAATGAACTAGAACCTAAACACCATTTTTTCCTAGAATCATTAAACCTCAACATGACATTATTCTATTTTTTTTGCTTTCCAATAGTCTTTTTGCTCATAGACAAGGCTATAAACCTCAATAGATGTTAAATCAAAAGCATCTACCTACAAACATAAAACAACAAATAAAAATTAATTACATTAAATAACTGCATTAGCTCTAGAAAATTCTTAAAAAATTAGAACACTCTTGAAATTTTTGCACAAGGACTATAAACCAAAAAAAATAACTTACAAACCCCAACAATGACAATAATAGTCATGAAAAGAGAAATAATTGTTCTCGATATTATCTGAGCCCTAAAATGTTAGCCTGACATTAATTCATGGCCTACTCTCATTAATACTAGCTACAATAGTCTTTTAAGTATTGAATCAATGCACTTTTTAAAATGCAAAAAAAAAAAAAAAAATTATGATTTTACTTTAAACTTACGTTAATCTCCACTGCAAGTCTAACATTTTATAGGACCACATTGGATGAAATTATTCTAGGCCTCTTTCTTTCAATGAGATTTTCACACTTGAATAATGGCCTTAACTTTAAACCAAAAAAAAAAAATCTTAAACAATGATTAATAAAATTTCAAAATAATACAAAATGAACTCTATCAAATCCTTTAATCCCTTGCTATTTATCCTTAAACACCTAAGCATAGACTTATTTATTTTTCACACTTTCATCGATATCAACGTCCTTGGCATTTTGAGTATTGAATCAATGTGATCATTGAAAATATAAAACCACAAGTTTGTATAACAACTGAAGCCACAAGCAAAACAAGTTCAATTTTTTTAGAAAAAATCTTTTAGAATAGACAATTTCAAATAATAAATAAGTGATTTACACAAATATCATATATCAATAGAACTTCATATCAATAGGTAAATGTTTCCATAATTAATAATTTTTAGAAATAGAAAATACAACGTAAAACTCAAAATCTAACTCTGCCAAATAAACTTCAAAAAAGTACAAAATTAGAAAGCACATTATATAAATAAAAGATGACTTCAAATGCAAAACATGCATTTTTATTCACCAAAATCTAGTTACACTAGGTTTTCAAGTCTTGAATAAATGCATTATATGAAAAAAAACTTAAATTTATACAATAACCAAAATCTTGACAAATATAAGCTTGATTATGTTTTTAAAAAATACCAATTTATACAAAACACTCTAAAGTTAAGGGTATTTAAAACATTCTAAGAGAAAAAATACATACATTAACAAAAATACATTTCAATAGGAAAATGTTTCCATAATTGATGGTTCTAGGAAATGCCAAAGACATTTTAAAATTCAATTGAAAACTCTACCAAAAACCATTGTAGAAGCAAAAAATCACAAAACTAATTTACATAAATATTAGAAGACCAAAAATTAAAAAACATTCATTGAATATTTTTGTTGTATAAAAGCATTTTTATTTATTAAAAGCATCAACAAAATTCCCACAACATGAGAAAATAAGTCAAACTATCTCTTGTGAAACCTTCAAACTTCTTACTAATGATCCTTGACCTTTCCAAACCCAAGATGATAACCTAACATTGAATTGTGGTGTACTCTCATTAATATCGGATGCACAAATGAAGGGAATCCTCACTGTACAACCCTCAGAGTTACACAATGGATTATTGTTATTTAATTATTTTAGTCAGTAATTATAAGATATCATTAGCTTTGTGGCTATTACATAGGGTTTACAATCCCTTTACTTACAATAGTGTAGCTCTCACAGGATTTCCACACACATAGTCTATTTATCTAAGGCTTTAGGACTTAATCTTACCTATTCTCCTTCTTCACTTAGGATATAGGCCTATTGAGAGCACTTGTCTCTTCCTCTCTCCCTCTCTCCCTCTCTCTTACTCAACTTAGAATTTTGAAATTCTCTAGATTTTTAATAATTATATGCCATCAAAAAATATAATTATTAAACAAACTTATTAATTGGCTTGCCACTTCTATTTATAGATGTTGTATCTTGGTCATCATCTGATTTGTTCAAGGGAATGCATAGTTGTCTATGATTATCCTTTATGTTAATGACATGCCTATGTTAGGATAGCCTTTGCCTAGATAAACCTTGAGTCTCATTATTTTGATAATAATTAATTTAGATATACCTCATGGATCTTGATATCTTCCACCATCAAAAAATAATGTAATTATATTAGGTGGTTTCCTTATAGTTGTGGATGATTGATTGTTGGTCTTAATTGACCATTGGTCATTTCCTCATCTCAGGCTCTATGCTTATGGCATTGTGCCTTAATTTTGTGCTTCTCTATTTTGGATGCTACCTTATTTTGCACATTATTTTAATCATATAACTCATAATAACTCTAGGCCTATTTTCCTTTGTTTCATGTGCCATCCACATGCATGCATTGTAACTATTTTTTCATCCAAAGATCCTCTTTATTGCCCTATGGCACCTTGTTTCTATATTTTTTGTGCTTCCAAGCTTGATCATGCCAGATATTTTAATTTTCATGGGGTGATCTTGAATTATGTTGAATAAATTCACTTTATTAAATACATAAATGAAAATCATCATTTCCACTACAACTTTAGCATTTTATGTGACATGATTTCACACCATCATAATGCTACTCCATGATTAAATATCTATTTTTATCAAATATAATAGTTTAGATTAAATTTTTGGTCTACAATTCATCCTCAATGGCTTGTAGGAAATTTTTTATTTTCAACTAATAAAAAATAACCTGAAATGGTTAGAAAATTCTTTCCATCCAATAAGAAAAACTAAAAAAATTGTTTAAAAACTATTTTTTTTAAAACAATTATATGTCATTTTTAAAATATGTTACATGTTGCCTACATATTAGAAACATTATTATTTATTAAATAATATGCCTATATAACCTACATATGGAAAGATAATAAAAATGTAAGGAAGTCTTTCCTTGAATAACCCCGTTGGTTGTTGGTAGAATAGGATGCATTTTATGGAGGCAGGGAATCTTTATAAAGTTAAATGATTATTTTAGTATGGTATAGAAATTAATGAAAGGATTATTCACCTTTCCATTACTATATAGCTATGAATATAGTTTCTCTTTAAAATTTTATAATGCCAAAAGGGTTTTATTTTGATTGGTGAGGATTAAGGTATGTTATGTTATTCATGAAGGTAAAGTTTCTTACAAACACTTAATATAGAGAGATAAAAAATATTCTGATATACATATGTGGTTACTCAAATTATTATAAATATTGACATTTATATAACTTAGAGAAATCATCATTTGGTATTTTTATTAGTTTACTAAGGAGAATAAAGGGAAGATATTTTGGCTGAATCACCCCCTTTTTGTGGAAAGTGATTTTATAAGCTCACATTTTAATCTCCTTAATCTCTTTAGGCTAGTGTGGGGACACATATATCATTATCTATAGTAAATAACTTGATAAATTAAAGGAGGAGGCATTTAAATGTAAATTTACTTCAAATTTTCATCAATACTAGTTAAGAAAGGACAATAGCCACAATTTATTTTTAATTTTTTTAATTTTTCTATTAATAACCCTAATTTAAGAGACCAATATTTTATTTTAAGAGTAAGAAAAATCTAAGTTTGTTCAACCATTTCTTAAAGGTGTTTTTTTTTGGGGCTCTGTATCTTTTAATTATTGTTAATTTAAGTGTTCTAAAAATTATAATCTTATATTATATGTATACCTTTGGTTTTCCTATGGTGTCTTGTGTTTATCAAGATTTTTTAAGCATGACAAACACAACCCTTGTATTGTTGTCATATCATTAAAATTATGTATAGATATTAGAAAATAAGTAATAATCTATATTTACATATAGTATGAGTGATACATGTTTCTTTATAAATAGTTTAAAATGTAATTTAGTAGTTTTCCAACCTTACAAATATCACTTGATGTTGTGATTGATTTATAAGGATCTCCAAGATCAAAATATGATCAAGGATTATTTTTATTTTTTTCAAACCTTTAATATTATACAACCATCATTAGGCATGGCCTTTAGTTTATTAAAATATCCCTTTTAGTTTTTTAAAGAGTTTGTCTCAAATTCTTAGTTTTATTTTCCCTTCCATTCTAAGCATTCATTGGTCATTCAGTTGAGATTTTAGGATGTTTTCTATACCATGAATTAAACAAGCTTTATTCATGTCATCCATAAAATATAGATTGTGATCAAATAAATATGTCTAATGACTTCAAATATTTTATTGATATACAGATTTGGGATAAATAGTTTACCCAAAGGATTACATATATCAAATTTTCCAATATATTTTTTTCATTTTCATTTATAGGAAGAAAATAAAAATATTATGGTTGATGTATTAAATCTTCTAAAACGTGTGCCCAACCCAATGGGTGATAAATGAAAAATCCATATTGAGTCATAGGATGGTTCACTACCATCAATCAAATAATAAATGAGAATCTTGGTATGGCTTTGGTGGTGGCCTCAAAATCCAATGTGCCCATATACCATGTATATTACCTTCAATAATGTATAGTGTTCTAGAAGCTTCTAACGTGATAACTAGCTCTCTATAAACTATAAATACAACTTAGTCAATATCTTTTGTGATGGGTTATACTAGTTCACGTCTACATGACCATTTCATTTTATTCAAGGATTGATACTAGAATATCCCATTATTAGAGATGGAAGAAGGAGAATCTAAATGAGAGATGGGTTATTTCTTGATCTGAGTAATCAATAATTATTTATGCATAATAATTATGAAAAATTTTAAGAAGCATTTATTTCCCATCCAAATTAGTGTGTGAGAGAATGTAAATCATGTTATTATATAAACAACAAGATCTTAGGATTTATGACCCAAACTTGCATCTCAATAAGGATTTTATGATTCCAATTTTACATGGACTAATATTCATAAAGGTATTGATAAAGTATTCACATAATTAAAATGAGTGATGATTTTAAATTAGGACTTCTCCTTCATCAAACATTATTTTTTATAGACAATTGAGTATGGCTTGAGATTATTTCATATTTAGCTTTGTGAAAGCTTGGTAATGTGGTTTATATATTAGAAAATTATTTGAATGATAAAAATTATAGTAAATAAATATTTTTTATTTATATTAAAAAATATTTATGTAATAATAAAATTTGATGATCTTAAACATATTTTTATTTTCATAAACTTTTACATTTAATTATTTTTAGTGTCATTTTATCTATCAGCCCAAAGTGTGTCATAGAGTCATGCTTTCACCCTAACAACAACATTATCAAGTTAAATATTTTATTGGGATAAAAATAAGAAAATATATTTAAGAATCAATTTAGTTTGAATATAGTATTTGTTGGGTTTCCTCAAGAGTCCCTACTCAGGCAGGGAGTGAATCTACCTAGTGTTTCTATGAGGAGAGCCTGGTCCCAGAAAAGTCTCTGGAGTAGAAGGAGCGGAAGACCTTCAACAGTTTGAATTTTATTTTGATCCAAGAAACTAGAACAATATTGGATTTTCTTCTCTAGTCCTTTTATGGGGTGGATGATGGAGGACACCACCCCAGGATCTTTTTTCGGGGTAAGTTGGATATTAGAGGAACCCATTCCCCTAGTTTTTTGAGTGGCATGGATATTAGAGGAGTCCATGATTTAACCCCTTCTGATGGCTTGGACAATGGAAAACCCCATTTATCTTGCCTGAGCACTTTAAGTAATCTGGTTTATCTATGGTCCTTCTTTGGGGTAGAAGATGGAGGATCCCACCTCAAGATTCTATTTTGGGGTAGGATGGGTGCCAGAGGAACTCACTCCCCTATTCTGTTGAATGGCATGGTTATTAGAGGAGACCATGTTTTAAACTTATTTGATCACTTGGATAATGGAATAATATATTTACCTCAAAAAAAACATTTGGTCAATAGAATATGCCACTTTATTCTTCCTAGCACTGTAAGTATCTATTTTAATTGCTAAAATCTATGGAAGGTGAGTTTATGGTTTTATGGAGATCTTGATTTGATTCTACATTCCTTTGCAAGTCAAGAGTAGATGATAGAGGTGTCTACTTTAGTTTTCTTCAATTTATGGGTTTATGTAAGGAGACCAAATCTAGAGAGGACCTGTATTAGTTTAAATTGATTTGGTTTGGGATGGATATAAGATTTCCAACCAAATCTTATTGTTCTAGAGTGGATGGTAGAGAAATCCACTTTCATGGTAGCTTTTTATATGTCTTAGGAGGTGAAAGACCTTTCCAGTTGAACTCATGTTTTATACTTTGCTTCTTATTGTGTTTTGCTAGGATGTGAATCTTAGAGGAAAAATAAACCCTCTCACTGTAAATTTGCTATATGGAGGCTATGTTGAAGACCCTGGTGGTGGAATACCTCCCTCTCTAGGGGACCTTCTCATGTGTAATGCTATCTAAAAAGACATGATGAAGGGAGATAGACCTTCTAGATTCACTTTTTAGATACTTTTTTATGTATTGTAGGTTATTTGAACCCAAAAAACCTCATGTTATCTTGTCTTGATTTAGTCATGGGACCTTTAATCCCCTTGTTAAAGGTTGGGGGAGCCTTCAAACCCTCTCTGATGTACTCTTAGGTTACGAGATCCTTAAAACCCCTAGTTATGGGAATCCTTAAAACCCTCAGGTTCTTTAGTCTTACCAAGGTCATGGGTACCTTCACTAAACTTATTTAAGGTTGGGGGAGCCTTCAAACCCTCTTTGTTATTCTTATTTTTGTAGGGTTTTCTTTACCCTCTTTGTTGTACCTAGATGTGGGTCTAGTAGTCAAAACCCTCACTCCTCGATTCAAAGCTCTGGTTTCAAAAGTATTTTTACCTTATCAAATAAAAATTTAGTATTAATACCTCCAATATCCTCCATGAAACCTTGAATCATACCCAAAACTAACAATTTTGGAACCTCACACTATAACTCACAAGCAATAGTGGGTAGATTAAATAGTGGGAATTTGATTTGTCTATTTTGGAAAACTATGGTTTCAAGATTATTACACTACACATAACATGATAAAAATAAGTAAAAATAAATACCTAATATAACATAGTCAATCAAATCAATTAGATTTAATCTAAGGCTACAACTAATAATTAATGGTACCCCAAAATGTGAACAAATAATGATAATAAAAGATAATGTAAATAAAATTGAAATAGACACACTTGGGAAATGTAATTGGATTTTTAAGATGGAAAAAATTCTAGAAGTGATGAGACTACAACCCTAGAATCTGGCTATGATCTATGAGAAGGATAAAATCAACATTCTAGTGTTTGAGACCAATGATAAAATCGACTGCCAATTATGATCCTAGGCTACAAATTCTGACTCACTACCAAGATTATGACCTACACTACATTTTTAGAATCTAGAAAATTATAGTTTCTTCTCAAATAAATGATATTTTGGATTCCATATATACTTCATAAAATTTATGGGAAAAAATATATTAAATTTCTCTCCTTTTTTAAATATCTAATTCACCATAATGTCTCAAAAATAAAATATGTGTAAGCAGAGTGGTTTGGGCCTCCCTCTTAGGGATCATAACTACATATCCTGGATGTAGTAAAATTAGGTCTCAATACAATTCTATCTATTTTTAGTGTTCCCAACACAAATGAAATAAAAATATTTCACCTTATCTCCCCATATAATAAAATCCATGTATAAGCTTTTCTATAACCTTTTTTTGGTACAACTGTGATGTCACAAGACTTGAATTGATATTGATGCAATGTAGGCTCAATATACAAGATCCTTGATTTTTTTGATATAAATATTGATAATACTTTATGACTGTGCATGAGAGACATTTCTTGTTAGATCTTCATATAATTTTAAGATGATGAGTGACTTATGATAGATTTATGTATTTATGGCATTTTAAAACAAACACATGCATAGAATGACCATGTAAGCTAATGATATGTGATAATCAAGACATTAAGAATAAACTTAGGGTAAAAGGACCTCCAAAATTAAGGGGTTAGGATTAGTGAACTATATATTGTGAGTCAACTAGAATTAGAGAACTTCTTATTGTGATAGAATAAGAAAAAATATATCAAAATAAATATCAAGTTGAAGAGATGATGTTTGAATAGGATAATGATGATGTCAACTAACATATTTAAGGTATTTATGTTGATGTATAGATGAAATAAGTCCATTAATGGTCTAGTATAGGTGGAGAGTGTATAAAAATGGTCAAATTTACATATATGTGTTATGTGATAAAGCATGAAAATTTTATTGTGAAAAAAGGGTCTCATAGGAAAATTAGGTTTCTATGTAACTCCACAATTTAATGCATGTGGGTAAAATCATATCAAAGTATAATATAAATTATGTGCATAAATAAACATTAATTGATAGGTATGGAAGGTTGAAGGCTTGGTACTCTTTTGCTAGGTTCACTCATATCCTCATGTTGATCAACATGGTGTGCATGCAAACAATTGAAAATGCATAAAAATAATCAATGTCTTGCTAAATTTATGTGAATATATTAAAATTATATAAGAGTGTAAAAATTATCATTTAAATGAATAAACTAGGTGATATGTGAACCATTCTATCATTCCTAGGAAAACTAGTGCTAAATTAAAAACTTGAAAACTGAAGAGTCATATAGTGAACATTTTAAATTGAAGAGCTTTAAATTGAAATTTGAAAGCTAAAATTTCCTTATTTATCAAAGAATTATACATCTATTTATTCTTAGTCTCTCTTGATCTAGTTATTCTAAGTGTCATATTTAACTGGTAATAACATATTTAGATATGTGTTTTCCTTTTAAGGTAATGGATGGTCATACAAATCACTCATCTCAAAATAAATAAATTAAACATACCATGTGTAACATTATAAAATAAGCTTATTCATTTTAATCATTAAAATTAAATCTAAAAAACATGCATTTAAAGTTATATATAAATATATAACCATGTAATGTTTTGATAGACATATGTGATCCACGTGAGGTTGAGATAGAAAGAAGGAAGGAGAAATAATATGCCTCGATGTAACTTGGTGAAGAGGGGTAAATATATGCTCTAATATGGTATTTTATGGAAATAAAAATACCAATAGTGTATCAATATTTTAACCCAAATTTATTAGTTTTAAGGATAATGTAACATCATTAGACACATCGGTGCATCATGGCCCCCAATGGAAAGATATAGATGGTAATAGTCCAAAGATTTTTATGGGTAAGATACCACCTAATGGAAACATATAGATAGAATTATTTAATCTCATGTGAATAGATATGGGTACAATACCCCTTATGGTAAAGAATAGGTCACAATATTGATAAGGATTGGGCATATGATATGACCCAATGTATAAATATGCCCATGGGTGGGATAGATACAAAAATGAAACATGCATATATTATTATTAGTATTACCCAATAGATTCATGGTAGATACCATGGAAACATAAAGAACATGAAGGGTATACTACAAATATTAGCATGCATGAAATGGATCACTACATTAAGCATAAGATATCACATACTATAGTAAAGCAATCACATATAATCATGTACTACACATATTAAATGTAACTATCAAGAAATAAATATGACCCATAAAAAATAAAATTAAATGACATGAAAATTGTAGGATCCTTTATGGATAACACTAGCTAAGACATCAACATGAAACATGCACAAGGACAAATATTCATATGTAAGAAATTATGCAATCATAGGGCACATAAAATAGTATAAAATGTATCCATTTAATAGGCAAGATGTAATACATAATATGATATGTTTAGTCAATGTCATTTTCTCTATATAGTAGATGGAAAGTATAAAGGATAAAACTCGATACCCACTAAAATTTTGTATATTGTATAGGCATGCCTATAATGTGAGAATTTCCCTGAGTGTGAGTACGATGAAAACACATAACATTGATACAAGAGGATCCCCACACTGATCTAATCATATGGCCTATAATTTTTTTTTAAATGCACACACATTGATGATCTCATTGAGAGCTTTCCAATGTAATTTGAATGAATTCAAACAAACTTCATATGCAAAAGTTATGGCTTGTTGAAGCAAAAAGCCAAACAGGTAAAAAATATGCATATGATATAGTGATGATGGTGATGGAACATGTACAAGTTGCCCAATCAGGGATTAACACATATAATACTGGTATCTTGACACATGGAGCATCCAAAAATAACCTTAATACCAATTCGTATAGTGTTGATATTTTATTTAAAACATTGTTATTATAAATCCCTATTATTTTGGGATTAAATCCCACCCAAAATGCATGGAAACCTTATCCAAGCATAAAAATAAGTAAATAGAAGGGAATTTAAATCCAAACATATTGGGTAAAAATATAAGGCTTCAACCCATAAAACAAGGGCCTTGGAAAAATTATAAAAGACTCATTATTGTATTTGAAAAAGTAGTAGAGATGAAAAATTGTTTTTCTCCATTTGAAGAAGAGCAAGTAAGAAACAAGTAAGCATCTTTTTATACAGGAAAGAGAAAATTTCATATAGGATATTATTACAAATACTTCCTAGATGAATATCATAGGTTATCTTTGTACACCAAAGTCATATTTTTGTGTAACCATTATATGAAAAGTGTATTTTACACCATTTAATAAATCAAATAAAGTTTGGTATTAGAGAAATTAATCAGGTATATTTTAATGTGGTTTTTGGATTTTCAAGTTTCTATTTTCCTTGTTAATTAGGTCAAATATTAGGAATGGTAAAGGATCACTTGAATATTACAACCCAAAAATTGGTGCAAAATTTGTAAATCAAGCCATGGATTCTCCTATGAGAGAACCAAACTTAGAAGTGGCCTTCCATCAAGATTTTATAGAGATGAAGAGCATGGTGGAAGAGTTATACTATGAAAATAAGAAGAGGATCAAAGGTGAAAATGAAGGTAAACAATAGTAAGAACCCTCAACCAATGGTAAGGTTAAAGGAGAAGAACCTCCTAAATCTCCTCTATCTCCTTCCAAACCTTTTATTTATTCCTTTGATAAACAAAAGAAAATTTCTGATTATATTTCTTCCTTGGTAATGTTTGATGTTAAGTTTGATTTGCCAATTTATAATGGAGAGATTAGTGCATAAAAATTAGATAATTTAATCAATTAGATGGAAGTAAATTATAGGGTTTAAAATATTGACGATGAGGATAAAAAAATTCAATTAGCTACTCTTTGGCTAGGTGGTACAACACTCATTTTGTAGGAGAGTAAGATGTAATAAGATCTCCTAAAACATGGTAAAGTGATTTACTCTTGGGATGATTTTATTTTTGCATTGAAAAATGAAATTTATCTTTTGTGTTATATGTAACAAAATACTATGGATTGGTAAAATTTAAGGTAAACTAAGGGTCAAAGTGTACAAGACTACACACAAGAGTTAAGAAAGAAAGATTTAGTGTTAGGCATTCCTCTTTACAATCAAGAGATTATTTTGAAATATATTGGTGGGTTACATATTCATTTGATGCAGAAAATACCCATGTTTAACCCCACTAATATTGATAAAAAAAAAATTCCAAGCTACCCATATTGAATCAATGGGTAAAGTAACCAAGGATAGGGAACACTTCTCAAAGAAATCAAGTAAATCACCTAAAAACAAAGAGAAAGAAAATGGTAAGATGAAACACTCCTCCATAGTTAGGAAATAGGATGTGAATCAATATTTATCCCATTTCAAGAGATAAGGCCATGAAGATGCAAAGTGTTGGAAACTCCATCCATAACTCCAGCTAAAGAAGTTTTGGAACAATAAAGATGATAAGAAGAAAATTACTACAGATATACAATAAGATCTTGCATGTGATTCAAGTAATGAGACAAAAATACCACAATGGGTATGCAAGGTTCATCTTCTTCCTCTTTTATCACTAAATCTCATACTTATCATTCTTATTTACTTTATAAATCTATGCATGATGAAAATAAAAGAAGTGAGCTTTTCCACATTAGAGTAATTTCTAAGCATACTAAGATAGATACTCTTTTTGATAGTGCATCTCAATCTAATCTCATTCATGAATAAGTTGTGAAAAAATTAGGGATTTCTACTAAAATAAATCCTAAGCCATACCCTTTTGGATGGGTGTATGATGATGCTAAATTTCAAGTCACTAAAACATGCAAGTTGAGATTTGCAATCACCTACAAATCCATTGATGAGGTAGAGTTAGATGTGGTTCCAATTGATATATGTGGTATTGTACTTAAAATTAATTACTTGTATGATACAAAAAATATATATTATATATGGAAGAGAATAAATATTTGTTTGTAAAATATGGGATTTAATACATTGTAAGAGGCCATCAGATAAAGACAAATTTGTCACTTGTATCTATAGGACAGATGAAAAAGATTATCAATGCAAGCAATAAATTTATACTCGTGATTCTAAAAGCCAAGGATGATGATAAATCCAAAGATATATAAGGATGTGTTCCTAAATATAAGCATGAAATAATTAATATTATGTCTAACTACAATGATTTTTTTTAGGATCCACAAGGTTTACCTCCTAAAAGGCATATTCAACATGAGATACAATTAAAACAACATGTATCTCTTCCTAATATTGGAATGTACAAGTTGCCTATGGTAAATAATGAATAAATAAAGAATAAATTTCAAACATTACTCGAGAAATGGGTAATTTGACTAAGCACATATCCGTGTGGTTTGTCAATTTTTTTGGTGCCAAAGAAAGATGACACTTGTCGGATGTGTGTGAATTTTTAAGAACTGAAAAAAAATATGGTTAAAAATCATTGCTCTCTTCCTTGAATTTATGATCTTTTAGATTAGTTGAAAAATGTCATTTATTTCACTAAGTTATACTTAAGAATTATTTTTCACCAAGTTAGAATTATTGAAGATGATATTTGGAAAATTGCTTTCAAAACTAAGCAAGGTCTTTTTGAGTGGCTTGTTATGCCTTTTGGACTTTGTAATGCACTTGCCATATTTATGTGTGTTATGAATTATGTATTTAGGCCCTTTACAAATGATTTTTTAATAGTATACTTAGATGATATTTTGATCTTTATAAAAACCTGGGAAGATCATGTAAATCCTATTAGGAAAGTCTTAGAAACATTGCAAAAGGATAAATTATACCTTAAAATGTCTAAATGTGAATTTAATAAAACATCTTTAGTATACTTAGGCTATGTAGTAGGGGTTGGTGGACTTAAAATTTATCCCTCTAAATTTTAAGCCATAATTAAATGTACTAAGTCTAATGATGTAATTTTAATTAGAAGCTTCCTATGGGTAGTCCAATATTGGAGGAAGTTTATTGTTAGCATTTCATTGATTGTATCTCCTTTGAATGCTTTTAAAGGTACTAAAAAGGTATTTCAATGGGGAGGAAAGCATAAAAAATCCTTTGACATGTTGAAATAAAATATAAACGCAACCTCAGTATTAATACTTCCAGATTTATAGCAGCCATTCAAGATTGAAATGGATGTAAGTGATTATGCCATGGGTGTATTTATAATGCAAAATCAAAATCTTGTTTTTTACCATTCTAAAACATTTACATCTGTGGTAAGGGGATATAATACCTATGATAAATATTTGTATTCCATGGTTCAAAGTGTTAAAAAAAGGAAGCATTAATTAATGGGCAAAGAGACAATCATCCACATAAATCACTAGCATTTCCAATATCTCCAATCACAATCAAATTTATAACAATCAAGGCACTTTAGTTAAATGGGGTTTTTAAAAAAATTCCATATTGTGATTAGGTATTAAAAATGTACTCAAAACTAGGAGTTTATATGCTTTCAAGAGCTCCTATTGTTACATTTATTCTTTTATGGTATAGTTATTTGATGCATAGAAGTTATAAAGAATAATATGCTAGAGATGTTGATTTGAATGATGTTTATGAAGGTATAACCTATGGTAAGTAGGTAGAATAATTATAATATCACATGCATGATTGATTATTGTATCATCTTTATAAGTTATGCATTATGAAAGATTAAAGAGTCCATGTGATTAGGGAATCAGATGCTTCTCTTGTTTCAGGACATTTTGGAATTGAGAAAATAGTTGCACAGTTGCAAAGATTTGTTATTATCTTAAGATATATGATAATGTATCTAAATATGTAAAAAAATATATTCTTTGTGATACTAACAAGCCTAGTAATAGGAATTTGGGATTGTATACCCCACTTCTCATACCAACCTATCCATGGGAGAGTGTTTCTATAGACTTTGTGTGTGGATTGTATATGTTTAGAAATAATCATGACTATTTTTATGTGGTTGTGTTTATGGATAGATTTATAAAAATGTGTGTATTAGTTCCCTATAAAAATACTATCACAAGGGAGGATATTGCACACTTGTTCTTCAATAATGTTTGGGTTCATTTTGATTTTCCCACATCTATTGTATTTGATCGAGATCCTCCATTCATTGGAAATTTTTGGTCAAATTTTTGGAACTTGATGGACTTTAAAATTTAGAAGAGCACTACATTTCATCCACAAATTAACATTCAAATAAAAGTAGTCAACCATATAGTGGTTGATTTACTCCAAGGATATTACAACAAGCATCTCAAGTTTTGGGATGAACACTTGAGTTATGTGCAACATGATAATAATTTTTCATACATTCTTATACATGTAAATCTCTTTTTGAGACCTGTTTTAGTTATTTTACTAAGTCTCCCTTATGTTGAAGTGGTTTTTATGCACACCCTAGAATCCATATGAGGTATACTCTAATGTTTCAAGATATATGAATAAAGATTCACTCCAAGGCATGAGTTGTATTGTATTGGGTTTTACAAACAACCTATTGGCTGAATAATGATGAGCGAAGTATTTTGTTTATCATGGATGGGTCAGAAATGGACAAATCTAAATCTACTTAAGGTGGATGGATATATGATGGATCTAACCTAAGGTGGGTATGACCAAAGAAAATTAAAAAAAAAGGAAGGTAAGGCAAAATAGGAGGATTATCGGTCAAGTAAAATGAAACATTTTTAAGCCAACACTTGAACTAAAGGTTGGATAAGTAATTAAAAACTAATGTTTGTTGCAAGATGATAAAATCACACCAACAATCAAGCATAGTCAGAAGTCCAAATAAATAAGAAACATAGTAAACTTAATCATATATAATCAAAGTTTATTACATTTGTAAGATTGTGTTAGCATATCTACAAGAAGGGATTATGATTAACATATAAAAAGGCAATTCAAATTAGTAACAATGTAATAAGAATATCTATTTTAAAAAAAATAATAATGCACAACCAGAATAATAATATACCAAATGAAAACACTTATTACATAATCTATAGGTTTGGAGAAAAATCAAAATTTGCACATCAAGACCAATTGCATAACTTTCCTTAAAATTTCCTATTAATTTAAATATCCAAAATTCCCCTCCTTTTGGACTGGGAGGATACAAATATATATATGCTTGGGGAAGGGGAAGGCCTCATCCTTCAAGTGAAGTTTAAATTTACATATCCAAAAATAGTAATAAATGCCAATCATCATGAAAAAATATGTTTTTAGAAATAGAACTGTGTGTCAACTCTCATGTGAAGTATGCATGTACAATGATGATTGATCATAATAGAGTTATTCAACTAAAATACAATTTATACATGAAAAATAGATTATTAACTATCATTCCAACTTATCCAAACATGCAAATACATATGTATAATTATAGTGGTGCTGATTTGACATCACTAGAAGAATAAAATGATGTGGTAATAGCTATGGGAACTATTGTTGATGGAACTATTATAGTAACCTAAATTGTAGCTAGAATACGCACTATTACTATAGATGCACCAAAATTGTCATCAATGTAGTCATAGAAGATAATTAAATGTATTAATATTTCAATTTATGTGAATAATGATGGATTTCATTACTCCATTCCATGTATATTCTTTCCATTTTAATTTCAATGCCAATTTATATGGATTTTATTGCCAAGTGACTTTTTTGCCTTCTCTCAGATGCTTAGTCATCATAATATGATAGATGTCTCTTTTCCACTATTTTAGACTTAGTATTAGTGTCTTTGTTATTTTATTATTTGGATATGAAGGACACATGTATACGTATCATTTTTTCATTCACAACTATTATATGGCCTATTTTACTTTGTTCTTTTGGCTCTAGGTTAGTGGGATGGTGACATTTGGCAATATCCTAGTGATCTACTTGCCCAAGATTGTCTATATGATGAACTCTACTAAAGTCACCTCCATGTTAATGGGATGGTGACACATGGATGGATCTCAATGATCCACTTTCTTAGAATCAACTATACAAGGTATTATTTTGATGTCACCTCTAGGTGAGTATAATGATGACATGTGGATGACTCTCACTACTACACTTACCTCAGGTTATTCATATGGCACACTATGATGATGTCACCTCTAGGTTAGTGGGATGGTGACACATAGATGAATCTCAATGATCTACTTACTTGAGATCAACCATACATATAACTCTACCAATATCACCTTTAAATTAGCAAGTGGTGACATGTGGATGGCTCTTGATAATATACTTACCCAAGATCAACCATACAAGGGATTGTGTTGATGTAACCTCTAGGTGAGTAGGATGGTGAGATGTGGAAGGATCTTGGTGATCCACTTGCCCAAGATCAACCATACAAGGGATTATATTGACATCACCTCTAGGTGATCAAGATGATGACACGTAGATGACTCTCGCTAATTTGATTACCTAGGATTATCTATACATGGAACTCTACTAACATAACCTATAGGTTTGCAGCATAGTGAAGCATGGATATCTCTCAGTGATCCACTTACCAAAGATCAACTATACAAGGTATTATGTTGATGTCATCTCTAAATTATTAGGATGGTGACACATAGATGGCTCTCACTACTTTGCTTGCTGATTATTATTCCTACATGGAACTATACTACCATCACCTCTAGGTTAGCATAATGATGACACATGGATGGCTCTTGGATATTTTTTTGCTTGGGATCAACTATATATACAACTATTCTGACATCATATCCAAGTTTACAAGATGATGACATGTGGATGACTCTTGGTAATCCACTTGCCTGAGATCAACTTTACATGAAAATCTATTGATGTCAATTTTAGATTAATTGCAATCTTTACTTTGACTCTGAATGAGTGGAATGATGTCATGTGGCAAAATTATATGAGCTATGGGATGTCTTGAGAACTATTTAAGTATAAAATGGCCTATTTTAAGATGAAACATGGATAAAAAACTAACTAAAATCATAACACATCACCCTGATTAGCCATCTAATCAAAAGTATGATATGTATATAGAATCATTTTTGAATTAAAATAAAATCAAAGGCAAAAGATAAATCATGCATATGGATTATACATAGCTTCGATTATCCTTATCAAAGCTTGAGGACTTTAGAGACTTAGAAACATTTTATAAAGGCTAAAAGTTCCAGGTCATGTAAGAACACCAGTTATCTCAAATAAATAAAATAAGGCCTGGTAGTGAATAATCTACAAATCTTTACCAATAGTCTTATGATAATAAAAAAGACATGGCAATACTAGGTCAAGACACATTAGTTCCATTAGTCCAAATAAATCATGAAAATTATAAAAACTTAAGGTTTAAGATAAATCAAAATGACCATTCAAAATTTGATTTTTAAAATTTGAATTTATGTATCTTTAGACTTCAAAGATAACCTTAAACTTATGCAAATTGGGACCAATGTCATTAATGTATAAGGCTATAAGGACACTAAATAAATATATTCAATTAATAGTGGGTCCACATTTGAATTTTATAAATGAGGTGTGTGTGTGTGTGTGTGTGTGTGTGTGTGTGTGTGTGTGTGTGTGTGTGTGTGTGTGTGTGTGTGTGTGTGTGTGTGTGTGTGTGTGTGTGTGTGTGTGTGTGTGTGTGTGTGTGTGTGTTAGGGCATAAAAAATGGTGACTCATAGGGGAAAATACTCCTAGATATTTTGAGAACTCATAATTTCAATAATGCATCATAACAAAACTTTAGTCCTAAAAAAAAAAGAAACAAACTAGACTTGAAAAAGACTCCTAGTTACTCATATACCATATTAATCCTTACCATTCCTTGGATTTGAGTGTGTGATTTTTATGAGTTCATTTCTCCTTGTTTAGAAAATTTTGGCAAATTCATAGATAAATAATGTAGGTTTCATTTTGATCTCAGATTTTGTAACCAAATAGTAAGGGAAATATGGGCATTGCTTCGCTACTAGCCAGACATCCATATCCCTAATAGAGATACCTATGATTCCACTCAAATCCTTTCTCTACTACCAACCAAGCATCCATAACCCTAGTAGAGATCACTTGAATCATCCATCTTCTATCAGTTTGTATGATGATTTTTTTAAACACAAATAGAATAAAGGTTTGAAATCACCATTGACTGGGTGTATGTATAAGAAAACTTATTTTTATCAATACATCCCTATCAATGTATATCCATTTCTATGTTTATTATCTCTCATTCAAGTTTTAACATGTAATAGTGTAGATGATCTTTGGAAATGGAGAGTCTTTCTAAAATTTGCATGACTATATCAGAGTAAATCCCAAAGGTTTGTAAACTCATTCAGTTTAATTAAAACCTAATTTAGTCATATCACACACCTCAATCCTAGAATCTCTAGTACTATCACAATAAATCCATATGTGAAAACCAATTTTGAATTGTTTTAAATCATCCCATTATTTTTGGCAAATATCTTGTAACTTCAACATAGGAAATAAATTATTCTGTTCTATAATTTAAGAAAACTAATTTTACTTCTTACATCTTCATTTGGACTATATCAAGTATTCTAGACTATATTCTTTCATTTTATCCCATGCAATCTTACATGAATTAATATGTTGGTATTTCAAGAGTAATGGGGATGACTAGTTGCCCATATACTAGTATAAAAGGAGAATTGTTGAAAGCTTACTTGTGTCTGGTTTAATCTACCCATAATACATACTTTAATAAGAGATTTCATTCCCTTGGTTTATATTGTGTTGATTTATTAATGGCATCCATCATATTCTTATTGGTAGATTTAGATACTATGTTCCCTTGTGGTTAGTAGTTTGAAGATAACTTGCTATTAATTTGATTTTTTTAGGCCCATTCAATAAACTCCATAGATTTGAATATTAGATCATTATCACAAACCAAATAAATTAGAGTACCAAACCTTGTTAATACATTTTCTTCTAAAAATCTAATGACATCAATTGCTTTGGAATTCTTAGTAGGTATAACTTTTATCCATCTGGTACAATAGTTAGTAGTTGTTAGTACAAACATGTGCCATGTTGAATATTTTAGGTTAATTACCCCAATAAATTCAAGGACCTATTGGGAAAAAGGGAATCCTTCAATGACTAGCTTTAAAGTCATGGAAACATTCACTTCTCTTTTCCCAAATCCCTGACACTCATGGTAGGTTTTGACATGGTTATGCACATCTTTAGAGATTGTAGGCCTGTAGCATCCCATCCTTAGAATTTTTTGAGCTATTGTGTTCCTTGAGCGATGCCCACTACCAATTTCATAATGTAAATTTTCCAAGATGTTCATAGATTCTTCTCTTAAAATGCATCTTAGGAAGATGTGTTCATAGTTATTTCTATATAGTACTCCCTTCTTGATCATATAATGAGCCAATTTAAGCCTGAGGGATCATCTCTACTCTTTGTTTAGCTCAAAGGGGCATGTTACTATGAAAAAATAGTGGACAATTTGAATTTACCACTCACCACTAGCTACTTGAGTCTCATTAATTTATTTGACACTGATGCATGGATCAGTCTTAGCCATTTTCTAAATGATTCTTTGTCTTCTTACCATCTTGGCTAGCCTAATTTCAAGATCAAACACTTAAATTTTGGAATCTATTTTCCTCTTCTCTCACCTTACTCATTCTAGCCAAGTGTGAGCTTGATGGTTGGATCTAGAATAATGATGAATGTTTTGTTTCTCATAATATAATGTCTAGTTTTGTAAATAGCTTTGATCAGCACATATATCTTTTTATCTATCATAGATTATTTCAACTCTACATCCTTTAGATTGGTGCTCATGAATAAAATGGGATGTTCATTGTCATATACCTTTTGTGTAAATATCATATATATAGTATGTTCCAAAGTGAATGAATAAAGATATAAATATTTATTGAAGTTTGGGTTGATCAGAACTAGAGATTGAGTAATGATTATCTTGATGTCTTGAAAAAATTTCATATTCTCTATTGTCCACTCTATCTTAACATCTTGTTTTAGCATAACATTCTATGGTTTTACAATCTATACAAATCTAGAAATAAATTCACTTATAAAGTTAATCTTACCTAAAAAAGACTTCAATTATTTCTTGATGTTGGGATGTATCATCTTAGAAATAGGCAAAACATGTTTTAGATCAATGGAAATCCCATCTTCCATGATGAAGTGGCCTAATAATTTCCCTTCAGTGACTATAAATATGTTATTCTTTGGATTAAGAGAGACTCTATATTTTTGACATTTTTTAAATACTCTTTATAGATGGTCTACATTATTTTCTAAATTTTCAATATACTATCAAGTCATCCATGTAGATGATGATGCATTTGTTAACAAGTACCTAAAAGATGAATTCCATCACTCTCTGGAAGGTTTCTCCTATATTGATTAGGCTGAAAGGCATCCTTTTATATGAAAATGTTAACCATTTGGTGGTACAGGAAATATTCATTATGTCTTATGATTCTACTAATACTTTATTATAACATGAAAATCCATCCAAGAAGGACATCATCTGAGATCCAATTACCATATAAATTACCTCATCCAATGAGGGTAGGGGATAATTATCTTTCTTTTATGCTATGTTCAGGTTTCTAAAGTTAACATAGTGTTTAATTTCCTTGTTCATCTTCCTAACTTGTACCAAGTTGGCTACCCAAGTAGAATGCCTAATTGGAAAGACATTCATGACATCTAGCAACATTTTTACTCTATATGGATGAGAGGTTACAAAATTGGATTAACTGGCCTCTATCTCTATCTAAAAGGCTTCTTTTTTTCCTTCAATGGAATGGTATTGATGATGACTCTAGGGTCAAATATTTTTAGGTCCTCATATGTCTAGGGGATCACATCCTTATATTCTATCATCAGACTCTTCAATTTTTATTACTCACTATCAATACAATTCAAATGGATGTTCACATATTGAGCATATTAGTGATTTCCTAGATTCTCTTTGGTGAAATTAGACTCAGCTGCCTTCGGTCTTTTCTTATTTTGAGATCATGGATTTATGTCAAAAAATTTCTCTAAGAAAACCATTCCCAAAAGGATGCAATTGTCCTTAATTTGTAGGACACCATCTTCTCCTAAGTCTTCAATAAGCATGGACTCCACATATTTCTCATCTATTAGTTAAGATTCAAAGGTCACAAAATTACTTATGAATTGGATAATATAATGATCATCCTTAAATACTTTCATGTTGTCCACATTATCTGGAATAGAGAGGCAAGGAACTAGCTCCATAGATAAACTCTACATTTTGGGTTCTTAGAATGGTGTCAAGTTAGTCGTTGAGGTTACTAATGAATCTACCATCTGATTTATTCCCCTTAGGATGGATCTGATGTTAAATGCTTCAAAGGACTCAATTATGTCCCATGATCAAGGTTTATATTTCTTCAAGTAAGTGAGCTTACATTGATACTTCTTTCTAATCTAGTTAATAACCAACTCATAATCATCAAAAATTATAATTACCTAACATTACGCATCAGCATGAATTGTAAATCAAGGATTAGATATTTATACTCAGCTCTATTATTGGTGTAAATAAATTACATCCTAAAGGTATCTAGGTACTATTTATCTTTTGGGTTTGTTAGGGCTACACCAACACCAGAACCTTGTTTTGATCTAGCTCTATCAAAATGGATATTCCATAAATGAGAAGGACCTTAAAATTATTATTCATGAAGCTCCTAATTGGTAGTAAACATGTATATTTGCACATATGAAGATGCAAATTCAACCTTCTCATTCATAACATTGTACTTGGTGATTAGATACTTCATCTTTGGTTCTATGTCCACCCAAATCTAATTAGCTACTTGTTTCTAGGGCAACCATATATGTGAAATATCAATGGCCATGTATCTGTTTAGTGTTTTAGACCAATCATGACTCATTAGTAGGCCATAGGATTCTATAATGTCAATGATGTACTGTTATACACATGGATCTAAGGCCAGCTAGATGTGTACATTTCTTTGTTCTCCAACACATGGGATAAAATATTTGTCCAACTATAGGACCACTCTTTTTGACTTATCTTGGGTCAAACCCAGATTTTCACACATAGATGTCAGCATCACATTGGTTAAGGCACGTAAGTCAACCAAATAATTATGGATGTTTTTAACAAATATTTGGATGGTTGGTAGAAATTATACTTCATTTTTTGGTCACAGGTTTGTGAGATGGTGACACATGGCAAGATCCTAATGATCCACTTGCCCAAGATTGTTCATATGATTAACTCTATTAATTCCACCTCTAGGTTAGTTGTATGGTGACATGTAGATGGCTCTTGGTGATTCACTTGCCTAGGATCAACTTTATAAGACACTTTGATGACATCACCTCTAGGTGAGGAAGATGATGACATGTAGATGGTTTATGTTGACTCTACTTACCTAGGATTATCCATATTAAAAACTTTATTGATTTCACCTCAAGGTTAGCAGGATGGTGACATGTGGATGGATCTCAATGATCTACTTTCCCAAGATCAATCATACATGGAACTCTATTGACATCACCTCTAGGTTAGTGGGATGGTGACACATAGATGACTCATAGTGATCCACTTACTTGGGATTAATAGTATAATAGACTATGTTGATATCACCTCTAGGTGAGTAAGATGGTGAAACATGGATGGATCTTGATGATTTTTTTATTTAGGATCAAGCATACAATGGACTATATTGACATCACCTCCAGGTGAGTGGGATGATAACATGTGGATGGACTGCATCAATCTACTTGCTTTGGATTATCCATACATGGAACTCTATTGACATCACCTCTAGGTGAACTGGATGGTGAAACATGGATGTATCTCACTACTCTACTTGCCCAGTATTATCTGTACATGGAAATTTGTTGACATCACCTCTAGGTTAGTGGGATAATGACATGTGAATGGATATTATTAATCCATTTTCTCAAGATCAACCATACATGGAAATTTTATGACATCACCTCAAAGTTAGTAAGGTGATGTCACATGGATGGTTATAAGTGATTCACTTGCCTAGTATCAATCATACATGGAACTCTACTAAGATCACCTCTGGTTACTTGTGTTCTTTACTTAGGCTCTGGGTGAGCAGAATGTTGTTGCATGGAAACAATAGATGAGATTTGGGTTGTCATGATAAGAATTTAAATATAAAATGACTTATTTTAAAATGAAACATGGGCAAATAACCAACTAAAATCATAACATTTCAGTTAGGTTATCTATCCAATCAAAAATTAGATATGTACATATAAGCCTTTTTGAATTGAAAGAAAATCAAAGGGAAAAGATAAATCATGCATATGGCTTATGCACAACTTCAATTCTCCTTATCAAAGCTCAAGGAATTTAGAGAATTAGAAACCTTTTCAAAAGGATAAAATCTCTAGGTTACTTAATAATTTGACATATCTTAGATAAATAAAGCAGGGCCTAGTACTGAATAATCTACAAATCTTTGTCAATAGTCTTGTGATCATACAAAAGATAAGAACTATTGAGAATTTTGATATCACAGGTTAAAATGTCACCCTTGTAACTTGAAACATTGATTTTAATTTCATGGTGTACTTTTTCATGCATTAAAAGATATAATGGATACATTTTTTAGTAGTTTCATCAGGCTTCTAAAGTGATTTTAGTAATTTTAGTGCCAAAAATGCCTATTTTAAGGCTATCCATACAGTTATTCAAGGTTAAATTGACATTAAATAATATTTAAGACCTTATTAATTCATGAAAAATTCAAATAAATTATTTTGATGTAGTTTCAAGTGTCAAAATTAAGAAAATTGACTTATCTCCCATATCGACCTCTTTGGTAGCTCAAAGAAGGCCAACGATTTTTGTTTGGTACAACTAGGATAGAGAGAGTTAAGATATAATATATTTTTGAATGATAGGGACCATAATATCCTTAAATTTTTTTTTTATTTGTTATCAGGTTCATTTCCCCATCTTTATGAATAATTGTTAAGAGTGCAGGGGGGTCTAAATGGCATATTCATCCAAACAGGGTCCAGGTTCTCCTTCGTTTCTTAAATTTAGGATTATATGAGGAATAATGGATATAGTGAGGTTATTTTAGGTTAAAATATGACCTAGTTAATTTTTATTCATATTTTAACTCTTTCCATAAAGGTACATATGGCACAAAACTAATTTCCTATAGTGTCCTTATGAATGGTCTATTTGATCAGTTTTAGAGCATGATTTGAGTCATCAATAAAATGTATTCATATTCATGGGTTCCCAATTTAATTATTGAGTCATTTCACACCTCATTAATCAAATCAAAATATAATATATCTCCATCTTGAGTACAATCTCCTTTGAGATAATTTTGTGAGATAATCTCTTTAACAAGGTATAACTATAGTTAATGAGTTACTAGTGCTTGAAAAGTATATCAATGAGGTCATAATGATATTATAAATCATAGATCCTATAGATTTATACTTTATTAATTTAAGTTAGTTCAATGAGGTTCAAGATACCTTACTCTCTTAAGGTATAAAAGAGCACTTAGAGGTTTAGTAGAATAGCTTTATCTCTAGCCCTTGGTGAGCAAGTTAAAGGAATATCATAACAAGCGACATGAATAAAGGAGTCACAAATGTGTAGAGGTTTTTTTAATAACATGATATTGTTTAATTTAACTCTATATAATTATTTAAATTGATAATTACATTCATAAGGATCAAAATACCCAAAAAGGCCTATTATGCCTAATTGTACTAGTCAAACCTGTATGTTATGATCATGGAGACTAATAATAAATAGGTAGGCACAATGAGAACACTAATTTGATATCATTTCCTCATAAAATAGGATAAATTGATAATTACATGGAGAGATAATTTTTAAATTCTCATGGAATCCTTAGTATGTGAAATGATGATAAGTGTCATAGAGAGAAATGACTACCTACAATAGTCAAGATGGAGTAAGGGTCATAAGAAGTATTGATTTGTTTTAGAATCTCAACTCAAGGTTCATTTAACATCAATTTGTTTCATATAAACAAACTCATGATAACATGGAAACTATGTAATAATTCATTCATTGAGATCTAAAGATGACAAAGAAATAACATTTTAAATTCCTTTATTCTGAGAAGTTAAGGTATTTTTGCATTTTTTAAGGTAATTGACCATTTCTTGTTTTCATTGATATTCAAACCTCCTTATGGAAATTTGATGCTTATTAAAGATATTTTTAAATATAAATGGTAAATTAAGGTCTTAATAACACTTTTGTCTCTTGAGACCAATCTCCCATCCCTCCTTAGTCTATACACAGGGAGAAATCACCACTTATAGAAGTCACCCATGAACATACTTCAAAAGGTGTCATGTTGAACATGGAGGTAAGAAAATAATGGAAGGGTATAAGGGATTATGAATGAAAAAATTTAAAGGAAATTAGGATTTTCATATGCTTACTCAAGTTCCCTAATTTACATGCTCCAATATGATGATCTTAGTCCATACAATAAGGTCCACAAACTCTCTTGGTGACTGAGTTTTAAAATAAAGTCAAGGTTTTGGTCTTAAATGAGGAAGAAAATTGAATAATATCAAAATATATAGTGATGTAACTTCAATTCCAAGGTATATTCATCACCAAATCACTCCATATCTCCACTTCATGCAATGTCCTATTCAAGACTTGAAAGACACCTACAACCATCCTCTTATGGCTCAAATAGTGAGGTGGAGGTGAGGTTGGATCCCAATGTAGTTGGTATGTCTATGGATTATTTATTATGTATATAAAATAATCAATGAAATATTAATGAAAACTCTTCATTACAAGATTGTGATGAATACTTCCTAAATTACCACTTATAGTAGGGTTTGAGTAGGCCTAGACAATCAAGCTTATGAAAGTAAGGCAAGGTAAGTAAAGGGATAAGATATTAGACACTTATACATTATACATGATAATATGGGAAGATAAGGAGCATATTTTAAAGGTTTAAATGACATCTCAAGGTTCAATGACCCTATATTAGGCATCTCACATCATGAAACATCACATGATCACTTACAACCATCCCATTTTGACTCAAGTAGTGGTATGAAGAGAAGGTTAGAGTTAGAAGGATAATTATGAGATAAATATTCCATGGATATCAGGAACACCTTCTCAAGTAATATAGGACATAAAAAAGGCTCAGAGCACCTACATGGAATATCTCACCTCTCTCATAGTCCAAGCATTAGCTACAGTGAGTATATGCTTGTAGGCAGTCAAGGACAATATTGAATATGTGGATAGGGGTCATATATGAGTTTAAGAGATTTATTTTAATAGATTTTAGAGTGATTATGAATGGAATACATTTAATTTAAAGTGTATTAAGGAGATACAGTTAACTTTGTTAACATGCATAGTCAAGGAAACAGGGTCCTTTAAGAACCCTGTAGGCCCATTCATAAGTTCAAGTAAGAAGAATATTTGTCTTATTGAGATTGGATTTATAATATTATTGAGAAGTTTGTATAACCTTATATATACATCCATAAAAAATTTGGATCCATCTTAAAAGGAGAGAGACTCAGAACTAACCTCTAGGGTCAACAATGCTCAAGTTGCTAAAAACCCTCAATATGAGAATTCAAGGTTTTAGACCTTTTTAAAATTAAATGCTTATGTAAAATAATAATGGATCATTTAATGAACCATATAAAATATTTTTAATAGTTTCATTTCTATGAAATTTTTTTGGGGGTCTTAGACCCAAAAAGAACCTTCCTCAACCTTTTCATGCATAGTCGTAGCCCAAGTGAGTAGTCTGAAGAGCTTAGAATGTATTCTAGAGGATGTGTGGTAAGATGAGGTTGTTTTATTTGTTGAATTAGGTTATATATGTCAAAATTATATATTTGGTTTATCCCATTGGTCTCGCAACTTCATGAACAATTAGCTAGAAGGCAAGGAACCTTGTTTTACTTGAGAAGGAGCCCAAGAGGCCACTTTGTTTACTTAGAACTTTCGTTATAATATTAATGATGCATGGAAACTAAAACTCATTGGATATTTTAGATGGGTCTTCCTACCACAAATTCTTGGCATTGGTTTTTGGAAAGGACCATTGTCCTTTATGAAGCATTTTTAAGAACATAAATCCTCTTACAACCCTTTAACTAACTCGATTAGAAAGACATGACTTCTAATGCCATAAAATGTGATAGTTTGATTTAAAAATGAACATAATTAATCTAAAATATCTCTTGAGATTAGTTTACATGTGTTTTTTCACATGTGAAAGTATAGTACCATATGGTACAAGGAAAAAAGGGTATTTTTTAGCTTGTTTATGAGGGTGTAGACTATGGAGTGACATCCAAAAAATTTAAGGATATTTATGGGGAATTAATTGAGGTTTCATAAAATTCAATCTCTTTTAAAGGCCCCTCAAAGAGTTACACAGTTCTTGCAAGTTGGCCACTAGCTCAACAAGTGTGAAGAACTTAGTTTTACAAGCCAAAAACCAATCATGAAGGCTTGAGAGTGTCATGAAGGTATCTCAAGGAGTGAGTTGTGTAATGGTCTTATAGGTATCATAAAGTCATTTTTAGGCATAAAAACTTGAAAATTTATTGATAAATCTCTCAAACACCCTCAAACACACATAGACATCTAGGCTTGCAAATGGCCATTACATGGTTTTCCCATCTTCAAGACGTTTCAGAACATGAAATTTTCCATGGAGGATGTTCTTAGTCTAGGTAAAGTGAATCAAACACTTTTTTTATATTTTCACATGTTTGGGTGGTCATTTGGGCCAAATTTCTCTTTTTAGGCCTAAGAGGCCTAATTAAGCCTAATGGGAGAGAGAAATGGAAAAATAGAGATACGTCCACTTGGATTTGGATCAATAAATTTTTTATGGAGTTTTAAGGTGATAACTAAAAAAATTTCTCAATTTTACAAGGTGATCTATACATTCTTCTAGACAAGGAGCTTTACCAATTTTTAGGGTTACAAGGAATATGAAGAAATGCATGTTTTTAGTGTAAAATCACATTTTTTGGAATACTTGATGGTTCCAGTTATATTATTTTAGGTCTGATATGTGATGGATAATTCATACATGTAATATATTTTCTTTATTCAAAGTGAAACCCAATTTCTCTCTCCTACACCTCTTTACTCATGAAGGAGTCAAGTAGTCAAAACACCCAAATTGATGCATAAAAACTCTTTAGAAGGATTTATTTGGCTTTTTCCTTGTTTTCACACCACTTTAATAGTATGAATAGGTCATATTTTGGTTGGGATAAGGATTAAATTTTGTAAAAGGTCACAAACACTCCTAAGAAGACCCTCCTTCCTTCTAATGCCTAGTCAAAGAAGACAAAGTCAAAGCAATTGAAGAAGTATTTTAGCATCCCTTTCAAGGTGTAAAGACCTCATTAATGGCTTAGGATAAGGTTTAAATTTAGTACTTTATCAATAAATTATTACCTATTTTAAAGGAAGGAGACTTATTCATCAAGGAAGATAAGCAACCAAGAATATAGGGTGTGCAAGTAAAGATGTAGGTACTTCAATTGGTTAAACATCAAAAATCAATGCCCAATGACTTATTCAAAAATTCAAGAAAATTATCATCTCTACCCCTATGCCAATTTTTATAATGAAGAAAAGATATATTCAAGGAATATCTACATTGGAGTTGATGAAGACTAAGTACATGTCACATTTCCTAGTTTTTGGGGCTACCTTGCCTCTCTCTCTCTCCTCTCATTCTCTCTATATGTAATCCTATTTTTAGCATTTTAAAGAATCCTTAACCTGAGTTTTGGAACTGCCATTTTTATAAAAACACTTGTATTTGCCTCTTTATAATTAATAAGATTAAATTTTGGCCTCCTCAAAACTTGTGACTAGTGTATGTTCAAGGTTTGTTGATGAATGACAATGATATTGCATGCCTCCTTTAATTTTGTCCTTTCCTCTTTACCTATTTATAAGTATTAGTTCATCCTCATAGGTTTCATATTGTTCTTGAACAATCTTGTATGAATGGAAAGTGTAAGCTTTCTTTAGTGTCTTTGAGATACCTATTGATCAGCTACCTCAATGCATCAAGTTGAACCTCTATGTGAAATATTAATGTTTTGAGACCTTAATTTGAAAATTTAAATTAGGTTCATGTCTTTATTCATCCTTATTAGTGCATATTATACAAATAGAGGACAGATTTTGGTGTATCACCTTAGATAGATAGGTTTTCCTTTCAGTTTACCTTCTCTTTTTCCTTACAAGATGGTAGTGTAGAGTAGAGATCTGAACTGATACATCAAGGGAAGTTAGCCCTTACAATATAGAGATTTAATCCATATATGAGGCCACCCACATCCTAGGATTGTCTCCATGCTAATTCAAACTGTGAAAGCTTGAAACTACCTTCACAAGGGTGTAAGTCAATTAGATAATAGTTTTTGGCATACTCGATGGGACCAAGGTCCAAAACAATGGAAGGATTTTTGGTGTTTTTATTCTACTGATCAGAATTTGGAGGCACTCAAAACATCAATGGCATATTAAAATTATATCATTTGGTTCTAGTAGCCTGGGCATAGTTTCAAAGTAAGTGTATCTTCATTTCACTATCCTAGTGATGTTTTTATGGCTCAATTTGAAGAAAATGGAAATTTCATACAAGTTGATGAGCCTTATAAGTAGTATGGTAATATTTATCAGACCTATGAGGATCCTTATCAATCTTATGATGAACCTTATCTGTACTATGATGGTTTTAAGCTTTATAGTGATCCTTATTAGCCTCACTATAACCCCAATTATGTATCTCAATAGCCTTGTCAAGACTTGAAACATTCATACTCACCTCCTCCTACTCCATTTCAAATTCAAAATCATGTTCCCCCTACCGTATCCTTATTGGGGTTCAAGACAAATATGCTAAAGCTTTAAGGGGTGATGATATTATGGGATAAACAGTTAAATGTGATACCTTATCATCTCATAGAGAAGATGAAGAAGATAATATATATGTTAATAGATAGGTGGGCAATAGTTGGAAAGGAAAATAAATATATTATGACTTATGAGTTTCATGAAATGAGAACCATGATCCAATGGTACGTAGATGGGTTAGTGAGGTGGGAGAATCAAGAGATCCAACCTAAACAACCTCAGCCATCTCTTCCTACCCTTGATCAAACTGATTATGTTCCAAGTTTTCTTCCATCTACACTTACCCTTACTCAAGAAAATAAGCATATACCATCTTTGAAGCCTTCTTATGCTATGATGCCTAGTTACACTATGCCAAATCTTATGGATGAATCTCTTGAGTCTTCCCTTATGTCCATTCAAAATAAAAAATATGATGATTCTCCAATGCAGCTTGTAAGCTTATCAAACCTTGTATCCCCCACTCAAACTATAATGAATTTTCTAGAGGAGGATCCTAAGCCTAAAGTTCCAAGTTGAAAAATTGTGGTTGAGTTATGAGAAAATAATAATGAATCATTCTTTGATTAAGTGAAAAAAGAGGTTGTTGAGTCCATACCAAAGAAATTCCCAAGTTAGAAAGATATTCTTCATAAAATAGCTCAAGACCAAAGGGAGAAAGAGTGTTACAAGTCAATCCAAGGGATTCCTCAAGATTTCCACATCTTTCATCTACTCCTCAAGTCTTATCTTCCTATGAGTCTCAAATTACGTTGAAAGTTGATGAATTGATTGTTGAGTGGAAGAAATAAAATCAAAATTCTCTCCTCCTTCCCCAAGAACCTCTCCAAGAATCCTCCAATAATCCTAAACTCAAGATTCCAAGTTAGAAGGGCACTCTTTCAAGTCTTAAGAAAACCAATGAGCTCTCTTGCCCTCCCACCCTCTCCTTTTGTCAAAGAGAACCTTTTGTTGTGAAGGAAGAGGATGAACATCTAGTTAGAAATGAGAGTTTGTTAAACAAGTTAGAGAAAGTAGTGGTCCTTGAAAAGCTTGATGAGATTATAGCCATAAAATAGACTCCACAGACTTCTATTGAAAATGTTGTGAGTTAATATGATGAAGAATTATTCTTTTACAATCCTTTTCATGAGGGAAAAGAAATAAAATTAGACTTGGAGTTTGAAAAACATGATGAGTTAACTCTCTCTTGGACTAATGAGTTTCCATTCAATGGTTTGGAGGAATAAGAAGATCAATCTAGTTCTCATGGATTGAGATTTTATAGACAAGATGAAGAGAGCTCATGGAAACAAATATACCATGACTTTATGTGTGAGTTTGAATTCTTTGTTAGTAGTGAATCCCTTGAAATTATAACTAAGTATGAGGAAGTTGAAATTGAAGAGGTTGATTCCATGTTTGACACTTTTGAAAACCCTTTAACTTAACTTGAAAACAACAATAAATATTACTTTCAATCTGATCTCATTCAATTTGATCAAAGTGAGGAACAAAAAGATGATTGGCAACTATACATTGAGTCTTTACAAGAGATTGAAGACCTTTGTAAGGATATGTTTCCCATTAGAGAGCATGCTCATGAGAAGGTTGATCTAGAGTCACTCATTAAAGACCATGATGCATCTTGGATTATTTATTAAAATATCCTTGAAGATATTGATGAAATTGAATCATCTAATAAGAAGGATGAGGTTAATCAAGATGTCATAGAGACTCAAGGACAATGCCTAGATGGAGTATCACTTGATGAGGTTACAATTAACAAGTAGTATGAGAAACATACTGAAGTACAAGATGAATATGTATTCATAGGTGACTATTTTTTTATTAATTATTCACTTGAAAGTCTATCAAGAGGATTGGTATCCATAAATCAGTTGAGCTCAATGAAGCAAAAGTCCAAGAAGCATCTTGTTCCATATCCTTATTCATCATGTGAAGGAAGTAATCTAAAATACTTTCCTTTTGATACTAGAGGAGGATTATTTTTAGGTTAGATGTAGTTAGTTTTTATTTCCTCCAAGTGATTTCCGATCACATTATTTTGCTTATTTTTTATTTTTAATAAGTTCTTTGCTTGCACATTTATCTTGTTAGTCAGTTTCCCTTATTTTGTGTGTGTTTTTTTTTGTTTTAGAGGAGAAGCAATTTTCTTATTTCAAGTCAAGAGTATTATAGTCATTTATAAAGGTATGATCATATGTTTTTTAGATTTTTTTAGTGACCTTAAGTATAAAAATTATGTCAATGGTCTGGTTCTCAAGCATAGCAGGCATGCTTCCCAGCTGAGTCACCAAAATGTTGACAATTTTGACCTCACAGGTCAAAATTTCACCCATGTAACTTTAAAATTTGATTTTCATGTCATAATTTACTTTTTGAGTCATGAAAAATTACAATTGATATATTTTGTGATAGTTTCATCAAGCATCTCAAGTGATTTTAGCAGTTTTAGTGCCAAAAAGGCCTATTTTGAGGTTATCTATAAAGTTATTCAAATAAAAATTGACCATAAAGAATATTTAGGACCTTATTAATTCATTATAAATTCAAAAACATTATTTTTAGATATTTTTAGGTGTCAAAATTAATAAAACTGACTTATCTCCCATATTGACCTCTTTGGCAACTCAAAGAAGTCTAACAGTTTTTGCTTGGTACGACCAGGATAGAGAGAGTTGAGACAAAAAGTCTTGGTAAAAATTATATGGATCTTAATGGCCTTAAATTTTATGGTATTTTTTATCAGGTTCATTCCCCCATCTTTATGAACAATTGCTAAGAGTGCAAGGGGTCTAAATGGCCTATTCATCTAGATAGGGTCTATGTTTTCATCCATTTCTTTGCTTCAAGATTAGATGGGGAAGAATGGTTATATAGAGGTTAATTAAGGGTCAAGTAAGACATATTACATGTGTATTCATCATTTAACTCCTTACAATAAGGTACATATGGCACAAAACTAGTTTCCTATAGTGTCCTGTTGAATGGTCTATTTTATCAGTTTTGGAGCATGATATGAGTTTTCAAAAAAATGTCGTTATCTTTAGGGGATCCCAAGTTAATTATTTATTCATTTTACACCTAATTCATCCAAAAAAAATCTCATATATCTCTATCTTGAGTACAATCTCCTTTGAGATGATTTTGGTGAGATAATCTCTTTAACAAGGTATAATTGTAGTTAATGAGTTTCTAGTGCTTGAAAAGTATCTCAATGAGGTCAATATGATCTTATAAATCATAGTGACTATATAGGTCTAATTTATTAATTTAATGAATTTTAATTATTTTCAAGATCCCATACTCTCTTGAGGTACAAAAGAGCACTTAGAGGTCTAGTAGCATAGCTTTATCTCTAAACCTTGGTGAGCAAGTTAAGAGGAATATCATGACAAGTGACATGAATAAATGAGTCACAAAGGTTGGGAGGTTTGTTTAAGTGTATTATATTATTTAATTACACTCTTTAGAATTCTTTAAATGACTAATGACACTCATAATGATCAAAAGACACAAAAGGCCTATTATGCCTAGATATACTAGTCAAACCAATATGCTATGATCATCGAGACTAATAATAAATAGGTAGGCATAATGAGAACACTAATTTTATCTCCTTGTCTCATACAATAGGATCAAGTGAGAATTAAATGGAGAGATCAGGTGAACATGCTCATTAAATCCTTAGTAGGTGAAATTATGATAAGTGTCATAGAGAGAAATGACTACTTACAGCAGTCATGATAGAGTAGGGGTCAAAAGAAGTATTGATTTGTTTTATGATCTCAACTAAAGGTTCATAGAACATCAATTTGTGTCATATAAACCAAATAAATATAACATGGAAACCATGTAATAATTAATTGATAGAGAGCTAAAGTTGATGAATAAATAAAATTACAAATTCCTTTATTTAGAGAAGTTAAAGGGATTTTTGCATTTTTTAAGGTAATGGATCATTTCTTGTTTTCATTGCTATTCAAACCTCTTTATGGAAAGTTGATGATTTTTCAAGATATTTTTGAACATGAAGGGTTAATGAGGGTATTAACATCACTTTTGTCTCATGATACCAATCTCTCATCCCTCCTCAGTCAATACACAGGGAAAAATCACCATCTATAATAGTTACCCATGAAGATACTTCAAAAGCTGTCATGTTGAACATGGAGGCAAGCATTTTAAAGTAATGGGTCATTTATTGTATTTATTTCTATTCAAACCTCCTTATGTAAATTTCATGCTTATTCAATCTAGTTTTTAATATGAAGGGTCAATGAGGGTTTTAAAATCATTCTTGTCTCTTGAGACCAAGCTCCCATCCCTCATTGGTATGTACACAGAGAAATCACCACCTACAATAGTCACTCATGAAGATAATTTAAAAGGTGTCATGTTGAACATGGAGGTTAGTAAATATTAGAAGTTTATAAGGGAGGATGAATGAAAAAATTAAAAATAAATTAGGATTTTTATATGCTCCCTCAAGTTCCCTACTTTACATAGTCCAACATGATCATCTTAGTCCATACAACAGGGTTCATGAACTCTCTTTATGACTGAGTTTTCAAATGAATTCAAAGTTTTGGTCTTAAATGAGGGAGAATAGTGAATAATCTCAAAATGGATAGTGATCTAACTTCAATTCAAAGCTAGATTCATCACCAACTCACTCCATATCTCCACTTCCCCCACTATCTTATTTAAGACTTGAAAGGTACCTACATCCATCCTCTTTTAGCTCAAATAGTGAGGTGAATGTGAGGTTGGATCCCAATGTAGTTGGTAGGTATATGGAATATTTATGAATGATATCAAATAATCAAGTACATATTAATGAGAAATATTCATTATAATATTGTGATAAATACTTCCTAAATGACCACTTATAACAGGGTCTGAGTAGGCCCAGATATTCAGGTTTATGAAATTAAGGTAAGGTAAGTAAAGGGATAAGAGCCTAAAAACTTCTAAATTATACATGATACTATGGGAATATTAGTAACACCTTCTCAAGGGGTCAATTACATCTCAAGTTTCAATGACACTATATTGGGCATCTCACTTCATGAAACATCACATGATCACTTACAACCATCCTATTTTGACTCAAGCAGTGGTATGAAGATAAGGTTAGATATAGAATGAGAATGATGAGAGACATAATCAATGGATATCAAGAAAACATTCTCAAGGAATCTAGTACATCCAAAAGGCTCATATCATCTACATGAAATATCTCACCTCTCTCTCAATCCAAGCATCACCTACAGCTAGTATATGCTTAAAAGCAATCAAGGACAAGATTGAAGATGTGGAAAAGGTTCATAGATGAGTTGGAGAGATGAATTTTAATATATATTAGGGTGATTATGGATGGAATAAATTTCATTTAAAGTGTCTTAAGGAGATACAATAAACTTAGTTAATATGCACAATCAAGGAAATGCAATCCTTCAAGAACCTTGTAGGACCATTCATAAGTTCAAGTAAGAAGAATGTTTTTTCTCATTGAGATTGGATATCTGACATTAGTGATAAGTTTATATAATTTTATAAATACCTCCATCAAATTTTTGGATCCAGCTCATAGGGAGAGATACTCTGAACTAACCTCTAGTGTCACTAATGCTTAAATTGCTAAAAACCCTCAATGTGAGAATTTAAGGTTTTAGACATTTTTGAAATTAAATACTTATATAAAATAATCATGGATCATTTAATGAACCATATAAAACATGTTTAATAGTTTCACTTGATATGAAACAAGTTTTGGGGTCTTAGACCCTAACAGAACCTTCATCAACCTTTTCATGCACAGTCCCAGCCTGAGTGAGAAGTTCAAAGATCTTAGAACATGTTTAAGAGGATGTGTTATAAGCTATAAGGATAATTGAGATATTATAGGAGGTTATGTACATAAAAACTATGCAATTGGTTTAGCTCTTTGACCTCATAACTTCATGAACAATCATCTAGAAGGCAAGGAACCCTATTTTCTTTAGAAGGATCTCAAGAGGCCATTTTGTTTACTCATAACTTTCATGATAAGATGCATGGGAACTCAAGACTATTTGGTATGTTAGAGGGGTCTCCCTTACATAAATTTTTGGCATTGGTTTTTTGAAAGGACCATTGTCCTTTATGAACCATTGTTAAGAACATAAACCCTCCTAAAACCCTTCAATTAGCCCAATTAGAAATATATGACTTATAATTCCCTCAAATAAAATAGTTTGATTTAGAAATGAACCTAATGACTCTAAGAAAACTCCTGATCTTCATTTCTAGGTGTTTTTTCATAGGTGTAGGTACAATACCATATTGTACAAGGGAAAAAGGGCAATTTTTAGCTTGTCTGTGAGGGTGTAGACTATGGAGTGCCATCTAAACCATTTGAGGAAATTTATGGGGACTTAATTGAGGTTTAATAATCATTAAATATATTCTAAATGCCCTTCAAATAGTTACACAATTCTTACAATTTTACCACTGGCCCAACAAGTGTGAAGAACTCAGTTTTACAATCCAAAAAATAATGATGAATGCTTGAGAGTGCCATGAAGGACTTTAATATCAAGAAGTGAGTTTTTTAAGTGTCCTATAGGTATCATCAAGTCATTTTTATCCATAAAAATCTAAAAATTTCTTGAAAAACCTCTCCAACACCCCCTCAATCACACAAAGGCATCTAGGCTTGCAAAGGTCAAACCATTTCATGGTTTGACCATCTACAGGACATTCCAAAACATGAAATTTAGTATGGAAGATGGTCTTAAAATAGGTAAAGTGAATCAAACACTTTTTTCCATTTTCACACATGTGGGTGGTCATTTGGCCCAAATTTCTTGTTACATCCTAATTCCTTGCTAAGCAAAATGTTTGATTATTCATGGATAATTATAGTGACACATTTAATTTAGTTATATTTTGACTAAGTTGTAATATATGTGTTATTATTGGATAATAGGATATTGATTAGATACATGGTGATACATGTTTTCATTATTATGAGTTAGTTGTAGTGTATGTGTTTACATTATGAACATGTTGATGTGTTACTTCAGTTATATTTTATGTTGTATGTTTATCATATTGATATGATCTAACTACCTATGTGTTGTGAGGTTGACATAGGAAAATTCATCTCTTAGAGTGTGCCTAGGGAATATCATCATCAAAGAGGGTGACGTAGATGGAGATGTTGGAAGATGTCAGAGAAACCAATGAGAACCCCTACACACACTATAGTAGTTAACACATGTTTAAAAGCATTAAAAAATGGTTTGCACATGGTGTGTTTATTCTATTTACATTATAAATTTGATTTATATGAGTTCGCTAATATTGTTTAAATAGCTCAATGAATTTGTTTTTCATAATTGGTACATTTTATCATTAAAGCTAGTGGAAATATCATTAGCATAATTAGATTTAAAAATCTAGATTATTAGTTGTCAAAATTATCATTAAATTTTATGACAATAAGAGATGCTAATTAAAGTATTAAGTCATGGATTTTCTATATTTTATGTTGAAATAAATAAAAAATAGAAATTACCATAAAAAAGGAAAAAATGAAAAAAAGACTATAAAAAGAAAAAGAAAGGAAATAATTAAAATTAGAAAAATAAAAAAGAAATAAATATGTTTAGAAATAATAATAAAAATAAAAAATACAAGAAAAATATTTTAAAACAAAAGACTACACCTAATTTATTATATAGAATTAGGAAAGAAGGGAGATCATAAGTTTTTTGGGAAAAAGATTGGAAAGGGAGAAGACAAAAGGGATGTGCAGCATAACCAGAAGAAGACATAGAAGAAGCATTGAAAAGATGAAAAATGAAGACAAAAAATGTACAAGCTACCAGGTAGGTTGTGTCATTTAAATTATGATTCTATCTGTATGTTTACAAAATTAGTAATTCTGGTTTGGGTGTGTGATTGTCATTTATAAATCATCATAACAATTGAAATATATCTATCCCTTGCAGAATAATGGTGTAGCATATATTAAACTGAATTCTATTTGTATGAATTAATAAATTATATCTATTTAAATAGCATAGGCATCAACCTAGGTTAGGTTAAGAGACCAAACTATAAATATAAATTAGAAAATCTTAGAAGGGCATCGTTGTATTTTGTCTTAGGATGCAATGATGTTAATTCTTATCTTGTATAATTGAGAAATAAGATTTGAATATTTTTCAGAAAATATATTTTTTGTTGAGTCAATATATATTACTTTCAGCCTAGACAATGTCTTTTGGTGTTGTTGTACCCGTAAGATCTAGCCAGTGTAAAATATTTTCAATGATAGTGTCGTTAATTTTTCTTAGTGTATATTATTAGCTAAAAAATACAAGGGCGTCACTGTAGCGAGTAGGTCATTGAATCTTTATAGCTTATGTATTATATATTTATAATTCCCAGCTCTTTTATTAGATAATGAGTCAATTTGTATTTTAATATACAACCAACTATATGTAAGGAGGTAATGCATAGTTAATGTTTGAGGTTGTTGTTTTATTCATGTATTATTAAGGTCGTCACCCTATATAATTCTTATCCTTCATATGGTGTATTGAGTCACCTATATTCTATCCTTAGCTTGTTCAAAACTCAAATAGTGTCACCATATTTTATAGTGGGTAATGTTAAAAACATTTACTCTTGGCATTGCTAGAGTTATATATATATATATATATATATATATATATATAGTCTCCTTTGTGAATCATTTTCATGATTGATAAGTCTTGTAAGGTATGTTGTGCCACTATATTTTCCTTTCTCAGTCCTTATGATAAATATATGGCATCATATTATCCTATTGAATAGTGAATTGTTGTTCATTTGATTATATAGCCTATGTATAATATTTAATGGGTGGTTGTATTATTAATAATCTTTGTATAATAAATTGTTATGTATTAATTTCATTATTAATCTCAAGTGGTGTATTAATCTCTACAAATTATTTTTGGAATATGCATGAGGTGATTTATATTACAACTATATTTTTTTGAGTCACCATATGTAGAGGACTATCCCTCTTTCTATTGGACATTATTTTAGTGAAGTAATTTAGAATGTTTTTGTGGCTTCAAAAAAGGAGATTACAAAACCTCTGGCATCTTAGATTTTCAGAGAGAAATTGATTATATAGTGGGGACTATATAAGAATGGCATATGTATAAAATATTAATTAAGGAAAAAAATTAGAAGATTAAAAGTTTGATTTTACCTTAAATAAGTGAAATTTATCTATATTACTATTTGAACCCAAACATTAGCTGAATCCATATAAAATAATAAACTATGATTTCTGGGATATGCGAGATTGTATCAGTGAACTTTAAAATTTAGTATATATGGACTTATATAGAACATAGTCAACCTTTTTTATATTTAAATGGTGGAATAATATCATAAAAATATCATTTGAGAATATTTATAACTGTAAGTGTTATGTGAGGTTAATATATCGAGAACCTTTCAAGAGTTTAATGAGATATAGAAGGATAGAAAACCCAGTGAAGTCTTCATTATGATAGGTTTGGGTTACTTATCATATACAACTTGTGAATTAATTACAATATGCTTAACATGAAAATATAAGTGTTAATGTAAATAATATCATATATATGAGCATAAGGGTGTACTCATAAGATTATAGTTCCACGGGTGAATTATGAACTGTATTAAAGAATTACATATAATTAAGCTAATGAATGTGTGCATTCAAACCTTCAAAATGTAAACAAATGCTAGATTGATTACTCTTATATCATGTAAATTGAGGTTGTTTTACTATATCTAGTTGTATATAAGTGTATGTTTCCATGTATTTATGACTACTTTATTAGTCTAGTCACAATACTTAGTAGTTATGCTTATAACACTAGACTATGGTAATATGGGTTATCATAGGGTGTAAAATATTAGAAATAAATTATTATATTAGAACATGTAGTTAATTGTGTATTTTATCTAGATGGTATTTATTGTAGTCATTATTTTTAATATAGGATATAAAATAATGTAAGATTCATTCATATGTTTGATAGAATAAATGTATGTTTTAGTTAATACTATGTTTGGCATGTATATGATTTAATTTTTAGTAGGATGTAAATTATATGAATATTGTGGTTAAATTATGTTTGACTAATCTTGTATTGTTGATACTAAGTAAGGAGTGAAAAGGACTTCACTGGCTTATTAGTATCATAATACCAGATGAAGGTAGTCTGATCAAGTGGTGTGTATGAATTTGATTGATATATAGATCATATATATCTACTCTTATTAATACTTTATACATATAATATTTAGTGAGACATTATCATTTCATGAGTATGATTTACATGTTTTTGTGATAGCTTGCAATAGAGTGGATTTTATATGATACACTGCATATTTATTTTTAAAAATCATACAGCACATGGGTACTTGATAGTCTCTTTAGATTCGAACACCGTCACTATTTACTTATTCATATAGGGATATTTCTTGATGGTATTAGTGCAAGGAATCATTGGTCCATATTTAATGTCTAAAAGTACTCAGATGATGCTCTCCCTCTCCATAGTAGTACTACTTATTGAGACAACACTTGAGATAGCCATAAACACTAGAGTTCGAGAACTATGCTCTGGGAGAGCTATGTATCTTATATGTGCATTGTATTATATTTCACATTTTATTGAAATATTATCATGAATAATTATAATTATCTATTTATAGCACATTGATAGTAGTGACTATAGACTTGTATCAGTTTTAGTTGAGTTAATGTAATTACATTCTATATTCACAATATGATGTGTTCTCATGATATTAAAGATCAGTGATTTATCATGTAATATGTATTTACTATTATCACACTTAATTATATATATGATCTCTATTTATATTATCATGGTGTAATTTATTTTTGGTATATGTGTTTAATTTTTAAAAAAATTATGTATTTCTAGTTGGATCCCAGTGGGGATGTTACATGTGGTATCAAAGTTACGGCTCAAAATCTAGGACCTAATGAGTCCACTAACATTTTCATTTTTTTTTATTGAGAGAATAAAGAATAGTAAAAGCTAGATTTTTTTGAGAGGGTTTGTCAAATGCTAATAATAGCAACCCTCCATTTGATCCTAATCGATTCACTGCTGAATAATCAACAAAGATGGATCAGATTCTCACAGTCATGAATGAGACCAAGAATAGGATTATAGCTCTAGAATAGGTGGTTCATGGCCATAAAGAGGAAGAAAAATAGGGACAAACCTAAATATCATCCCACTAAGTAGTAAAATCCTTAGGATGCTAGAGATTAGGTAGCTATGGGGTTGGCTAGAGACATGAAGAAGGTGAACCCACCTAAGTTCGATGGGACTATTTTGGGTGACAAAGTTGAGGCATGGCTGACTAAGATGGATAAAATTAAAAACTACTCTAAGGTCACTAAGGTAGTATGGGCAACATACTAGTTGGTTGGTGAGGTAGCTACGTGGTGGGCCAATAAGAGGTTAAAAATGAATCTTAATTTAACCACCACCACTTGGGATTAGTTTGTGGTATTATTCAAATTGCAGTGGCTTTTATAGCTTTATTTTGATCAGAAGCTTACATATTTAAAGAATTTTAAGCAGGGTGATTTGTCAGTGAGTGCACACTAAGATCAGTTCACCAAACTTCTTAATTATGTACCTCAGTACTAGGGTGATGAGCGATTCAAGATCAGGAAGTTTATCATGGGTTTGAGGCCCCAGATCAATGGAGAGGTAGATGTTCATGGACCTCCTTCCATGGATCAGGTCTTTGAGAAAGTAGTCAAATAAGAGCAGAAGTTGACTTTTATTTTGTAGGCCAAGGATAAGTTAAAAATATATTTGAAAATTATAAATTAACCTTCAAGAAGAAGAATTGGAAATAGAGGAGTGGAGACTCTAAGAATTAGTTTTAAAAGTCAAAATGCTAAGTTCAATAATGGTTCATGCAATAAGAGATAGGGCAATGGATCTAAAGGTAGTTTCAAGGGAAACTAATAGAGTGATAGGAAAGGACCACCTAGAGGTTGTTTCATTTATGGAGATGACCATTATGTTCATGATTATCCTCAAGAAAATTCAAATGGAAAGGCTCATAATCCTTGGAAATTTTCAACAATGGATTCATGTAGCAGTTAACAATCAACATGCCAAATTTCAAGCATTGCCCATAGAGCTATTAGGTACTTTGTTTGACCATCTAGTTTTTATTTTGATAGATCCAAGAGCCACAAAGTGTTTTATAGCTCCTAGGATGCTTAGTAAGTTAACTAGAAGAGCTGGAGTAATGGAAAATGCATGGTCAGTATAGTATGGGAATGACTCCAAAGTCATGGTTGACAAATGTTTAGTTGAAGTAGAGATTAAGTTACCTGAGTTAACAATAGTTTTGGATCTATATGTAGTACCTCTAAGATCATATGATGTGATTTTAGGAGTCAGTTGGATTACAAAACATAAATCCAAGGTTGACTTCTACCTGAAGAAGGTTGATTATCTTGAGAATTTTAGAAATCAGACATAATTTCAAGGTGATAAGAGAGAGTTGAAGCTTAGGTGATTTATGAAATATAGCTTAAGAGGGATCATAAAAAAGGGTTCCAAGCATTTATCATCAATATAAATGAAATGGAGGAACCTAGGTAGCATCTCTCAAAGATTACATATTTCTTAGAGATTTTCATGATGTGTTTCTAGAAGAATTGTTGAGTTTTCCTCCTAGATGTGAGTTTAATGTTTTTATCAAAATCATACCTAGTTAAAAACCACAATCTAAGGCACCATACAAGATGATAACCACTAACATAATTTGAAGGCTCAACTTTAGGAATTGTTGGCAAAAGGGTTGATCAGGCCAAGTGTGTCACTATGAGGTGCATTAGTTGTCTTTGTCAAGAAGAATGATGCTACCCTTCAAATTTATATTGATTATAAAATATTGAAGAATGAAACCATAAAAAATAGGTATCCTTTATCTCGTATAGATGATATTTTTCATCAAATGTGAGGAGAAACAATATTTTTTAAGATTGATCTTGGAGTAGAATACCATTAGTTAAGGATTCAGGATGAGGACAATTTGAAAATAATGTTCAAAACTCGGTATGGGCACTATGAGTTTACAATGTTACTATTTGGACTAATTAATGCTTTGATAGCATTCATGAATCTCATGAACAATATATTCAGATATTACATTGATCACTTTGTTCTAGTTTTTTTGGATGGCATTCTTATTTACTCAAAGAATGAAGAGGAACACCTTTAGCATCTGGAATTGGTTCTACAATGGTTGTGGAAGCACAATCTATATGTAAATTTGTTTAAGTGTGCATTTTTCAAGGAAAGAGTCCAATATTTAGGACACATTATCTCTACAAATGGTATCTCAATATTTCCAAGAAAGATTAAAGCCATTATAGAATGGCCAACAATGAAGAGTATATGAGATAAGAAGCTTCATAGGGTTAGAAGAATACTATAGGAAATTTATTTTGAACATTTCCAAGATAGCTAATGCAATTACTTCCTTGAAATAGAAGAACCATAGTGTTATTTGGTCAGATAAGTACAAAGTAGCTTTGTAGGAATTAAAAAAGAAGGCTTACATCAACACCAGTGTTGAGAGTTCCAGACCCCAATGGTCAATTTTTAGTGATCATGGATGCATTATGGGATAGAATAGGATGAGTCTTTATGTAGGATGGTGTAGTAGTGGGTTATGAGTAATAGAAGCTAAAACCATATGAGGTAAACTATGCCTCTCATGATTTGGAATTTGTAACGATTGTTCATGCTTTACAAGTGTGACAACATTATTTGCTGGGAAAGCCTTTTGAGCTCAAGACAAATAACTTGGGACTCAAGTATATTTTCACCCAATCTAATTTGAATGTTTATTAGAGATGTTAGCTTGAGTTATTATCTAATTATGATTTTTGACATCAGTTATATTAAAGGCAAGGAAAATAGATTAGTCAATGCCCTCAGTCATAGAAGGTACATATTAGCTATAAATACTATCAAGAATAATTTCAAGGATCATATGATTGATTTAACATTAGGAGATGAATTATATGAATAGGTTAGAAAAGAATTATATAAGAATTTTTATAATCCTCAGTATAAAGGATTCATATTGGAAAGTGATGGTCTTTTGCATTATAATGGAAGGATGTATGTGTTAGATCAAGAGAATTCATGAATCATAGTGCTAAGAGAATTGCAAAATGCCCCATAGTCAGGACACCTAGGTGTAATCAATCTTATGGCAGAGCTTAGACCACTATATTTATGGAAAGGAATTAATAAATAAGTATCATATTACGTGTCACATTATCTAGAATGTCAATGAATGAAAGTTAAGCTTGTGTATCTAGCTAGATTGTTATATCTACATGATATACTAGAATGGAAGTAGTAGGTGATTACTATGGATTATGTCTAAGGTTTACTGATGTCATGAAATAGGAATAATATGATATTGGTAGTTGTTGATAAACTAACCAAGGTGGCTCACTTTATACTAAGAAATTTTATAGATGATGTACCTACCCTTACAAAGAGGTTCATAAAATAAGTTTATAGGTTGCATGTATTTACAGAGAATATCATCTCAGATCATGATCTAAAGATGACTTTGATATTTTAGGTAACTCTTAACTCATATTTGGGTACATAACTTAATTTCATCACAACATACCATCCAGAGACTAACCAACAGACTAAAAGAGTTAATCAAGTGTTAGAGGATCTTCTTTGTATGTATTGCATGAATTAGTAGTACAAGTGGGAATATTATCTTCCATTGGTTGAGTTTGTATATAAAAAATCATACCAATCATCATTGAATATGTCACCATTTGAGGAACTTTATGGGAGGTGTAGGACACCCATCAGTTGGAATAGGTTAAAGGATGGGGTAGTCTTTGGACCTAAGATGCTTTCTAATATGGAAAAGCAAGTTAGATTAATCAAGAATAAATTGGTTAAGGCCAATGATAAGAAAAAGAGTTATGCAAATCTAAAGAGGACATAAAGGCACTTTTTAGTAGGTGATAAATAATTCTTAAAGTTTAATCCATAGAAGAGCTCAATTAAATTTGAAAAGATAGCAAAATTGTCATTGAGATATGTGGGACCCTCAGAGGTGTTAGAAGTGGCCAATCCTATAAAGTATAGGCTTGTATTGCTACCATCCCTAGCTCTTTTATATAATCTCCCCATGTTTTTTATCTTAAGAAGTATATAGTTGATCCTATGCATGTGTTGGATTGGAATGCTTTGTAGGTTATGGATCCCAAGGTGATCACAATAGAACTAATCAGTGTAATTAACACACGCAAATTTTATTTGTGTAACAAAGAGATGTCATAGTGCAAGGTCTAGTATGACCAATACTCTTAGGATTGTGCTATTTGGGGGGGCTATGATGAGTTATTCAAGATATTTTCACATTTATTTTCTTGATTAGACACTATTATACTATGTTATTTTTAGTTGAACAATATTTTTAATTCAAAACATATGTTTGAATAAGAGTCATCTGGGATGATGAATAGCTTTAGGGGGAAGGATGTTACATCCCAATTTCTTCATAAGTAAACTATTTGATTATTCATGGATATCTATAGCTGTCACATTTGATTTGTTATATTTTAACTAACTTGTAATATATATGCTATTATGGGATAGTAGGATATTACTTAGATACATGATGGTACATGATTGCATTACTATGAGTTAGTTGTAGTATATGTGTTTACATTACAAACATGTTGATGTGTTATTTCAATTATATTTTATGTTTTATGTTTATCATGTTGATATGATCCAGCTACATGTGTGTTGTGAGGTTGATGCATCAGGATTCATCCCTCAGAGCATGCCAGAGAGAGAGCACCATCGAAGAGGGTGATATATATGGAGATATTAGAAGATGATAGAAAAACTAATGAGAACCCCTACACACACCACACTAGTTAGCACATGTTAGAATGCATAAAAAAATGGTTTGCACAAGGTGTGTTTATTCTACTTACATTGGAAATTTGATTTCTATGAGTTTGCTAGTATTGTTTAAATAGCTTAATGAATTCATTTTGTGTAAGTGATGTGTTTTATCATTAAAGCTAGTGAAAACATTATTAGCATAATCAGATTTAAAAATATGGATTATTAGTTGTCAAAATTATCATTAAAATTATGACAATAAGAGATATTTATTAAATTATGGATTTTCTCTATTTTATGTTAAAATAAATAAAATTAGAAATTATCATAAAAAAGGAGAAAAAAAGAGAATAAAAAAATAAAAATAAATAAATTGATTAAAAATATAAAAATAAAAAAGAAATAAATATATTTAAAAAATAGAAAAAATAATAATAATAAGAAAAATCTTTTAAAATAAAATATTACACCTACTTTATTATATAGAAATTAGGAAAGAAGGGAGATCATAAGTTTTTTGGGAAAAATATTAGAAAGGGAGTAGACAAAAAAGATGCATAGCATAACCAAAACAAGACACAGAAGAGTTGTTGAAAAGAGGAAAAGCGAGGACAAGAACCTTACAGACTACCAGGTAGGTTGTGTCATTAAAATTATGAATCTATTTATATGTTAACGCAATTAATAATTTTGGTTTGGAGGTGTAATTTTCATTTGTAAATCATAATAGCAATTGAAATATATTTATCCCTTGCATAATAATAGTGTGGCATATATTAAGTTGGGTTAAGAGACTAAACTACGAATATAAATCATAGAATCTTAGAAGGGCATCATTGTATTTAATCTTAGGATGCAATGATGGTAATTCTTAACCTATATAATTGAGCAATAAGTTGTTAAATATTTTCTAGCATATACATTATTTACTGAGTTAATAGATATTACTTTCAGCCTAGACAATGTCTTTTGGCATCGTCGTACCCATAAGATCTAGTCGATGTAAAATTGTTTCAATGATAGCATCATTAAGTTTTATTAGTGTATATTGTTAGATGAAATACCCAAGGGCATCATTGTAGTGAGTAGTCCACTAAATATTTATAGCTTATGTATTATATATTTATAATTCCCAGCTCTTGCATTAGATAATGAGACAATTTTTTTATTTTAATAGACAACCAACTATATGTAAGGAGGTGATGCATAGTTAATGTTTGAGGTCATTATTTTGTTTGTGGATTATTAAGGCCATCACCCTATATAATTCTCAATCTTTATATGATGTATTAAGTCACCTATATTCTATCCTCAGCATATTCAAAACTCAAATAACGTCACTGTATATTATAGCGAGTAATGTTAAAAATGTTTACTGTTGACATCATTGGAGTTATATATATATATATATATATATATATATATATATATATATATATATATATATATATATATATATATATATATATATTCCAATCTCCTTAGTGAATTAATATCATGATTGATAAGTCTGGTAAGGCATGCTACACCATTCTATTTTCCTTTCTCAGTCCTTATGATAAATATATGGCATCATATTATCCTGTTGAATAGTGAATCACTATTCATTTGATTATACAACCTATGTATAATATTTAATGGGTCACTGTATTTTTATTAATCTTTGTATAATAAATCACTATGTATTAATTTCATTATTAATCTATGAACTTAAAAATAAGCGGTGTATTAATCTCTACAAATAATTTTTGGAATATGCATGAGCTTATGTATATTATAATATACAACTACATTTTTTAAGGGGTTGCCATAGGAAGAGTATCCCTCTTTCTATTGGACATTATTTTAGTGAATTAATTTAGCATATTTTGGTGGCTTTAGAAAAAGGAAATTATAAAACCTCTAGTGTCTTATCTTTTCAAGGAGGAATTGATTATATGGTGGGGACTATATAAAAATGGCATATGTATAAAATATTAATTCAAGAAAAATTTTAGAAGATTAAAAGTTTGATTTTACCTCAAATGAGTGGAATTACTCTATATTTCTATTTAAACCCAAACATTAGTTGAATCCATATAAAATAATAAACTATGAGTTTTGGGATATGCGAGATTATATCAGTGAACTTTAAACTTTAGTATATATGGACTTATATATTACATAGTCAACCTTTTCGATATTTAAATGGTGGAATAATCTCATAAAAATCTCATTTGGGAATATTTATAACCGTAGGTGTTATGTGAGGTTAATATATTGAGAATATTTTAAGATTTTAATGAGTTCCAACAAAGTCTTCATTATGATAAGTAAGGGTTACTTATTATATACAACTTGTAAGTTAAAAACATGTGATGTACATGTAACATTGAAATAAGTAAAATATGCTTAATACAAAAATATAAGTTTTAATGTAACTAATAGTGTATATATGAGCATAGGGATGTATTCTTAAGATTATAGTTCCACAGGTGGATTATGAACTATATTAAAGAATTACATATAATTAAGTTAACGAATGTGTGCATTCAAACCCAAAAAATGTAAACAAATATTGGATCGAATTACTCTTATATCATGTGAACTAAGGTTATTTTTATATATCTAGATATTATATATAAGTGTATATTTTCATGTATTTATGACTACTTTATTAGCCTGGTTGCGATGCTTAAAACACTAGACTGTGGTAATATGGGTTATCATAGGGTGTAAATGTTAGAAACAAATTGTGATATTAGAACTTGTAGTTAAGTTTTGTATTTTACTTGGATGGTATTAACTGTAGTCATTATTTTTAGTATAGGATAGAATATAATGTAAAATTCATTCATACGTTTGACAGAATAAATGTATGCTTCAATTAATCATATGTTTAGGATGTATGTGATGTGGTTGCTAGTAAGATGTAAATTATATAAATATTTTAGTTAAATTATGTTTAACCAATCTTGCATTACTGATACTTAGTAAGGAGTGAGATGGAATTCACTGGCTTACTAGTATCACAATGCCAGATGAAGGTAGTCTGATCAAGTGGTGTGTATGAATTTGATTGATCTATAGATCATTTTTTTTTATTATTCTTAAAACTTTGGCCAAAGTATGTTTAGTAAGACATTATCATTTTATGAGTATGATTTACATGTTTGTGCAATATCTTGCAATAGAATGGGTTTTCTATGATACATTGCATGTTTATGTTTAGAAATCATATAGCACACAGGTACTTGCTTGTCTCTCTAGATTTCTACGTTGTCATTATCGACTCATTCATGAAGGTAGGACCATTTCTTGATGGGATTAGTGTATGGGATTGTTGGTCTATGTTTAGTGTGTAAAAACGCTCAGAATATTCTCTCCCCCCCCCCCACATCAATATTACTTATCAAAATGACACTTGAGATTTCCACAGATACTAGAGTTCAGAAAATATGCTCTGAGGGAGCCATGTATCTTATATGTATATTGTATTGTATTGTACATCTTGTTTAAATATTATCATTAAGATTTTTAATTACCTATTTATAGCACATTGAAATTAGTGACTGTATACTTTTATCAATTTTGGCTGAGTTAATGTAATTACTTTCTATATTCTCATTATAATGTGTTCTCATGATATTAGATATTAGTGATTTATGATGTAATATGTATTTAATGTTATCACACTTGAGTATATATATGATCTTTATTTATATTCTTGTGGTATAATTTATTTTTAGTATATATGTTTAATTTTTTAAAAAATCATGCATTTTTAGTTAGATCCTAATGGGGGATGTTACATTTTTATTTATAGGCCTAAGAGGCCTAATTGGATAGACAAATGATAAAAAATATATACTTCCACTTGGATTTAACTCATGAAATTTTGTATGGATTTGTAAGGGGATAAAGGGTATTCAAAAATATGTTCATTTTTTTAAGGTAGTCCATACATTCTTCAGGATAAAGAGATTTACCATTTCTTAGGGCTACAAGGAATATGAAGAAATGCATGCTTTTGGTGCAAAATAACATATTTAGGACTAATTTATGGTTCCAATTTTCTTTTTATAGGTCTTATATGTTTTGGATAATCCATACATGGAAGATATTTTCCTGATTCAAAGTGAAACCCAATTTCTCTCTCTTATGCCTCTTTGCTCATGGAGTCAAGTAGTCAAAACACCCAAATTGATGCATAAAATATCTTTAGAAGGATTTATTAGGGTTTATCCTTATTTCCTCTCCACTTTAAGAGTATTAATAAGTAATATTTTGGTTTGGATAGGGATTCAAATTTTGAAAAGGTCTCAAACACTCCTAAGAAGACCCTCCTTCCTTCCAACACCTAGTCAAAGAGGACAAAGTCAAAGCAATTGAAGAAGTATTTAAAAAACCCTTTCAAGGTGGAAATACATTTTTATTGGATTATGATAAGTTTTTAACTAAGTACTTAATCAAAACATGATGACCTATTTTCAAGGAATGGGACTTACTCATCAGGGAAGACAAGCAACCAAGAATATAGGGTGCAAATAAAGATGTAAGTACTTTAGTTGGTCAAACATCAAAAATAAATTCCCAATGGATTATTCGAACCTTAAATACAAGTCTCATATCTACCCATACACCTATTTTGAGAAGGAAGAAAAGAGATATTCAAATAAGATCTACATTGGATTTGAGGAAGACTAAGTAGAGGTCAAATTTCTTAGTTTTTGGGGTTGTCTTACCTCTCTCTCTCCTCTCTAATTTTATCTATATGTAATCCTATTTTTAGCATTTTAAATAATCCTTAACCTGAGTTGTGTCAAGGCCATGCTTATAAAAACACTTGTACTTGCCTTTTTATAATGAATAAAACTAAATTTTGACCTCCTCAAAGCTTGTGACTAGTGTATGTTAATGGTTTGTTGATGAATGACAGTGATAGTGCATGATTCCTTTCATTTTTTACTATCCTTTTTACCTATTTTTATGTGTTAGTTCATCCTCATAGATTTCATAGTGTTCTTGAAAAATATTGTATGGATGGAAAGTGTAAGCTTTCCTTAGTGTCTTTGAGAGACCTATCGATCATCTACCTTAGATCATGGTTAAAGTTGAGCTTCTATGTAAAATATTGATGTTTGCATACCTTAATTTGATAAGTACAATCAATTCCATGTCTTTAATCATATTTTTTAGTGCATATTAGATAAATGGAGAACACATTTTGGTGTGTCACCTCAGTTAGATAGGTTTTCCTTTCATTTTACCTTCTTTTGTTTTCCCTTGCAAGTTGGTAATGTAAAGTAGATATCCTAACTGATACATCAAGGGAAACTGCCCCTTAAAATCTAGAGATTCAATCCATCTATTAGGCCACCCACAACCTAGGATTGTTTCCATGTTATTTCAGATTGTGAAGGCTTGAAACTACCTATGCAAGGGTGCAAGTCTAGTAGATAATAGGAACACTATGATAAGACATATTAGTTTTATTAGTCCAAATAAATCATGAAAATCATGAAATCCAAATTTTTAAGATAAATCAAAATGAGAATTAAAGTTTGATTTTCAAATTTCAAATTTTTATAACTTTAGACTTCAAATATAAATTTATACTTATGTAAATTGATTTCATTATCATAAATGTCTAAGGCTATGAGGACACTGAATATAGAATAATCAAGCAATAGTGGGTGCTCATTTGAATTTAAAAAATGAGATGTGTGTGTGTGTGTGTGTTTTAGGGCACAACACCTTGGACTTCACTTTTGGACAAGAAATAGTGATGAATGTAAGGATGAAGACAAAGCCAACAGGTTCATGTAAAATGTGCAATATGTTCATTAAGTTATCCAGGAGTAATTGAAAAAGAACCAAACCAAGTACAAGGATATGCATGACAAACATCAGGTTGATCATCAGTTCCAAATTGGTGATCTAGTTTGGCTTCATATAAGCAAAGAATGCCTCAAAGGAGAAGGTAAAAAGCTTAAATCAATTAGGTATGGACCATTTAAGATTTTGAAGAAAATTGGTAATATTACTTTTCAATTAGAATTACCACCTTAAATGTATATGTATTCAATTTAAAATGTGGAAAACTTGAAATTATGAGAGCCACCTATGATCATGGATCAAGGTGAGAGTGTTAAAGTTCCCTCTATAGATGATTTTGCTCCTAAATATCTTGATGAGTTGCATGAAGACATGATTCTTGATAGGAAGACAAGGACATCATGAAGAAGAGATGTTGAATACCTGTGAGTTTATCTAAAAGGAACAAATCTAAGTAAGGCAAGGTGTATGGAAAAAACTAAGGGAGTTGTACCCTTACTTATTTTCAAAACAAAAATCAAACTTTTTATGGTCTAAAAACTTTCTATTAGGGAGCAGTGATCCATGAGTATCCCCAAAATGATATGATCATATGTCTATAATTTTTTTTAAAATATCCACACATCGAATAGATAACCAATAACTTCCCAATGCAATTTTAATGGATTCAAATGAACTTCATATGCAAAAGTTATGGCCTGTTGAAAAATAATCCAAACTGGGATAAAATATATACACAAGGTACAATGATGATGGTGACTGAACTGTACAAGTAACCTAATCATGGATTAACATGTGTACCAATAATATATTAACATGGATCATATAAAATCATCCCTAACACCAATTCATATGGTGTTGAAACTTTTATTTAAAACATTATTATTAAAAACCCCTATTAATGTGGGATTAAATCCCACCCAAAATGCATGGAAGCCTTATCTAAACCTAAAAACAAATAAATAGAATGGAAATTTAAATCGAAACATATTGGGTAAAAATATAAAGGCTTAAAACCATAAAACAAGGGCCTTGAAAACATTATAAAAAGGCTCATTATTGTATTTGAAAAAGGAGCAAAGAGGAAAACTTGTTTTTTAGCCCTTTGAAAGAGAGAAAGTAAGAAACAAGTAAGCAAGTGTCTTTTTGTGAAAGAAAGAGAAACTTCCATACAAGATATGATTTCAAAGACTTACTAAAGGTAGAGAATAAGTTGTCTTTGCATACCAAAGTCATATTTTAGTGTAAATATTATAATAAAAGTGTATTTTACACCATTTAATAGATCGATTCGAGTGATTTTCAAACCAATAGACATAGCCCCAAAAAGGGTGAGCTCCATTATCAAATTGGTTTGTGTTTTATATATTTATATTCATTTACTTGTTATTTTTAATCAATATTGAACCTGATTTTTAACCAAATAAGTCAATTTCACATAAAAAGAAAAAATTGAAAAAATTGTGATGAGTATCTAAAATTGGTAAATAGTGAGCGTTTTGCATTAACTAAAAATTTGGATCAAACATATATAAATCCAGATCATATGTAACCTATACATCCTACATCTCACACACTCAATGAATACTATGAGAAGTACATGTACACATATAAATGTTAAATATGAGAAACTATATCTCAATTGATATGTAAACCTATAGCATAGGTATATATGCATGATATATATCCATAGAAAAAGATAAAGGAAAAAAAATTATATATTCTTCATTGTTTTTTTTGTTTGTTTATGATTTTATATAAAAAAGTATGAATAATGGAGGAATCCAAGTGACATAATAAAAACTAATCAAGGTGAGCTTAATAAATCAAGTAGAGAATCCAAGTTGTTAAATCAATAGGAAGAAAAAATAAAAACATGATATAAAATAGGTGAAAATACAAAATAAATATGAAGAGGATTCAAAACAACCTATGAATCCCCTCACAACTAAGTGCATACTATGGTATAAGGTATCAATTTACACACACACACACACACACACCCTAGAGTATCATCATCGGTAAATATAAATAGGTGTGTTGAATGTGATCAATAATAAAATGGCATGGTCCATGGTAATATAACAAGAAACATAAACCAAGGGACTATGAGAATGTCAATGCAAACCAAGAATAAAACATAAATGTCAAATATAGTATAAGTATGAGGCAAGGCATAATCTCAAAGGATTAAATAACATGGAAGGAATAACACAAAGGAATTTGTAAAAATAATCTATGTGTAATAGGCTATATCATTGAAGCATAAGTGATAGGCTTGAAAGGATAACTAATAATTACGTCTATAATTCTACAAAGTGAGACAATAAACATGGGTACAATTAGATGTATCAATAGAATTATTAGAAATGTGATCATGATATGTATGGTAACCTAAATTATCATCACTAGATCATCGTTGTAGTGATGGGCTAGTAGAACCACTTTAGCCTACTCTAAATAATAGCATTACTAGTTTTGATGTATTTTGGTGTAGTTAAGCTCCTTGTAAGTGTTTTATCATGAGCATACAAGAGATGTGGGAGAATAATATTTTGATATGAATGAGTAGGTACTATTTATTGATGTGGTGTAACTGATGGAGTTATAATGTGAAGAGATGTAACATTCAGAGTTGTAACTTGAGGAACCAAAATTTTAGATGTAATAATTATGGGGACCATGATTGTATGAGGTAAAACTATAGGATTTGTAACTTGAGGTTGTATGAATTTTTGTTTATGAATAATGTTGGGTACTATCTCATGTTTTCCCAAATGTTGGATGGTTAAATCATAAATTGTGCTATGAATGGTGAATAATTTGTTATCATACAAAAACCTACTACATTGGTTTGATGTGGAAGATATAGCTCTCATTTTATTTAGACATGGGCATATAAGTAATATATCCATATTTTGTTATCAAAAAATATGTGGAAGCATACATAAAGCATATGAGTATATATGGTGATTGGTAATGTGATACCATTTATAGGTTCCCATGTGATACCATCATAACTCTTAAGAACCATGCTTGTACCAACTAAGACTTGTCAAGTATACCCTCTACTAGTTAGCAATTACATTGTAATTAGGTTTTGAGTTCAACCATTATCTACCATAATGCAATGTGTAATCATAGGATGTGAATCAATAAAATAATGTCTAAATAGTGAACTATTGTTAGTATCATATGTTGAAATATCATGGTCATAAAATGTGATAGATGGTGTTTTATTTATTGAAATGATAACCATGCCTATAATAACATATAATATATCATCATAGGAAATATGTGGCTGATGAGTAGGTATTTCCATGTGAACATAGTATTTATTTATAGCATTATGTTTTGGAAGTGGATTGCTTAATATTTTAAAGCATTGGTTAGGTGTAGCAGTAGATTCATTCAACATAGTATTATGTCCTTACACTTAAAAAATATTATTATCAAATATATCTTGTATATTATGTTTTAATGTATAGCATTGATTGGTAGTATTTCTTAAATATACATTCATTATTATACATTGAAACATAAGGTATCTAGAGTGAAATATCAAAGGCATTAAATTTACCCCTGAAATAACCCCTATCATTCACCAACAATTTGTTGATGAAACCTTTTTATTGGGAGAAGCTACAATTGTTGAAGTGAAGGATTTTAAAATCATCCTTTAGACTATGAGAAAGTGTTGAGGTAATGTATTAATTATTATAAAATTTTAATGTTTTTCATCAACTCTCTACAGGGTCGACAAAAGAAGTTGTCAAAAATTTTGGGTTTCCAAATTGATAACTTGCTTACTACATATCTAGGAATGCCCTCTATAGTATAAGAATGCAATCCAATATATAATCCCCTATTTATAGACACCAAAATAAGTTGGATAGATGGAAAGGTTTTTTTATTTCTCAAGATATAAAACTCTAGCTCCTTAAAAAATATTTACAAAGCATCATAGTGTATCTGATTTCCCTTTTCCACATTCCTAGTAAATTTGTAGAAAATTTTGAAAAAATTCAAAAATGTTTTTATATGGAGGGGTCATAAGGAAATATTCATATTTCCTAGTTGAATCAAATTTAGAGGAAGACATATTATTGGAAGACTCTAAAATATCCCCCAAAATAGGTTAAGGGGAATTTATGAATTTCTTCATGTCTCGATTTGTCAAATTTCTTGAGTTGGAATCTAAAATGGATATTTTGAGTCTCAAAATTATTCCTCAATTACAAGCTTAGAATGAGATTAAGGTGTAATTTTAAGCCTTAAATAATGAAATGGCTACTTTAAAGAGTGATGACCCTAATCTATAAAAAGAGATAGAAATGAAATATATTGCTTTAACAGGTGAAAACAAAAAGAAGATGATGATCTTCAAAGGGTAAAAGAAGACTAACAATGAAGTTGAGATTCCTCAAAGAGTACCCCAAACATGAAGAAGGATGTGGACGATGCTTCTAAATGACATAACAAGAGGACTAGGGGTTGCCTGATAAAATATGAAATCAAAAATTGCAAGGAAGGTACTAAAATTGATATAATTATGGATTGCTCCAACTCTAAAGATTCATCTGCCTAGTTTATGGTCATTTCCCCCTATTTTATTTTTAGTTGAGTTTTGGCATAGATTTTGAAAACTAATGGTAAAAACCTGGTAGAAAATTCTATTATTGATTTATCCCTCATGGATTTTGCCTTTTATTTTGAACTTTTTTGTTTAATGATGCTTATATTTTGATCTTGTGCTAATTATAAGACCCATTAAAACCTATTCTTTCACCCTATAAAATAAAAAAATAAATATCTATGGTAGTCATAATATGAATTTTTATCATCATTTCTAGGAAAAGGTTAACAAATATCCAACTCATGTTGTGAAGATAAATATATAATGTTGCATTAAATCATCCATATAATCCCTTGGTGAGGAGGTTCTTGTAACCTTATAAATTTCTATGCTCTTGAGAAGGAGGAAGGACCAACGTTTCATCTAGTTTTTTCTCTAAGTTTTTACTATTTACATTCAGAAGAAAAAACAAACTAAGGTTAAAGGTTAGGGGTTTGACGTTACCCGGATTAAGTTGTGCACCGTATCCAAGCGTTGTGAGAGCTCCTCTTTGGCTGTGGAGGAAAACACCTGTAGATAAGAATAAGACTTAAACAAAGAAAATGTTAGAATAAGATATGGTGGACTGCCAAGCTACGCGCTCAGTCTCGGAAGCATAAAGCTCTGTAAGGGATGACAGTCCACCATTTAATGAAATAAGAGTGTTATATAAAAAGAAATGATAAAAGACTTACAGAAATGGAAAGGTAGAATGTTGTGTACCTATTCCCTATAGTTCGTAAGTCTCAAAATATTACAGAAAGCTATCCAAATGTTTTGTCTAGTCTATGGGCTATTTAGATAGGTTTTTTGGTTTGCCCAGTCACCAACGTCAGTTATGCTGCCGATGTCGGTAGGTAAATATTGCTGACATCGGTTAGGCTACCGATGTCGATAGGGGCAGTAGGCCTTTGGATGGGTCTCAGGGTATTTTTGTGGTAAACAAAGGAGTTTTTGAGAGTTTGGGGGTTTGTGCAGAGTTACAGGAAGGTGAATAGGTTATGAGGAAGGGCCAAAAGGTGGAGGGTAGGTGTGAGAAGAGGGAGAGAATAAGAGGAAGGCTTTTCAGCCTCTCCACGGAAGAAGTCAGGTCTCTTAACAGTGTTTTTAGAAATAGTAAATAGAAACTAATTACCAACATGTTCTAAAATACTGAAATGAGAAGAAGAATACTTAGCTTTATTAGTTGAAGAACTAGAGGTGTCAGGATGCTTGTTCCCATTGTGGCTGATGTTGAGGTCCTCGTAAAGTGCTTCAATCTAATCTCTGGAATGACTTGTGCAAAACTTTGGTAGCCTAGAGGATGATAGTTGAGTTCTGATGCTTGGTCTCAGAATGTGCACGTCGATATCAAAGAGGTTGGGGGCCAAGCTTAAGGTTAGAACCTAGCTATGTAACCGACGTTGGTGAGTCCTGCTGATGTCAGCCAACAATTGACTAACGTTAATGAATAGAGAATGGGTAAAAGGGATATTTTTAGCTCTTTGCCCATTTCTTCATCTGCCAAGTGCATTTGTCATTGGAGAAAGGTCAAAAGACAAGTTTATTAGGCACGAGAGTTAGTTAGGAGGTTAGGATGGAGTGAGAATAGGTCATGGGTAGTTAGGGTTTAGATGACCTAGTCTCAGGGTGACTCACAGGGTAAGAAATGGTCTTAGTGTGAGGTGTCCAAGGTGAGGTGTCTAGGTGAGGTCATTAATTTAAAATAAATAGTTTATTTTAAATTAATAAGGTGTGTAAGTGTTTATAAATGGACCAAGGGGGGTTGACACAATATTGGTGTCTACATTTTCCCTTTTTTATCTTGTGGTTTGTCATGACGAACTGCAAGACATAAATAGATGTGGGTTACCCCAGGTATAAGATGAGGTATTCCCCCTCAAAGCAGGAATCAAGAGAAGGGAACCTGAAATCGGGTGCCGATTTGATAGGTAGTGGATGGGTAAGGTGAGGTGGGAGTGTGAATGCTGTAATAGTTGAGATTGTGCGTATACCACTTCACTTGATAGGTAGGTCAAATTGTCGTAGGCAAGGTCAAGGAGCACTAAAATTGAAGTAACTAGTCCCCAGCTTTTTAGTCATAGCTGATTGGGTTAAATGATCAAATTTGTAGCTCCAATGGTTGAGGAGGACTAAAATCAAACTAAATGGTCCCTAGCTTTTTGGTCGTAGCTGATTGGGTTGGATTGATCAAAGTTGTAGCTCCAATGGTTGTCATGTTCCAAGTATTTGGGCTAGGAAGTGCTCCTAGAAAACATGAAAATGTCACAGATATTGGGGATCAACTTGGTCATGATTTAAAAATAGGTGTGAGGGTCGTGGACAATTTGATAACTATTTGTGAGGTAGCATATATGCAATCAAAACAACCAAGGCAAAGTTGTCTCGAAATTGGTCGTGGTCCGAGGAGATAGTCACGATCTCCAAGGTCGTTGGTCAAGTTGAGCTGAGATATAAGTGATCTCAAGTGTAGTTTGTTTTGGTTAGGGAGATGTATGTGATCTCCAATGTGCCCCATGAAAAGTCTAGGTGACTTCTACAGTGTCAGGGCTAGTTGTTTGGTCATGATTTTGAATAGTTGGTCCATTGAGAAGATGGATGAACGAATGGCCGAGCTAACCTCAGAAGATGCCATATCAACAGAGTGTTGCCTACATAGCCCCTATTTTAAGGGCCTCAGGCCAATGTAGTTCTCCCCAAAAGGGAAGAAGAGAATAGGTTATGGATTGGGTTTGACTAGGTTAGGTCATGGTTAAAGGTTATATGGTTGGTCCATCAAGTAGATGAATGAATGAATGGTTGAGCTAACCTTAGAAGAACCCATGTCAACTGAGTGTTGCCTACATATCCCATGCGAGGGCCTCAGGCCAATGTAGTTCTCCCCAAAAGGGAAGAAGAGGATAGGTTATGGATTGGGTTTGACTAAGTTAAGTCATGGTTAAAGGTTATATGGTTGGTCTATCAGGTAGATGAATGAACGAATGGCTGAGCTAACCTCAGAAGACCTCATGTCAACTGAGTGCTACCTACATAACCCATGTAAGGGCCTCAGGCCAATGTAGTTCTCCCTAAAAGGGAAGAAGAGGATAGGTTATGGATTGGGTTTGACTAAGTTAAGTCATGGTTAAAGGTTATATGGTTGGTCTATCAGGTAGACGAACAAACGAATGGCCGAGCTAACCTCAGAAGACCTCATGTCAACTGAGTGTTGCCTACATAGCCCCTATTTTAAGGGCCTCAGGCCAATGTAGTTCTCCCAAAAAAGGGAGAAGAGGCAAATAGGTTGTTGGTTGGTTTGGCTATGTTAGAAATGATGAGTGTATGATGATGTTACAGCCTTTTCCATATTTTGTGATGGTGTATGCTGTAACATAGGTTATGTGGTTTTTCATCCTTAGAAATTTTCCATATTCGTGATGGTGTATGCTAAAAATGAAATGAGTTGATTTATGCTTTAGCAAGTTTCCATATTGGTGATGGCATATGCTTGACATAAATTGTGTTTGGTTGATAGTTGTTTTGGTTAGGTTGGAAATGATGAGTGTATGATGATGTTACAGCCTTTTCCATATTGTGTGATGGTGTATGATGTAACATAGGTTATGTGGTTTTTCATTCCTAAAAATTTTCCATATTCGTGATGGTGTATGCTAAAAATGAAATGAGTTGATTTATACTTCAGCAAGTTTCCATATTGGTGATGGTATATGCTTGACATAAATTGTGTTTGGTTGATAGTTGTTTTGGTTAGGTTGGAAATGATGAGTGTATGATGATGTTACAGCCTTTTCCATATTGTGTAATGGTGTATGTTGTAACATAGGTTATGTGGTTTTTCATCCTTAGCAATTTTCCATATTAGTGATGGTGTATGCTAAACATGAAATAAGATTATTTATGCTTCAGCAAGTTTCCATATTGGTGATGGTATATGCTTAACATAAATTGTGTTTGGTTGATAGTTTCCATGTGTATTGTTTTCCATAGAAACAAATGTGAATGGGCTATGATAATTTATATAACACAAATTGGTATTTGCATTAAATAAATCATGATGTTATGTTAGTGGTTGAGAAAATGTTTTGGTTATGATGTTATGTTTTGGCATGTGATGAAAGTGTGTAAGAAGTGAAAGGTGCATTGCTCTTTCATTGACAAGGATGATAATGATAGCATAGATAGGGGTTTTTGCAAACAGCACCGTTCATGCATTACGTCATTGACCATTGGTTTGTGTTAGAGAAGTACTCAAATCACTTGACGTGAAGTGAGCTCAAAATCCCTTGAGAATGTTTGGGTAATAGGTGTGATTATGTGAGATGTCAGGATAGCGTAACCCTTTTTAATAGGGATAACTTTGCCCCTTTTATAGGTGACCCTGAGAATGACTATAGACAAGTCCATGACTTAATAGTTTGTCAGTCAATTTTTTTTTTTTTTTTTTTTTTTTTTTTTTTTTTTTTTTTTTTTATGGTAGACTGATCGATGCGGGAAGTCTACTTTGGGATGTTGTTTTGTGTTGTGGTCATGTAAAGCTGATCAATGCGGGAAGCTTCTGAGAGAGTGTTGTTTGTATCAAAATTTGGGCATAGCCATCCTTCAAGGGAGTGGTTTATATTCTACTTTATTTGTTTTGAATGTCTTTGAATAGTTTTCCTTCAAGGGAGCAGTCTATTAGTTACAGTAATAATGTAGTTGTCCTTCAAGGGAGCAGTCTACATTTATAGTTAATGACCTTTGGTTAGACATCCCATTTTTTTATTTTTTTTTGTTTGTTGACTGAAGTCATGGACTAGACTATAGAGGTTTAGGGGTTTCCCTTTTATTAAGACAAAGCATCAATGCTTTTAAAAAAAGGTTAACTAATGTTTGTAGGGGAAAAGGGTTGATAGGAATAGAAATGAGGATGACAGGGGTTGCTCAAGGGACGAGCTCAAGTTAAACATCAAGTGAATGATTAATTGATTAACAATAGAATGGTCGTAGATGTAAGGCATTAAGGGGCTCAGGTTCTAGCCGGCCTTCGAGAAAAGATAGACAATAAGTCCCTGATCCATACTTGTGCATTATTATGTAAGGTATGAGCCAATTAGGAGCAAACTTGCCTCGTTTGCTTATTTCCATATTGGTCACATGTTGGTTTTATTTAAGGATGAGATCTCTGATTTTGAAATCTTGCTCTTTCAGATTTTTGTTATAGGCACGCTTGACGTGATGTTGGACGTGAAGTAGGTTAGTATATTTCTGGCATTTGGTACAATGCCAAACATAGTCAGTGCAGCCTTGATGTAGAGTGGGCCAATAATAACCCAGGTAGAGGATGTGTTTTGCAATTGAGTTACCACTGAAATGTCCCCCACAAATCCTATCATGGACTTGTTTGATGGCATGAGATGTCTAAGTGGTGGTTAGGCATCAGAGAAAGAGGCCGTTGAAGCCTCATTTGTAGAGAAGACCCCCTAGCATGGTGTATCGAGCAGTTCTCTTGATAAAATCCCACCGTCCATTGCTAGAGAGGTGAGGAGGAATGATGGAATAAGTCAAGTAGTCGATAAGTTGTTTATACCAAACATCATGTGGACTAGAGAGTTTAGGAGGAATTTCCCCCAAAGATGTTGGTTGAGATGTGCCCAAAATAGAAATCTTGGGTTTTGGTGGTTGAGAAGGCTTGACGAATGGATATGTCCAAGGGATAGAGACTTGCTCTTTTCCTTTATCCTTTAAGGTTTGTGACCTGGTGGCCACATTAATAGTGTTGATTTCGAATAAAGGGGGAGAAGGTAGTAGAGGGACCATAATCTCATGTTGGGATCCCGATTCAAGTGAGGGGATTTGGGAGGCATGGGATGGCGTCGGTGATTTTTCAAAAGGGTGGTCAAGAGGATCCTCAACAAGAAGGGTGTCTTTTTCCAAGTGTTGGCAAATGACAACCTTAAGAGCACAGCAATTCTCAGTATCATGCCTAGGTGTGCGATGATACCAGCAGATTTGAGTGTCATCGAACCAAGATGGTTTTGATTCAAGAGGTTGATATGGCTTAATGGGTGGGAGAACGATGCTAGACGACTGTAACAATTGGCATAACAGTGAAGCGTAGGAACCCACCAATGGGTCTGCGCTCGTTGTTGTGTTAGGGGTTGACAACTTTTATTTAGGAGTTGTAGAGGGAGTTTTTTGTACCATCTTTTTAGTTGGTGGTGTAGCCACATGCGTAGATGGTACTTTCTTGGTGAGAGATGTCAAATTTTTTGGTGGAAGTATGTTTTTTTACAGGTAGAGGGAGTAATGGAGGCAGTTTGTTTTTGTGGGGTGTTGGGATAGGGAGCACTCCTATTAAAGTGGAAGGATGTGGACCCAGGATAGAGGGCAATGGTGAAGGTGGGGGTGGAGTTCACTGACGTGGTTTAGCACCCTTCTTTAGCATGGTGCAAGGAGCACTACTATGTGGGGCAAAGTTCAAATCTACCTTCACTTGTGGGTGAGTGAGGTTTGATACAGGGCAAACACCGAGAGATTTAATCTGTTTTGGCATGGTGGACACCTGTGAGGGTTTGGGTTCATATGTGGAAGGCTAAACTTCTGATAATTTAGAAGTGGAAGCCCGATCCTTGAAGGAGACTTTAGGGTGAATTGTCATGGAAGAGTTGGCAGTAAAAGGTGAAGTAGAATGTGTAAGATAAGGAGCCTTAAGTCACTCCCATAACACCTCATGTTTTAGGTTCCTAGAGTGGAGAAATCCTAAATTTTCTACCAAATGAGAGAAGGGTTTAAATGACCTCACATAAGGTCTTACAATCAGTCTTCTGAAGGATTTGGGTGATTAAGAGAGTAGAAACGTATTGGACGTGGAAATCACAGGCCAAAGGTGAGAGAGAACCATCACCGGATCTTCCTCAGCCGAAGTGGGTGAGGTAGCAAGTTCTCTCGGCGGAGAAGGGATTGGAGAATTTGGCTCTTCGAGAGGATAGAATGCAGGGATGATCATGCCTTCCACGTGTGGTCTAGGAGTGTGGAAAGTATGATCCTCCATTGGTGATAAGAAGGATGAGGGTGGAGCCACTAGTGTTGGTTCCATCAAAGCATCCTCCAATATGGGAGAGGTCAAAGTAGGCTCTCCTACGTGTGAAAGGGGGGTTGATGGAGGACTATCCCCCATCGGTGGAGGAAAAATAAGAGAGGAAGACTCCTCTAAAGGGTGAAGTAGAGGGATGATGGCCCCTTCTACATGAGGGCATGGGGTATGAATAGTAACTTCTTCCGATGGTAGAAGAAGAAGGAAGGTCGGGGCAAGAGGAACAGGTAATATGGGTTCCTCACGAGGTAGAAGTATGTGTAGAGGAGGTGTTTGATGTCGTGGGGGTGATATGGGTAGAATAGGCTCTTTTACCCATGGTGGAGAAATGGGTTGACTAACCTCTTCAGACTGTGGGAGAGGTTGGTTAGGAATAAAAGGAGAAACCATGTCGACTGTGCGTATGTTACATTCTTGAAGGTCATCGGCCATGGTCTGAACATTGTTTTGGCTTGGGGGATGGTTAGGAAAAGGTTGTCTGAAGACATACATGTTTTGGTTAGCTGGCACATTTGGGTTATCCAAAACAAGATCCCCTTTGTCTAACATGTCCTGAATAACGTTCTTGAGGGTTTTGCAACTATCCATGTTATGACCCTTGACATGATGATAATTACAAAAGTCATTTTCCCTATACCATGCAGGGATGGCTTGTGAGGGGTTAAATTGAACAGGTTGGATTTGAGGGAGATTGAGGACCCCCTACTTCACTAATTTATCCAATACAGAAGCATATGATTCTCCTATTGGAGTGTATTGACGTTGTATATACCATTGTTGGAATTGTTTTGTGATGTTTTGTGATGTGGAAGGTTCAGTTTGGTTAGTTGTAGTCAAAGATGATGACCTAAGGACCACAGTATTCACTGATCCCTTGTACTTAGAGTGGGAAGAAGGGTCATTGGATTTTGCGTTGGTATTTTTACTACGCAATTTGACCTTATCCTCTTCGACTGCACGGAGTTCAAGCTTTCGGGCCATGGTGAAAGCTTCATCAAAAGTGCAGAAAGTTTGAACCTGCAAAGTAGATGAGATGTGCTTGGCACATGATCTTGAAAAGAGCTCAATGAGCTCCATTTGAGGTAATGAGAAGGAGAGTAGGTTGATCAAACTTCTCCAACGGGTGACGAAGTCTGTTATTGATTCATCGTCAAATTGTCTAATAGAATAAAGGTCTGTGATGGAGACCTTCTTGGTGATGTTAATTGAGAAGTGATCATGAAATAGCTGGGTGAGTTGAGTGAAGTAAAAGAGAGAATGACTGGTAATGGAGCTATACCAGTCAAGGGCAGTGCCAAAAAGTGACATAGGGAATGTGTGAAGTAATAATGCATCATCGTGTGCTATGAGGTAGCAAGCGTGTCTAAACGCTCTCAGATGTTGTTGTGGGTCCTCTTTACTCTAAAAGTGAGTAAATTTTAGGAGTTCCCACTGGCTAGGGTATGGTCGAATAAGCATCAAAGGGTGGATAGGTTTGTTACAGATTTGTTCATATGAAAGAACACTCTTTGAACCTGAAATAGATGTCTCAAGATTGGACATCTTATCCATCAGCATCTTAATTAGATCAGCTGATGGATTGGAAGAAAGGGCACCCCCTAAGTTATAGGGTACCTAGAAGGTGTTGGGAAGGGCGTATGACGTACTTGGTTGCATTTGTGTAGGCACAACATATTGGTAGTACGTCATAGGGACTGATGTTGAGGCCAAGGGGGCTTGTGCCATGAAGTTGGAGGGCACAACTTGACTAGATGCTGCCAAGGGTGGTTGAATGGTGGTGACACTAGTTAAAGGATAGGTATTCACTCTTGTATTTATGGGTGCAAGAGTGGGTGGGATAGAGACAATCAAGTTCTGGAAAGGTGTCAAACTTGGTTGAATTGTTTGTGGTTGAGGAGGTACGAAAATCCCGATGGAGGTAGGTCCAAAAATAGAAGGGGAGGCCAAATCTTGAACATTGGCCATGGTTGGATTACTGGTTGAGGCAATGGCCTAAATGACCATAGGTTGGGTAACGGAGGCTGTTGATATCATTGCCATTTCAACCAAGGAAGTTGGCATCCCATAAACAGGGTTACCTGAAGGATCTCGTGTTTGGATTCTAGCGAGATAGTGTTGGAGAGCCTTGACGTTGAGGTCAAAGAATCTCTCAAAGTCTTGATCCCCTTCGAGAAAAATAGGAGGTTGATTTGGGGTAGGTTGGATAGGAGTACGCTTAGTGTCTGAAGTATACTCCATTTGGTGACTTGATATGAAAGGCGAAGGTGGAAGTGGTTGTTGACTCGCATGGTCAACAAGAGATTTGGCTTGACTGTGTGTCAGAACCATTCAAGGCAAAAGGGGTTCAGGTTCCAAAAACTGTGTGTTTCAGTTTCAAAAAACTAGAATTTGTGTTTAACAGCAAGAAAGTCAGGTTTTAAGCTTGTTGTTTGAAAAGGAAATTTGCTGATGGTGATTGATGTCGGTTGTTTAACCGATATCGGTTAGAAAATGTTGCCGAGGTCGGTGGGATAACTGATGTCGGTGAAGCTGGGTTGCTGACGTCAGTTGAAAAAATGATGTCAGTTTTTGTGTAATTCTAGAAACACAGAAAATTGATAGTTTTTGGAAGAAGGAGAAATTTTGAATTGTTTTTAGATTTCAGAATGATGTGACCTTACCAGCTCAAAAAATTAGATAAAAACAACAAAATAGATGATTTGGCAAGCAACCTCTAAAATGTTAAATTCCTAGGAATAAATTTTAGAGTTGTGGTGGCTTATGCCTTAGAAGAATATGTTTGGGAATTGGTCTTTTAGAATGGATCCTAGAGAAGAAGTCTATTGGCTGGTTTCAGTTATGTTTTGGTACTCAAAAATCTGTGTTAGGTTTAGTACATGGCCTAGTGTTGGGGCTTGCTCCCTTCACTTCACGAACCCAAAGCCAAGCTGGGCCGCTTAGCCAAAATATACTTTGCCTATAGTTTATACTCTGCCAGAGAATAGAGTGGGTCTTCCTCTTGGTAGTCAAGTCCAAGTAGGATCGCCAGGTGGGGTAAGGTATCCGCTAGGTGATGAAATCCTAGATGGGCCTTGTCTTAATTAAGTTTAAGTGTTTGATTTGATGTGCTTGTGATTTGGTTGTGTAACATTTGTGCACTACGATTTATTCATAATGCTTTTAATTACTAAGTGAGCTAAATATGCATTCAAGCAGGAATAAAATGCAATAGTTTTTAACCCAAATTGAAATATGTTTGTTCAAATGCAAACAATTTGGAGAAGAGGTTAAGAGCATGAATTTTTCACTACTCTAAGATGCAGGCAAGAAGTGACAAGAAGAAAAAGAGAGATATTCTTTTTAACTTCCGCTTATGATTTCTTTTCGAAATAAAGAGATAGAAGAAGGATGCAAGAAGAGAATATTTTCCTAATGCATCTATATGAAAGTTTGTTTTTTTAGAAAAATGAACCCAAGGAAAACTTCAGGGTCCCACCGAGCATGCTAGAATGTTTCTCTAAGTTTTTACTATTTACATTCAGAAGAAAAAAGAAACTAAGGTTAAAGGTTAGGGGTTTGACGTTACCCAGATTAAGTTGTGCACCGTATCCAAGCGTTGTGAGAGCTCCTCTTTGGCTGTGGAAGAAAACACCTGTAGATAATAATAATAATTAAACAAATAAAATTTTAGAATAAGATATGGTGGACTGCCAAGCTACGCGCTCGGTCCCGGAAGCGTAAAGCTCCGTAAGGGATGATAGTCCACTATTTAATGAAATAAGAGTGTTGTATAAAAAGAAATGATAAAAGACTTATAGAAATGGAAAGGTAGAATGTTGTGTACCTGTTCTTGGTAGTCCATAAGTCTCAGAATGTTATCGAAAAGCTATCCAAAGGTTTTGTCTGGTCTATGGGCTATTTAGATAGGTTTTCTGGTTTGCCCAGTCGCCGATGTTGGTTATGTTGCCGATGTCGATAGGTAAATATTGCCAACGTCGATTAGGCTGCCAATGTCGGTAGGGGCAGTAGGCCTTTGGATGAGTCTTAGGGTATTTTTGTGGTAAACAGAGGAGTTTTTGAGAGTTTGGGGGTTTGTGCAGAGTTGCGGGAAGGTGAATAGGGTCTGAGGAAGGGCCAAAAGGTGGAGGGTAGGTTTAATTTCATGGTTCTAAACCATATGGAAAAAGCTCATCAAAAGTTCGGTAGTTGTTAAATGTTAGGAACAAGACATTAACTTTAAAACCATGTCAAGAAAGATGAATACCTAGGAACTCTATTTTTAAATATACTGTCCATATTTAAGTACTCATAATGAGATATTTCAATAATAACAATATATTTATTGACTAAGAAAAAGGATTTATAATAAATAAGTGTGTAAAACTATAATATGGTATAAAAATATCAAGGATCAAGTAGTGATCATTTTTCTCATAGATTAATACATCTCTACCATCTTAGCTTTAAAATATGATCCAAGATTCACTAATTGATTTCCCATAAAGGATTTTTTTTTCCTAATATAGGAAGAGAAAGATGTGAGTGGGAGATGATTATTGATGGAGTAGAAGGTTGAAGCATTCCCTAGGTACACATGCTACTCACACATGAATATAAATTCCACATTATATGTGAATATTAAAAAAATGTGCACGTAATACATCACACTTAGATAACTACACTACCTAAGTCAAGTTTCATATCAAGTGTGAATATGACACATAACAACATCCCCCTCCACTCCCCCTATAAATATTATATTAGGTCATGTAGTAAAAGAGAAAAAAAATTAGGATCTTAAATATGGGTCTTAACAACAAACCATGATGAGGAACCCATGTACATTGAAAGAAAAAATGAATAATGAAGCTTATGAAGTAGATGACTATTGAATTTGATGAAACATTCAATGTAATGGATTATATTTTGATTAAATAACTAGATATTGAAAAAAAAAAAAAAACTTTGGCCACCAGAAACTATCATGTCACATGAAAAATACTATTCTTCATTTGCATACTCAACGGACAAACAAGTAAACATTACGCTTAGGATGTAGAATGCACTAAAAAAAATCCACCATAATGTAGAATTGAGAGTAAATAAATTAAAACTGTCAATTTCTAAAAAAGGTGTTAATGTGCTAAGTATGTTAAAAAATCACATCAAAATCGTCAAGTGAGAGTGCCCAATATTCCACATGAAAGACATAACAAGTAATATGAAAAAAAATGTACATAAAAAAACTCGCATACACACATGAAGCTATTCAAGTATTAAAAATAAAACCACCCATTTCAATATATAAATCGGTAAGTAAAATATACATCTAAAAAACCCACCCAAGAGGTGTATGAAATAATAATTCCCTCTAAAAATGAGTTGGCACCTATACTCAATATGTAAAGAAGTATAATTTATAGTTTATAAATAAGATTATATGCTGAAAACACTAAAAATATAATAATAATATATATAAATAAATATTACAGCTTTGAATAACATGAAAACATATACTTTTCAAAACACATGCAAAGCCAATTTACTATTCAAAAGTTATGGCCCCGAGAAAGTCAAAATTGTTAGGACTTGCTTCAAAGTCTTAATGATAACATAGGTAAATAACATTAATAATAAATTTTTCAAAAGAGGCATGTTTATTTATAAAGTAAACCCCCTTAAAATAGTTAATTTTACTAAGTGTTAAGTTAGTAAATATGTGGTTGGAGTTTTGGGTTGTATTCCTGTATGATAAATTAATGCGTTTAGGTAGTTACAATTAGTGGTAAAAATATAAATAAATTTTCTTTCGAATATCGAAGCTTAATGAATTAAAGGCACCCTATTTTACCTTTTTCAATAAGTATTAATAAAATAATTATTTTTCACCATAGTAATATTAAAGTAGTGTTCACAAGAGATAGTTAATTTTTTAGTTATTTCGTGCACTAGTCTAACTTTTGTGTTCACACCTAAACTAGTTAAGTTTATTTTAGAGGGTGATTGAATAAATCCATGTTGTTATTTGTTTCAACAAACTTGGTCACATATATGCTATATTTAACATTTATCTAGTTTTGTAAGATTTGACTTATCCCCTATATTAGGCTTTCTAAGCTATTATTTAGCTATGGATAACTTTGTATTAAGCCTATATATTTGTGCATTACCATAGACTTCACATAATAAGAATATAAATAATAAAATATTATTTTGGCTTGTATTTCATTGTTTTGAAGTAATAATTGTATTTTTAATTTGATTTTCCTCATTGTTGAGTGTTTTATATTTGTTGACAAGAGTTTTTGTTTTTGTTTTGTTTTTCTAGATTGATATTGAAAATCACGTGTGCCTCCTACCAACTACAATATGATACCTGAACTTTGGAGCTTCTCCATTTGAAAATTCCATTTATTTTTTCAACATTCATTAGGAAGTTTTTGAGAGGTGTTTTGAGGCTTCCTAACTGTCAATATTATGTTTAGAGGGCCCAAAAATCTATAACTTGATCTAAAACATGCCTATGTTTTGGAAAAGTGTAGTTTGATTCAAAGTTATTTTATAGTTTTTTGGTATGTAATAGATGCCATATAATTCATTATAGTGAATATTTATACATGAATTTCCATGCACAAGGAATAATGTATAGACGTGCATGTTTATGATTTTTCTTTAATATAGATTTGTACCTTGCTATATTAGTTTTCATGCCACTACATTGTTTTAAGTGCCTATAGTACTTTATTGCATTGGTTTCCATGCATGTTGATTTCACTTTGTACCTTTATGACATCATGAAATTACTAGGCCTAATTATTTTATCTAACCACCCATGTGACCAGTATAGAAACCGCTAGTGGTTAGTGCTCACCATTGCACTTGGTTTCTGAAATTAGTTATCACTCCAGAGGCTATAACTTGGAAACTTTAATGCCTAGTGACATCTCTCTTTTTTTTGAAATCATGATTCCAATGTTTGCATGGTAAATCTAACCTATCATTATTTTGAGCTTCAACAAATTGAAAAACAAAGATTTTTTACCTGTAGGACCTATCTCCTACCTTGGAAAGTTACCTTTGTGAACTCGTAACTTGAGATCCTTAAATAAATTTGAGGTTCCATTTTTTTTAAATGAATTAATTTTCAATTATAATGCTCTAAAATTATTAAATTTGACATATATTGTATGGGTACATAATTTTATATTTTATCCTCTTCTTGCTTCATAACTAAACATTGTAACTCACGACTGCACAATTATAAACAGTGTGAGAATATAGTTTTTGCTCCAAGTTAGATATCAAATATTTAATTATAAGGAGTGAATGAATTTACATCCTTCTTGGATTTTTGGGGTGTTTTTTTTTTATTGTAAAAGAGGAAAAATTGTAAAAAATGATAATTATTTCTAGGAGGAGATATATATATTTTGACAAAATGTCCAAATTGTTTTCCTCTCCTTCTTTTTCCTCTTTTGTAGTGGAGAAAAAATTATTTAGACATCCCATATATACATGCCTTAGGTGACTCATAACTCATATGTCATCAATTCAATGGAGATTATCAATGTAAAAGTGAAAACCTTATCACATATCATCAAATTACTACTACACATGCTAAAGAATTTGTTTCTTTCACCATTGAACCTGTCCCATGAGAATAAAATGCTATAGATTATTCTCTTACTTCATCAACATATTTATTTCATCCTTATCAAATACTTCTTGATTCTCAATTTCTTATTCAAATAAGGAAATCACTTTCTTATTTACAAAATAAAAATTATTCTCTCATTTGTCACATAGAGGTTATTACTATTCAATAGAGCCCATGGTACAAAAACAAAATTCAATTCATTGAGCATCATACTTATCCTCCATAAGTAAATTCTCATGAAAAGACTTGAATTTGAAAACAAGCACTCAAATATGTACTTCGATACAACACCCTCTATTATCATAATGCAAAAGAAACTTTATTACTTTGTGTAATGCCAGAAGAAGTTCCTGCTCTCTTTGAACAAGCACATAGGGGAATTTATGGTTGTCACTATAGTAGCCACAATATAGCCTTCAAATGTATACATATGGGTTATTTTTTTACCTACTATTGAAAAATATACATTAATTTTGTTAAAAAGTATAATCCTTGTCAACTTCATGATGATCTTATTCACTCACCTTCAACTGAACTCCAAACTTTGGAGTCTTCTTGGCCATTCTCTTTGTGGGGATTAGATATCATTGACAAATTACCTAGATCATAAAATGGTCATGTGTTTATTATCACTGGCACTGAATATTTTACTAAGTGAGTGGAAGTTATGCCTCTTGTTAATGTTACTAGTATTACTGTAGAGTAAAAAATAGTCTACGTTCATTCTGATTTTTAGTTGCACATTGCACAATTTTTTCCCCTCACACTTTGGTTCGAGACGATGAAGTTTTGACTCAGAGCTTGGGCTTGATTTTATTTTTTCCTCATTTTCTCTAAGTGTCAAAGTCAAGCAGAAGCTACCAAGTGTCATCAGCCAAGGCACCTTTCATAATATTTATAAGTTGGCTGGGACATGCCACGTATCTCATAGTAACTCAAAAAAACATGACAAGTGTCAGCATCTGCATTTCATATCGACATCCACATTTCAAATCTCTTTTAAGTGGAAGGTTTTGACAAGATAAGTATTAGAATCAGGTGGAGGGTGCCAAGTGGCAATCACATAAGGTTTCAATTTGCTTTTCTAAAAGCGACGAAAGATGCCACGTATCCTAGCTGAAGAGAGTAGAAGCCACCATGTGTCAACCTCTGAATTATCTTCATTTTGTTTCACCGATATAGTAAAAATTGTGGTGGGTCTCAGGTTTTATTTTTGAAGCAAGCAGAAGCCGCCAAGTGTCATTGTCCATGTAAATATGAAATGAGGCCCGATTGTTTCTATAATATAAATAGAGCGATGTGGAGACCAGCATGTGTCACCTTCTGCAAGTTTCTCAAAAGGTGGATAAAAGCAACGGAGATTGCCACATATCCCTAGTTAAGTAAAGCAGAGATTTCCACGTGTCCTTTGTTGAGGCAAACAAAAATTGCCACCTATCCCTATGCCCTTTTAAAGTTATTCAGGTGAGAAATGTTGTGGGTCTTATTTTTTGTTAAGTTGTTAAAGTTTTGTAGAAGCGGATTATGATAGGTGTCAAAGATGGAGCATGCCAAGTGTCATTTTCTGGTGCATCCTATATAAAGAGAAGGTTTTCAAGAGGAAAAGGGAAATTAGCCAAGTGTCCTCTTTCGTTTAATAGAAGGGAGTGTCCTATGTATCTACTTTAGCCAATGAACTACAGGAAGACAGAGCGTTTCAAAATCTAAGAAATATCTTCTATTAGACACTTCCAGTTCAGTTAGTTTTCAGTTGGACCATTAGATTGGGAACATGCAGACAATTTGGAGTGAATCTGATGCTATAAAGAGGGGTGTAGAGATCACCAAAAGGAGAATCTGGAGAGAATTATTGTCAAGAGTTTTTAGACTTTCTAGAGCTGTGATTAGGAATATCATTTGCCTTTGTTCTATTTTCTTAATTTGGAAAGTTTATGTAACTGTGCATGTTTCTGTGCCTCTTATGTGACTGGAGAATTAATAAGAAGATTGAATCATGTGCCTTTGTTGATATTTTCTATGTCACTACAAAAGTAGTCTAAGATGTGAGCCTTTGTTTCTATTGTTTTCATCTTTTACATTGATCATGCCTTGTTTGCTCTTAAATGTAATTGAATCTTAGATATAGTTTAACTGTGCTCAGATTAAGGGTTGAATTACATTCAGGCGCATCGCCATAGTTAGATTTTCTTTCTTTGCATTTGTGTTTTTGTTAAAATTCCTATCCCTTTTCCTAGTATACACTTGATATAAAGAAGAGACCAGCTTCTTAAAAATTTGGAGGTTGTTTCAAGTTGTAAGTCCCACATTCTTGAAACTTCCCATTGTTGGTGTTAGAAACAAAGCACAATTTTAACCATCAATAGTTTTTGGCACGCCTGGTGGGACACTATATTGAAGTTTCTTTCAAGACCGTATGAACCAGAGAGCTACAAGGAGTCAGAGCTATAGACCAGTAACCAGATCTCAGTCTATTGTAAATCTAGGTATTCTTTTGCCACCATTGGTAACTAGTCCTAGAAGAAGAGTCAATCAGTTTATACCAATACCAAGAGCAAATATGGGAGCCCCTATAGCCCCAAGAAATAATGCAAGTTGGAACACTATTAGTCCTTTGATTCTCCCGATAAATCAGCCACTTGCGACCCTATCCCAGTGAATGCCTTAAAAGCTCTGCCCAAGTTCAGTGGGCAAGATTTTAAAACACCTGAGGAACATTTGCAAGATGTATATGATATATGTGTTATACATGTTATCACACAGCAAGATGTGGCCATAAGATTATTAGCAGCTTCTTTTAAAGGGAAAGCTCTAGAATGGTACCAGTCCTTGACCCCAAATGCCATATCTACATGGGATCAGCTCAGAGATCCTTTCTTTGAAAGATTTGAAGAGAAGGGTGATAAGTCTTATTTATTACAGCAATTAATTACCATCCAAAGGGCACCACAAGAAGCAATGACTGACTTCAATTCCATATTTCAAAAGACTTGAGAAAAATCCCTACTACAACTAGACCATTACCAGGTATAGCTATAGTGTTTTATCTTAAGGCTTTAAATTCAGACATATCTGTTATGATTTAGTCACTTGGAGGTCAAACTCTGCCAGAGGCCTATGACTATGCAGTCAGAGCTAAAAATAATTTGATAGATGCTTGAAAGTTGCCTCCAAGGCCTCCCATGCCCATATTTCTAGAGATTTCCTTGCAATTACCTCAAGAAGCCACTAAATCCATAGACCCACCTATGTCTATGTACACATATCCTCAACCATTTGCTAAAGAAATTGTCCCTACCCAGTCATCTGAGCTGGATGATATCAAAAATATCTTAAGGACATTTTCTAATGAGTTGATTAATATGAAAAGACAACAAAATACTTATACTAAACCCCAATGTCAAGGTTATCAAAGAAATAGATTTCCATCACAGCCAAACCAATATCAGGGTCCTCAAAGGCAAAATAACCTTCAGCCAACAAACCAATTAGTTGCAGTCCCTACACCTTCACAGACTATTCCTCCCAATTCAAATAGGGAAATTATTCTAGGGCAAAATAATTATGCAGATGGTACCAATGCTTAGTGTTTCCCTTGCAATAATGCTCATACACCTAGAGATTGTCCCATGGGTAATCTACAACAAAAGGTAGCAAAGCAAAGAAGAATGGATGGACAATTTGTAAGTTCTAGTGACAATCAAGCCTACCAATCTTTTGGTATGCAAAATTCAGTCTTAATGGCTCAGATGCAAGGGATGTCTTTGCAATAATAAGAATAAATAGCCTTGAAACATGCTTTGTTCTCATGGGTTGAAGATGAAGAATCAATTTTCTTGAACGAAGCTTCCACTTCTAAGAAACCAGTGGTGCAATCAGATTATTATACTAGATCAAAAAGAAGAATGGTGGAACAGCCTGAAGTTGTAAATAATCAAGTCATGGATAATCTTCCATTTCAAGGTTAGAGAAACATAGCTGTCAGACAAGAAGTGCCTCAGCAGGTGCAGAATCAAGTGATTCCTGCACACTTCAAGAAAAAATAATCTATCCTTATTTTCAAAGAACTCAGACCCTGGGACCCATAAATGTGGTGGATCAATTGAAGAAGACTCTAGCACAAGTATTAATATGGGATATATTGGACATTCTTGAATAGAAGGCACTACTACAAGAAGCTCTACAAGGCCAAGCAGTGCCCAAATGTACTATTATCAAAGAAAGACCTGCTGAAAAAGAAAAGATTAAAGACACAGTTCATCTGCAGACAACAACCCTAGTGAACAATGCACCAAAGGTAAGCAAATCCAAACCGGATCCCTTCTATTTAACTTTGATAGTTGGCAAGAAACTGTTGCATAATGCAATGATTGATTCAGGGGCTAGTACTACAGTAATGCCTAAGCAGATAGTTGATGCTTTAAAAATAAAGTATGAACCACTCACTAAAGGAGTCATGCAGCTAGATGGCAAAGTAGTACAAATAATAGGGATAATTAAACAAATCCCATTGCAATTATATACTTGTCCCAATATAATTGTAAATCAAGATGTAGTAGCCATAAATATACCTCCTGTTCTTGGCCTATGTTTATCAAGAGACTTTACAGCCAAAATAGGAGGATATATGTCACTTGATTGGTCTCACCTCATCCTAAGAACCAAATATGGTTCAAAGATGAAGATATTATCTGAGCCATTATATAAAGATCACATCACCAATGAACCAATCGCAAAGTTAGAGGCAGATCATGCTATGATGAATAAAGAAGAAAGGGTTTTTTTTGAGGAGTTAGGTGAATGGACTGAACATGATAAAGAAGAGGAAAATGATCATTTATTAGCTATGATGAAAAGTGACCCATATGGAAATTATGACTCCATTGGTCTGGACACTTATGTCATATTTGAGGAAGATCATAAAATTCCAAATGTTTTAAGGGAAGAAAAGTCAAAAGATACCTCTTATATCAATCCTCGGGTCTCTCACCATGAATTCCATATTCTGAGTAAGAATTCACAAGCTTATGCCTTAATCTCTGATGAAGAAGAGATAATTTCTGGATTTCTTCTTACTTTGCAAGATGATGTGGAGGAACATGGACATTTCCTTGATCATGATTTGAATGACTTATTTGAAATCATTGTGTCAGGTTATACTATACTTCAAAGAGGCTGTGAGCTGGTTGCAGATGAACAAGATAGCATTGAGACTCAATTACATATGCAAAATTACTGCAAACTTTCAGAATTATCCTTTCGAGAGGTTGGTAATTTTGAATTCATTAAAGAGGATGATCATGCAATAGAACCTAAGTTTGAGGTAGAAGGAGATAAGCAAATAAATGATATATATCAAAGGGCTTATGTTGATGAGAAAATAGTCATTGATTTCTTGATAAGACATAACCGGCATTCGACAAGCTTCCAAGAACAAGAAGAGTTTATATATGTTGGAAGCATGTTTGACTCAGACTCACTCAAATGTAGGCCAATCAATGTGGCATACAAAGAGAGCAAGTCACCAGATCTATATCCAATTCGACCACTTGTCTGGCAACATAAGTCATCTTGTCATGAAGGAGACTTTAGAAATTCTTCTTTTAATCCAGGAGGGAGACAAAGATACTTGGTTAATGTATTATAGTTAGATAGTTTTCCCTTTCCATATTATTTTTTTTCCAATTTTTGTTTTCCCACTTTTATTTTAAATAAGTGTTCTTTGAACACGTTGTCAGCAGCTCAGAGTTTTTCAAAATTTTCAAAATTTCTCAATACATTGAATATCTCCCAAATCTTTTGAAATCCCCAAGGTACCTTGTGCTACCACTTGCATAACGTGTCTATCTTGCTGTCCCATAAAGATTGAGTAAGATTTGCTAATGGTTATCTGAGTTTAATGCCATTTTAAGACTTGATAGGTCAATAAATACCTCTTAGCAAGAGTTAAAACTTACAGTTTCTCAAATATTCTTGCTTCTTCGAGAAAATATCCTGCTACTTGCATTTTCAGTTCCTAATAAACTTGCTTCAGCAAAAGTGCTTCTATTTTTGAAAAATTCATACCAGTTATCACAAAATAGATATTGAGATGGAGGGAGCACAATCTTCACAATAAGGAGCTGGGATGTATGAATCCCTTAATAGGTTTTTTATGAGTAAGTCATATGCTTCAGCTCTCACACAACCATTGAAGACCTATCCATGAACCAGAATCCCTAAAGTTGGTCAAGCAAGTGACCCAGCGAAGATAAGAGATTATGCAGATGGAGTCATGGACCCAATTCTTCAAAGATCTAGTAGCAAAACTCTTAAAGAAGGGGCACATCAAAGGTGTCTTTAGAGGGCCAGAGTGGGGCAATATGAAACATTTTCCATGAGGATATGGACTTCACAACTGGCACAATTCATTGTCTCAGCTATGCATCCATGCCCTAACTTGGTCGAACTATGTGCAGACTTGTTCCATGCACCCTCAAACACTATACAATGGGGTCCATTCATGGTACAAATCACACCGCAGGCTATCAGGGACATGTTAGCTCTGTATCATGATAAGACATCTACGTTTCCCACTATTGCTCAAATGCAAAGAACATGGGCAAACATCAATACTCAGTTGAGATTCTTAAGATTCGAATTGTAAATGGGCAATGACGATACTACTATGCCAACACTGCCTACAGCGAGAGCTCAATTTGCACAAGCTATCCAAGATGCACTATCTATGATGGCTTTCATCTTCAGCATAAAAGATGATATGGCAGTCTATGGAGAACAAATGGCTATCCTCTTCAAACTAAAAACTGTCGACAAGACTCAAGAATATCGGCTTGATTTTTTTGAGCAGATTACATTCTCCATGGTGGAACAACTTGCCCAATTCAAAACAAAAGGGGTTTTTAGGTACTCTTCTTATTTGTTTCACCTCATACTATATTAGACCTCCGACATCTTTTCCCAACATATGCATCTTGATATGTATGACCCAATTTTTGATTTACAAAGGACCATTCCTGTGTCTGCATGGACACATATTTTGTCAAAAACTAGCGACCCATATGAATTCTGGGAACTATTTGTTACCCCTACTTTTTTCCACCTCAGCCCCGAACAAAATATGAATAGACTATTTCCAAGTGTTTCAAACCTTCTGGCCAGTTGCCCAATTCCTTGTGATTTCTATTTTGGATCTCACCATACAATTATTAGAGTCCATGGTTTTTGTGGGGAACCAATGCTATTACCCAAGATTTTGACTCTTAGGTTAGCATTATTAGAGGTCACCAGGCCAATATCTATAGTAGACAATGAATATGGCTCTAGGAAGAGGAAGAGAAAAATGTATGACCTCCCATGGATGACAAACAACATGATATTAGAAGCCAGAGACGCTGAGATTGTGCTGCTTAGAAAGCTGGCCTTCCTGGGTTTCCTACTAATCGAAGACAAATGGGTATATGACCCAAATGGTTTCATAGCTTCCTAGATAAGGAATAATAGGGTTGTAACTAGAATTGCACATTAGGGTCACCCCTTTTGGGAAAATAGGAAAAATCTTAGGGAAGATACTCTTGGATTTTATGTTGAATTAACAGATTTGACCCTTCCACAAAATAGACCATGGGAAAAATTATATGTTAAGCAAAGGAATTTTGACCCTAAAATCAGAATGACTTCTGGCTTAAGAAGGGCACTAAAGAATAAAGATTGGGATGCTGAGAAAATAGAAGCCTATTGGAAATATAGGCAAGAAATTTATCAGACAACTCATTCTTTTGGAAGCGTAGACTTAGATGAGAGATGGGAAGAACTATGGGATGAGTGCCATATGTCCCCTGTATCTAGCCGTGACACAAGTAATTTGCTAACACAAGGTGTAGAGCTGGAATCCAGAGTAGGATCCAGCTAAGAATCACAGGCCCCAGGGTAAACTGTAGCTATAATAACTGTATCAGTTTGGCCCCAATCTCTCAGCGTCATGGAAAAGCAAAAGAGTGTGGTGCTTTCACCACCAAAATCTTCCACATCGGCATCGATTATTGAAATTTCTAGTTCTCCACAAGCATCACTAATGGCAGTAGTAGATGTTGAAGGAAAAGAAACACAGCCAGAAGAAGAAAAACCAAAGAAGTAAAAGAGGGTGTAGTTTCAGTTTGATTCAGAGGAGGAAGCAAAACCCTCACAATGCCAATTACAGAGTACTGTAGTTGCTCCTCAGGTAATTATCATTCCTCCTCCTTCTCAATCTCTTTCTTCTCCTATCGGCATGATGCTTTCATCTGGCTAGATGACATTCTTTGCCACCTCCATCGTACCCATTTCTCACTTTGCCCCATCTATCCCTACTCAAGCCTTAACATTACCTCACTTTTCTCCTTCTATTCCCAAGAAGCTACCTCCTCAGATAGCCCATAGCCAACAATTGGCTATTCCATATGGTTTGCCACAAGGACATCCTTTTGTAGGTGGGCACATTGCCTCTCCTTCTACCTTCCAAACCCAAGCAGATGCTGCTAGGAAGGCAAGGGAAGCCCAAAGAGAGAAAAAGAAGATCAAATAAAATAAAGCCTTGGCTACACCACATCTATAGTCATAATTTGACCTAATTCAGTAGCAACTGACGGTGACTCATTTGTCACCAAATTTCATCAAGCCAAGTGAGTAGACGCAACTAGAAGACTACATAATGAATGCAGTGGCCATAAACATGTCCCTATTCAGGCCACAAGACAAAATTGAGTTGTTGACTGAATCTACTTCTATAGTTGCTGAAGATTACTTGAAGACATCAAGGAGGCTAAGGAAGATGGAGGTCGATCTAGCCAAGGAAAAGGCAAACTGTAACAATTTGACCATATAAATTGATAGAAAGGACAACGAAATAGAGAGTCTAAATAAACAGTTACAAGATACCATTTCTCTTCAGACTCACTGGGCAATCCAGGCCCAAAATGATTCCTTAAAACCAGGGCTAATGCAGGTAAAAGATGCGGTGATGACCCTAAGGTGAGAAAAATTAGAATTACAAGAAAAATGCAAGGAAAACCTACTACAAGTTACCTAATTGCAACAAAATCTATTGAGTGAATAGAATAATACTGCGGCTATACAAGCCCAATTTCAAACCGAGAAACAAAGAGTAGAATAATTGACACTGGAGCTGGCCAATAGGCCAAAGAATGTCAGAGTGTTAAGTCTGGTAAAGGAGCTATATGAATCAATGTGGAAGAGAATCTCTTCAGAGATTATTGAGCTCAGGCCTTCTCTCACCTTCTTGCTAAATGCACAAAAATTGTGTGAAAAGGTGGAGAATTCAGCTGCAAACACTCTAACTACAATTTTTGGGAGAGTATTGGACTCTGAAATGTTGCTACAAAAGCTTTATGATGCAACAAATGGAATGCTGTCAGTAGTAAGAATTGAGAATGGAATGGTCGCTACTAAGCGAGTGACTAAGGTTCTCAGTTGCAACTCTACAGCCATCAGTTGCAGAGAGCTTCTCGACATAATGAAAGAAAGAATCAGTGAAATGAAATAGCACATTAAAGACCTAGTACAATTAGGTCTTCTTTCTCCACTTCCTGATGACAACATGGTGCTAATGGTTGATGAAATTGAACCTTTACTGTTGGCCAAGCAGAATGATCAGACAATTTTTCAAGATTTAAGGGATGATTCATCAGTTCCTGAAGTAGAAGCTGTTTTGATTCCTGTTTCCCAGCTCGAATTCAAATTGAAGGCTACGATTCAGATTTTGTAGAATTTTTCACACAAGGATATTATTAACCTTGATTTAGCCTTTAATGAATTGCAGAATAAACAGGGGTTATCTGATGACAAATGGTCTACCTATCAAATAGTGTTGCTGAAGCTATAATTTTTTGACATTTTGATCAAGTGAGAGTTGTGATTTCTTTTTGAGCAGGCTCAAAAGTCCTTGGGATCACCAATAACTGTAGATAAAAAATACTCTACGTTCATTCTAATTTTTAGTTGCACATTGCATAATTTTATCCCCGCACACTTTGGTTTGAGACAACAAAGTTTTGACTCAGAGCTCAGGCTTGATTTTCTTTTTGCCTCATTTTCTCTAAGTGTCGAAGTCAAGCAGAAGCTGCCAAGTGTCATCGACCAAGGCACCTTTCATAGTTTCTATAAGTTGGTCAGCACATGCCATGTATCTCATAGTAACTCAGTGGAATGCGATAAGTGTTGGCATCTGCATTTCATATCGGCATCCACATTTCAAATCTCTTTTAAGCAGAAGGTTTTGATAAGCTAAGTATCAAGATCAGGTGGAGGGTGCCAAGTGGCAATCATAGAAGGTTTCAATTTTCTTTTCTAAAAGTGATGGAAGACGCCATGTATCCCAGCTGAAGAGAACAGAAGCCACCACATGTCAACCTCCAAATTATCTTCATTTTGTTTCACCGATATAGTAAAAACTGTGGTGGGTCTCAGGTTTTGTTTTTGAAGCAAGCGGAAGCTGCCAAGTGTCGTTGTCCATGTAAATATGAAATGAGGCCCAATTGTTTCTATAATATAAACAGAGCAACATGAAGACCAGCACATGTCACCTTCTGTAGGTTTCTCAAAAGGTGGCTAAAAATAGTGGAGATCGCCACATATCCCTAGTTAAGTAAAGTAGAGATTGCCACATGTCCTTTGTTGAGGCAAGCGGAAATTGCCACCTGTCCCTATGCCCTTTTAAAGTTATTCAAGCGAGAAATGTTGTGGGTCTTATTTTATGTTAAGTTGTTAAAGTTTCGTAGAAGCGGATTGCGACAGGTGTCAAAGACGGAGCATTCCAAGTGTCATTTTTTGGTGCATCCTAAATAAAGAGAAGGTTTTCAAGAGGAAAAGGGAAATCAGCCAAGTGTCCTCTTCCATTTAATAGAAGGGAGCATCCTATGTATCTACTTCAGCCAATGAACTACAAGAAGACAGAGCGTTTCAGAATCTAAGAAATATCTTCTGTTAGACACTTCTAGTTTGGTTAGTTTTCAGTTGGACCGTTAGATTGGGAACACGCAGACAATTCAGAGTGAATCTGATGCTATAAAGAGGGGTGTAGAGATCACCAGAAGAAGGAGAATTTGGAGATAATTTTTTGAGAGAATTATTGTCAAGAGTTTTTAGACTTTCTAGAGCTATGATTAGGAATATCATTTGCCTTTGTTCTATTTTCTTAAGTTGGAAAGTTTATGTAACTGTGCATGTTTCTGTGCCTCTTATGTGATTGGAGAATTAATAAGAAGATTGAATCCTGTGCCTTTGTTGATATTTTCTGTGTCACTGCAAAAGTAGTCTAAGTTGTGAGCCTTTGTTTCTATTGTTTTCATCTTTTACATTGATCATGCCTTGTTTGCTCTTAAATGTAATTAAATCTTACATATAGTTTCATTGTGCTTAGATTAAGGGTCGAATTACATTCAGGCACATCGCCATAGTTAGATTTTCTTTCTTTGCATTTGTGTTTATGTTAAAATTCCTATCCCTTTTCCCAGTATATGCTCGATATAAAGAAGAGACTAACTTCTTAAAAATATGGAGGGTGTTTCAAGTTGCAAGTCCCACATTCTTGAAACTTCTCATTGTTGGTGTTAGAAACAAAGCACAATTTTAACCATCAATAATTACCATTTCTAAATTCATTCTCAATCAAATCATTTGTCATTTTGGAGTTCCTCATATCGTTATTTCTTATAATGGTGGTAATTTAAAAAACAAAGATATGAAACAACTATGTGAAAAATTCAAAATTATGCATAAATTCTCAACACCTTATCATCCTCAATGCAATGGCCAAACAGAAGCCATTAATAAAATTCTAAAAAAAATATTAAAAAAAACTATTATAGAATATCGTATTGATTGGCATCTCTAAATGTATCCTGCACATTGGGCTTATCACACTAACATGCGTACTACTACTCAAGCAATGCCATTTTCATTAGTATAAGGTCTAAATCAATGTTACCTCTAGAATTTGAGCAACCACCCTATGCATTTATTTTCATGATATTATTTATGATGAGTAATTACATGAAACCCATCTCCATGCTTTAGATCTCCTTGATGAGCAATGTATGAATAATTTATGACATAACTGCCAATACAAAGTTCACATTGTTAAATAACTTAATAAAAAGATCAAAGTCTAAACTTTCAATATTGATAATCTAGTCCTCAAATTAAATTATACATATGACAAAGAAGGAAAGTATGCCCAAAAATGGTGGGTTCCTTACTTTGTAAAAGATATCCTTGGTCGTAACACTTATAGATTACAAACTAATGAAGGACATATTTTTAAAGAACCCACTAATGCTCAATTTTTAAATAAATATTTTAATTTAAATATTTATTATTTCTCACATACTTTTATATCATGTACATACTAACATTTCTTACAAATTTCCTACAAAGATCTCCAATATGCAACTTTACATTACTCTTAGTAGCCTTAGTTCCTACCATGGGTCCTTTGGTCCATCTTTATTACTTTCATTTAGTTCATGAGTTTCATCATAAGATCACATATAGGATCCAACCATCCTCATGAACATATTTTATTACTTAGTCCATTTTTTCACTTTACTTTTTCTTTTGTGAGTTGTAATAAAAGACATTGGATATGACTAAGCCTTCCTCACAAAAACATTTTCATATTTTCACCTAATTTTGTTTATCTTTTATGATTTATAGTTTAAGACCTTGGATAGGACCAGGGTTTCCTCATAAAATTTACAAACTTATTAAAACTATCATTAAACTAAGTGTTTTTCTTAGAAATTAAGACAATGGTTAAAGATTGTCATTTCATACTCTCAAAATCGGTTATGTTTCTTTTATGGTAACAAATTTATTGTGCATGCTTCCCTATATTTAATTTTTTCCTTATGATAGAGAATCATGCTTACCTGTCATTGTATAATTTTCATAATTTTAGATTTTTTTATGATTTGATGTAACTCAATCATTTCATGTTCATTATCATCTTCTCTTCTATTTTTCATTTCACTTTGGTCATATTAAGGCTAGTTTAAAGATAGCATTATTATATAATATGAAAGAATAAGACTCTTAGACACCATGCTCTTTAAGCTCTTTTCCTTAGCTATCAAGTCTAAGTTTTCTAGTGATAGTCATTTTTTACGCCCATGTTGGTTTTTTCAATCCATATGGAGGAGGAACAGAAAAATCATCAAAAATTTAAAATTCAAATCATTTAAAATAAAAGGCAATAATAAAAAGGAATCTATAAACATTCAAAAGTCAAAATCACACCAAAAGATCATGATTATCAAGCATATATTTTATTCTAGTGAAAGCTTAAATTTCATAGTTAGTTTCATGATAGAGCCGAGGTCCATTGGGTTGCGATAGGCCAGTAGACTAGGATAGGATATTTCAAAACCCTCTATAGTACTACCTACTTTCTCAAGAAAGTACCCAATATTCAAAGTAGATCAATGTCTTTGTAAGTGGTCCTGAAGAATGGGAAACACATTTTGGGAAGGTAGGTACATTTTAATTTTCATGTATATAGTCTTCATGGGATGATATTTATACTTCACTAGATAACCAAAATTTATGTGGTTAAGGAAAATTATCTAGATTCTTTAATGTTAAAATGATTATTATTTTGCCAACTTAAATTGAGTGTCTTGATTCCGATAAATATTTTCTACCTTGGTGCTAACTACATTTACCCCACAACCCATTTCATCTCCTATCTCCCCTTGATAGGAAAGTTTGTTTTTAAATCTATTTCCCAACTTCTATATTCCCTATTCTTCATCTCTTCTTAAAAACATGCTACTAATAGTTTTGTTTTAGTTTGATTCATCTTAAAGAACAAAAAATATATTTTTGAGTGACAATGAATTACTTCTTTGCATCATTGCTTTATCCTTCTCAGATTTCCTTAGTTTCATTTATAACATTTTAAATTTCTTTGACAATCTTTTTACGAATAATCTTGTTCCATTTCTTTATTTTAGGTTTTCCATTGTTGAATGAGTTTAGATTTTTACTTTCCATTTATAAATGTTGTTTTACTTTATGTTATCTTTCCATATTAGTTTAAGTATGGGTTTTTACTTCCTTTACATCAATGTTGGATCTATTATTTTAGTTTCATGTGTCTTTGATTTGATTTAGTTTGTTACTTTTATTACTTAATATACTTTTGTTTAAGTCTTTCAGTCATTTAGTAGCCTTGGCTTTTCTGTTACCTAATTTACTCTCATTTTATCCATGTTTTTTTTATCTTTTGGTTCTAACTTAGCATTTATCACCCTAGCTTACCAATTTTTCAAGTGATTTATTCAATTATGCAAAGTTCATTTATTTTGATTTTTATGTGATTGTTTGCTTTTGGTCTTTAGTTTTGTATCCCCAGGGTTTGTCCAAAGCAATTAATGTGTCCTCCATAATCAACAGTACAAATACAACAAGTAACTATTCATCGACAAAGGTAAGTCAAGATGTGTATATGACACTTTCAATTATTTCAATCATTTTTTTACTATCATTTCAATTTATATTTTTTTACTATGATTTATTAGCTTAGCATTGTGTGTTGCCATGTTCTTTCTTGAAGCACCATCTTGTGTTACAACTGCATGACATGTGATGAGCTTTGAGTGGGGCATATGTATACATATTTTTTTTTAACTTTATAAGTTAATGATGTTTTCTCTCTTATAAGAACCCAACGAATCTTAATCTGTTTGAGTGCATGCCTTAAAGGGTGCACTAAGAAAGGGGTTGGTGGACATTTGGTGCTTCATAGGATTGTTGGCCCCTATACCATTACTTAAAACACTACAATCTATCCTCATCTAATTCTCTACATAATAAAAACTCATTTATACACTCCCCTAAGTAATTCACTGTCCAAAATAGTCCCTACCTAAGTAACACCTCTTTTTATTCATTCTCATACTTGTCAGCCCAGTCAATCTTGTTGGGACTTACCACACATTATGAAACTTCATTAGCCTAGCTGACCTAGTTCAAGACCTAAAAACTATATTTCATGTCAAATAAGGTCAACCCAACTAACCTTATTGGTTAAATTTGCAAGAGGGTTTAGGATCAATCCTTGGCTATAAATACCCCCTTAACTTCATTTATAAAGAGAGGATCATTCAATTATGCATCATTATAGCTCAAAAATCTACTTATATTATCAGTTGGAGGTTTCATTGCTTAGGGTTTTTCCTTAGAGTAGTAGCACTTATCTTGTGGAGGTCTTGGATGCATATGAGAAGTCTTTTAACCTAGATCTGATTTATCCTTGTGATCCTTACAAACCACAATAACCTCTTACAAAGCAACATTGGATAAGGGAGAGATTGAGGCATGATGGGTTCACTTCAACAAGGTAAATATACTCCTAGCCCTTCATATTTTGATAAGTAATTTTTATATAAATTAATGGATTGAATTGTATATCTCCTTATATTACTTATATATTATTTTGAATAGAATTATCTTTGCTTGTTTATTATTTTCCCCATTTGTGCCAAAAGCTTTGGTAAGCACTAGATTATCTTGCATATATATTTACTAGATTAGCTTACTTATTTATTTAGTAGATTAGCTTGCTTAGTTTTATTATAATCATAAGAACTAGCTAGGGTTATTGTATTATGTCATTTGACTAGAGGCTTTAGAAACCTCTCCTTTGCCATTATATGGTAAGATATCACTTAGTTTAAGTTTAATAAATCCATCATTAGTCATTGATCCAATATAAAAAAGTATTTTTAAGCAGATTGATAGTTTATTACCTTCTCTTAGTTTGGATATTATTAAGTAGGATAAGTTATATATCTGACTTATTTTACTTGCATACATTATGGTGAACCTAACGTGAATCTAACCCTTACATATTTTTAATTTTTATTTATGATCAACTAGATCAAGTCTGTTGACTTTGTGTAATATTCTATGTGCAGCTTTTCAAACTTTATCAAGTATGTCGACCTAGTTTGGCTCTCTTTGTGCAGGTTTTTTAACTTCATTGAGCCTGTCAACCTAGTTCGTCTCTCTGTTTGCAAGTTTTTTAACTTCATAGAGTATGTTGACCTAGTTTTTTAGTTTGTGTTCAAGCCTTATGAATTTTTCAAGTATGTTGACTTAGTTCTACTTTATACTCATAGGATTTTTAGTCTTAGCTAACTAGATCGAACCAATCAATCTAGTTTATTTTTCTGCCCTCTACAACTAACTAAATCAACCTACCTAATTCTTTTCTTTTTTTCATATCATTTTTAAATTAACTACATTGATTTGATCTACATAGTTTTATTTTGCTATCATTTATTAGTTTTATTTATACTAGATCGATTAGTTTGAATTTTTTTAATAATATTATTTTCCACCTTTGCATGTTCAAACACTTTCCTGAACAACTTAGTTCAAAATAATAATTCAATATCTTCATAAAAAACTACTACATCGACTTGGTCAACTTAGTCTTATCTACCAAGTTCACTCTAACCAAATCAATACTTTCACTTTATCAAATTTTAAGTAAATATATTTTCCCACCTTTTATTTATAATTTAAATTTAGTATTGTTGGTACCAATTTTTTAATTCTATAAAACTATACCTGCATAGTCAACTAGGTTGACCGACTTGATAGAGTTATGTTTTTGTTTTCTACCTAGAAAACTAAGTCAACCCACTCGACTATGTTTAGTTTGGCTTATTTTTATAATAAAATGAATCATTCAGCTCAACTTTGTTCTGTTTTATTTGTCTAACTTGATCAACCCATTTGATCTTATTTTGTTTATTTTACTTTCTGATTCAAGCAAGGTAAATTAATCTACATTAGATAGTAATTAAGCTCACTTTATTTTTTAGTTGGATACCTATTTATTTAATTTTTAAAAATTATAACTTAGCTTATGAAATATTGATTTTTATTTTTATTTTTCACTTTGTTTGGCTTTCCCTAAAAATCGTGTACCGATAGTTTTAAAACTACTTAACTACTATCATAAAGGGCCAGTCGATACTCTATTTACAGTCCTTATCTATCATTTATAGATATCATGGTGTGAAGGGTTTTAATCAATAATCATAGACATAATACATAGTTAAAAATCATCTTTAGTTTCCACGTATCTCACAGTATTTTAAGAATACCTAAAATTTCTCTCTTTATTGAACTTTAGGAATCCAACTATCCGTTTGATTATATGATGCATCAGTTAGTGGTTAGCATTGAGAAGATATTTATAAATTACCCTTGAAACTAGATTTATTGGGTTATGGGAATGGTACTTCCTATAGAGTCAGTGCTCTAAAATATTGGGCTGACACTATCCCATAAAGAAGCAACTATTTTTGAAAGCCTACACTTTCAATCAAAACTTTTAGTACAACTACTTGATCTTATTTTCAAATAATTAATTAGCTTGTAAATTACATTCTTTCTACTTGTTTTTTATTATATGTTGTATTGCAGACTTATATTAGTAAGCATTGATACAAGTTTTGTGTTGTATGTTGCAACTAGATTGACCAATTCAACCTAGTTGCATAGAGACTTAAATTTATTTTCTATATTTAGAACTAAATCATCCAAATTTAGACCATTTAAAATCTTTTCCAAATTATATAATGTCATCAACCAGTTAGACCTAGTCTATCACAAACTATTCTATTTTCTTATTTATTCAACTCAGTTGATCAGCTCGACCTAGTATGATTCCATATTTTTCTGTTATCCTACCTACCTAATGACATTGACCTATTCAACTTTGTACCTATTGGTTAACTTATTTATTTTTTAGATTGTTTGATCTTTATTAGTTTAGTGATAAACTACATTGACATATTTGACTTTGTACTCGCTAGATGACATAGTTTATATTAAGCTTGGATTCTTTCTTATTCCAACCATATTGACCTACCCAACTACATACTTACTAGCCAAAATAATTATGTTTCAAACCTGAAACCTCTTTGATTGATCAAGTTCAATTCTTGACCAATTTAGTGTTAGAGGTTCAATCACTGAGAGGGGGGAGGGTGAATCAGTGAGCCTAGAAAATCCAACTTCAATTTCAATCCTTTAAAGTTATTAATCAATTACCATAAGTATTCATGAAGCATACACATCACTCATAGCAATGAGCAAGAGAGACAATGCAAGATCAATCACATAATACATGGCATATGTGGGAAATCCTTTTGGAGAAGAAAACCCAATGGAACTTGCAATTGGACTACTTTATTATAATAAAAAGAACTAATTTAGACTAGCTACAAGTAATCAAAGAACTATAATCTTTTATTTAGTAAGACTATAATCCCACAAGGTGCTACCACACCTGTCTAGCGAAGTTGAAATAATAATTAGACCTTTAGCAAGTTTCACCTTGTAAGGAGGTTTCAACCCCCTAGATGTTGAGCTACCACAACAACACCTATGAATACATCCACCTATAAACTGATGTCTTCAATACTTGATGATGGACCTCTGATTATCACTCTTTACCTTTGTTCATACTCAATCTACAAGAGCAATATTTTGCCAGCATAATTATGACCTACAGGTCATATAAATAGTTCTCAATCTAATTTTCTCATCAACTCATCTACTAGGCACTCTACGTCTCCTTCACTCCATAATTCACACACACAAGCCTCTATCAAATCTCTCACAATTTTAAAAACCAACACATTTGGTTTTACCATTTATAAAGCTATCATGATAATCAACACTTTGGTCAGCTATTAGGTATGCCTTAACCCTTAATACATCTATCATATGAAGACACGACTCAGTACAATCTTCATAGGTCAGCCATAGCATCTATGGGTCACTCTTAAGCAAACTACACCTTTCAAAAAGGCCCTTGTATCTCTTATAGATCTCACAAAGACCTATTCACCCAATTAGCACATCATCGAGCAAATTAGGAACACATGAACACTTTCCAACTCATGTACCCATGCCACATGATCTATAGGTCCCCCTTAAGTGCCAACAAACATCACAGTATCCTTCTATGATAGGACCTAGGTTCCCCAAAGCTCTGACACATTTTGTCAGATTTAAGAGCACATATGATTACCTTTGTATAAGCAACTTAAACATGCAGAATTATACCAAAAGTATAAGTAACTATCAATTAGAAATATCATAGAATATGAGAGGCAACACACAATTGTATTCAACTCAGTTAGAAGGAAATTACAACAAAGAGATCACACTCTTTCATCCACTTCGTGGGCATACCAGTAATCTTCCTCAAGAGTAATCTTCTCTCAATACAAGTCACAACACACAGCTAACACAAGCTGTTGTTCACCTCATTGTACTTCCAGTACAACCGAGTACAAATCGGTAATCCAAGTAGATCTCACCATGATCTTGCTCCTTGATGTATTGCTGTCACCTTGGATCTTGCTACCCTGCCCATCTCCTTTTGACCCTCGCACACACACACCCCTGTAGACCAACCTGATCTTACTTATCACATGTAGATCTCCTCCATGATCTTGTAACACCCTACAGACCAAACCTGATCTTACATACATGAAGAATCCTACTTGATTCTACCATGGGAAGAACTCTCCTAGTTCTACAACTTTACAATATAGCCCATGAGTCTATTATATAGATCTCATGCATACAATAATTAGACAAGTGGCTCAAGACTCAAACTAGTCTTTAACATGCAAACAACCCGTTCAACTAACTGACTGTTCGTCAACAACCAGTTCTGGAACCGCACAGGCGACCGACGTCAGTCCCTGTCTGACTGGAGGTGACTGACGTCGATCGACTCCTGCCGATGTCGGTTGCTTTCTATCGACCCCTGTCCGACGTCGATGTGGCCTGCCGACATCGATGACTGTGACACTCAGCAACCCTCCATGTTTGCATTTGGGTGAAGCTTTTAGCTCCACAACCTAACAATCTCCCACTTGGAGATAAACAGTTGCACCTGTACCTATACCAGTACATTGTCTAATCTGTATTCTGGCTTGTATTCCTCTTCAAGCTCAATCTTGAAGACCAACCACCACACACCCTGTGGTGCTACGCCTGTGTCTAAATTTCTCCATTCTCAGCTTACCTTCTTCTGCCATTGATATACTCCCACTCAAACAAAAACCCCTGTGAGTAACTTGTAATCAACAACCACTAACCAGATCTGAACCACCTGTTAGCCAACCTCGCTCTGAGAACCTCCAACCTCGCTCTAATACCATTTGATAGGACCTAAGTTCCCCAAAGCTTTGACACAACTTGTCAGATTTAAGAGCACATATGATTACCTTTGTATAAGCAACTTAAACATGCAGAATTATACCAAAAGTACAAGTAACTATCAATGAGAAATAGCACAAAATATGAGAGGCAACACACAATTGTATTCAACTCAGTTAGAAGGAAATTACAACAAAGAGATGACACTCTTTCATCCACTTTGTGGGCATACTAGTAATCTTTCTCAAGAGTAATCTTCTCTCAATACAGGTCATAACACACAGCTAACACAAGCTATTGTTCACCTCATTGTACTTCCAGTACAACTGAGTACAAATCGGTACTCCAAGTAGATCTCACCATGATCTTGCTCCTTGATGTATTGCTGTCACCTTGGATCTTGCTACCCCACCGATCTCCTTTTGACCCTCGCACACACACACCCCTGCAGACCAACTTGATCCTACTTATCACATGTAGATCTCCTCCATGATCTTGCAACACCCTGTAGACCAAACCTGATATTACATACATGAATAATCCTACTTGATTCTACCATGGGAAGAACTCTCCTAGTTCTACAACTTTACAATACAGCCCATGAGTCTATTATATAGATCTCATGCATACAATAATCAGACAAGCAGCTCAAGACTCAAACTAGTCTTTAACATGCAAACAACCCATTCAACTAACTGACTATTCGTCAACAACCAGTTCTGGAACCGCACAGGTGATCGACATCGGTCCCTGTTTGACTGGAGGTGATCGACGTCAGCCGACTCCTGTCGATGTCAGTTGCTTTCTGTCGACCCCTGCCTGACGTCGGTGTGGCCTGCCAACATCGGCGACTGTGACACTCAGCAACCCTCCATGTTTACATCTAGATAAAGCTTTTAGCTCCACAACCTAACATTCTACTTAAGCATAATTTGCTCAAACAATATTTTGTGCACACAGTCACCATGAACGAATATATAGTCAACTTCTAAACCTTTTTTCATACTGCATATGATTGGTCAAACCTTAATAATGCACATAGATCATCCTCATGGAGTCTACAACACTCCCCAATATCAAATTCATCAAGAGATATCAAAACAATATCAAAACAAGCTCAAATAATCTTCTTGGGTTACTTGCAAAATACATATGAACACAATCAAATTTAAACCTTCATAACTATCTTTGTACACATTCTCATATCTTTAAATTTATATTTTCATGTGTCTTGGATTCCTCTACAAGTTTGCTTTTTATACCATGAGCAAATTTTGCATAGATTGAAACATATAGCCAAAATATAGAGCATTGATTTTTCTTTTGCAAATTCAAATGCAAACGGTCACAGTGAAAACCTCAATCACTTTGCTATCATCTCGAGTCCTCTCTGCTTGGATTAAACACACACCATCAATCTTATTGTATGAATCTTGACCTTTAACACATAATGTGCCAATGAAAAATGTTAAACCTCTACCAGTTGACCTCATCTTGTGCAATCTGGCAACTTTAACCTCATGCACTCCATCGTATCTTCGAGATTGTCCTAGATTTAACAATGCTAAAAAACTATCACTTTGACCTCTTGACTTTAATGTGCACTGTTGATCTCTATCTGTATGATCACCTACTCATCGTTGATCCTTGGAAGAAGCTCGACCTTTGTCTCTGTTCAATGTTAAACATTGAACACTTTGCACCATCTCGCTACTTCCTGACATCTTGGAGTAATGCACTCTATCAATGTTACTCAAACTTTAACTTTTGCAAAAATGACTAAGTATGGGAACCATTACAATCTGTCTGTAAGGTCAACTTTTCACTTCCATATCTTTTGCTTCGTTCAAGTGCATGTTCTAAAAATTGGACCATATGATCTCCTCACCTAGGAGAATCCAACTGTGTGTTAATCTACTCTTGAAACCCTCATACATGTGAAATATAATGACATTAAAATGCATTCTCATATTTATCTATCACAAAGCCAACAATGTCAAGAATTGCTTGAAAGACCAACTTTTCACATGCATATCTTTTGACATGCATTGGCGCATGATCTGAGATCTAATGCAAATTAACTAGGCACAAAACTGAACAAACCCATTTGATGTGCTTCAATGTTGTCAGGGAAACCACGAACAATAAACATGCTCCGATCCCTACTGAGTCAGGATCTTGCTCTACCAATTAGAACACATGTGATTACTTCTTGTATTAGCAACTAAACACGGAATTATACCAGAATCAATAAGTAACTAGAAATATGAAACAACACAGGAATTAAGAGACCATACACAATTGTATTATATACATAGAAGAATATACAATAAGGAAGATGCCACTTCTTCCTCCACCTCAAAGGTTCACCACACCTCAAGACCTTCTTCCCTCTCTCTCTCGGTCCCAACAATCAACTCCAATACAGAATTGATGTTCACCTCTCCAACCAGTCAGTAACACGCTGCCAGTTCACCAAGTACACAACCGTACTCCAAGTAGATCCCCTGTTCTTTGCTACCTGCAAATCACTAGACCTTACTCACCATGTAGATATCTCTACACCCTTGAAGAACCCTTGTCCTTGTGATTCTTCAACCAGTACCCCGGTGGATCAGCTCCTTGACCTTGCAAACCTTGCAACTCTCCCTGATCATACACACTCAGCACCCCTTTGGAATTAGGAGGAGCTACACTAGCTCTCTCTAAAATCTCTATGGCTTTCTAGCACACATTTACAATACAGCCCATGAGTCCATATATAGATCTCATGTTTACAATAATTAGACTAACCTAATTACAATAATTAGACTCGCAACTCAAGACTACGACTAGCCTTCAACATGCAAACTAACAGTCTCAAAATAGACTCTCCCGGATTCGTCATGCAAACTGCCTGTTCTCGCATAGGTTGTCGACGTCAGCACCTCCATGACCGATGTTGGCCAACTGGTAACCGACGCCGGTTGCTTCCTCTTACTATCTGACCGATGTCGGCTGATTAGACCAACGCCATTGTTCCTGCAACTGATTCTGCAACTCTGCATCCTCCGTGACTTCTCCTGTTTGCATCCTGGTGAAGCTTTTAGCTCCACAACCTAACAAATGTATGATCTAAAATTTAGTTAAAATCAACTAGGGAATAATTTGATCATAACCATATGACCAACTCCCCCTGACTCATCCACACGTGATAATGGTGACATCATCAAACTACCTACTTAGATTTTTTGCCACTAGACCCAAAATATATAGAGGATAACAATGATCAACCAGATGAAATCCACTCATGCACACAAGCACTCAAATCATAAAAAATATCTTAGGGACCTCTTGCACATGCTTAATATTCCATACTCATCCCTGAACATCTCTAACCATGTTAAAACTGAAGATCAACCAAGCCTCCTTCAAGCATACTAGGACAAGCACATTGCACACTTTGTCATTTTTTCTTAGACTATCAAGGCACTTCATCCACTCACCTAGACACCTCCATGACATCATCATGACATCATTAACGATGCTCCAACATTTATTTTTATTCTTATAAACTCTTTTCTACATACAACCTGCACATTGTTAGCTTTCATCTTACCTTATTTATCATCATGAAATCACCTATTAAAATATTTCTTGATAACCTTAACCCATTTAGAAGATACATGGGTTGTTCTCTCTTACCTAACCAAAGCACCCAAGAGGATAATATCTCATGGTGCACTTATTCCCATCCTTCCTCTAATTATATTGACTACAACATGGTTCAAATCACCCAAATTGATGATCTATATGGGTCTAATCCACTTCACACTTTTCAGGATACTACCCCATCTAAAATTATTTACTACACCATTGGAGAAATTGATACTAGTTTAACAAAGACTTCCACAAGGAATCCTCCTATAGGAAACATTTACATTCCTAACAATGGGAATGCTCCTCCTACTAACACTAACATTCTACCTATTAACACTAGCAAGAAAAATATACCAATTTATACCACTTAAATTCTTGCTCAAATAGTCCAATAAATGAATGTAATACAAACAACAAACACTTCCTAAATGATTCAAATGCAACATCATATATTACAAATGATTAATCAACATCTTCTTATCTTGCCTCAAAATAACCAAAAAAAAATATCCCGTCTCCTCTTAGAGATTCTAAGGGGAAAATAATTCTTCAACCTCTTATGCATAACAAGATGCTTCAAAATATTCAAAATGACCTTTTATCTCCTTTCATTGTATCCATTGATATTGGAAACATATATCTAACCATTAAATATGATGGAATTAAAGAACGTGTATATTTTATTAAACCATTTGGTAATCTCTACAAGGAATGGGTCCAAACAAATACCTTTATTACTACCAAAATTTTAACCAAAACGTTCACAAGAGATGTTTTAGAATGATATACTCAGTTGCCTCAACATTCTATCTCCTAATTAGAAGATTTGATCAATGCTTTAGTTAAGTAATTTCAACAAAACTATCTTCCATAAAATTATCTTAGTCATTTTATCAATGCTAGGCAATCACCCTCAGAATCAACTCATGCTTTCATCAAACGATGGAAATCATTAGCTCATAAATCATATCATAACATGACTAGTGATAATCTCTTTAAACTATTTATCACTGCTCTAACACACTCCCTTCAATATAAGGTTCAAAATAAATCTTAAAAAAAAATTGGACCAAGCTAAAAGATAAGACTTCCTTATGAAACAATTTGAGCCAACCCATAGCTCAACCAAAGAATCTTTTCAAACTTTAATTAATACAATTACAAGTGTTAATCCTAAAACAAAAGCAAGAATAATTAAAATAGATAATCAAATTGCTTCCCACCCACCATTAATATTACTACAAATGAATAAATTATTATCTCCATCTAAACCCTTCACCTATAATATTTTGACCAAGCTAAAAGACAAGACTTCCTTATGAAATAATTTGATCCAACCCATAGCTCAACTAAGGAATCTTTCCAAACTTTAACTAATGCAATTACAAGTGTTAATCCTAAAACAAAAGCAGGAATAGTCAAAACAGATAATCAAATTGCTTCCCACACATCATTAATAGTACCACAAATGAATAAATTATTATCTCCGTCTAAACCCTTCACCTATAATGGCGCCCCAACTTCATGGTATGATCTTAATAAATTTTGTTTGTTTCATGTTGATGTGGGTCATTCTCACAGAACATGTCATGGGCTTGTTAAATTTGTCATTTTATTCATGTTATGGGACATATTTGACCATGATGCTATGATCAAATTACGTCATCATGATTATCTCAAAGCTTCCCAAAAAAAAATAGGTTACTAAACCCATACCTTCTAAACCTAAAAAATCATCTTCCACTTCTAACACACAACATTCAAATAAAAATATTTGTGCAATTGATGCTGACTATGATTAATAGTACACCAACTCTCAATATGTGAATGTAGCAAAAGTTAACTAGAGACAAAAACCTACTCACAAGGATCCTATCACTAAACCTAAGAAACACTCTACTGATGAATAATTGTTTAAAGACACTACAACTAACGTACCTGCATCTTCCGAACCAATTAAACCTAGTGATGAACCACTTCCACAACTAGAATCCAAACCTAATTCTTTGATACCCATGAAAAATGTTGTATCTCAGAAACCTTGTGTTGGTTATTCATCCTCTAAATCCCATTGGAATTTTTTGAAAGACCTTAATTCAATGCCTTGAAAAATTCCCTGTATGTAATTAGTTTGAACTTCTCCCTATCATCATAAATTCATTATGCAACAATTACAACACATTGAGGAACCACATGATTAAAAAATCACTTCTAATGATCCTCCACTTACAGAAGTACATACAATTGAAACCATTTCCACATCCTCAAAACCATCCATAGAATTTCTCGAAGAGGATATGATTAATGACAAAATTATTTTTTGAGCAGATGATCCACCCCTTTTTAATAAAATTATTTTTTGAATAGGGTTTCTTATGTCAGTGTGCTTTAAGGTTAGGTCAAAAGTGATTCAAAATCATAAAAAATTGAGCTTGAGGTAGTGGAAAATATAACCAGGATTTTGATTTTTGATTTTGATTTTTTATTTCTTATATATATATATATATATATATATATATATATATATATATATATAAACCTTTGGGCATCTTTAAACATAGACGTGGGTTTTTAAAAACCAACCTATTTTTTCCAAATTGAATTTAAGATTATTAAATCAAGATAAATTTACTTTTACTTTAACATTCAACTATAAGTAGTGTTAAAGTAAAAGTAAATTTATCTTGATTTAATAATCTTAAATTCAATTTGGAAAAAATAGGTTGGTTTTTAAAAACCCACGTCTATGTTTAAAGATGCCTAAAGGTTTATTAAGTAAAAGTAAATTTATCTTGATTTAATAATCTTAAATTCAATTTGGAAAAAATAGGTTGGTTTTTAAAAACCCACGTCTATGTTTAAAGATGCCCAAAGGTTTATTATATATAATAAACCTTTGGGCATCTTTAAACATAGACGTGGGTTTTTAAAAACCAACCTATTTTTTCCAAATTGAATTTAAAATTATTAAATCAAGATAAATTTACTTTTACTTTAACACTACTTATAGTTGAATGTTACTTTAACATTACTTATAGTTGATTGTGTATTTTTTGGGTCCGGTGCCTTGTAATCATTGTTCATGTAAATGCTCTAAATATTACAAGATCATATCACAATAATTATTGTTTTAATATAATTTCTCTGATATTTCATGATTTTTTAAGCCTATATGTTCCTCTCACATTATGATTATATAGAAACACGAGCATGAAAGTAATAATCTATCTCCACATTTAGTTTGATTGCTATAAAGCTACCCTGTGGGAAATGTTGAACTTTATTTAATAGCTTCCCAATCCTTGCAAGCATCATTTAATGTTGCAACTGATATTAGTAAGAAGCTTCATTGTGCTGAAAAAAGCTGTAAATTTTATCCCAGGGTTTTTCATGATGTAACTTTACTTCTAATAAAAAATAGACTAACATTATTAAGCCTTTGCATAATTTTGATAACGATTGCACATGTTTTAATTTTATAAATGATGTTATTTTGTAGGTAAGGTTCCTTTTGAAAACATTTTATAACTACGTCAAAACTAGTTTGACGTAGTTACAAAATTTGATAAGGCTTGTCGAACCTTGAAAACAATGTGACCATCCTGAAGCATGGCCTTTGGTTTATTAAGACTTTTTCATTATTGAAAATCTGAGAATGGATTGAATATACTAGAATTTTCCTAAACTTTCTTTTCGGCCTTTGGACATTCATTCAAGGGCTTTCAATCTATTCATAAAATAGTAATATAATGAGATCAAAACCACTTTGACATAGTTACAAAATTTGACAAGGCTTGTCAAACCTTGAAAACAATGTGACCATCCTCAACCATAGTCTTTAATTTACTAAGACTCCTTCATTATCTAAAAATCTGAAAATGGATTGAATATACTAGAATTTTCTTAGACTTTCTCTTCAGCCTTTGGACATCCATTCAAGGGATTTCAATCTGTTCATAAAATACAATGAAATCAATACCACTTTGACGTAGTTACAAAATTTGACAAGGCTTGTCAAACCTTGAAAACAATGTGACCATCCTCAAACATGGCATTTGGTTTATTAAGACCCCTTCATTATCTAAAAATCTGAGAATTGATTGAGTATACTAGAATTTTCCTAGACTTCTCTTCAGTCTGGGACATTCATTCAAGGGCTTTCAATCTGTGTCATGAACAAAACAATTTTTAATCTGCTTGTTCATAGATTAAGGTTTTTCCAGATAGTGTCTTCTCTGAAAACTATCTTTCAATTACAACTTACAATACAGGATGGAAAATGACTGCATTGACATCTTCAAGCATTTCAGTCGGCGATGAGAAGCCGTCAGTCTTGAGGTAGAATAGGTAAAGACTTCTAAACATATTCCAATACATCTGCTTGCAATCACGAGGGAGAACACCAGGTTGCAACACATTTTTTAGTAATATCTGTGCGCTTTCATTTATGGTTTTTCTAAACATGGCAATGACATCCTCAACAGATGATGATGGATACTCTTTCATGTACAATGTCACGCAGTTCAGCTTTCCTTCCTTGGCCTCTCTCTGAAAAACATACCCATTCAATAATTTAGGTCCAGCTTGAAGATGAAATTTGCTAAGTATTTCAGAAGTGGCAAGTATTGATTACCTTGTAACTGTTAATATCATTCAAAAGCCGCCCGCAGATACTGAGAAGTTCCATGAGATTGTTATACTCAGGCTGGCAGATAATTTTCTCTGAAAACTTTGGCCCTACAAAATAAAGTGATAGAAAAAGAACTGGCTCCAAGGCAAATGATATTTTTCCATTTTCCATGTACTCCTGGATAGATGGTATGTTTCCAGTTTGTGACCACTCAGCCTCCTTCATCATTGAGCTCAATAATCTGTACCACTGTTCAAACAAGCACACAGTAATATTAATCAAGGTACTTTTTACCGAAGGAGCTTAGACAAAATATACAATATTTTTAGTTTAGGAAGGATACCCACAATTTTCCTGAAATAAACGCTGACATCTCGACCTTGCAAATCACAGGCATTTTGAACAATATCGTTGATAGTATTATATAGTGCAGAGAACAAAATTTGCACACTCTCTGACAAGCCAATTATCCCAGCAGGATCCCATCTGCAAAACATCAGAAACCAGTTAGTGGTGACCCTGTTGGTGATATGTATCTAGTATCTCTAAGGCCTAGATATCATTAGCACCGTAATTAGACATCTGATGTTTCTTAACAATGGCATTTGTTAGGGGAATTGATTTCAAAGTGGACTATTAAAAACTAAAATCATCAAAACAGCTATCCAATTGGCCACCATTTTGTAGATTGATGGATACAATTACCTACTAACAGCTTCAAGAAAACACTGTAGTTCTTCAGGGGAGCCCCCCACATCATAGAAGTCGTCTATTACTGTCGTGAGAACTGCATTCTTAGTCCATACCATGCGTGCAGCAGACATTTCAGGAGTAAAGATTGTTGCAGCAACGGAAAAATAGCAGTATACAAGTTTTTGTCGAGCGAAGTTAAGGTCACCAAATTTGGCATCTACAAACCATCTGTTATTGGAGACAGCAAGGTTAATGCTTATCAAATCCACGGTGCAAATATAAGCTTTTCATACCAGTGGTTTTGCTTCGATTGTCATTTCCATGAAATAAGAACTATATATTCATTTAGGTTTGTGCATACTTTTCCAACTCCTGCAGTTCCTTCTGCTGTATTGCTTGGCAGATATTGTAGTCCTTTTTGGCTAAAGTTAAGAACAATTCATTGCTTATACAGGGGATCCTGCAATCCAATTAGAAGGCCCAATGTTCAAGACTCTGTATGAATAAAAGATAAGTAATTTGATTTGTTATCTAGATGGAAGGTGTCGTAAAAATGAGCTAAGTCGAAAAATTACTTGTAAGAAGTCTTTCCAATCCAAATATCATCAACGCCATATTGTTCAATGTATCTTCTATGTTCTATCCGCTGCAAACTAGCCAACCAGGGGACACGCAATGCATACTGAACCTGCAAGGAATGGATAAACCCCACAAAGTTTAATGCCCAAAGATAATTTCAAAGATTGGCCATCTTTACCTATTTTTTATTTTTTTTACCTACCTCTCCTTCAAGGTCTTTCATAACTAAATTTTGGTCATTCATTGTACTGTTTTCTTGTCTTTTGGCGAGATAATTTTCAGATAAAGATTTTGCTTCTTCCAAAATGTTTTCCCCTGGGAACATCACCTGAGATGCTTTATACAAATTCAACATTGCTGTAACTCCTTGACCACTCTTTTCTACAGAAGGGAGGATGTCTCTGTCTCTCAAGTAACTGAGAAAGAAATCTACATAGATATCGGTTTCATTAAAATGTTAGCAAAATGTAATGAAAGCAGCATCCTTGAAATTTCATGTTATATGTTACCTGAAATTCCCCCCAAATATGTACAGAACTCCAGTGTTTGAATGGGAATATAAAATTTTAGTATTTACCTTCTTTAAACTTTTTATGTGATCCATAAGTGGTATGCATGCCTAACAAGAGGAAAATATAAACCTTATTTAACAATAAAATTTAGGAAGAACTGAGTGGTTTGTTCAGAAGACCTGGAGACACATCATATCCATTGCACCGTAAAAGCTTGAAACTAATTGAACTGTTAACTATGTCTGATGTTGATGATCTTCCCTCAATTATTGCATTTTGTGTCCAGCACCTGGCCAGCCAGAAAATTGATTTCAGAAAATATAGACACCAAGCATAGAAAGTATAGCATGCAATCGTAAGTAACATATTTAATTGTCAATTACCTATATACATAATCTAAAGCCTTATTTATCTCATTTTTGAAATGTCTTGCTATGCCTAATCGCTCCAGCCTATCTACCATTGAGAGACCAGTGAACAAATATATGGGGTAAACACTAGGCACTGCACCAACAAAAATAACGCCTGTTAATGTATGAAAATGATATAAAAAAATCGGTCTATTTATAAGAACATTTAAGGACTGACCTCCATTTCCAACATTTTGTAGGATTGAATTCAAATACTTGAGGCAGCTGAGTTTTCTAGTATACATTAGAGCACAAGCAGTTGCAGAGGGAGAATGAAAGAGTGAGCCATCTTTGTTCTGATGTACTAAAACTTTGTTCCAGTCAACTATGCTCCGAATTCCCTCAATTATATACATCAGGGATCCATCGTACTCATTCATGTGGTGTATTTCTGTGCTGCAAAAGCCAAATAACAGTAAAATTACAAGAAATGAAGGAAATTAATGATTGGATCTCGGAGGTTCTGAATAGATATACTAATGTCAAAAATACCTTTTGAGGATTTCTTCTCGTTTGGTGAACATTAGTTTTATAGAAGTTGAATCATAAGGGAGCTCCAAGCAGAGGGATCTTGCGTCATCCATCATTGCAGCAAATATAATGTCAAATCCAGTGGGATTATATTGGGCTTCCTCGGCTATCTTTTCAATATTTTCTCTTATAAATCTTAGACCTGCGGATGAATTTGGAAATGGCCTTGAAATATTAGAGCCTTATATCTTTTGAAGGAAAACAGAGAGAAGAAAGGAAGGCATAAGACACAAAAAAAAATACTAGCTTGTATTGACAAAAACACTCTCTTACATAGTACACCAAGAGAGCTTGAGCTCTTACTTCACCCAACCCTGTTCTGGCAGAGCTTTTCTGCTACCTAGTGTATATATTTTCACAGCTGTGTTTTTTTTTGTCTGAATTATATATATCTATATATTACTACCCTATATTTCCCGGCAGATCTTCGCTGCTCCATCTAATACAACAAGGAAGGCTTTAATGAAGACACATGGCTAAACAGTAGACTGCACCTACAAACATTAATAAACAGCTATTACATATTGAAATTCAGTGACAATTTTTATATTTATGGGCTCAAGAAACAGTGATGCATTCGATGAAGACTGCACTGCAAATATGAGAGATCAGCTGGATGGGGAATAAGTCAAATCTGAAATCAGCAGGGGTTGGGATTAAACATTCTAACACTCCCCCTTAATCACAACTACAGCCATCTTGTACGCCAAAACAATCTATTAGATACTCGAAGCTTTTTTTTCCTAATAGCTTTGTGAAGATGTTTGCATACTGATCTTCGGATCTACAGAATTCCAAATAGATCTCTTTGTTGTTGACTAGTTTTCTAATAAAATGGTATATGGTGTCTATATGTTTACTCCTTTTGTGAAATACATGATGCTTGGATAATGTAATTGCCAAGTTGTCATAGAAAATCTTCATTGACTCTTCTTTTTTGTGCATCAAATCTACTAACATCTTTCTCATCCATATTGCTTGATGTGTTGCTCATGTTGTTGCTTCATACTCTGCTTCTACCGATGAGAGAGTGACAATGTACTATTTCTTAGATGCCCATGATATTTCCCCTGTTCCAAAGTGAAAAACATGATTGAATGTATTTTTCCTATCATCAATGTTGCCTGCACAATCACTGTCTATATATCCTATGAGTTTGAACTCATTTGACGTTGAATATAGAATTTGAGGGTTGTCATTCCACTCACATATCTCAAAATTCTTTTTCCTGCTTACCAATGAGAGTCTTTTAGAGACTCTATGAACCTTAAAATAAGGCTCACATTATAAATTATATATGGCCTTGTGGCTATCACATACATCAGACTACCAACAAGTCTTTTATACAATGTTAGATCAACATTAGATCCTTTGTCATCCTTGCTTAACTTCAAACCTATTATGACTGGTGTCGGTGTTGGTGTTGTCTTAGAGTTTATTGTATTGAACTTTTTCAAAATATCCTTGACATATTTGGCTTGAGAAATGAAAATGCCATTTTCAGATTGATTCACCTCAATCCCAAGAAAATACTTTATGTCACCCAGATCAGCGATTTCAAATACTTTCTTCATGGCTCCTTTCAATAAACCAATTGATAAGTCATATGTGAATATCAAATCATCAACATACAAACATAAAATTAGAATTTAACCATGTTCATTAATCTTTGTATATAGTGTATGCTTGTTGTTGCATCTACTAAAGTCATTCTCTAAAAGATAAGAATCAATTTTGCTATAGCATGCTCTAGAATCTTGCTTGAGTCCATAGATAATTTTCTTGAGTTAGTAGACCTTGTCGTCATCACCAAAGATCTCATTTTCTAGTGGTTACTCCACATATACTTCTTCTTCTAGAAAACCATTCAAAAATACAAGTTTTACATCCATCTGATATACTGGCCACTTGTTTTGAGTTGTTATAGCTAATATTGTTCTTACCATGTCTAGACAAGCTACTAGAGCAAATGTTTCATTGTAATCAACCCCAGGTTGCTATGAAACCCTTTGCTACCAGCGTTCGTTATGCTTCTACACATCTCCTTTTGCATTAAACTTGATGTTATAGACCCACTTTACTCCTATCACGACTTTTCCTTCTGGAAGATCCACTAAATCACATGTATGATTCTTCTCTATAGCATCAATCTCTTCATCTATGGCTTGTGTTCGATTTTCATCTTTTATTGCTTCTTCAAAATGCACTGGATCAACTGCTTTTGAAAACAAAACAACATTATGCTCATCTTCATTTTGATCATAGATATCCCTCAGTCTTCTTGTTTATTGTTTCCTTATACTTGCTAATGTTGAGTTTGACATATCACTTGTAGTATAATATGAAGAATTTGGACTTGACAGTCCTGCACCTAGAATTCATGTTGTAGAAGGTGTTGTTTCAGTTGTACCTTGTGATATTTGTTGTTCATTTGATGGAGTTCTTGCTTGAATGCATGAAGATGTCCTTATACTTGATGAAGGTGTCACTCGCAGACCACTTTGTTGAGCTTGGTTGGGTATGGAAGGAGGTACCAGAGAGGGAATACTTGCTTGAGTCAATACTTCATTATCATCTTGAGGTAAACCTGTTACAATACTCACTATTTTCTCCAAACTTCCATCCCATGCTTCTTATTTTATGAATTGCACATCTCTACTGATTATCACATTTTAGGTTATTGGATTATATAATTTGTAAGTTTTTGTGTCCTCATTGTATCTTACAAACAAACATTGTTCTCTCTTGTTGTCAAAATTCTTTTTCAATTCATTTTGGACATGTGCATATGCCACACAATCAAACACTCTCATATGAGAAACACTATGCTTTCTTCCACCCCATGTTTCATGTGGAATCATGTTCTTAACACTCTTTGTTAGGCATCTATTCATTATGTAGACTGCATATGCTATAGCCTCTACCTAATACTCAATTAGAAAATGTTTGGCCTTCAACATATCCCTGGCCAAGTCCATGATTATTCTATTCTTTCTCCCTGCCACACCATTTTGCTAAGGTGTATACCTAGCTATAAACCGCTTGTGGATTCCATGATCCTTGCGAAAATTCAGAAAACAATTTTAGATATATTTGCCACCTCTATCTATTATCAGAACTTTGATAGGGTCTGCTTTGCTTCTCAACTAAGGATTTGAATAGGCTAAAAATATTGAAAACATCAAAGTTATGCTTCATAAAATACACCCATGTCTTTTTGGTGTAGTCATCAATGAAATGCCAAAAAATAAAAGCATCCACCAATTGAAGGTGTTTGTATTTGTCCACACAAATTAGAGTGAACAATCTCCAATTGTGTCTTTGCTCTAACTGACTTGTCAATTGGGAATGACTCTTTGTGTTGCTTTTCCAAAATGCACCCTTCACATACTCTATTTGGTTTTTCTATCAGCAACATACCTTTAAAAATAAAATCAGATAACTACATTACATGAAAAACAAAGAATTGGCGTTTCGAGCCAAAGCTAGGCCCATCCTCAGGATTGCTAAAAACATGAGCATGGGCCTAGCTTTGGCTCGAAACGTCGATTCTTCATTTTTTATATAACACAGTTATCCGCTTTTATTTAATTTATTATTGGGTAATCATGAACAATCTTAACATACCTTTTACCATTATTTTCCTGTGTAGCAAATTTAGACCTCTAAAATTCAAGTGTTTGAATTGCAAAGCCAACGCCAATTCTCATAATTAAGTTCTAATTGGAAAGCTCCATGTTCAACTATATCTTGTTGAGCTAAATGTGGTGCTATTGAAGGAATTGTTGAAAGGTGAGCTTGAACAAATTTTGCCCCCAAATCTGCTTTCAGCCTTAAAGGAAATATTCCATCGTTGGTCATTTGGACTTTGGCTATTAGTTGACTTCTTGAAAATTGGTCTAAAATTACACATTATTTTTTAAAAACACTCTATACCCCTTTTGAACAAGTTGCCCAATGCTCATCAAATTATACTTTAAATTTGAAACATAGTAAAAATATGGAATAAGCTTTTTCCACCTACTTAGTTAGAATATTGACATTCCCTTTTCCCATGACTAAAACTCTATTATCATTGCTCAAAGTAACATCTAATTTTATTGACATCTCTGGACAGATTTTTTTTTCTAAATTGTCTTTCGTATGATTACTACACCCTAAATCTAGAAACCAAACATCTTTTGGACTCACCTGAATAACATTGCATGCTAAAAACATAGTATCCTGATTCTAATTTTTTCTACATAGTATTTGAATAACTTTGCTTATTGAATCAATCTATCTTTTCAACACCCATGCATAATGAACATACTTTTTGTAGTAATGACATTCAACTTGAGACTTGCCATACATTTGGCCATGAGATTGATTCTGACTTGGATTTTGGTTGGTGTTGCTAACACTTGAATGTGCTAGACTGGTTTTTTCACCTTTTGATGATTTTTTCATTCTTTCTTTGAAGTTAGATCTCCCTCTACCTCTACCATGACTAATAGAAACTTATGACTTGAAAGCATGCTCCAAAGAAGAGTAAGAAGAGTGACTTAGCCTATGTGCATGACAAATTAAAGATGTATGAAGATCATCTACAAAAAAATATTTCATATTTTTTGTCTCTTCTATAGCCACAACAATAAACTCAAACTTTATGGGTAGGCTCGTCAATTTTTTTTTACCATTCTCTTGTCTTCAAGAATCTTATTATGATATCTGATTTGATTAATTAGACCAATAATTTGAGTAAAAAATGAATCTATAGATTCATAATTCTTCATAGACAGTCTCAAAATCTATTCTCAACATTTGTAACTTCACAATTTTTACCTTAGCCATACCTGGATACATGGTACAGAGGATGTCACATGTTTGCTTTGATTTTGTTGTTGTTGCAATACTTGGGAAAACAATTTCATGCATTTCCTGAAAGATGTAGAAGAGTGCCTTTGAATATATATATATCCTTGAACAAATCCTTCTCACCCTGAGATAATGCATGATGTTGCATTGTTGCATCAGCAGATTTAGGGAAGCCATTCACCACAAACTCCCATATATCTTGAGAACTACACAAAGCCTTCATTGTGATTGACCAATACTCACAGTGCTTGCCAGTAAATTGAGGAATCTAGAGATTAGTAAGACTTGTCTCAGAAGAAGATGCCATTGTTGGCTTTGATACTAGATGAAGGAAAATAGAGAGAAAAAAGAAAGGCAGAAGACCAAAAAAAATACTAGCTTGTATTGATAAAAACAGTGTCTTACATAATATGTATGTAAGAACCCTTCACGGGTTCTACTACTGAACTTCATTTTTTTTTGTTTTGTTTTGAAGGTTTTATGAATTTTTTTGTGTTTTCAGGGGGTTTGAACAAAAAAACACATACTGAAAGTAAAACTAGTCTATTGAGAATAAATTTTGAACAATACTGAGACTTCTTTTATTGTCATATATTATTCCATTCACTGAATAAGAGTCCAAGGCCTTATTGATAATAAATATAATATGAAAAAGCAAATTCCGATAATTAAATGAACCGGATATAATTGTGATCTGCAGATACCATCATATGTTTACCTCCAAAAGAAGCTGCAGACACTTTGTCTTCTATGACCAGCAATTCCTTTCTATTCACATGTACTGTAGCACATCACTATTCACGGGTACTGTAGCATGTTACTATTCACTATACTGTAGCAGCAAATAAAACCTCTGAAAATAATCTCTTTCAATCAGAAAATAATTTGCATCTCCAGTCTCTTAAATCTGATCCAAATTTCACCAAATTCATCCAATTGAAATACCAAATAGAGCCTTTGATTGAGACCCTCCCAAAATCAACAAGTTCACTGGGTATTTCACCAGCTCAGATGATTGCTCACAAAAGAACTACGTTCTTCAATCGCTGCTGCAGGGAGAAACCCTCGTTCTCCAAGCAAATTCAAACCCCTCAAAATGTTCTCCAAATGCAATCATAATGAATTTCTTCAAAAAAAAACCTTATATCTCCTCAAGCAAGTTGATTTCCTTCAAAAACATCATTTAAATTAACTTTGAATTTCACTTTTAATTTTCCAATATTTTGGGCACCCATTTAATTATAATAATTAATTGAAATATGGCCCCCTTCTTCATGATGGTCGACCCCTTCATTACATCACTTAAGTTATAACATAAATTTACATTAAAACTCTATAATATAAACTTCAATTAAATTAATATTTATTTTAAGTTCAAATTAGCCGGATGATAAGTGATTGAATCTGCATATGACCAGACCATACTACTAAAAATAGCAGGGGTGCTCCACTTACTAAAAATAGTAAGTCAAGCAAATGGCATCCAAAAGACCCCGAACGAAAGCCAAACTGAAAAATTCTGATAATTGAAGCCAAGGCATGCCTCAACAAGACCCTCTATCCTCCATATTAGCCTACGAGAGCCACATAATAGGCTAATCTCAAGTATTGAGAGATGTCATCTGGAAGAGGACATTACAATGTACCAAAAAAGCTTGAGTTCTTACTTCACACAGCCCTGTTCTAGCAGAGCTTTTCTGCTGCCTGCTGTGAATCTCTTTCACGGCTCTGCTTTTTTGGCTGAATTATATATATCTATATATTACATCGCATATTTCTTAGCAGAGCTTCGCTGCTCTGTTTAATACAAGAAGGAACGGTTTAATGAAGACACATGGCTAAACAGTAGACTACACCTACAAACATTAATGAACAGCTAACATATTGAAAGCCAACGATATTTTTGATATTTTTTGGCTCAAGAAACAGTGATGCATTCAATGAAGACTTCGCTGCAGATATGGGAGATCAGCTGGATGGTGAATAAGTCAAATCTGAAGTCCGCGGATGGTTAGGATTAGACCTTCCAACATCTTCTATAGGATCAAATTTGATTTTACTCTTGGTAACATCCCAAATTTGGAAAGCATGGCAACAGAGTTTAACACCAAGTAAATCATAGTCACCAGGTGGCAGGAGACACAGGAGGACAGATATGTCATTTTATATCTTTTAGGTGAACCCTTTTTGAGGGGGACTAGGTGAATATAGTTTTTTAATTCCCCAGAAGTCTTATGACTTTGTGTCTATACAAATATAAGCAAATTTTCTGTTTGACAAAGCAAACTACTGGAATAAAAAATAAAATTATATAAATTGTAGAAGACTAGTTTTTAAGTCAAATTGCAGTGCATCTTAGCAGCATATAAGATATCATGAAGCAAAAGTTGGTCCAAGAAAAAGAAATTAGTCTTACCCATTTCCATATTGTTATTGTCAACATTCCATGTTCTAAGGGCAATAATGCACGCCAGTGTGTGAGAGAGTCTGTCTTTCACATAAGGCAAGTCTGATAATCCCCAGGATCCATCGTGAAGTTGATTGGCCATTATCCATGAAAGACATTGCGGAAACTGTGGTAATTGAGAGTTTTCCAAAGAGGGAACCCTGGCCACCCAGGCTGTATCATAAGCAGAAATAGATGTCTGCCTGTTATCGATTTCTGAGAATAACCTTCTTATCCTGATGATATCTCTATCTATATATGGATTGTTTTCCTTCTCTTCGACAATCTGCAAAGCAATGAGTTGCATAGTCAGTGAATCTATTACAGACATGATGCTTTCCAAAGTCAGTTCTGACAGGTTCTAAAACTTATCAGATTTCATTCTCCTGCAATAACCGGGCATGTCAACAGAGTTTTTAAGTTGCAAAGCAAAACTACAGGGACATCCAAAAAGTAATGTACAAAAAGTAGATAAACAATATGTGGCTATAAACCTACTTTGGAGGCATCTTCAACAAAGAGGTTACTTGCAGCCGCGGGGTCCTGGTAGCGTCTTTCCTCATACATCTGTAAATGTTTTAAAGTTGTAATATAAAATTACACTGTATTTTCTGGGACATCGAAAAAGTAACATATAAAAGTAGATAAACAATATGTGGCTATAAACCTACTTTGAAGGCATCTTCAACAAAGAGGTTACTTGTAGCCCCTGGGTCCTGGTAGCATCCTTCCTCATACATCTGTAAATGTTTTTAAGTTGCAGAGCAAAAATACATTGTATTTTTTGGGACATCAAAAAAGTAACGTATGATAAATAGATAAACAATATGTGGTTATAAACCTGCCTTGGAGGCATCTTCAAAAGAGAGGTTACTTGCAGCTCCGAGGTCCTGGCAGCATCCGTCCTTATACGTCTGTAAATATTTTTAAATTGCAAAGCAAAACTATATTGTATTTTCTGGGACATCGAAAAAGTAGCATATAAAAAGTAGATAAATAATATGTGGCTGTAAACCTACCTTGGAGACATCTTCAAAAGAAAGGTTACTTGTAGCAAGGTTACTTGTAGCCCCAGGGTCCTGGCAGCGTCCTTCCTCATATATCTGTAAATTAGAAGACTCTAGGAACAAACAATAAAAATAATTCATTTCAAAGTTGTTTATATGAAAAACATGAGTATAAGAGAGAACAAATTTTAAAAAATTGGAATAAAAGAACTTCCCTATGTTACAGATTGTTCATTGGACCCACCTTGTAAATTTTAAAATCTTCTTTGAATGTTATCCATTTAAATGTAATTTATTGTGGCCACACCTATTATGAGTGTAGGTGTGTAAGGTAAACATATTTTTAAAAAAATATATAATAATATAAGTAAAAGAAATAAGAATTGATTAATGAGATGTGAGTGCATTGGTTAAGTAGTTTGGTTATGTCTAATCCTACTGAAGTTCAACTTATGTTGTGTCATGATAAGCTTGTTTTCACTCAATCAAATAAAAAAGAAGTAAGAACTCAGTTACCCAATCAAATTTGGCACTAAAAAAATAAACTGCTGACATCAACCAAGACACACCAAAGTAGCAAATAGTCTGTATATGTAAAAGCTTATCATGTTGTGTCATGATAAGCTTGTTTTCACTCAATCAAATAAAAAAGAATCAAGAACTCCTCTACCCGATGAAATAAAAGAAGCAAAAACTTGTTTACCCAATGAAATTTAGGAAAAAAAAAAACTTACCTTTTGTTGAAAAAATAGACTGTTTACATCCACCACTCCTTTACCCAATAATATAAAAGAAACAAGAACTGACATTTGTATAACTAATGATTAAATTTGACATTAAAAAAATAAGCTTGCCTTTTGTTGAAAAAATAGACTGTTTACATACACCACCAGACACCAAAGTAGTAAATAGTCTGTACATGTAAACTCTACACAATCATATACAGACATTTGCAATCATAACCTTCTACATGAAACTAAAATCTATAGAATCAAATAATTCTTGGAGAGTTTATTTTAAAACTGTACACTCATACCAACAATCATTTAAACAAGTAAATACACAAGAAGGATTTTACAGAACAATTGGCATAAATGATGTTATAAATCATCTCATTTACATGGTAATTTGGATTTTAAACAATTGCAATTTACTTACCACATGGACTAATTCTGATGGATCTAAAGCTTGCATTTCTTGACTGCCATGGAGAAAATCTTGCGGGTGGGTATGGAGATGGAAGCCTGGTTGTGACAAACACTCCAGAATTTGAGAAGATAGAAAAGCTCTGCACTCCCATATTTGATTCCTCAGAGTATATGCTATGAGTACTTAATCCATGGTATTTATTAAGAGAACGGATCGAATGGGTTTAATGGAGTAACTTATGGAAGTTATTGCTATAAAGAAAGAAAAGCATGAGTCTGCATCAACGTTGGGATGATTACTCAAGTGATATACACAGTGAAATTATTATTTGGAATGTGAATATGAATTCACTGTGTTTGTTGACCAGTTGTTTGAGTGATTTCAACTAAACCATATGTTAGCGTGTTAGATGGTGTGTCTTCACTGTTGACCATATTAAACAGTTTGGAATTAATCTATACCATGAAATCTTTTGAACAAATCAAACAGAAGTGCCTAAACTGGTTCAAATGGTTGGTATACCAAAGGTGTAGATTAATTTGGTTGGCATACCAAAGGTGTAGATTAATTCCAAATTGTTTGGAATAAATTTATTGTTAATATTATTTTGGACAAATTTGAATAGATTAAATAAAATTGAATATTAAGAAGAAGATTTTTCCTTGCAGAAAAAAACAACATAGACCACCATTTCCTTGGAACAATTCAAAGAGGAATAATATTACATTATTATTTAGATTGGGTCACGTAGAGAGCCAAATATGCCAATGTTCTTACATAGTTGTTGAAAGCGTGGTGCTGACCAAAACACTTATGATTAATGGTCAGAGTTCTTAACAAGACAAAACACTTATACCTAATGGTCAGAGTTCTTACAAGACCAAAACACTTATAATTGGTGGTCAGAGTTTACAAGAAGACTGTTATGTTAGATTTGTCATATTTTAATAAAGGTAATATAAAATTTTTATGTCAGATTTGTCATATTTTAATAAAGATAATATAAAAATTTTATGTTAGATTTGTCATATTTTAATAAAGACAATATAAAACTTTTATGTTAGATTTGTCATATTTTAATAAAGATAATATAAAATTTTTATGTTAGATTTGTCATATTTTGATAAAGACAATATAAAACTTTTATGTTAGATTTGTCATATTTTAATAATATAGAACTATTTTAAACAAAATTATCGACAAGATTTATTATATTATAGTCTTTTTCAAAATGATTCTTGTTATTTTTATTAAGTTATGACAAATTTAATATTTAATCATTTTGAATAAAATTATGATATGATAAATTTTATTGATGGTCTTGTTCATAATGATTTTGAGATTGTATTTATTTAGATTTGACAAATCTAACATCAAAGTTATTTTGAACAAAGCTATGATATGACATGTCTTGTTAAGAACTTTGACTATTTAATTATAGATATTTTGGTCAGCACAAACACTTTCAGAACTTTGATATATTTGGCTTTGTACATGGCCCAATCTAACATATCTATTAAAATTTAAGAGAGAGAGCAATTAAATAATGTTGATGGGAATATAAAATGTCATTGAAATAATATTTATAAATCTAGGTAATATGTTTATTGTGATCAACACACCACCATTTGTATAGGGTTTGATTTAAGTTAAAGGTGTCGTGCAATTATTTTTTCAAAATATTAAAGTCTCACTGGTCACATACACATAATCTAAGTAAAAAAAAATCACACTTTACATCTATGGCCACATGCACTTTTATATTTGCCTAAGCCTAAATACCACTTTAACCTTTCCACTCGAGTCCTTTGTATTGTGTGGATTCACCCACATTGTAGAGTGAATTTCATATATTAATTGATCGAGGCCTCAATTTATTTAAAAAGACTTAAAGACATTTTGCAAGTCCATGATTCTATTACCTTTAGATAACCGTCATGTGCCTTTTGTTTGGGGCCAACAGTTTTAGTTGTATTTTGACTACTGTGACTTCATATTTGTATTCTGCATGCCACATGTTTTATTCTAATGTTTCAAATTTTAATAAATGTGGTGCATATTTTACTTATGTTTTTAAAATGTGACCACAACTTTATATTTTATGCATAGGGAAGGGTAGACTTGTTCAATTATAGAATGGATTTATCTTTTCAACGTATTTGCATTCATGGGGTTTATAAAGCCATTGTGAAAACAAAGCCACTCCATTACTTTGTTAGCCCGTGGCCTATAAGCAACTGCTACTTGCCTCATATTCATATTGAAACTTTATTAAATTGATCAACATTTTTATAAATATAATATATTCTGATCTTGGAATATGGTTAAAAAAAAAGAAAAGTAAGGTGGAGCTCTGCGATGGGGAGACGACTAGTCACCTTTCATTAATGGTGCTCTACGCTTGCTTTCGTCTCTTTTGGTTCCCTTTGCCTTCTTGGTACTTGTATGGTTGTTTGTCTTTTGGTGGTCAAGGGTGCTTTGCGGTTGTGGTTCTTATCCCGGTCTTTCACTCTTTTATGTTTTTTGTTTATGGTTTTTGCTAAGTCTTTAGGTTGCTTTTACCATATGGTTTTTCATTTTATGTGCTCCCTCCCTAGTTCCCTCCTTGTGTGTACTTGTAAGGAAGTTAGTAAATGCATTTAGTTCTTTTGGCTTATGGAGGTGGATGGCCGTGTTGGAAATATTGTCATTGATGTCAAGGTCTAGTATTGGTGATAAATGCCCCATTGCATTTAGTGGTGTTTTTAATATTCATATCTTGGCTAATGTGTGTTAATATTTATTTAATATTAACGAATATATTTTTGGTCACATATAAGTCAAAAGAGGGCCCATGGAGAAGTCAAAGAATCACGGGGTAAAGAAAAAAAAAGGAATGGGACGCATTTTCTCATGAAAAGTCATCTTGAGGAATTCCAAGAGTCACCATGTAAAGACAAAAGAGGGTATAACGCATTTTTCTATGAAAGGACACTTTGAGGAATACGAAAAGTCACCAAAATAAAGATAAAAGAGGAAAGAACACATTTGCTTATGAAGAGTCACCATGTGACTTTTTAAATGCAAGGATACGAAGGGTCATGCAAGTTTGGTTTTTAATATTCATCCATTATTTTATTGAGGATAAGTCAAAAGAGGGCCCAAGAAGTCAAAGAATCACAAAGGAAAAGTATGGTCTGTTGAATCTTGAATCCAAGAGCATGTAAAGACAAAGAGTCATTTGGAAAGCTATAAATAAAGGCTTGAGAAGCCATTTGTAATATGCAAGAGAGTGCATGGTTTGTATTTGTTTTAGAGGAGAGAAAAACAAGATATATTGTAGAGTTCTATCATTCGTTGAGTAAGCAACATTGAGAGATAGTTGTGTTTTATACACAACAGGGGTTGGTGCTCTTGTGGGTTGATGCTCATAAATCTTTGCAAGGGGTTGGTGCTCATAAATAGTTGTTGTATTGATGCTTGGCAAAGGGGTTGGTGCTCCTGCAAGTTGATGCTTGAAAAATTTGTAATTTGAGTTGGTGCTCATTCATATACTTGAGATTGTTCTCCGTGGTTTTTCCCATTTTGGGTTTCCACGTAAAAATACTCTCTCTCTCTCTCTCTCTCTCTCTCTCTCTCTCTCTCTCTCTCTCTCTCTCTCTCTCTCTCTCTCTCTCTCGTGTGGTGCATATTATTGTTTCAGTTTTATTGCATATCTTGAATGCATGACTAAGTGGTTAAAGAAAAGAAATCAGATTAAGTGGTTAAAGAAAATAAATCAGATTAAGTAAAAGATCATAGCTGCGGATCTAATTATTGTAATTAGATGTCTAATTATTGTTTGGATGAGATATATATAATAGATGCTAGGGAGTAAGAGAGCATAATTATAATAAACTGATTCACCCCCCCCTCTCAGTATATTTCATGCTTAACAATTGGTATCAGAGCAGCTTCCTTTAGAAAAAGTTTTACAGCTTGAAGGTAAATCAAAAAAGCACGATGGCTAGATCACATGAAAAAAAATTACAAATAAGGCACCTTTGTTTGATGGGACAAATTATGCTTTTTGGAGCATAAGGATGAAAACTTATTTGTTGGCCCTTGGATTCGACATTTGGCAAGCAGTGGTGGAGGAATATGAAGAGCCATAGACACTTATAACTACTTCGATAGAAAATAAGGCAAGTGAAAATAATGTTAAACCTTTAAATGCCATTTTATGTGGTTTATGTGAATCAAAATTTGTTAAAGTTATGCAATGCAAATCTGCTCATAAAACTTGGGTAAAACTTGAAAATATTTATAAAGGTGATGGAAAGGTTCAGCAAGCTAAGCTTCAAAAGACAGTTTGAAGATGGAAGAAGAAGAAAATATAACAAGTTATCTTTTGTGGGTTGATCAAATAGTTAATCAGATTTAAGGTCTTGGAGAAAAGTTGGAAGAATCAATTATGGTATAAAAAGTTTTGAGATCTCTACCATTGAGATATGATGCAAAAGTTTCAGCAATTGAAGAGATGAAGAATTTAGCCAAGATACAGATGGATGAGCTACATGGTATTCTTACGACATATGAGATGTGGACCAAACAAGAGAAACCCTCAAAGAGAGAAGTTGTTTTCAAGACATCAAATAAAGAAAAGGCTAAAATTCAAGAATCAAGTGATAGTTCTAGCGATAATGAAGATGACAACGGAGCTCTATTCATTTGCAAGTTGAAAAAGCGTATAGGTAAATATTTAAAAAAATTAATTTTTAAATGTTTTAATTATGGAAAGATTGGACATTTTGAAGCTGTGTCTAGATAAGGGTAATGGTGACAATGAAGAAGGAAAGTTTATATACAAGAAGAATTTCAAAAAAAAATTAAGAAGGGATTCGAGAAGAAGAGTTTGTATTCCAAAGATCCTAGCTCAGTTGAAGATAGTGGAGTCAGTGATTCAGAAGAAGAAGAAGAGAATCTATTCATGGTCATACATGAAGATGCCTCCGTAAACAAAAGTATAGATGATCAAGAAGAAAAACATGATGAAGCCGAAGTGAATTTGGAAGGAGAACTCATTTGTGCCTTAGAAGAGTTAAATTCTCTTGAAAATAAGAATCGGATATTAAAGCTCCAGATCGAAAAAATTGAAAATAAGTCAAAGTAAACAATTGAATATCTACAAGCACACTTTGAAGAAGCCAAGAAGAATGAAAAAGATCTAACGACACAGTTGCAAAAAGTAAGTGAAGAATATGAAAGGTATGTTATTGAAATTGCTTCTTTAAAAATAAATCTTGAGAAAATAAATAAAACAATCAATGATAAAGCAACCAATGATTCAAAATTTGAGAATAACACTAATATGTTGAATAAGATATTAGAAAGTCAAAGATTAATGTCAGATAAGATAGATATTATATTTAAAAAAGAGAAAAGGGAAGCCACTACTTTCACAAACAAAGTTAACACGGAAAAAGGAAAGAGCTATGTTGAAGCTCTTACAAAAGAGAAAATAAAAATAGAAGAAGTTAAGAATATAGAGGACATCTCAAACAAAGAAGGCTGGAAGGAACAAAGCTATAAACGACAATCAGGTTAGAGATACACAAACAAGTCCTATTTTTATGATTATTGTTTTTATTTTAATGGATATAATCATAATAAAATAGAATGTCGAAAAAGGGCTAACAATTTTAGAAATAAGGAGGAAACTCATACAGAGTCAAGCAGAAACCACAACTCTTTTGCTCCTCTATCAAGCTTTAATGAAGAGGCCATAATATGTTACAAGTGTAATAACTTTGGATACATGCTCGGTACTGTAGAAGTGTGTTTGAGTCAGTCAAGAAAGACCATAGTTTTAAGGCTCCATTCATCAAGAATAAAGTCCATATAGGTTCATCACTGAAGAAATAACCTAAAAAATCTATGTTGGTACAGACAACTTTGCATGCAAGAAATGAATAAAAGCCATGGTTCATTGACAGTGGATGTTCAAGGCACATGACAGGAAACAAGATCAAGTTCATAACCTTGAAGAAGATCAATGGTGGCACAATGAAATTTAAAGATAATATTACTGCCAAAATTATCAAAAAAGGTACACTAAGTTTGGATAATGGTAGAACTAAAATTGAAAATGTTTTGTATGTCAAAGGTCTTAAGCATAATCTTTTGAGTGTAAGTCAAATGTGTGATTAGGGGCACACACAAAAGTTTTATGTAGAAGGTTGTGAAATTAAGAGAAAAGATTTAGATGTGTTGGTTGTAGATGCTCAGAGAACAAGCAATAATTTGTATGTGTTATCAGACATCAAAGGTCAAAGATGTTGTTTGAGTTAAATTGAATAAAGTTGGCTATGGCACAAAAGAATAAGACACATAAATTTTGATAATCTTGTCAACATCAGTAAGAAGCAGGCAGTCAAAAATATACCAAAGATTACAAAGCCATCTAACACGCTTTATGAACCTTGTCAGTATGAGAAGCAAGCCTGAAGGCAGTTCAAAACAAAAGAGTACTCGATCACTCAGATGTTAGAGCTTATTCACACTAATTTATGTGTACCTATGAGAACTCAAAGTAATCAAGGTGAGAAAATTTTAATGTTGCTTATTGAATATTTTTTACATATGACTTGGGTAATGTTTTGAAATAAAAAATTAGAAGTTTTTAGACATTTCAAAACATTCAAAGCATTAGTTGAGAATGAAACCAGTTTGAAGATTAAGTGCCTAAGATCAGATCGACGAGGAGAATTCATGTCAGATCATTTTATTGAGTTTTGTGAAGAACATGGAATAAAGAGATATTATTTAGCAGCTAGAACTCTACAACAAAATGGAGTAGTTGAACAGAGAAATAGAATAGTTTAGGAGATGGCGATGACAATGCTAAATAATTTCAAGATACTAAATAAATATTGGAGAGAGGTAGTTTTTATATCAGTGCATATTCATAATAGATCATTATTGAGAGTCAACAGTGACAAGACTTCTTATGAGCTATAGAAAGATAAACTAACAATAGTTGATTATTTTAGAGTTTTTGACAATAGATGCTTTATAAAGAGAATCAATGAAAAATTGGGTAAGTTTGAATCTAGAGTAGATAAAGGTATATTTATTGGTTATTCTTGAAAAAGTAAAGCTTATAAATGTTATAATAAAAGAACCAAAAAAATAGTTGAAAGTACAAGTATCAGAATAGAAGAAGATGGAACATAAAAAATCAGTGACCCATTAGACATTATTGAAATCATTGAAGATGAAGACTGAAGAATCAGATGAAGATGAGAAGAATGAAAAAAAGGATACCAAAACCTCATCTAAATATGTCTAGAGAAATCATAATGAAAGTGACATCATCAGGGACATAAATGAAGGAATTTGCATCAAAAAAATGATGGTAAGTGAATATGAGCAAGTTAATTTCTCTTTGTTATCCAAAATTCAGCCTAAAACTTTTTCAGAAGCTAGACATGATAAGCATTGAGTTAAGGCAATGGATGAAGAATTAAATCAGATAGAAAAGAATGATACTTGGGAATTAGTGCCTAGACCAAAAGATCACAATGTGATAGGAATAAAATGGGTTTACGAAAATAAGTTGAATGAAAATGGAGAAGTGACTAAGAATAAATCATAATTAGTATGTAAAGGATATACTCAAATTGAGGGAATAAATTTTGAAGAAACTTTTGCACTAGTGGCAAGGCTAGAGGCTATTAGAATGTTTCTTGCATATGCAGTGTTTAAAAATTTTAAAGTATTTCAGATAGATCTCAAATCTATCTTCCTAAATGAGAATTTAGAAGAAGAAGTCTACATTGATCAGTCTAAGAGATTTATTCTCTCAAATATTAATAGCCATGTATGCAAATTAAATAAAACATTGTATGGATTGAAACAAGCTCCCAGAGCTTGGTATGCAAGACTTGATAAGTACCTGCAGGATCAAAGTTTCAAGAGAGGATTTGCTGACAGTAATCTCTACATTAAAATAGAAGGTGAGCATCAATTAATTGTTGTGCTATATGTTGATGACATCATTTCTAGAGGAAACATTGAAAAGATGACAAAACAATTTTCTGAAAATATACAAAAAGAATTTGAGATGTCTATGCTTGGAGAATTGTTATTTTTCTTAGGGTTACAAATATTTTAGTCAGATAAAGGGATTTTCACATCTCAAAGTAAATATGTCAAGAAAATTTTGAAGAAATCTGGCTTTAAAAATTGTCCACCAATTGGCACACCAATGAGTATAGAAAATAAGGTGAGCACGGATGAAGATTCACCTATTATAGATTAATTTTTGTATAGATCTATGATTGGTAGTCTTTTATATTTATAGCATCAAGGCTAGACATCATGCATGTAGTAGGTATGGTTGCAAGATATCAGTTAGCTCTAAAAGACAATCATGTTTAGTTGGTGAAGAGAATATTTAGATATATCAAGGGGATATTGGATTATAGATTGTGGTATCCTACAGGGAGAGATTTCACTTTGGTTGCTTATACAGATTTAGATTGAGCAGGTTGCTTGGATGATAGAAATAGTACAAGTGGAGGAGCTTTCTTTCTTGGTGATAGCTTAGTATCATGGCTAAACAAAAACTAGAATTCAATATCACTTTCTACAGCTGAAGCATAATATAATGCAACGGTATTATGTTGTACTTAAGTGCTTTAGATGAAGCAAACTTTGAAAGATATCAAGGTAAAATATGATGAACCTATTTCTATTTTTTGTGAAAACACAAGTACTATTAATATTTCAAAGAATCCAATGATGCATTTAAGAATAAAACATATTCCCATCAGATATCACTTCTTGAGAGAGCAGGTTGTAGATAATTAAGTTAAGATAGAATATATCAGTACTACAGAGCATATTGTAGATATTTTCACAAAGGCACTACCAAAAGACACATTTGAGTATCTGTGAGATAAATTAAGAGTAATTTCTTTTAATTCCTACCATTGAAGATCAATATCGATTGAGGAGGAGCTAAGTGTTAGCTCTAGGATAGACCCTTTGCCTTTGATGTCAAAGGGGGAGAAGAACAAAAATATGTACATGTGTAGAAATAGGTGTAAAAACAAGTATAGAGAATAGGTACAAGTTACTACAATAAGGGGGAATTACTATATATTTTTTAGATGGTAGTATGTGTAGGTTGGCATGTGCAGTGCAAGTTTTAGGATGTGGCAGTTTTAGTTTGAGGTTGTCATCAATGACAAAGTGGGAGATTGTTGGAAATATTGTCATCGATGTTAAAGGTCTAGTATTGATGATAAATGCCCCATTGCATTTAATGGTGTTTTTAATATTCATAACTTGGCTAATGTGTGTTAATATTTATTTAATATTAATAAATATATTTTTGGTTGCATATAAGTCAAAAGAGGGCCCATGAAGAAGTCAAAGAGTCATGGGGTAAAGCAAAAGAGAAATGAGACGTATTTTCTCATGAAGAGTCATTTTGAGGAATTCCAAGAGTCACTATGTGAAGACAAAAGAGGGTATGGCACATTTTTCCATGAAAAGACACTTTGAGGAATACAAAAAGTCACCAAGATAAAGACAAAAGAGGAAAGGATGCATTTGCTTATGAAGGGTCATCATGTGACTTTTCAAATGAAAAGATACAAAGGGTCATGAAAGTTTGACACCATTTTCCATGAGGATTGAAGGGTCACAAAGGGTGAATGCCAAAGGTCGTTTGGAAAGCTATAAATAAAGGCTTGACAAGCCATTTATAATATGCAAGAGAGTGCATGGTTTGTATTTGTTTCAGAGGAGAGAAAAGTAGGAGATATTGTAGAGTTCTATCATTTGTTGAGTAATCAATATTGAGAGATAGTTGTATTTTATACACAAGAGGGGTTGGTGCCCCTGTGAGTTGGTGCTCACAAATATTTACAAAGGGTTGGTGCTCCTATGGGTTGGTGCTCATAAATAGTTGATGTGTTTGTGCTCAGCAAAGGGGTTGGTGCTCCTACAAGTTGGTGCTTACAAAAATTGTAATTTGAGTTGGTACTCATTCATATACTCAAGATTGTTCTCCATGGTTTTTCCCACTTTGGGTTTTCACGTAAAAATATGCTCTCTCTCTCTCTCTCTCTCGTGTGGTGCATATTATTATTTCAATTTTATTTCATATATTGAATGTGTGATTAAGTGGTTAAAGGATTTAAATCAAATTAAGTAAAATATATATAATATATTGATTTACCCCCCCCCCCCCCTCTCAGTATATTTCATGTTCAACGGGCTGAAGTGTTTTGAATCATGTGGGAAGTCAATATGATGGAAGTATTAATGGAAATGATTGCCCTTCATCTTCATATAAAAATTACTTTGAGTCGAGTGGTCTAGAAGTTAGTGTTGAGAAGGGTGTTGAGAAGTGTGGTAAACCAAAGAAGCTATGCAATGAAGTTCTTTGACAAGAAGAGTCTAAAAAACATATAGGAGGTGAAAAATTTGTTATTAGCTCGAGCTGTACATCTGAGGATGGACCAAGAGGAAGCAATAAAGGACAAGATGGTAAATGCCCTAGCTTTGGTAAAACCCTTTTCTTACTTCCCAATTTGTCCATGTAACAAGATTTACATAGGGAAGAATCTCAGTTGAAAAATATTTGGGTATTTTTTGTAAGTTTCTACAAAATGTTCCAAAAAAGAGTTTTCATGGTTCATTTTAGAAATTCGAATACGCAGAGAAGAGTTATTGATAAACCCTTATGGAATGTGAGATAATTTGTGTTTAAAGATGTCCCTTAAAACCCTAATTTGGACAGTCAAGAATTGGTTTTTTAATACGGTCCCCAGATGGGTAGATATTGAAAACATTCCTCTTCAATTTTAGAATTTGCTTCCCTAAGCCCTTAAACCCCTATGAGAGGTTCTTATGGTTGAGGATACCAGATGTTATTTGGCCTTGGAATTTTTATCATAAACCCTTGTTTTTGATATTAATGATAAATTTTGTATTTGCCTTATTAAAGGGTTGGGATGACTTAATATTTAGTTTTTATGCAAAAAAGATTGACATATGAGGAAAAATTACCCTTTGATGTCCTCTAATAAAATCTATGATAAAGAATCTTAGATAATCCCTAGGATCAATAATAAATATGTTTTTATATAATCCTCTTCTTCCTTGAATGGATGAATTGGAAATTATTGATAGCCCTAATTTTGATTCTAAAATCATTGAAGGTAGAACACCCCCTAGTGGTTACCCTGGAGTAGATGGAAGTGTAATTTATAATGTAATTAAAAAGGTCCTTTCCTCAAATGGAATTGGGGGGTCACTCCCAGATGATGTTTCGCTCCTGAAGATGATACTATACCTATTGTTGGGGAGGAGGTTAACTAGACTACACCATTGGTTCAGACCCTGCTACCTCTTGTAGCCTTAAATTTTCAATAGATTCATGATGAAGTTATGGTTGATGTTGTTCCCTTTTATAAAGGGATAACCTATAATGATCTTTTAGGCCCCTGAGTTGACCAAGAGAATAACACAGATTTGGTCCTTGGCAATAATATTGAACTTCCTCCGAAAAATGTGTTTGAATAGTTCCCTCCTTAATGGACCCTATCCCCATAAGGAAATCTTGCTTGACTCTATTCTTGTGGATATGTTGTTTATGGTTCAAGGTAATCCTAGTTTTCAGGAAATTTAGGTGTCTAAAGGGTCAAGTAAAAGACTTAAAATTGACCCTTTGGTGAAATCCCCCCAAGAACCTATTCTTGTTATAGATGAACAAAGTTAAAGAAGGGATGATGGGAGGTGGAGATGGTAGTAGTAAAAAGAAGAATAAGGAGAATGTGGTTCTTAAATGTTTTACAAGGTTGTACCAAAATAAGGGGGAGGGGGTAAATACCCTAATTTGACTAAGTAATTTTGTTGTTGGTTATGCACATTATCAGATGGAATGTAAGGGGACTAGAATCCCTATATAGAAAACCTATTGTTAGATAGTTCAGAAGTTCTAGATCAAAGCTTGATTTTATTTTTCTTCAGGGGGTTAAAGATATTGAGTCTACTCTTTCCTCTATCTAAGGCTTTATCTGGCATAGCTTTATTCATTTTTCCACTAACCATTTTAGAGGTAAAGGTGGTGTGTTGATTCAAATCAATCCACTTTGGGGGAATCTATTGTTGAACATGGCACTTCTCCCTAAAACTAGGTAGTTTGGGTTATTCTTAATAAGCAAAATAAATTATTTATTATTTTTAATATATATGCCTCTAAAGATTATAGGGAAAGAACAAAGCTCTGGAATTGGCTAGCTGCTAATTTGAAAGAAATGCCCTAGGTTTTTGGTTGGGATTTAATATGATTGAGGAGAGAGAGGATAAAATGGGTGGTGACCCTCATTCATGGGAAAGGCAATGAACTAATTTTTTGGGTCTAAAACTAAGAGATTACATAAATTGGCTAACCCCCTTAACAAAGGTAAATTGCAGAGTAAAGGTATTTGGTATACTTGGTGTAACAATCTAGCCAATTCTAGAAATCTATTCTATACTTGATAGATTCTACATGTGTAAAGATGGCTTTGATACTTATTTATAAGGAGATGATAATGTTTTTAAAGGCTATTCATTTTATTATCTTTTACCATCATCCTATTTATCTTAGATCCCTTGGAAATGATGAAAAAGGTGAGAAAGCTACCATGAAAGGGTTATATAAATTCAATGCTTCCCATCCTGAAGACAGGGATTGCATGTATGGTATATGATTTTCATAGAACATTGTTAAATTTGATTGTGACTCTGAGTCTAAAATTGATAACTAGAATAACTCTATGGATTTGACTAAAACATTTGTGAGATCTTTTGGTTAGCTAAAAGCTAAGAGTAAAAGGAAATCCTTTAGAATTGCTTAGGAATGACTTATTCAGGTGGAATCTACCTTGCAAGATGATCCAACTAATTCCTCCCTGATAGATACCCTTTCTAATGTTAAGCATCATATTCATTAACATCAAATTTATTCTATTATAGGTGCTCAGATTTGATCCAGGCTTAACTGGCTTAAGCTTGGAGATAAAGACTCTAATTTCATTCCATTTTTTGAAGGCTAAGAATCAAAGGTAGATATCTAAAAATAAGGTTGATGTAAGATTCTGGTGAACTCTGAACTAATCAAAGATGCCTTCTATTTTTTCTCTAAGTTGTTTTTGGATGATGAGTTGAATGAATAGACTAAACATAGCAGAGTTCTATGTGAAAAGATCATTCCAAAAAATATCTCTTCCATCCAAACTATGTTATTAGATAGAAAGATCTCTTTGGATGAAGTCATAAGTGTTATTGATTCATTGGAGGTTGATAAGGCCCTAGGAATTGATGGTTTCCCTGTGGAATTATACAAAGTTATTATGGACTGGATTACCCTAGAGTGATTAGATGTCTATAGGGAAGCATTTATTGTTGGCTCTTTGGGTTCAGAGATTAACAATTAATCACATACTGAAGGAGGGTTATCTCTGTTTGGTTAGAAGCTAGAGGCCTGTTACTCTACTCAATGTTTCCTCTAAATATTTATAAAAAGAGTTTCTTCTTTTCTACCCTCGATTATTTATATGATTCAAACAAGGTTCATGGAAAGAAGATATATCCTTGATAAGCTCATTGCAAGATGGGAGGGTATGTATTGGGATAAGGAATCTCAATAGGATATTTGGATGATTCTTCTTAACTTTGAAAAAGCTTATGAAATAATTGAGAGGCCCTTTATTTAAAGAGTTCTTATATATTTTGGTTGTTAGGAGAGGTTATGTAGAATGATTATTATGCTTTTCAAATATGGATTATTTGTTATTGAGGTTAATGGAGAAACCACACACTCTCTTCTTTTGTAAATATCTATGAGATGAGGATTTCCTCTTTCTCCTTTTCTCTTTGTTAGGGTTGTTGATGTTTTGCACTACTTGTTTAGAACTATTGAGGTTGCCCCCTGTTAAAGGTATTCAACTTCCAAATAATTTATAAATGATTGATGTTTTATTTACTAATGACTCAATGCCATTTATTATCCTCTTTAGGAACAATTTGATTCAAGTGGACATCAGACTAAAAATATATTACTTAGCCTCAGGATCTAAAGTTGCTATGCATAAGTCTTGTGTGATTCGTTAGAGTGAGAACCATCCAAACTAGCTCTTGGAGTTTGGTTGGGAAAGGAAGGGACCTTATTAGATGGTTAGATATTTGGGTATTCCTTTTTCCCTTTTTCCTTATCTAAAGAGGATTTGGGAGTGGGTCTACACTAAATTTAAGAATAAAATTGAAAAGTAACATGGCTATCTTTTGTCTCTCCCAAGCAGAATATAGGTTTGTTAGAAAATCCTCTCTTCCTATAGTATTTACTATGCTTCTTATTGGCTCTTCTGTAAAACCCATAATAATTTGCTTCAAAATATTATCAAGTATTTTCTATGGTCAGATGACAAAGGGAATAAGAAAAGGCATGTTGTTGCTTAGAATTTTTTTTACAATCCTAGGGATATTGGTGGTCTTGGTCTAAAATACATGTGTATCCAAGGTATTACCTTAGCTGTTAAGTGTATTATTAAGGCTTTCAAAGGTGATGAGCCTTGAAAGGTGTTGGTTAGAAATAATATATTGAGAGGCTTCCCTAAAGGTAAACTAGGTTAGAAAGGTCTTCATGTTGATGACATTCTTCTTGGCCCTTATTATTTTAAAGTTGTTGGATCACCTATATTCTATTCCATTTGGAAAACATGAGACTTGGTGAAGCACCTTGTTACTGCCAAAAAATAAATTATTTGGATGGGTAATTGTTTCCAAGGGTATAAATCTATTTGGTGGAACCTTTCTCTCAACAATCAACCTCTTGCTCTTACTAGAGGGTGTTCTACCTTGGAATGGTATAAAAAAGGCTTGTGATATTTCAAATATATCTTTGTTGTTGATGGTTGGGCCTATTGGAGTCTTATTAAGTACAAATATCATATTCCTACAACCCAATTTAAAACATATTCTATGATGAGTAAAGCACTTAAGGGAAATAATTTTATGACTTTCTGGAATATGAAAGTGAATTATGAGATAGTGTCAAATGGATAAAAGGGCCTCCTCTCCTTGAGTTCTCTAAAAGAATGATATATAATAAGATTTCCTTCCCTAATCCTCCTTACCCTATTCTAAACCATGTTTGTAATGTTTTTGATCCTCATCATAGTTGGAATTTTAGATTTTATGTTGTTTGTTAGGATGTGAAGTCACTATTCATAAACACTATTCATGATGACATGGCCTAATGGTGATGTGGATGGTTAGTGATGTGGCTTGTGAGTGATGTGGTTGATTTGTGACATGGCAGGGGCCCATGGAGGGTATCCTATGAGTGATCATGTTGATGTGGTGGGAGTGGGGCATAACACTCCACCAAGGCACATGGGTTGTCTTTGGTATTCACATGGTGTAAAAGACAAAAGGGTTTATGTGGGTCTAATTTCTAAGGGACCCCATGATTCACATATGTGAAGCAAGTCAAAAGGTGATTACAACACCTTTTAGACTTTAGTGTGCACATGGAATAAAAATACAAGTTGTTTACTATTGGTATTTGTCCTCGCTTGGGGAGTGGTAGATAATGTTTGGAGCCATATGGAAGTGGCTTGGATCTTGTCTATAATGGATGGACCACTTTTTTTACCCTTACACATGAAGACAAACAACTTTTGATGATCATTATTCACCCCACATGGAATGTGGCGAATTTATTTGTGCTACTATTCATTCTCTCTCCCCTCTATCTCTCATGTTGTAAATTCTATTAATAAGCATGAATCTCTTTTGTAATTCATCCTACTAGAGGATCCATGAAATCCTTTGGATTGCATGCTTGGGGATTGGGTCTTGTAGGCTAGTTTAGCTTGGTTCACAATTTGAATGTTTCAGGTAGAAGCATTGAGTGTTTGCATGGAAACACTAAAGGAGTTGTAGAATAAAATGATGTTGAGTTATTAAAAAAGTCTAGAGCTACCATTTTGCTCGTGGTTTTTTTCCTTGCTTGTTAATAAGGGTTTTCCATGTAATCTCTATGTAATGTGTTCCTCTTTCTTATCTATGTTTTGTATAGCTTGTATTTCACATTTATTTCCTTGCATTGTAGGATATAGTTCATTAATATAAAAAGTAGTATTAGGAATTTATTCCTAACATCTGGTATCATAGCTATGGTGAAAAAATCCATGTGTGAATGTTTTCTATTTTTTGACTGAGTGTGTGCAAGGTGAAGCTAATTTGATAGGAGGAGAGACTTAGACATTAATGAAGAAAAAATGTTTTATTTTAAGTAGGTATCTCTCTATGGAAAAAAGTAGAGGATCTCTTGGTGAAGATCTTGATCTCTTCATGTTAATGAAGAGAAGACCACATGAGAGTCGAAGAGAAAGCTAAAAAACCTTTGCCAGACAAGTCAACAACCTACATAGTGTTCCTGTTGATGGAGAAGTAACTCTATCACTTGAGGAGCAAGATGGAATCCTTTAGAGGAGGTGGACACAAGGCATGATGTTGTTATGGTTCTTGGAAAAAAATAAAAGGGTTTTTATGTGGTATCCTACTGACCACATGTTGTTATATGAGATGTAGAAGAAGAACAAAAATCCATGCAAAGGAAGAAGGTATATAGAAACTTGATACTATACCTATTTTGAAGTAGCTGAGGAAGAGGAAGATGAAGATGTAGATGAACAAGTAAGACATAATATTCCCAAAAGGAGAAGGCCAGTGTTGAACATTGGACTTAGCGTATCAGAGTGTTGTGTATACGATTGTGGCATTGGCTAGGTAAACAAATAAAAGGACTAACACTGGAGGCACATGAGTTGGTGTTTGTAAATATTTGGTAGAGCATGATGCATTTTGGATGCATTCTTGAGGCTTGAAAATGTGGTAGGTGCAGTGATGCACTGATTAGCATGATGACTTCCTTGAAGCTGTGAAAGGTCCACTTGTATCATGTTGATAGCTTGGAAACAATGTGGAAAAGTCTGGTTTTGACTTCTATGAGATCTTCTCTCTTCACTACTATCAAAGAGTGTTACGTGCACTAGTTTTTGTTCAAGGAGTTGGAGCATCATGATTCTTACGTGGTGATATTTCTTAGGGAAAGATAAATAAAAACAAAGGATTTGAGTCAATGGTGTTGTTAGTTTGCATTGTAATCACTATACGAGTTGGTGTAAATGTCACACATGTAGTAAAAAAATTTGAGTACCTTCATGGAGAGCCTATGTGTTGTGACATGTTGGAAGTAGGCCCAAAAATGATCATTGTTTTAATGGCTTAGTAGAGACACATGAAATGAAGATTATAGGAGGAACAAACCAAAGATGGAGAAGCACAAGGATGGGAAAGCAAGGAAGTACCCCACTTCTTGTATTTTTTGAGTTATCTTCCTAGGAGTGTCTAAAAGGAGTAGAAGATATGTTTTTATCCTATGTATTAGATTCATCAAGAGTAGGAAGCCTTGAAATGCCATGGTGAGCACTAAACTAGATATTCCCAAGAAATGGGAGTTGTGAGTGGTTCATAGAAAAATCCTATTAGAGGATTGATCTATGTGTGGAGAAGTGATTGATCACTTTAGTGCTGCAATTTGCTATTGAGGAGTAGATGTTGACAAAGCCAGTCAGGATAGATAAGTTTTATTAGTGAAACAAAACTTCTACTAGGTTTGTGTTAAGGTAATAAAGGACATTGGTGAGTAGTTAGTTATAGAATACTCAAGTGTTGTAAAACCTATGTATCTTGACTTCAAGTGGGAGTATGCTATAATGTGAAGTCATTATTCATGAATCACTATTCATAGGCACTATTCATGATGACATGGCCTGATGGTTATGTGAATGGTTAGTGATGTGACTTGTGAATGATGTAGCTAATTGGTGATGTAGTAGGGGCCCATAGAGGGTATCTCATGAGTGATTAGGTTGATGTAATGGGAGTGGGTCATAACACTCCACCAAGGCACAAGGGTTGTCTTTGGTAGTCACATGGGTGGTGTCACATGGTGCAAAAGACAAAAGGGTTAGTGTGGGTCAAATTTATAAGGGAGCCCATGATTCACATATGTGGAGAAAGTCAAACGGTGATTGCAATACCTTTTGGACTTTGGTGTGCACATGGAAGAAAAAGACAAGTTGTTTACTATTGTTGTTTGTCCTCACTTTTAGAGTGTGAGACAATGTTTAGAGCCACATAAAAGTGCCTTGGATATTTTATATAGTGGATGGATCACTTTTTTGACCCTTGCACATGAAGATAGACAAATTTTGATGATCAATGTGGCAAATTTGTTTGTGTCACTATTCATTCTCTCCCCTCTCTTTCTCATGTTGTAAATGCTATTAATAAGCATGAAGATCTCTTTGTAATTCATCATGTTAGAGGATCCATGTAAGCCTTAGGCTTGCATTCTTGGAGGTTGGATTCTATAGGCTAGTTTAGCTTAGTTCACAACCTAAATGCTTCAAGTGGAAGCATTGAGTGCTTACATGGAAGCAATGAAAGAGTTGTTATGGAGGATTTGTTGTAGAAGAGAGTGATGTTGAGTTATTAATGAAGTCTGGAGCTGCCATTTTTCTCATGGTTTTTTCTCTTGATTGTTTGAAAGGGTTTTCCATGTAATCTATGTGTAATGTGTTCCTCTTTCTTGTCTATGTTTTGTGTAGCTTGTATTCTGAATTTATTTCCTTGCACTATAAGATATAGTTCATTGATCAAACAAATAGTATCAAGACTTTATTCCTAACATTATTTGGGAATCTTTTTTATAACCTAAAACTCTTATTTTATGTGGTTGTTATATAAGAAATTGGTTGTGGGTGAGTTTCTTGCCAAATATGCTGATTTCCCCCTTTTTTGTCTTGTATGTAGTGATGTTGAGTCCATTGAAAAACTCTTTTTTACATGTCAATTTGCTAATAAAATTTGGAAATGTTGTCTGGAAATTTGGTACATTATCTTTGGGTGTGATATTACCTAGTTTAATATAGATTTTGACTATGTTTTAAAACAAAAGTTCACCCTTTTTTCCATAAATTTTGGCTTATGTTTTCTACTAAAATTCATTGGTTTTAATGGAAGTAAAGGAATTGAGATATTTTTCAAGCTAGAGATAGGGTGTTTATTGAATTCTTAGTTAAAGTCATTGTCAAGTTTGTGGTTATGCAGATATATCTCTAGCTCAAAATTCCATAGAGCCAGTTTATTCTTTTCTTAAAGATAGGTCTGCTAAAAGTGTGTTCAAAGTTTTTAATTGATTTTGGTGCATATCCAAAGCTTAGCCCTCACCCTGACTGGGGTATCTCACATTCCACTATTTTAGAGGTGCTTCTATTTGAATATGAGTGGACATGCATCAAGGATTTATACTTTGATCAGGATAAGTATCATGTCCATTATTGGATTAACTCCTTGAATTCAGATAAGAATGACACATAGAGTTGGGGTGAAGCAACCAAGGATATAATGGTTTATATTATAATCCCCAACCCAATTGTATAAAATAACATTTCTAGTAATAACCTAGATGGGGATGATTCTATGGATCTAGATTCTGTATGCAATTATCATCATATGTTGGAGAAGTTGTACATGCTTGAGATTTAGGAGTTTCAAAAGGTGAAATCCAAATATCATTGAATGTACATGGAGACATGATGAGAGGATATTGAAATAATTTGGCCACTCCAAAATCATTACATGTGAAGACCTCTTCAGGTAAAGAAGGATCCTAAGAATTGCATGGAGGGGGAAAATCAATAATCTCATCAATGAGGGGAATAATACAGTCTTGAGGTAATAAATAAGGAGGAAGCCACTCTAAAATGTATGGGGGTAGCTTGGTAATATTGCAAGTATGTTTCAAATCATTAGGCTCATCATCATCTGAAATAACAAGAGTGACTTGTAAATCAAGATTGATGTTGATGAACTCAAGTAAAGGAGCACTATTTATATTAGGAATGGTAAGAATATGATATTAAGATTTTGGATTAGGGAGTTGAATACTCCAAGGGTTGGGATCAACCTCATGCTTATACCATTTTCCATTGTGTAAGAATTTAATGCATTGGCTACCAGAAGAAGCAATAGCCCTCATTCTATGAGTCTATGGGAGAGCAAGGAGTATGTTATAAGATAAGGTTAAATGAAGGACCATAAGTTTATTTTGAATGGTCTTAGGTTTGATTGTTAAGGGAAGCCAAATACAATCAAGTGGATTTTGATTAGTCTTGTCAAAACTATGAGAGGTGAAGTGGGTTTACTTGAGATGATCTTTGTTATAACCAAGTTGTTGGATAAGCCACAAAGATGTTACATTGATACCAGAGCCTTCATCTACTATAAATTTATGAATAAGGGTAGTATTAATGGTTATTTTAATGAATAATGATAGATCATTGACATGAAAAAGAATTTTATCATTGATCCTGTCCTCTTCAATAAATTCAATAGAAGGCTTGGAAGAAGGACAAATGGCTTCAATAGTATGGACATTTGTAGGTTTAGGTTTAATAGAAGGTGGTTCTTCATCTATAGGGGTGGATCTTCGATTTCTTGTAATTGTTGCATAAAGAACATATGATGATAAGGGGAACTACGAACCAAATCCATGAGTGGAATATTGCAGAGCATAGAGTTAAGTTCTTTAAGAAAGTTTCGATGAGATTTAGAAGAAGAAACAGCATGATGTTTAGGAAGTAAGGTAGATTTTTAAGGAATAGAAGTGGTTAGGGGTTCAAAAGGAGGAGATGGTTCTTTAGGGGCTTCTGAAGTGAGATTAGTGGTTGTATTATCTTTGAGGAGTTGTTCCTCCAAAGATGGTTTCTTAGGTTTGGTAACAAGATCTTTGTGAGTTAGATTATGATGATAATTAACCTTAGCAGTGTTAACATATTCAAAATTATTGTAATATTGGTCATAGTCAACATCAATGGCACAAACATCCTTGGAATTTTTTTGATTATTCAAGGTAGAAGCTTTGAAAATTTGTCATTTTTGAGAAGTAGTGGTGTACTCTTGATGATGGAGGTTGATCATGGCTTCATGATTAAATGAATCGCTAAGCATGTAGGAGACAACAAATTTAGTGAGCTCTCTATAAGATTCATGAGAATGACTAATGTTAGTGTGGAACCAAAAAAATTATTGGGATCATACCACTTCTGAGGATTGTTAGGATAAGTAAAAGGTTTAAAGGGAAGTAAAAATTGTTTCATTTTTTGCATGGTGAGTGGTGTGTGGGAGGATGAATAAATGTTACTTTTGGCAATTCCTGGTGTGGTTTAAGAAGTATTACCAATGATAACATTAGTAGATGTTTGAAAATATCCTTTAAAAAGTTTAAGATTAGGTTTAAATTGCTTCATGAGAAAGTCTTGAAGTTTAGCTTGGTCAAGAGCTTCATTAAGTGTTTGGGGAGAAAAAGTTTGAACCTTATATTGAAGAGGAGTCAAATCATTGATAAAGAGTTTAAACAAATATCATCAATCATGTTATGGTTGGCTTTATGGGACAAAAATTTCCATCATTTGATAAAATCATGAGCTGATTTGGTTGGAGATTGCTTAACATTGATGAAGTGGCTAAGATAATTTTTGGGAAGATCATTATGTTGAAACTCTTTATCTAAAGGATTTACTAACTCCTTAAGTTTCTAAATGGAATGTTATGAAAGTTGGTTTTACCATTCTAATACATCTCCAACGAAGGTTTTGACTAGGAATTTAATTATGGTGAAAGTATTAGTTTGGATACACTCTTTGTACAGATTGTCAAAAGCTTTAAGAGAGGATGCAATGTCTTTAGACCCATCATATTTGATAGTTGGAGATATGTTACCAATATCAATGGACACAATGAAGGGAGATAGAGGTTAATTTTGAATAGTTTGAAGCATTTTGGTATTCATTGTAGGTTGAGGAATAACATTGCTTGAGCCATCTCTAAGAGGTGGAGGAATGTAATTGGGATTGGCTTGAGGATGGATAGTCAGAGGTTGATTAGCCATATTGATCAAATGACATTTTAGTTGCATCATTTGAGAGGTGTTATAAGTTTACATTATGTTCATTTATTGTATGACTTGTGCAATAAGTTGAGTCTTATCAATATGTGGGTTGGTGTTTTTAGGAGTACTCCCCGAATTGGTATTGAGGGGAGGGTTATTATAAGATGGGTTATTAGTGGGATTATTGATTAGAATTGTGTCAATTGCTCCCACATTGGTTTGAATATTTTGAAGATGGTAATTGTCTTGATAAGTATAGAAAGGATCAGATCCACATACTTTATCTTGAGGTGTGATTTTCACCATGTTAATATCCATAGATTAAGGAGGGGAAGAGGTGACCCATGAGTGAGGGTTCTCTTGAGAGGAAAAGAGAGGAAGAAATGAACATCCCATATAGTATCTAAATGGATTCAGGTTGTCCAAGAAGATTCTAATAGAGGACTTCATGATGATTTGAGAGAAATGAATAAAATGCTAAGGAGAGAGAAAATAAAGAGTTGAGTCAGATAGATAGGGAAAGTAGTAAGATTACAGAGTCAACTAGGTCGACCTAGTACTAGAAAAAGGGCTTGAAATTTGAGAAAATAGGGAGACAAAGTCGACAAGGTCAACCTAGTTCTATAAACTAGGATAAAAAACATGCAAAAAAGATAGAGTCAATAGGGTTGACCTAGTATTGTATCTTGAGAGGTAGAAAAGAATACTATGTTGATAGGGTTAACTTAGAGCTATAGGTAGGGGAATGTATAGTCTATAGGAGACTATGTTGAACATAATGATTGTGTACTAAAATAGGAAACAAATTGAAAGTATTTTTGAAATAAAGAAATGAAAGGAAACACACAATCAATTGGGTTAATGAGGATGATCCAATTGAGGCACATAACACAAAACTTTGCACCAATGCTGACAAATGCAAGTTTTTATAATACAACATACAATTAAACAAAAATAAAGTAATCAACTTGGAAAGTAAATGGTAAATAAGTGGTCATCCTAAATGTTTTTAGATTATTAGAGTATGATTTAATTGTGATAAGAAGTTGGATATAAGTAGGGAACTAAAAATTAATCTATGGATGATTTTAAGATGTTTAGATTGGAAGAGATCTGTGTTGGCAATGGTACTGGCTTTGTATTGAGGCCTACCCCCTCACTTCACACACCACAATGATAAGGGTGTTAGGTGATTTGCCAATATATACCATTAGCCATGTATTTATACTTGGCTAGAAAACCAAGTTGGCTTCCCCCTTGGTGATGAAATCCAAGTAGGTAGGCCTTAGGTAGATAATTGTTTAAATACATTTTAAGATTATGTGATTTGGCAGTGTGTGTAAGAAAGATAAAATAGTGCAACTAAATGGTATATTGAAAAACCACCTAATTAGACTATGTGATCTATTCTAAGCATGCAAGCAATTGAAAGTGAAAGTGTGAAGTAATTACTAGCATATAAGTGTTAATTCCAACTTTGAAACATAATAAAATGTTAGTTTAAATGATAATGTATGCAAATATTATAGAATACAGTCGACAGTGTTGCTACTATACTATTGAAGTAAGGGTCTATTTAGAACTATGTTGATAGTGTCAACCTAGTCTTTCAAATAGAAGATAGAATATATAACTAGGTCAATAAAGTGGACCTAGTTTATTGTATAAGGAAGTTTTAAAGACTAAAAACTATAAAAAATATAACTTTAATGAATAAAATAAATGAAAGAGAAAGAGATAAAGGAACCTTGGTGGGTTAGAAGATGCAAAGGAAAGTGAGATTGTTATTGAAGTGCCCTTATTTTTATTTGTAAATTCTACCAACTGTGTCGATTGGGTCAAACTAGTTCTATACTTTTCCTACTTATTAAAACCTTTAAAGAATACTATGTCAGAAGTATCAACCTAGTATGTTTTATAGAAGTCTGGAAGTGTACTGTGTCGATACAATCAACCTAGCAGCCTATTTGGAAGTGAAAACCTATACTATGTCGACCTGTTCAACCTAGTAGCCTATGTCTGATGAAGACCTACACAAACATAATAGAATCATATTGATGTGACTATGTATTAAACCTACACATAGAAGTTAGAAAATATATCAACACTGTTGACTTAATATCACAACTATAGAAAAATAATAAATAAAATTATAAAATAATGAAAAATGTGAGATAAAATCTGCAAGGGTTAGATTCACGTTGGGTTCACTAGAATGTATGCAATCAAAATTGTATCATGTCTATAAATCAATCCTAAATCAAAGAAGATAGATCATACTTACACTTTTGATTGGGGATACATTAGATAATTGGAAACATGACCAATATGGGGATCCACTAGACGTAATTAGGGGATCTCTTACCACATTAAATAATGTTAGGGAGGGTTCCAAAGTCTCTAGTCAAGCACAATCATGCAATAACCCTAACTAGGCCCTATGTTTTCATATTTCTCTAAACTAATAACAAGTAACTCAAATAAATATAATCTATTGCTCACCAAAGCTTGTGGCACAATATGGGGGTTAGTAAATAAACAAATATGCATAGGAGAATCTCAATTAAGTTATGTATGAGTAAGACCCTAATACATGAAGAATAAGAGTAATATTATTTGAAGCCAATAATAATGCTACTTCTATCTATTAAAGAGAGGATCAAAGTTAGAGAATACTTACCTGCAAGATGAACCCATTGAGACTCAATCTCTCCCTTGGCCAAATGGGTTTTTCAAGAGGTTGTTGTGGTTTGTAAGGATTAGTAAAAAAGGCCAAAGCATCCAAAACTTCTCCACAAGACTAGATTCTCCAAGTAGAAACCCTAAACTAAGAATCCTAAAGTATAATGGTGGAAGAGCAGATTGTAAATAAGCATAGGAGAATAATAACTCTTGTTCATTGGTAAATAATGATAAAATTAACTTGTATATATAGATGGATTTAATATTAATCCCTTCTAAAAGTTTTGGCTGACATAGTTGACCTAGTCGACGTAGTATTTTTATGGATAAAAATTCACTAGGTTATGGGCTAGGTTGGCCAAGAGCCAACCTAGACCCTAAATGAATTTTACCCAAAATAGTATAAGGTTGACCTAGTCGACCTAGTACTACAGACTATTGAAGGAGCTTAAGGTGGGAAAATATTGGAGGATTGTGCAAAGGAGGAGTAAAATCTTAGGGGAATGTTTTAGGAGCTAGTTGGATTGGTATTAAGTGGAATTAAGGGAAAAAAAATCCTACAAAGCACCAATGGTCTACCCACCCCTTTCTCAGTGCAGCTTTTAAGGCATGCACTCAGAGAGACTGAGTCTCGATGGATTCCTGCAAGATAGAAAGCATCAATATTTGATAGAAGTTAAAAATATTCTATGTATACAAATACTATTACTATGATGTTTTATGTTAGCTCTCCTCATATTTTGTCTACAAAAGGTATTGTGTTCTCTCACCCTAATGATGATGGAAAAAACATACTTGGAGGTGCATACACAATAATTTTAATATTTCTACAAACAAATTGGAAAGAATGGTTGATACTTGGGGTATTCAAGAGATAGTTGAAGTGGTGAAATTCATTGAGGAAAATAGGATTGCACCCCTACCAAAAAATGTTGACCACTAATATCTACCAAAAAATTATTTGAATGAGGTTTTTCAGAAGGGACCTGAGTTTCCTATTTAGTTTGGACCTAATTTTATTTCTGGTGGTGTTGTTAATGGGAAGGCACTATATGATTGACATTTCTAGAATTTTCATGTGATGTTGTTTTCTATTTGTGTTTTGATTGTGTTTCTTTTGTTCTAGTGCCTCCTACATGAGGATTTTTTATATTTCTATATTGGTAACTATTGTTTTTTGGTGTATAACTTGACATTCTTCTACTCACAAGGAATAACCACTATTTTTTCACCTTTGAGTGTTTAGTCTTTTGTGACATCTAAATGTGTGTGTGTGTGTGTGTGTGTGTGTGTGTGTGTGTGTGTGTGTGTGTGTGTGTGTGTGTGTGTGTTATATAGATCTTGAGGGTAAAATGGGCCCTCACTTGTACATAGATAAAAAGTGATTTAAAAAAACTATAAAGAGGATAGGGGAACAACATTTTTTTTTGAAACAAGGCATACACCCATGACTAAGAAAATCCATAACAAAGACCAAAGAACAAACCCTTGAGTCAAAAGGCACTCAAAATGATAAAATAAGGCCAACAACCACACAAAACCTACATATAACATAATCATATACACATGTAAAAAATAAAGTTCAAAACTTGGGACAACATGTCCAAATATTAAGAGAAAGTTGCCAAAACTAGCTTAGAATTATCACCACCTACATCATCTGCATACCACAACTCCCCCAATAGAGAAATTCCAACCATCAGGGACCCATTACCACTAGCCTCATCTTCAACCTCACAAGGGTTTCCATCCTTGATGTTGTAAATATATACACCATGGCCTACCCAACCTCTTCTTCCTCTTCCACCTTGGAAACTTCCACTCTCATGGGAGGATGACTCTCCCTCCTCCCAAATCCTTCTAGATTGGGTAAAAACACCACTCAACCCCACCATATCTAACATAGATTTTATATCATGTTGTAAATGGGTTGATATAGCCTTGTGCAACATCAAGCAATAAGAAAGATCATGAAAGCCATATTTATTGCCATCAAGCCAATCCATAACCATCATAACCCCTTTACCTCCATGGATAATAACCAAAAATTTAGTAGCTAAAACAACCTTAATTGATTCAAACCACTGCAACACCCTAATAAGAGAAGGAAGTGGAGCCAAGTTCATCCAAAGGAAAAATAGGAACCTCAACCTCAATAGATTGATCAACCCAAAGCATGTCACTCAACTACACAATAAGGGCCCTATGCATTTTAAAGTAAGATTTAAAATATCTAAACATAAATAATGACACAAACTCTAGAACATTGGTCTTAGAAAAATGAAGATAACAGACATTTCTTCCATTGAGCCTATTTGTTCATAGTTTCAAACCTACCCAAATCCTAGGACAAACAAGAGTTTCAACTATGTGCCATGCAATGCCAAAAATATTTAAAACCCTTAACAAATTACTAAAAACACTGAACCGACATCTAAATTACTCTTATTTATCCACACATCCTACATATATTCATGTTAAAGAACCATCTTAATGACATTAAGAACATCCCTTCTAGGAGCCCAAATTTTTTAATCTTTTTATGCATCACATAATCCTAGAAGGCCCTCAAGGAAAGAACCGTCTCAAATAGTTAAAGTTTGTCTATGGCACTAGCTATTATCAAGAGGAAACACCAACCCAAAACATTATTTCACTAAGGAAGGTAAACATAGGATCGAATGTTCAAGATTGACTTAGGTACACTAAAATACCAAAGCTTGATGTTGAGAGAGTGGCACACTAAGTGAAATCAAATACCTGAGTCAAATCTTTCAACAATATAGAACATTTTTTTTTTTGAACTAAATCTTTGATGATTCTGCTCTTTCCAAATAATCTAAATAATTATTTTCAAGCTTATTGTCTAAAGATCACCCAATGAGTCACCCTCCTAACATATATTTCATGAATAAAAAACTTGAATAAGGTAAGGAGGCTGATCTCAATGCCAACACAATTGGTCACATAGCCAATCCCAACATGAAATAATAAAAGGGAAAAAGAATAGAAAATTATCCATGCTTTCCTCCTCTTAAAGGCACAAACAACATCATCACTGACCACACTAGCCCATTTTTCTCAATTTATGTTGAGTAATAATTTTGTTCTGGGTTTCCAACCAAGTAAATGCACCTACCTTAGAAAAATGATTGATATTCTAACATAGATGCTTGAAAGGTGTAAATCTAACCTCCTCACTATCAGTCATTTAATACCACAAATTGACACTATAGTTACTAGTTCTTGATCTAGTCTAAGAAATGGAGTCCTTATTGGAATTTAAAAAAACCTTATGCTTTGAGAGAATATTACCAATAAGATCCCTCTACACATGGGAAATAGGGGCATTATCTATAATATTCTATATACAATCATCCATAGAGCATCTCCTACATTTATCCATCAAATCCCTGACTTTCCTTCCCTATGCATTAGAGAGAATAAACCTAGCATCCTCTAGGTCATTACACTCCTACAATGGCTTATCCTTATTCCATGAATCATCCCAAAACTCCACACACCTCTCATTTTTGATTACACATGAGACACTTTGGTGATGAGTGGCCTACAATGGATAATAAAATTCCACAAGTAGGAACCATGAAGTAGAGAAGCAAAGGACAAAATCCCCATAGGATCCAACTCACCTAGATATTCTATCTAGACAATTTTTCTCCAAATAGAAGAGAAGTTTGAATACATTCCCCAAATAAGTTTGGCACCTACAGACAAGTTTTCTAGTGTACAATTTCTTATACCAGATCCACTCACTTGCTTAGTCCTACAAACATGATCCCATTGAAGTAGTGACACCCTATTAGAATTCTCACAACATTTCCATATAAATTTATTATAGATATAATTAATACTAACCACCACTTTAGTGGGAGTTCTAAGCACATACAAGAGGTAGATCAGGATAGCACTCAAGACAATTTTGATAAGAGTAATCCTACTAGCCAATGATAATAAATAACATTTCTAAGTCTCTTACTAGGATTTGAGAGGTACCAAAATATTATCCCATAAACCTGCTTTAACACCCTAAAAAAATAGTAGAACACCAAGATATTTTGCAGACAACTTTTTAATTTTGAAGTTTGGACAATGAGCCAAACCTAGTTGAGCCTACAAATGAAGATTAAAGAAATAAATCTCAAATTTGATTTCATTCATGATCTAGCCAAAATCCACTGAATAGTTATTTAATATCCCCCTAAATGAAAGAGCTTACCGAACTAAGGCCTTGAAAAAATACATATGTCATCTATAAACTACTGGTGTGAAATATTATCGAGTTCTTTTGTAACACTTAAACCCTAATTCAAACCACTCCCCTTAACATCCTCAATGGATATAATAAGTTATTCATTCATTAGGATAAACAAGAATGGAGAGATAGGATTACCCTGACTAATCCCTCCCAAAGCTTCAAAAAACCATGTAGGACTACCATTGATCAGAACAAAAAAATGGTGAAGAGATGCAACTAAAAATACAGTCACATTAATTTTTTTCAAATCTAAAATTCTCTATGATTTTCAAAAGAAAACTCCAATTCAATCGATCATAAGCCTTACTTATATCTATTTTTATTAGCATGCCTTTTTTGGTGAGTGGAATTCAAAGAGTACAATAATTCATGAACCATGGTAATGGCATATTGAGTGTGACGTTCCAGAAAGAACCCACTTTTCTCAAATAAGATCAACATTAGGATGAACATTTTTAGCCTAATATAAATGGACTTGGATATGATTCTATAGATTATATTTCACAAAGTAATTTGGTGAAAATTTCCTAAAGAGGATTGAGAGCCCCATTTAAGGATAAAGGAAAGGAAAGTATAGTTGATATCAATGCTAAAATTCTTCTAAGACCTATAAAATTCAGCCATAGTCATAATCTCAGCCCCAAGAATAGGCTAAAAAGATTGGAAGAAAGGTACTGAGAACCCATCTAGCCCCACATCCTTTTCCTTAGTCATTGAAAAGACCACCTTCTATATATCCTTCTAGGAGAAAGGAGCCATCAAGATTGAGTTCTATTGATTTATCACCAACTAAGGAATGGAACTTAGAAGTTCATTTCGATCCCCTAAATCTAAAGCATTAGAACAAGAAAAGAGAGAATAAAAATACCTAACATATTCAACGCCAAGCCTAGAGACTTGATTTATCATCTTGCCATCCTTTTCCAAGATCTTAGAAATCTTATTATAAATTATCTTAGCTAGAGTTGAGTTGTGGAATAAATTTGAGTTTTGATCACCTTCCTTTAAATAGCATTCCTGTAATTTATTCTTCTAGTGAATTTATTCCCTAATGTGCAACTATTTAAGATCAAAAATAAGATATTTTTATTTCACATACATGTTTGAAATCATTCCAAAATTAAAGACCACATCATTTAGATCATGAATTTATGCTTTCTCTCTTTTGTTTTCTTCAAAAAAGTTTTTAAAAGACACCTTGTTATAATTCTTGAGACACTTCTTAATGTAAATTAGTTTCTTAGCAAAAGAAAACATAATAATACCTTTGACCTAAGGGGCATCCTTACCTTAGGTGATAACCAAGAAAAATAAGTATGGATCGCTTAACCACATTAGTTTAAATTTGAATAGGCACTTCAGAGGAACATTATCTATCACTATTTCCTATTCTACTAGAGCATGATTAGAACCAAATAGTGTGAAAATCCTGATTTCCAAAAACTAATTTGATTCCATCTAGGAGGAACCCATAAAAAATGTATATAAGCATTCAAAAATGTTTCTAAAACCTTTTCTTCAATTGGTCCAATAGAATACACGACTCTAAGGGATGACATCAATGATACCATAGTTTGATATGAAAGAAGTGAAATCTAGCTACAAGGACACCAATCTCCCTAAACTATTTTTTTTGATGGCAACACAAAGGATTGCATTGAATTCACCTCCCAAAGAAAAATTATCATCAAGGTGTTGATACATGATTTGTGAAATCTCAGTGCAACATCTTATTTTGAGTTCAAGGTATTCAAACCATAAACATTGAAGAAACAAAAGTAAATATTAGAAGACATGTCTTTGATTTTACACAACTGCAAGTTGTTACCATTGCCATGTAGATTCACATCCACTTTATATGGGTTTAAAATAATGTCCATACCACCTGATGCTCTTTATGATTCAATAAAATAACCTTTCTAGGATTTCCAACTATGTTTGAGATAACATTCAACCTCCACCCTATTTAACTTTATTTCTTGAAAAATGATGATATTTGGGTGAAGGGGAAACAATTGATGCTTAAACAAGTATCCCTTGTTAGGGAAATTAAGGACCCTAACATTTCAATAAATTAGATTCATTGACCTAGAGATGGGCATTACACCCATCACATTGTATAAGAAAAGAACTTAACGGACTTTTGATTATAAGACATACCTTGGTCAATTAATTTTTTAGAATTTGATTTGTGCCCCTTTTTTATTCTCTAAAATGCAATTAAGCTCTAAAAAAATAATATATTTCTGTGAGATGGTTTAAATATCATTGGAATTTATTTCTAATTTATTATTTGGAGTCACTTGTTTATTAGATACCACTATCCCCTCCATATTGTGAACTATATCTTTGACTTATTCTAAATTATGAAAGGATTGAATGAAAGCCACTAATTTTGTAGATTGAGACAAAATATTTTTAGTAGCCTCTAAAACTATCAGAGTAGACAAAGGATCCAAGTCTAACCCCAAACCCCTAATAGATCAGCCTTGAAAGTTCATAGATTTGAAAAAACTACTAAACCTTTCACCACTATTTATTTTGAGGAAAATATCAAAGGATTGAGATGAATTTACTCTTCAAACTTTTTTCTTAGAAATATATTTATTTGGAAGCACCCTCCTTGGGTACTTATTCCTAAGATGCCCCAATTTATGACACCCAAATAATTTGAAGGGAATATTTTCAATATTAATATCTTGAACCCAAACTCTTCTACACGATTTTAAAATGGCTACTTAGGGATCTTTGTGTCTAGGTACAAGAACACATATATATTTGCATACATAGATAAAGATCCATCCAAGAAAAAAGGATAAATTTAAATGAAAGAACCCAATAAATTGATAATAAATTTAAGGCTTTCATCTCCCCAATATTCAATAAGCAAAACATAAATTCTAATCTAATCATGCATCCTATTCTGTGCATGATTGTTTGGATTAAAATTAGGGCTCCAAATTTGGATCAATATGCCTACCTCATTCAAAAACTAAAGACTTAGAAATATAATTTCATATATTTTCTCCAAATACAAGAAAGTGACCAAGAAATATTCCCTTTTAATAAATTTTATTGGAAAATTTAGACCCCAATTATTCTTAACCCATAATTCAATTTCACCAATGGCCAACCATTTCCCAACTACTTTGCCAATCATGCCTTGTTTCTCCAAAAAATTAATACTGACATCAAGGGAAAGGCCTTAAATAACTAACTCCTGATAAGGACTAACCAACACATTTAAATTTTCATTAGAATCATAAATTGTTAGCCCACTAGTTGTTGTTTCACTAAAAGATCAACATGTTAATGCTCGATACAATGGCCAGAGTTAATGGATCAATGAGAGGTGGTTAAACCATATCACAAATCTTAAGCATCGTGATACATGAGGACCAAGGGTGACACCTTGTAACAATCCCCCCAGCATAAGTGAAGGATTCAAACCAAAGACCTTTAGCTCTGATACCAATTGTTCGCCCATCGGTTGACATTATACCAAAAGATCAACCTATTAGTGCCTGATACAATGACTAGAGTTAATGGATCCACCAGAGGCGATTAAACCATGTCACCAATATTGAGCACCATAATGCATGAGGACCAAGGGTGACACCTTACAATAAAAATAGGATGGGATTTTCCCCCAATCCCTCCATGCATCTCCTTATCAGGTTTACACAACAAAATAGGAGATTTGTTCGATAGAGAATCATTAAAAATAAACATCACCACCAAACCCTTCCAAAATTTGGATTCCATCCAAACCACCTAGTATCAATCCCTCAAGATCTTCCTAAATCTCACATTCAACCTTTCTCTAATATAATTTAGCTTCTTTATGCACCTCCTCCCAATCCTCATGATGATTTCACCTCCCATTTTTATTTTTTCCACTCTACTCTAGATGTTTACCATCCACTTAGCATTCATTGTAACTATTTCATCTTGACATCACATTCACCCTAAATATAATATATGTTCTATCACATCCACTTTACTCATTTGTATGTGTTTTCCATGTGATCAATACATAGTATAAATTGTATAATAAAATTATCAAATTGGACCACTGGAGTTATAAAGTGAGTATTAAACGTCAACATATTTATGGATGTCATTCAAAAGATAAAAGTTATCACATGAACTGTGTGGACTCTATTAATGTGAATGAATAGGAGGAAGACACATATATCAAGTAGATTATCCATGAAAAAGGTGATAAATGATGAAATTTCATAGATCAAGTAAGTTAACTTTACATAGGTCATTCCACATTGACATAACAAATCCAACATGGGAAATTATAGACTTCATATAAAAAAAGGATAATGTATGTAAAATGGATCCAAGTGGTATATAAATTCATCCATAAGAGATAAAAGTAACTATGAAAACATTGTAACTTTGTGAAACATAAGATACCATCAAGTGTCAGTCTACGACTCTATAAAGAAAAAGGTCACAAGGAAGGATTAGTTAGAGATCAATGATTTTGTATTGAGCCACACTTTTTCACATGTCATAGATCAATGTTAGAAAAAAATATAAAGGTGAATGGATAAATTCCTCAAACAAAAATAGTTTATGAGAGATAAAGTGAATGTTTATAGAGATGAAGTGTCTACTAATAGTGAAAATTGGACATCGTGATATTCATTATTATGATAAATGGGTGATTGAGATTCAATGATGTAGTTAGAGAAAAATTCATAGATGGACACTATTATTATTGTGAATTCAATAAAATATATTTCACATGGATTCCCATTTTCCATTTAATTAATTGTGGTGAAAATATTAAAGTTATGATGCATCAATGGAGAAATATTACTAATTTCATACTAGTCAAAATTCGTAGATGGACACTATTATTGTTGTGACTTCAATAAAATATAATTCACGGGGATTTCCATTTTACATTTAATTCATTGTGGTATAAATATTAAATTTTTGATGCATCAATGGAGAAATATTATTAATTTCATAGTGGCCAATATTTATTTTACTTCATAGTGGGACAAAATATTACATGGTAGCCTCCTAGTGGCAAACATTGAAATGCAATTTTAGTATTATTGGTGCAAACATTTATTATGAACCTTTAGTTAAGTTGTCCCAGGTAGTTATCTATTATACCAAGGCTATTTAGTGTGTATGTAGAATGTGGACATGTACAAGGATGCATTTAATACTTACCTACCCAAATCTTCCACCATCACTAGATGCAACATATAGTGTGGCCAATAGCAAAAGAGCTACAAGTCCTTGAATTTGAAATAAATAATCTCATCCTCATTTGTATTTTATAATGGCTGAGATACATTGTTTTATTTTTTGAATTGTGTTTCATACACACCCATAGGGGAATTTAATGGGATAAAATCCCTCTCATTTTAGGATTATCAATCACAATCCAGGGAACAAGTTATAATATTTGGCTCTCTTATGTAGCCTTCTTGGAATAATTATGTTTGAAACAAAGATAACACCACCATAGGAAATCAATCCTAAATTCAAGTTTTTGTGGGATATTGGAATCATACCAACTCAAGGAAATATTTATAGTGATGTATAATTTATAAGTGATGATTAGATAAAATAAACATATAAGGGAGAGATGGGTGGGGCATAAAAGAAATTAACTCTCAAACTTAGTGGGGATGTTGATGCTTGAATGAAAACTTATGAATATAAAAAACATTTAAATATATATGTTCAGTTTAGCTTAAGCTCAAACTAAGACAAACATGGCAGGGAGTCTATGGGAGAGTTCCTAGTGGATAAAATCTTATCTGTAAAGTTCTATAATATGAATCACTACTAAATAATTATTCACACAAATAATTATCTATAAACAATAGATTTATCATATCTAATACAAAAATATAGTTAGGTTATAAATTTTCTCATCCTTACTAAATCCAAAAGAATCAATCAAAATACATCCTATTATCCATTAAATCAACTCGCATAAACTATGTTAATAATGAGAATTAAAGAAGACTTCCACATAGAATCAATGAACATTCCTCATAAAATTCTAAATTTTTCTTTGATTTTTCTATCAAGAATCCAACATTTAAAATGTTTAAAAGATGCCCATATATAACATCAGATGAAACTCCATCCCCAATAAAGTGATATTATATTGAGAAACATGATGGAATTTTTTGTTAAAACCCAAAAATCATTACAAAAGAGACAAAAGAAACATGATGAAAAGGAGGGGGGAGTCCCACTATGTGAAAGCTTATAAACTTGACCAAATAGGGGTCTATTTTTCCTCCTTCACAATTTGAAAATAAAATTCCTTTACACTTTTAATGTCATGTTATCAATTTTAATTGTGACACTGAGTAGTGACATGTGGTAACATATGATAGGGTTGCATATTCACATAGTCATGAATGGAATTTTGTGTTGTGGAGACCTATTCAGTCATTCTACAAGGAATTATGTGATTTATTTGTAGTCATATGATCCTTATTTGATGGTAAATGTCTATGATAGTGAAAATTAAGAGTGAGCATGATATCAACACTTTGAAAGCTATGATTGCTTCACTATTTCATAGGTCTTAGTTGTCATGGAATGATTTTGAACTATGAAATTATGGGATTGAAATAACATAACATGTAGATTAAATAAGTCTATTTTTACTTGCATTTAGAGAGTTGAGATAAGTTAAAAATGCATGAAAAATGGCATGCTCAAGTTGATTATGAAGAAGTGTAGAGAATGTGCCAATTATAAATATTGCGAAGCCACAAACAAGTGCCACATGGAATAGAAGAGTCCATTCACCACCTTCAAAGATTTAAAATCACCATCAAGTCATGAAATTAATTATTTTAATTATTATAATAATTTTGAAGTGTTGCAACAGAGTGAAAAGAAGCCTATCAATAAGTCTTTAAGCCTACATAACAAAGAAGACAAAACTCAAGATCAAACATTTCAAAGGATGTTATAAGTAAGACTTATTGGAATGAATTTTTAATAAGGCCTTTTTATTGTATTTGATTTTAAAATCATATAAAAATTAATTCATCATATCTTTCCATCAACACAACAACATTATGCATTCAAAGAACTTAATCAAAATATTTAGAAGTCAAAATAGATAAACGAAGAAGTTTGAATAATAAATGGAATTCAAATGTTAGTGGAAGATGAAACACAAATCATCTTTCAACTCAAATTTTGATCAACATGCACTTTATAAGAGAGATTCATTAAAATTTAAAATGGGTATCCATTTCATGAGGAATGGGTCATGTTCACGATAATAAATAGAGATTATGCTGGGAAGACATTGTCAAGTGTTTATAACTCATAATTTATGGTTCTACCTTAGGCAAACCAAATAGACCTCAGGATAAAATTTAATATTATCAAATTGATTTTAATTTTGATTTTGTTTAATCCAAGAGTGATAAAAACTAACATGTCCAAGGTAAAGGGATCAATTAAAAAATGTTATTGTCAAAAGAGATTCCTCTTATGCTATTTTATAGACCTCAATGTAGTTATTTAATGCTTTAAAGTGCAGTGTTGACTTATTTATAGTAAGATTTTTTTTTCATAATTAACATGTTGATTATTAAAATAATTATATCATTATGTCTTGAAGATGTGAAATGGCATATAGGGGCATTTTGATATCTAAGGTAAAGTTAGAATTTATATATTTTCAACTCTTGTTAGTAGATTCATTACTTCTTCAACCAATTCAAAATAGTCTAAGAGATTCAGTGCTATGGTATTCAAAAGGTATGGAGTCCAAAAATCAAAACACTATGAGGGGAAAAAAGGATTTTATGTTTTACACGTGTCTCATGAACCACTTACATAAAACTAACTGAAATATAAAGGTAAGAAAACACAATGAAACAACAAGAAAGAAAGGAAACACACAATATAAAGGAAACTATTCTAAACCTACACTACTCCTAAACTAAAACTTACAGTCACTCCATGATGGATGTGGATAATACAACTAAGAAGTAATTCTTCAAGAAGTACCCATTCATTAGTAGAGCAAGGTCCTTTCCTTGTAAATATTTTATCCTGAAAGCATTATGTCTTAGAATTTATGATATTTGATAAGGACCAATCCAAAGAGGATCCAAATTTAAATGTCACCCTTTCTTTATATGTGTCTTGTCCCATAATAGGGCAAAGTATAAGATTCTATAAACCTTGATTTTAAACCTTTAATCAATCCATAAATTTTATATATCTTGATGCTTATTTTAGTTTGTAATGCTTTTTCTCTTGTATCTTACATTTGGAGGATATTCAAAAATCTTAATTATAAGCGATCATATTCTCCCATGTATTTTTACATAAATTAATATGTGGGTATTTTTAAAGTGATGTTAAATAATGGATTCTACCCATATATGAGTAGGAATTATGAAGGTTTTAAAGCATGCTTGTGTCTGGTGTGATCAACCCACATAACATACTTCATAAATGAATGCCAACTCATTTTTTGGTAGCAGACTCCTTGATGGCATCAATAAGGTTTTTATTTGTTGATTCAACCACTCCAATTCTTTTTGGGTAGTAATTTGAATAAAACTTCATAGTGATCTTGTTATGATAAACCCATTTTATGAACTCAACTAACTAGAATGCATGTCCATTTCCATAAATAAGAGATAAAGGAGTGTCAAACTTGGTGATGATATTTTCTTCTAGGAACCTGATCACTTCCCTCAACATGATTCTTATAGTTTATAAATTAATTTAGTCCATATAGTATGATAATAAATATTTGTGAGAACAATTTTTTTTCCTTCACAAGAATTAGGGTTGAGGACACCAAATAAATCAGGCCCCCATTCATTGAATGGTTTGCCTTATATAATTGGTTGTAAATGCATAGTTGTATGCATTTCCTTCTTTGTGAACACTTGGAATTCATGACACACTCTGACATGATAATGAACATCCTTGAATATTATGGTCAATTGATACCCAATTCTCAATATATTTTGCATTTTTGTATTGCCCCAAGGTGGCCACTTCCTCTTTTGTCATGAAAATTTGTCATGATTTCATTAGCTTTAGTTCTAGTCACACATCTAAGATAAATTCCTTCATAGTTATTGTGATATAATATTCATTTATTTAACATGTAATGGGATACCTTCAATAACAAGGTTATTATTTTCTCTCAATTAGGTTTAGGAGGGAATACCTCATGAAGAAGGAAATGAATAATATGGTCATACCATTGATTACACACTATCAAAGATTGATTTATTTACATCATGGTGATCCTAGAATTAAATTTTATGATTGACCAAGTCAATCATTATCTTCTAACCATATTGAATACTTTGATCTCAATGTCATACTCTTGTAGCTTGGCCATCCATTTTATTTTGTGCTCCCCAAGTTCATTATGGCCTAACATGAGCTTCACTATAGGGTCAGGCATGCTAACATGAACCTTAATGTGAAGTATATAGTGTTTTAACTTATTCATAACTTTCACTAATGCATATGCATGTTTGTCTAGGATGGAATATTTTAAATCTATGTATTTCAGGTTGGTACTCATAAATGTAATAGGATGTTCCTCATTTTTAATTATTTTTGTGAGCATAACTATTATGGTATGATCCAAGGCAAAATAGTAGAGATGGAAATCCCCTGTGATGTCTAGAATGATTAGGATTAGTGCATGCATGATGGCATTACTAAGGCCTTGGAACACTTATTTGGTTGATATTTTACATTCCACATTTACGTAATAGTCCAACATACAGTTAATGGGTATGAAAATTTAAGAAAATCTAAAAATAAATTTATGCACAAAGGTGATATTTCCAAATAATGATTCTAATTATTATTTACTATTACGAATAAGTATTATCAAAATCACACTAGTTATTTCAAGTTCAATATAAATACCTTCATTCTTGATGATGTGGTTGAGAATATTACCTTTGGTGATACCAAAAAACCTCTTCTTAGGGTTTTAAGAGATGCCATACCTCCTACATCTCTCAAATAATTTATGTAGGTGAAGCATGTGAGCTGATCTATGTTCACATAAAACAATTAAGTCATCCATATACATAGTTATGGACTTACCAATCAAGCCTTGGAAGGAAAAATCCATTGACCAAACTAAAAGGCATCCTATTATAAGAAAAGGCATCCCATTTAGTGGCAAATTTTTTTTTAGATCTATCTTCTTGGTTGACTAAGACATAGTTTTAACCTAAGAATTCATATAGGAAAGATATCATTTCAGAGCCGTTAACCATCTTAACTACCTCATCACAAAATGGTAGAGGATAATTATCTTTGTAAGATGCTCTATTAAATTCTTTAATTCGATGTAAAGTATGATTTCTACACTCTTTTATGAAAAAGGACCATGTTGGTCAACCAAGTATAACAACAAACTAGAAATATAATTATAGCTATAAGTATCTTTCTAACTTCTTTGTAGATGATAGGTCCAAGGATATGATTCATGAGTCATTATATTTTCCTAAATGGATTTTGTCCTTGTTTAAGAATAATGGTGTGTGTTATAATGTTTGGGTTAAAGGTTTTCAAGTCATTGCATGTCCAAGGAGTTACATCTATGTATTACATGAGTAACTCTTAAAATTTTCACCTCAGACTTCATACACTTGAGACCAATGTTGACATTTTGAGGTTCACTTACTGATCCAAAGTTCAGGACATTGGACTAATGGATCATAAATTATAGTTGATTTGGCTTTTCATCTAATTTATACATGTCAAATATCCTTTCCATCTAAACCATACCCTTTTGTATGTGATTTTATTTTAAGTTCATGAATTCATCATTGTCCTAGTCATCAGTCGTATGGTCATCCTTTTTCATTTTGTCAAAAACTTGTGCATTAAATGATCTATAACTATATAATAAATAAAAAATATGTTGATCATAGTTAAAGACTTGAAAATTATCAATGTTTTTAGGTATTGATGGGTAAGGAACTAGTTCAATTGAGAATAATGATGTTCAAAATCATTTAGAGGGGATAAATTCATAGTTGATGCCATCAAAGAATCTACAATTTGTTTATTATTTTAGGGAATTGAGATAAATTTAAAGGAATTGAGTGTTTCAATCAAGGCCCATGATCGATGTTTTTATTTTTTAAAGATAGTTTTAAATAAAAATTAATTTTTATTTGGTTGATTACCAATTCTGAGTCCCAAAATACTTGTAATTCTTTTACCTTACGCTTTATGGCAAAAAAAAAAAAACATTAGGATTAGGGATTTGTCCTTTGAAAGGTTATTGGTGAAAGAAAATTAAAACATATATGCAACCAAGTTCAATTTTTCTTGTGTACTGATTAACAAAACTCTCAATCAAACCTTGTTTGGAGTGAGCTCCATCAAAGTAGAGAGAGTATAAGCCTGATGGATCATTAGTTTTGTCTTATTTTTCACTATTTGTTTAAGTATAAAGAGTATAAATTTCAATGTTAGAGGACACAAAATTTATTCTTTCATTATATCCATGTAATATGTGATCACATGTTTCATTTTAGGCTCTTTATCAATCCGTTTTTGGTTGGGATGTTGTAGCCACACATGGGAGAAGTCTATGTCCATGTATCCATTTAGTGTTTTGAACCAATCTCAACTTAGTAGCATCCCATATACTTATGGAATCTTAATGACGTGAATTTATAGAGTCTTGGTTCAAACTCTAATTCCATGTGAACACTCAACAACTTTCCATCTACCTTAACTTATGATTTGTATAACTAAACCACTATCTTGTCTGATTTAACTTGGCTCACACCTAGCTTCTTGAAAACTCATATTGACATGATATTAGCTCAAGATCTCAAATTGAACAAATAATTATGTAAATAATTTCAAAATATCTGGAATGTGAGGAGAAAAGGAGGGAATCCAAACTTATTTTTTATGTATCATTACATTGTTGTGTGTTACCTTATTCTTGGTTTGGGATGGTTTAATTGTTAAACCTTTTAAGAGTAGGTCACATTATTCTATGATTTAGGATAGATCATGTAGTTTGATATTGGCTTGGATATTATTTATGTCTTCAAATATGTTATATCCAATTTTATTAGGGGAAAGTTGCATCTCTACAACTGGACATTGATCACTACCTTTTGGGGCTAGGGGATCATTGTTTTATTCATATTAGGGGGAGGAACACCATTATTTGGGGGAGTATATTTTATAAGGGGTTTTTGATGTTTCTTAATCTTTAGAGCATATTTTTTGTATCTATTATTATTGAAAGGAATGAATTTAATCTATGGTTTATTCATGCTCACTATCTTTTTAATTGAGAAATTCAAAAGTTTCAAGCATCATGGTAGAACTCATGGATATAGATTTATTTGGGAATTCAATAATGTTGGTTTTTTTATTGGTTAAGAACCACTTTATATCCTTCCATATCCTTTTGGAACTTATCAAAGGCATTGCATAGATCAATATAGTCTAGGTCTCCATGTTGGGTTGCGTAGTGCACTCTGCACCAGTTGGGTAAAGCAATTTCATAGATGTTAATTTCAGGTAGTTTATTTAGTGAAGATTATATGTTTTTATTGGGGTGGTTTAAGGGACAATTATACCTTTAGTATGATAAATTTTGGTCAGATTTTTCCCCATCAGTATTCCAAATTTTCCTTTAAGGGCCTAATAAATCATTACTGATCTTTTGAACCATTCACTATATCATATCTAACTTGTTCTTAATGGGGTATTGAGGTGAATTTTATATGTTATTAACAATCAGGATTAAATATTGGTTGTATACTTGTTTTTATACTTCAAAAATTATTATATTGAGGAATCTTAAGGGTTGATTGAATAAAGCCTATTTCAATGGTAGCCCATTTTTAATCATTACAAGATTTGGCATTGGAATATTATGGTTAGCATTTGGAATCAAGTTCAATGATAGGATGTCTAGGATGAAATTTGGGATGGTTATAAGTATATGACCTTGTGTGTTTAATAAATATACAATTGGGGGGGGGGGTGTTCTCTTTTCAAGAAAATCACTACCCAAGGATCTAAGCCATTTTTATACATTTTGAGTGCCAACTAGGTATCAATTCTATACATCATTGTTATGTGATTACACATAATTTAAAATATTTAATTGAATATTTTGATTAGATCATTGGTTTTAATTCTCATTCATGCTAGAAAACTATTGATATATCACACTTGGGTTGATGACTTTCCCAAATTGAGATAAGAAAGTATTACTAATCTGGTTCCAGCTAAAGATTGATTCCTTAGGGATATTTAGAAACCAGTCACATGAAACATCTTGCAAGGGGAATGTGAAGAGCCTACATGCTATAGTATCATATTCTACATTCAATATCCTCAAGGCAATTTTATAATAAGTCACATGCTCTTTAGTGGTGCATCCTATGTTGGGTGTGAACTATGGGAGATACTTCTAACAATTTATAGGCAAATCATGAATAACTCTAGTAATTTTGATGACTAAACCAGCTAACCAATCCATTAGTCTAAATAGATAAGGACTATAATATGTATGAGAATTAGTCTGAGTCCTAAATATTCTGGGTCTGTGTATCCTATGTGTCTACAGTGGTGGGAATAATAATGCACTTGAGTCATATTTTGACCTATTGAAGCATGATGGAGAATCCAAGTTCCCTCAATATCAAAGAACTAATTATTAATTATGGCCTCCAATTACCTTATGAACCTTTAGAAAGTCCCTCCTTTTAACACCAATATTGTATTCATATTTATTGATGTGTGTTTAATGGACACCTATAGAGGAATTTGATGGGATAAAATCCATCCCATTTTAGGATTATAAAAAACAATCTAGGGCATGAGTTTTAATATTTATCTCTCTTATGTATTTTGATTGGAATAGTTATGTGAGCAACATAGATACCACCACCAAAGGAAATCAATCCTACATTCAAGTGTCTATAGGATATTGGAATCTTACCTATTCAAGGCAAATATTCATAATGATACCAAAGTTCTAAGTGATGATTATATAAAATAAATATAAAAGGTAGATATGGGTAGGACAAAAAATAAATAAACTCTTATACGTAGTGGGGATGTTGATGCTCACAAGGACACTCTGACACGCATTTACCTAAAATTACATAGTTTAACTTAAGCTTAAAATAATATAGACAAAGAAGGGAGTCTATTGGAAAGTTCCTAGTGGATATAATATTATCTCCAAACATTTATGAGATAAATCACTACAAAATAATTATTACCATAACATATTCATCTATAATAATTAGTTTTATCATAGTCAATACAAAAATATAGTCAAGTTATCAATTAGCTTAATCTTGCTAAATCCAAAAGAGTCAATAAAAATTTCACCTTTATAAAAAACAAAATTGCATCAACCATGTCAATATATGAAATTAAGGAAGGTTTCCACATAAAAAAATTAGTAAATATTCCTCAAGAATTTATGAAGTTCTCTCTGACTTTTTTATTAAGAATCCAATGTTTACAATGTCTGAAAGATGCCCATATATAACATTAGATGATAATTCCTTTATAAGAGAGTGAGATGCCACTAAAAATCATGATATAAAATTGTGTTACAACCTAGAAACTATTAGAAAAGAGACAAAAGTGGCATGCTGAAAAAGAAAGGGGGAACAATCCCACTATACACATGTTTACAAACTTGCCCAGATAGGGATCTCTTTTGCTTTATTTGTAATTTTTGAATAAGATTCCCTTATAACTAAATTTGACTCTATGTTGGGCCATTATCTCTTTGGAGTGCTCATGCCTAACCATTCCATAATTGGGTGAGCTACACTCTACATTAGTTGGCATGATGAGAAAATTCATAGTGATTTACAAACATAGAGAAAATAGTTAGGGTTATAAATCCACTCATATTAAAATAGGACATATAGAATGAGACTTCCCCTTAGTTAATTATGTTCTATATGATATCTGTAGAGTGCTGACCTATGAAGCAATACTCAAAATCCTCCTAGATTATGGATTTGATGGCTTGATGGGTGGTTACAACTATCAAATTTGACTATATGTCCTTGTGGTGACATGGCTATCAAGTTTGATAACTGGGCACCTGTGTTCTTTTTATTTTAACATTATTACTATGTATCATAATTTTATTAGTGTAGGTTTTTATTTTTCCCTATTATTTAATTAGGGAAATTATATTTTTGTGCTACTTGGAGTTTTCCTACATTCGTGGGATAGGCTAGCTTATATGGAGATGTGTGTCACATATGTGTCATAGGTGTCATAAGAATGTCATAAGTAACTCCCTTGAAGGGAGTTACTTCTCTATTCTTAGCACCTTGTCACCACCTTTCATGGAGGAGTTATAGTCTATTCTTGGGGTGCCTTGACCACCTTTTGTGGAGGAGTTACGTGCTCTCCTATATGTATTCTTCACTTTAGCCATCTCATGTTAATCAGATATTGAGTTTTCTCCTATTTTGTCTTGTGCAATTTATCTTCTTGTATAATTTCAAATTGCTTTAGCATCTATGTGGTGTGCACTTGCTTCATCTTGTGTGATCACGTCTCCATTGCATACACATTATCTGAATTTTGGCAACAACTCCGATATGGTATCAGAGCCACTCTGGTAATCGTGTTCTTGGTTATGATATTAGTTTATTCTGAAATTCTTACTTTGATTTCTTAGTAGTTTTTTTGTTTAACTCTGTTGCATTTGAGAGTTTTGGTAGAGTTTCTTGAAAACTCATGCAAGTCCATACGAAAACTTGTTAAAAAAAATCACTTCTGAGTTAAAATTTGCCAAGACATCTTGTATAGATCTGTTGTGGCTTCAACAAAGGCAGTAGAATTTTTTTTTTTGGTCATTCTGTAGGAAAAGAGAGATCTCTACACATTTGGTTTCTGCTCTTGGATGCCACTTTCAGCTTGGGGCAACTCTCCAAGAAGTGCATCTGCATGTGGAGGTCGATGTGGGGCATCTAGTAGGGTGAGATATGCATGGAGTAGGACTCCAACAAGGCAAAATGTAGCTGTACGGTGTCCAGCGCACAGGGGCGTAGTGAGGTAGTGACTAATACTATCTGCTATGCGTTGAAACTAAATCTCTGTCTCTTCCCTGCTGTACGTTGAAATTTCAACTTATCTCTTCTCTTCTCTGCTACTGTGCATTGAGGTCTGCAGATTCAATATTTTTTTTTGCCCAGCAAAATCAGAACTGTGCCTTTTGTTGTAAGAGAATTCTGCCACTTGTTGTTTTCCTTGTAAATGGCGCCCTCTCCTTGTTTGGCGTCCCATGCGGGCCCTTAGATACTTGGCCAACAGTTTCATTTTGTCTGTTACTTTAATTTTTTATTTAAAATTGACTTGTTAAAAAAAATAAGTCAATTTGACTGAATATTAAGTATTTTAGACAATTTGAAAATTTGGAGGTTTTAATTTAAACTTGTATCTTCGCCTATTGAAGACAAAGGGCGAGGCCCGGGTTGGCAGGAGGTCAATTCACCCTCACAAAGACCTTATTTGGATTCCTCACTCCGTGTCGAATCCAAAAAGTGGTTGGAAGGCCACTTTCTCTCTCAAAACATGGATTTTTAAATGTTTTAGTGCTATTTTTTTGCAAAAATACTAGTTTACAAGAAATTGAATCTTTAATATCTTGCAAACAGTAGCTCAGATTTAGGTGCCATTTTTTGAAAAAGTATTTATAATTAAATTATTCATAGTGTAGGCTTTTTATTTGTAAAAAATTCACTACTTTATAAAGTGCCAAGAATTTGGGTCTCTCAGGACGCATTTTCCACTGAGTCTGACGTCCTGTTTGCTTAAAGTCTTGCACTGATTTCTCTAAGATGCATTCTCAGCTAAGCTCAAGAGTGTGCACTTACATATTTGGGGGGGGGGGGGGGCTCAACATTTTGGGGGGGTGTGATTGCTTTTCACAACTTGAAAATCTTTAATTTCATTCTCCTTTCTGCATAATTTCACAACTTGCAATCAACACAACTTCACGTAAATTTAGATTAAAATGGATTATTTTCAAATTAAACCCATAACACCCTTAAAATATCATGAATGGAAGGTTAAAATGTCAATCATTCTTAGAAGCAAAGGGTTGTATAGGATCACCATGGGTACTGAAGTAGAACCTAACACTGATGCTGAAAAGGTCAAGTGGTACAACCATAGTGATGAAGCCTATGGATTACTGAGCTTGTCCATGTCTCCAAAACTTCTCTTCCATTTAGAAACCTTTAAGACTCCCAAAGACATATGGGACACCTTAGAACTCTTATTTGGGAAGCTTGATGAGATGAGAGGTCATGAGCTCGAAAACAAACTTATAAGTCTAAGTCCTAGCAACTTTGACACCCTACAAAACTTCTTCACTAAGTTTAAGGCCTTTAGATTTAAATTGAAAGAATGCAAGATAGATAAGAAAGATGATCAACTCATCCTTTCTATTCTCACAAAGTTAGGTCCAAGCTATTCAGTCTTTGTCTCCACTTTCTATGCCACAAAAAGTGCCCTTGGCACTACATGGAAAATGCCTTCTTTGGATTCATTCATTACCGACTTGAGTAGGGAGCAAGATAAAGATAATTCAAATGGGCACAATGATGTCTACTCAACCCCAAGATTTGATAGCTGGAAATTGTAAGGATAAGACTTCAACAAAGGAGAAGAAGAAAAAGAACAAAGACCAAGAGAAGAAGAAAGAAAATAACAATCCTATCAAAAACAACACTGAGTCTTCATCCTCCAATGCTAAACCTAAGAAGGAAAAGGTTAAGTGTGCCTATTGTAAAAAGATAGGGCATGATGAACATAAATTCATGAAGAAACAAATAGATCACCTAACTCATCTTCTAAAGAAGCACAACATAGGTGTTCCTGAGTCCATCAAGTAGAATTCATCTACCCAAGATTGTACTAAGGCAAAAGGCAAGGGTAAGGAGAAAGAAAAGGGCAAGGCCCTTGTAGCTACAATAGCTTCTACATCTTCATGGGTCATTGACTCGGGTGCTTCTCACCACATGGGCTCTTCCCTAGTTGAGTTTTCATCTTTAGAACCTTGTAGCATGACTTCAATTAGTTTGGGTGATGACACATCAGTTTTCGTTGCAGGGAGAGGGTCAATTGAAATGGAAGGAAGAACATTCAATAATGTTCTAAGTGTTCCTTCTCTTTCAACCAATCTCCTATTAGTGTACCAAATCACTCACATTGGTTGGGGCATGAGAGTTGAGTTTTCACCAGATTCAGTGGCTATCAGGGAATTGCATAGTGATACTACAGTGGTAGTGGGTAAAGCAGATCACCAAGCCAGGTTATACACCTTCTCACATTTTGCACTTCTTCTCCAATAGGATTACTGACTCATTCAGATGGAGTTAGAAAATTATGGCATGAGCGGTTTGGCCACCTTAACTACCACTACCTTGAGAAACTTTGCAAACATGACATGGTCATTGGCTTGCCTCGTGTCCAATTCTCAAAAGGAATTTGCGAGGGGTGCTCCCTTGGGAAGCATCTCGAAGAAAAATTTGACAAAGGCAAAGCTTGGAGGGCTTCACAACCTTTAGAGTTAGTCCACAGTGATGTATCAGGGCCCTTTCCCAAACCATCTTTCACAAGGGCCAAGTACATCCTCACTTTCATTGATGATTTCTCTAAGTACACTTGGATATATTTTCTCAAACAAAAGTCTAAAGTGTTTGAAAATTTTCTAGACTTCAAGGCTCTTGTTGAGAAACAGAGTGAGAAATCCATCAAAGTTATTTAATTTGATAATGGAGGGGAGTATGTTAGCAATAGGTTTGAGCAGTTTTGCACCACAGAGGGGATTGATTTGTAGCACACAGTCACTTATAGTCCTTCACGGAATGGGGTTGCAGAATGCAAAAATAGGTTCTTGAAAGAGATGGGTAGTTGTATGATTCACTTCAAATCCTTAGCACCACAGTACTAGGCTGAAGCCATCAATTATGCTTGCTACATTCAAAATAGGGTTCCTCACAAAGCTTTGAAAGGGATAACACCCTTTAAAGCTTGGCATAAAAGGGAACCTGATGTTGAGCACCTTAGGATTTTCAGATCCCCAGCCATGGCCTGCATACTGAAGAAGAAATGCAAAGCTATGGAACGTCAGTCCAAGCCTTACATCTTTGTAGGATATTTGGATGGTATTAAAGGGTATTGCCTTCTAGATCTAGTCACTCATGAGTTGTTCATCGAGATAAGTGTCCATTTTTAGGAGAGTCCTAGAGACTCAACACTTGACACTTCTTCTCCCTCATCGGATCTACTTCTTCATGATGATTCCTCATTAGATTCAGATCAGCCACAACAGGTTCTTGAGCCAGAGACATCTTCTTCTTCTTTGAGTTTAGACAGCGAGGATAGTGATGCAGAGTCATCCACCTCTAGTCAGTCAGAGGATGAGGAGTTAGCACCTGACTCACCCACTTCTAGGCCACTTTGGGCTAGATAGACACTTGAGAGTGCTGGCACTTGGGTAGGAGATCCTACAGATGAGAAATGTACTAGGGGGATTTTCAGAGAGATCCACATGCCTTCTTTGCTTCAATTTTGGATCCACACACTTTTTGAGAGGCATCAGGGGTACATGAGTGGGATAGTGCTATGGAGGAAGAATATTCTTCCTTAATCAAAAATCACACTTGGGATTTTACTTCACTTACTAAGGAAATAAATATGGTTTGATGTAGGTGGATATATCAGACCAAGTTTGCAGTAGATGGGTCGGTTGATAAGTACAAGGCGCGATTGGTCACCAAGGGTTTCTCACAAGTGGCAGGCATTGACTACTCAGAGACCTGTGCACCCATTGCAAAGATGACTTCTATCCAACTCACCTTGGCTATTGCCACAACAGATGGATGGGATGTGCACCAGATGGATGTGAAGAGTGCCTTTCTTCACAGAGACCTAGAGGAGGAGATCTACATGGAGCAGCCACCAGGATTTGTTCAAAATTCTTCCTTAGTATGCAGACTTAGGAAATATATCTATGGCCTTAAACATGCCCCTCAGGCTTGGTATGCCAAGATGGATTCCTTCCTTCTCATAGTGGGTTTCACTAGGTGCCATTCTAACCCCAATGTCTACTTCTTGTGGCAGGATGGTTCGCTCCTATTTTTGGTTCTATTTGTTGATGACCTTTTGATCACCGCGAGTTCTTCATCAGCTATTACAGTGGTGAAGGCATCTCTCCAGGATAGATTTGACATGACAAACTTGGGTTTGTTGCACTACTTTCTTGGCATCGAGATCTCACAATTAGATTTATGGATTTCTCTTGCATAGCCTAAGTATGCTCTTGACTTATTGGCTCAGTTTCACATGGCTGATTGCAAGCCATCTCCGACTCCCTTTCTATCATGAGTCAAGCTTGAGGTTGATTGTTCTTCACCATTAGTTAATGCCACTTAGTATCAAAAAATTGTTGGTAGTCTCATCTACTTGACTCACACCAGGCCTGACATATCATATATAGTGGGACTTGTCTCTAGATTCATGCAGGAACCTCATGAGTTACATTGGAAAGCAACTAAGAGGATATTGCATTACATACAGGGTTCACATAGATATAGGATTCATTATAGATTTGACATAGAGGTTGACTTGGTTGGATATACAAATTTAGACTGGGCTAGCGATTCACAGACTCGCAAGTCCACTTTTGGTTACAGTTTCTCTCTAGGTTCTAGTCCTATCAGTTGGTCTAGCAAGAAGCATAATAATATTGCTATATAATCCATAGAGGTAGAGTACAGGGGAGCTATTAATGCAGCTACTAAGGCTATTTGGCTTTAGGGGATACTTTCTGAGTTTGGCATTCCTATCAAGTAACCCACCATCATTTATTGTGACAACCAGAGTACCATTTAGATTTGCAAGAATCCAATTCAACACCAACAGACCAAGCACATAGAGATTCACATGCATTTCATTTGAGAGATTATTCATAGTTAGGTCATTGACTTGATATTTTGCCAGTCTTTAGAGCAAGTTGCAAAGATCTTCACCAAACTTTTCACTGAGAGCAAGTTCATTCATCTATGAGCTATTCTTGGGGTGTGGTCCACATCTATAGCAACATCATCTTCAGGGGGGCCCACTAGCCTCTTCATTTATTTTATGTCTCTCTTTTGGGGGGGGAGTTTTTTCCTATGGGTTTTTTCCTTTTCTATATCTTATGGGAGATTGCATTTGTACATGGGTACCTCATCAGGCTTAGTTGCCGGGATCCATTTTATATTTCCACACTGCCCACCTAAGCTGCGCTTATGGGGGGGTATTAGTGTAGGTTTTTATTTTTCCCTATTATTTAATTAGGAAAATTATATTTCTGTGCTACTTGGAGGTTTCCTACATTCGTGGGATAGGCTAGCTTATGTGGAGATGTGTGTCATAGATGTGTCATAGGTGTCATAAGAATGTCATAAGTAACTCGCTTGATGGGAGTTACTTCTCTATTTTTAGCACCTCGTCACCACCTTTCATGGAGGAGTTACAGTCTATTCTTGGGGTGCCTTGACCACCTTTTTCAAGAGGAGTTACTTACGTTCTCTCCTATATGTATTCTTCACTTTGGCCATCTCATGTTAATCAGATATTGAGTTTTCTCCTATTTTGTCTTGTACAATTTATCTTCTTGTATAATTTCAAATTGCTTTAGCATCTATGTGGTGTGCACTTGCTTCATCTCATGTGATCACATCTCCATTGCATACGCATTATATAGATTCTGGCAACAACTGATAAATTTTACATAGCTTTTGTATTTTATCCTTTGAACATACAATCCACTTTTATCCTCATAAACCATGTAGTGATGAAAAATGGTATTCATTGATTACCTTAGATCTTCATAATTTTTTTACTTTGAAAAATATTATAACATCCCTTTAAACTATGATGTTGCAAAAATGTACTACACAGAAACAAGTGGTGATGGATAGTATCATGCAAAAGGTTAGCATATTCACAGAGTTGTGGACAAACCTTTATGTTGCAGAGACCTACAAGGTCATTCTCCAAGGTGTTATATAATTGATTAACACTCTCATGGTCCTTATTTGTTGATAAATGTTTACAGTAGAGTGAGAAAGTGTAAATGAATGTGTCTTATACTCTTTTAAAGTGGCAATAGCTTCTTAGTTTCACAAGTCTTGGTTTTCATATATTAATTTTGAACTACAAAGGTACGAGAGTGTGAGAGCATGACACATGGCATAAATGAGATGAGTCATACTTTCCTTTAGAAAGTTATGATGAATTTTGAATTTGTGAATGCATGACAAGTGTCATGATAGAGTTGATTGTGAATAATCACAGAGAATGTGCCAAGTCTGAATGTTGCAAAGCCATGAACAAGTGCTATGTGGACTGGAGGAGTCTAATCACTACATTCAAAAGTTGAGAATATCTGTGAAGTCATGAAAATAAGTAATTTGAGTCTTAAAAAATATGTAAACAATGCGAAGTGATGTGACAAAGTGAAATGAATCCTATAAATAAGTATTTGAACATGCCTATGAAACAAGACAAAACCTGAGATCAAAATTTTCAAAGGAATGTATAAGTAAAACTTGTCAGAATAAATTTCCAATGAGGCCTTTCATTTTTATTCAATTTTAAAAGCATAGAATGACTTAATGCATCATGTCATTTCATTAACACACCTCCATTATACATTCAAAACACTTTATTGAAATATTTTTAATTCAAGATGGATAAATAAAGAAGTTTAAATAATAAATTGAAGTAAAAAATTAATGGAAGATGAAACACAAATCATATTTCAACTCAATTTTTTATCAACACACACTTGGTAAGAGATATTAATTAAAATTTTAAATGGGGTCTCCATTTCAAAAGGAATGGGGAATTTTTTCCACAACATTATTATTGACACATTAAATTTTACACATACACAAAGATGTTGCATATTTGAATAATTATTTTGGTTGTCATTTTAGTTTTCTTATTTTTGCCTCTATCTTACATGAGTTATGTTTTGGTTATTATTTGGTCCTATTTAGAGTAAATATTAACATGGTACTAGAGCCATTGAATGATAAATCCATAACTTAGTATAGTTTTTAAGGAGGTTTTGAGAAGATTTTTTTCTGTGGCATCCTAGACCAAGATAAAACACTGTAATTGCATTTAGAAGACCCAAAAACACAGGGAATGAAAATAAACACACTATAAGTTTTTAAAAAGAATTCTAGATTTATTTATGGTCCTTAGTGTGCATTCAACTAAAATTTGTACTTTATAAATTATGAGTATTTTAGTTTTTTTTGGGAAATTTTATGTGATCAAAAATTGGGAGTCCGTATATTTGAAATCACAAGTCTGTAGATTTGAAATTACAAGTCTATAGATTTGAAATTGCAAGTCCGTATAAATCCCACATGCAGAGGGATAATTGTTTGGTAATATCATGCCCCGGCCACATGGGAGAAACTAGCCACTCTACTGAGCCACATAGCTCGTGATCCATCTACCACATCCCAGAATATGATAAGTTTGGGGGAACGTGAGAATAGACATGACAAGTCAAATCTTGAAATTTTGTTCTAATAATGGTTCTAATTTAGAGTTTCAGTGGTGACACACTATAGATATCTTTGAGAGATTTTTGATGCATTTTTTGGAATGTAAATTTGAGTTCGGGAGCTCCTGTTATGGCCATTTGAAGATTGGTCAAAAATTGTCACTTGCGACATGTGGCACATGTTTCGAGGTTGTTTCAACATTTGGACCTATTAGAGGATGACACTTGGAAAATGCTAAGTTTTGAAAAAAAATGGTTTGATGACATTCCACATCATCAACATGCCATGTGGATTTAAGCATGAGATAAGCTCGTTGAGCAAGGTGGTGAGCTCGAGGGAGATCAAGAGAGTTCTTAGCTGAGTCACATGGAAAACTTCAACGGTGCCTACGTATAGGCTAAACTTAGCACCCAAATCTCCCATGAAAAGGGGAATTGACATATTCAAGGAGGATTCCAAGCTATTTAAAGCATGTAAATTGGCTTCCACATAGCCCATGTGGGATATGAATAAGTCTAAGCGCCAAAAAAGAAGGGAGAAGATTTCAAACTTATGCAAAAGCACCGAAAAGAAAGGGCTAATGGTTTGAACCCCTGACCTGCCACCCAAATGGATAGGCTTTGACCACTTGAGTCGTGGGGGTCAAAGTGCTATTTAAGGCATGAATTTGTATTTAAAGGCAAGTTTCTGGCTGACTGTGTATGGGAGATTATAGACCCGCTTACAGTATTTGGTCATTTTGGAGCCCTTAGAGGCCGAACTAGAGATCAGAGTAAAATAAAAACTTATTTAGAATTATGATACACTTTATGCAGTATATTTATTTTTCCATTTTGGAGAATTGGTAATGCCATTTTGAGCTATAGAAGTTATCAATTTCAATTTGCAGAATCCTTTGCATGTGATTCAGGAAGGTGAAGGATGTGCTGAGTCAGCCAAGGTCTTTCGAAGGTCTGAAACACTATTTTTGTAGAGAGATGATCTTTTGTTGTTTATAAGTATTATTTTGGCTTAAAAAGTTAGCAACAATTAATGGATCAGTTCGATAAGAACCCGGGGATGTAGGAATTCCGAACCCCATAAACAATTTCTGTGTTTTGATCTTTGGATTCATTTTTGCATTTCAGTTTCAGTTATTATTCAGATTATAAATTCATATTTTTAATAAAAATGCAAAATTTAATGAATTGATCATTTACAGGAAATTGGATAAAATCGAGAATTTGATGATTTCAATGGATATTTGATGTGATCTATTAATTCACCTTTATTTCAGTTTTGAAACATGATTTGGATCAGATTTAATCATTCCAACATCTTATAAGTTGAGAAATTCATAATCTATACTTTTAAAATTTTACTTAGAGTTTATCAATGGAGTTTATGGATCAATTTGGTATCAGAGCAGTTAGAATGCAGGGTTTGCTTCTAGTTGTGTATTGACAGTTGCTTCCAGAATAGTTGGATTATTGGTTTGCAGATTGATTATATTGCAGTGTGCAGTGTGAAATCAAGTGTTTACAGGAAACCATGGGCAAGTTATCACAAATTAAGGTCATCAAAGATGAAAATGCAATCTTGAGATGCCAAAAATTTGGACTTGAATTGCAAGTGGCAAAGTTAAAATCGGAGCTTGAATCCAAGGATGAGATCTTGATTAGATTGCAATGTGGTGAGTGTGAAAAGGTAAAGCCTTCAACTTCAGATGCAGAGACTATGACTGAGTTCACTATAACTTATTCACCATGTAATTCATCTACTTCTTCTTTCCATTTAGATTTGGATTCAAGTAATGATGCTTTTGGTAGTTTTGAACTACACACTAAGGGTATATGATCCAAATTGTTGAAAAAAATGGGATTTAATAGAAGAGGTCTTGGTCGAGATGGCCAAGGAATTACTAACCCAATACAAGTAGAGCACAAATCTCTTCATGTAGGTTTGGGTTACACTAGTGAGTAGGTGGAAATAGGAGAAACTTCCTCCATGGGTAAAGGAAGATAAGCTTTTAATAGCAAAGGACCGAGGCCACTAGTAGAGCCTGTACAGTGTAAGAAGGAAGGTAGAAGAGGTATTGAGATTCCACCTCCTAGTTCTTACACTAGAGTTAGCACTAAATCTTCTGATCCACTCTTTATGTTTGAGAAATTTGGATTTAAAATTTAGAAGATGATGCAATCATTTCCATGCACTTATTGTGGGATGCATAACCACATTGTTGCATTTTGTTGGAATAGACATGCTTTGCTTAAGTAGATTGCAGGTGTTAAGAACCATTCTCGTCATGGCAAATCAAGAAGTGGTAAAAGGGAGACCTCACCTAAGAAGGTTGTTTGCACTCATTTCCATATGAGTGGACATTGGATTGATCATTGTTTTAAGCTTCATTCATCTTCACATCCATGTAATGTTATAACTAAGATGATTTACAAACCTCTCACTAAGGTTAATGAAGCTAATTAAATCCATAATGTAGTTGACAATACAACCCAGGATAAGGTAAAACCTACAAGTGAAAATCCATTTAAGAGGTTAAGTCAACAATATGCAATTGCTAAGGAATCCACTAAGACAATAAATTTCACTAGGAAGAAAGAAATGGTTAAGTGGATTATCACTACATTCTTTTTGAAAAGCATGGTTAAGAATTCACCTAAGGGAATGAACAAGCTTTGATAGATGTAGATTAGAGTTGGTGGGAACACTTCAAGATAGGTTTATCATATGAAGTTTTTCAATTCTCACTTTTTGATAACTCTAAGTTTTTTGGATTCTCTTATTTATGCTTTGTGAGTTGTCTAGAGGACTTGAACTCATTTGATCAGTTGGAGATAATAGCAGAATGCATGTTATAGGTTGAGTTAATTCCTTACAACACTTATTTGACTTCTATTTTGAATGTATCTATTTTGCACATGGATGTATAGATGCATTGTTAAGACCCTATGGGCATGTTTAGATGTTAGGCAACATACACTTTTGGTTGTTTCCATTTGCTTAACATATAAGTCCCATACTAGGGCAGTGTATTACAACATGTCCAAAACATTTATTGTATGTTGTCAGCATTATAAACTTGTCTTTCAGTTACATTAGGAGTTGTTTTAGTTTTTTTCAATTCACCGCTTTACAGGATGTGACATTTGGACAGACAATTTTGGTATGTTGTAATCACTTTGGCAGTTGCAGATTCACTTACTCATGCCTTTGGATTAGGCATTTTTGTAGTTTAATTGTGAATCATTTTAATGTAATTATTTATACCTCTTGCTATGATTAGGTTATATTTTCATGGATGCAGTAGACCAATTTTTAGTTTCAGGGGATATTAGAATTTTGGAGACCAAAAGCCCTCCATTGGGGAGGTGTGATCAGAAATTGGGAGTCCATAGATTTGAAATCACAAGTCCGTAGATTTGGAATTACAAGTATGTAGATTTGAAATTGCAAGTCCATAGAAATCCCACATGAAGAGGGATAATTGTTTGGTAATATCATGCCCCAGCCACATGGGGGAAACTAGCCACTTTACCAAGCCACATAGCTCGTGATCCATCTGCCACGTCCCAGAATATGATAAGTTTGGGGGAACATGAGAATAGACATGACAAGTCAAAGCTTGAAATTTAGTTCTAATAATGGTTCTAATTTAGAGTTTCAGTGGTGGCACACTGTAGATCTCTTTTAAAGCTTTCTGACACATTTTTTGAAACATAAATATGAGTTTGGGAGCTCCTATTATGGCCATTTGAAGATTGGTCAAAAAATGTCACTTGCGACATGTGGCACGTGTTTCGAGGTTGTTTCAACATTTGGACCTATCGGCGGATGACACTTGGAAAATGATAAGGTTAGAAAAAAAAATGGTTCGATGACATGCCATGTCATCAACATGCCACGTGGAGTTAAGCGTGAGATAAGCTCGTTGAGCAAGGTGGCAAGCCTGAGGGAGATCAGGAGAGTTCTTAGCTGAGTCAAATGGAAAAATTCAACGGTGCCTACGTATAGGCTAAACTTAGCACCCAAATCTCCCATGAAAAGTGGCATTGACATATTCAAGGAGGACACCAATCTATATAAAGCATGTAAACTGGCTTCCATGTAGCCCATGTGGGATATGAATAAGTCTAAGCGCCAAAAAAGAAGGGAGAAGATTTCAAACTTATGAAAAAGTGCCTAAAAGAAAGGGCCAATAGTTTGAACCCCTGACCTACCACCCAAAAGGGATAGGCTTTAACCACTTGAGCTGCAGGGGTTGAAGTGATATTTAAGGAATGAATTTAAATTTAAAGGTAAGTTTCTGGCTGACTCTGTATGGGAGATTATAGACCCGCTTATAGTATTTGGTCATTTTGGAGCCCTTATAGGCCGAACCAGAGCTCAGAGTAAACTACAAACTTGTTTATAATTTTGATACACTCTGTGTAGTATATTTATTTTCCCATTTTTGAGAATTGGTGATGCCATTTTGAGCTATAGAAGTTACCAATTTCAATTTGGAGAAGCCTCTACGTGTGATTCAGGAAGGTGAAGGAAGTGCTAAGTTAGCCAAGGTCTTTCAAAGGTCTGAAACACTATTTTTTTAGAGAGATATGATCTTTTTTTGTTTGTAAGTATTATTTTGTCTTGCAAATTTAGCAATAATTAATGGATTGGTTCGATAAGAACCCGAGGACGTAGGAATTCTGAACCCCGTAAACAATTTCTGTGTTTTGATCTTTGGATTCATTTTTGCATTTCAGTTTTAGTTATTATTCATATTTTTAATCAAAATGCAAAATTTAATGAATTGATCATTTACAAGAAATTGGATAAAATTAAGAATTTGAAAAATCTGACGGTTTCAATGGATATTTGATGTGATCTATTAATTCACCTCTATTTCAGTTTTGAAACATGATTTGGATTATATTTTAATCAAATTTAATCATTCCAACATCTTATAAGTTGAGAAATTCAGAATTCGTACTTTTAAAATTTCACTTAGAGTTTATCAGTGGAGTTTATGGATCATTATGGGTTTTTAACCATTTATTTTGGATTTTTTCTATTCATAAAAATGTGTACATTCTTATTGTAGCATCACTACATTAGTGGCCATACATCCACATCACCCTACTGAGTGTACCTACTACTCATCCCCTTGGGTGCCCATGTGACTAGCAGTCATGCTAGTTAAACTCATTAGGCTTTCATATTGCCAATTTGGACCTACTTTTCCTCTGACAGGCATATCTCATGATCCATGAGGCCTAGAAAGCTCCCTTTTTTTGGATGGATTCGTATTTATAATGTACACATAATGATATTTAATTTTGGACCTTTTTGGCTTATTAGTGTTGATGGTACAATATTTATTGTAGTGGAAGCCTTTTGATACCCTCCTTTAAGCACCTTCTTGGGCTCATATTTTAGGTTTAATTTGGAATTTTCACATGTTACCTTATTTTAACTTGGAAATATCTTTGATTTACACATAGTGGTTTAGTCATTTATAAATTTTTCCATTTCAATATACATTTGTGGTTCTTTTTTACACCTTGAGGGTGCAATGTTTTTTCTTGGTGGGACATTTTGAGCTTGATTTTATTACATTTGGAAAATGAAATGGCATATTTATTATGTTTTTAGCACATTATTCTAGATATCATTTTTCAAATACTTGAGGTTAGGACTTGGTTTGATAGGTGATTAGACTGCCTCACAATAAAATTTTGTAATTTTTTTGTCTCTCTCCTATCTTATCCAATACATTGGCTCTAAAAATGCACTTCCTTTTCTCTCTCACATTTTGAATGGTAATATTGTCATTCAAAATGTGTATGCGTGGATGTTCTATGGTGTGAGAGGTTTTGTTATAGGTGTAGAGTGTGAATGCTTTGTGTAGGGTGCAGAAGTGTTCAACATTGGACAAGTAAGTGTTCTCTCTTACCCATGTGCATGGAACATCTATTGTCTCATCGAAATTATGGGAATGCCCCCAAGGTGTTTGACCCTTGTTATCCTTTTGATGAACCTCTAGAGTAGGCTAGATTCCTTCTATTCTAAGTGCACCTAGTTTAGGACTAATGTACAGACTTAAAGAGTAGAAAGGTAAATCTACCACTAATCTAAAAATAAGATTTTCAGGGAAAAGGGAGAGAGAAGGCAAGAGTTTTATTGAAAGTGATAGGTGATGCACCAAGAATAGAGAAAGCACCCCTACTACCTTAGACATGCTATAAATCTAAGAGAATGAGATAGTATCACATAGAATTCACCATGAACACTCCAAATGCATAAGTATTTTTCATAGAGGCATGGGAATGTAATTCATCATTGAGAGGGATGGAGGTTATCTATAGAAAAGGCCTACATAGACCCAAATTATAATAGAATATGACCTGTAATTGAGTTCCAATTTCCACATAGAGGTGTTGGGAATGGATGGTGATGAGAGGGGAGAACATCACCCAAAAACAAAAACTAACAAACACAAATCACACATAGAGTGTAAGGAGAATGGAGGGAGGTGAACTCAATTTTTATTAAAGTGTAAGGTCCAGCCAACATAAGTGATATTGGGGGAAAATTTAGGAAGTGTGAAGTTACCTAAATTTTTTTGACCCTTCTTATTATGATGAAAAAATATTTTATAAGGGATCAATACTTTTGAAATTAATGTGTCATTTGGGGTGGAAAATATAGTCTTTTAATTCTATTACGACATCACATCCATGCTTATTAAATTATACCTAATGATCTAGATCTAAGAGTCAGTGGTAGGACTATTATGGATCCACATGCATGTCTGAGAATGAAAAATCTTTAGGATAGTTAGATGGGTGGTATGTGATCACATTCTAATGTCTGATAGATATACATTTACTCATCTTGACAAGGCCTCAAACATCACTCAACTATTGCTTTATACTTTGATTCCACTTTTCAATCATTGTACATGCATCCTTTAAAATTAAACATCATTAGTACACATTTTATGGGAATCAGTGACTTAAACCTTTTTGGGATATCTATCTACGAAGGACTACATAATTAGGCTACGTAGTGAGTTGCAAGTTGGTGAAAGATGTAGACGTAGAAGTCCTTTATGGAGTCATATGAATTTTAACCCTTTTACCCCAAATCCCCCCTTGATAGTTCTCACAAGTATTCACTTCATACCCAAGGCTCATATCAGTCTACAAAGTATCATGTGTGCAACAAGGATCACAGCTTGTGATTTTTGAGAGTGAAGAAGTTTAAATCCTATAATTTAGTGAAAGAATTCATCATGGAGGCATACAGAGTATTTTGATAGGAGTGCATAAAAATATTGAATATCCTAGGTGCATTCTTCATGATTTGGAACTACTCCTTGTTCACTTATTATTGTGCTATATTTTGAGTTGCATGAAAGCTAAGGGTGACTTAAAAATTCAACACTTTTGGTGACCTCAGTGGGCTGATTACCTACTAAGTAGGAATCCAGTTACCTTTGAATCAATCTATTGGGCATAGAGTCATTGAAACTTTTGGTCATTTTTTCCTTGAACACGTTGGTTGTGTACTTCATGATTTGGAATAAATTTATATTTCCTAATAAAAGAAAGGAAGCTATGTGAAATATACTTAGATGAAAAAATATCTAAGCTAAGAAAAAACTATGTACAAGAACTTGGAGGAAATAAAATTTATCCTAAAATAATGTTTGCAAGACACTTAGGGAAATTAAAAACATCTAATCTACTTATTTAAAAATTATACATGAATCAATGGAGATAATGCTTAAAATGGATCCCATTAAATGGGATGGGTAGTTCTCTCCATTCATTTTAGTGAGTTGGAAAGAGTTGAATTGATTGAAGCTAATTGTGGTATATGGACCACTCTGTATCACATCAAATTTATTATGACTTCCATATTTCACTTTGTCTACATCCCATTCATGCACCAAATCTCCTGATTAAAAACTTTTGTCAATGGCCTTTTTATCAAAGGTCCTCTTCATTTGGGCTTGTTGAAGTTCCATGGTATGCACAACTTACACTCTAGTTTCTTCAAGCTCCATTATCTTAGCAAGCTTGACTATGAGGGAATCACTCTTGAGTAGCTTGAACTGATGCATGAGTTCTAATGAAGGTAATTTGAGTGATGTGGGAAATCTAGCTTCCCTTATATAAACTAGCATGAAGGGTGAATTTCCAAACACTCTTTTGGGTGTGACTTGATCAGCCCAAAGGGTGATCCTAAGCTTAGTGTGACAAGCTCACCGATTATCCTCTATGGTCCTCTTTATAATGTGAATCAAATTCTTATTCATGGAATCAACTTGACCTTTACCTTGATGGTAATAGTTTGATGAGGCACTTAGGTGGATGTTATGTTTGATGATTGTTTCATTGAACCTAATCCCAAGGAAGGCCAATGCTCTTGGGAAAATGGTGGATGGAACACCAAACCTTACTAAAATGACTTCATATAATTCCATGATGGATGCCTTATTAGCCTCCTTAAGAGTCATTGCTTTTGTCCACCAATTTGAATTAGTTAGTTGCTGATGAAGATCCACTTATGCCCATCACTTGATGACAGGGTAATCATGCCTATGAAGTCCATGATCTATAATACAAAGGGTTGGTCAACTTGTATTGGGTACAATGGTAAGGCCACCAACTTCTAGTTACCTATGAATAAGACACATTTATTTGCAAATTTGCACATATGCATGCACATCCTTGAATAGAGTTGGCCAATAATAGTCATCTTGCATAATATTTATGGTAGTAGTCTTAGGTGAATAATGGCCTCCTAATGGGCTGTCATGAAATTATTGGAGAATTCTACTTACCTGGTCTAATTCTATGCATCTCAAGTGAACTCTATTGAGGTCCTTTTTTAAAAGTGCACCATTGACTAGCACATAAGGAATGGTTTACAACCTGAAGTGCCTTCATTGAACCTTACTTAGGCTAGGATGATATATGCCATCCTAAAGGAAGGCTTTTATATTTCTAGTCCAACTTACCAGGATGATCTGGTTAACTGATGATCTCAGAACAATGGAAGAACTGGGTTATCATCATATTTTACACTATCTACCAATTTTTTTCAAAGCCCCTTTCCTTGCACAAACTTGGTGACTTGGATGTCCACATCATATTCCACCACCTTTGTGATCCAACCAACCCTTTTTTCATTGATGTCCTTACTAAGTAGGAACTTTTTGACACCTACATGTGGGATCATTAGCTAAATCTTGTTATTGGAAAGTATGTGTCATAACTTCTTGAGCACCCTTGTAACTACAAGGGCATGCTTTTCTATGAGTCTATAGTTTAGTTCATAATTATTTAGTGCCTAGATGATAAAGGCAACTGGTTGCTCCAATTAATCATTATTTTTCTACATGAGAATAGCTAAGATGCCTTCAACCCCACTGAATGCATAAAGATAAAATCCTTACTATAATCGAGGTTGATTAAGGTGGGATATTACGTAATAATGCAATTGATGGATTCAAAACTATCTTTCCCCTCACAAGTCCAACTGAATGCATCATTCTTATTGATCATTGTAATGAGGGGTTGGCTAAAGTAGCAAAGTTAGGTACAAATCTCCTAATAAAATTTATCCTCCTTAGAAAGCTTTGGAGACTCTTCTTATGATTTGGGAAAGGGAGGGATGCAATAGATTTGACTTGCTTTGGATTAATGGTGAGTCCCTTTTTGGAAAAAATGTGCCCTAGTAGAGTGCCTTCATGAACTGTAAAGATACACATGATATGGTTCAAAGATATTTTGAACTCTTAACACTTTTTGAAGACTTGCTCCATATGGCCTAAGTGATCTTCAGTGTGATTAGAGAAAATAGTTATGTCATCAAGGTAGACTGAGATGTTCTTGTTAATGAGCTCCTTAAATTTCATATCTATGGTTCTTTGGAAGGTTATTCCTATATTTGTTAAACTAAAGGGCATCCATTGGTATGTGAAGGTTCCCCATTTAATGGTGAATGCCATTTTGTAATGATCACACTCTTGAACAAGAATCTAGTTGTAGTTTGAGTAATAATATAGCAATGAGAATCTGTTCATGCCTACAACTATTTGTAGGATTTTCTCCATTGGTGGGAGGGGATAATAATCCTTAAGGGATGCCTTTTTCAAGTCTTTGAAGTCCACACATAGACGGATCTCCCCAATATTCTTCCACATCAAGACTAGGTTGGCAACCCACAAATAGTGTTTGATTGGAAATATTATGATGTCTTAAATGAGATTTGAGAGCTCATTTCTCATCAAAGGTTTAAGATTTGGGTTTACTAGTCTTTACATTCAATGAACTAGCCATATACTGGGGTCAATCTCAATGGTGTGATATACTAAGCTCAACTGAAAGCCTCTAAGGTCCTTATATCCCTATGTAAAGATATCATCATATCTCCTATTAAGCTTGCTAAAGTTATTAATTTTTAATGTAGAATATACCTTGCCTAATTTCAAGGTCCTTCTTTCATAAATATTCACTTGCATAGAGATTTCCTTGTCTATCATGTTTTTCCTTTCTCCTTTGAGCTAGTCATCAAAAGTTAAGATGATTTCTAAGGTAACTAACCCCTTAGGAAGCTGATAATTTGCTCATCACTTTTGGATACTTGCCAATTATATACATTATTTTTAATTGACGATCTGATTATAAGACTCACAATCTAGATAGACCCCTTCATTACATTGCACTGGATGTCATACTATGCACCTATAGTTGTAATTCTATCTGTGTTGACATTCCATGTTCTTAGTATGGAACTAATATTAAATACATCAAATGCTTCAATAATATCCCACACTCTATGCTTTTAGGCCTTCAAAAAGCCATTTTTGGTCATGATTTTTTCTCTAGCCTAGTTAACGACAAGTTCACTATCAAAAAATTCATGTAGTACCTTGGTTCCTTTCTTTTGGGAAAGTTGGATACCTTGGATTAGCACCTCATACTTTGTATTTTTGTTAATACAACTAAACTAAAACCTAAATACATATAAGTATTTCTTATTTTGAGGGGAGAGTAGCATCACACCAACTCCTGTGCCATTTTTAATCTAGAAACAATCAAAGCATAGTTTCCATGTGTATTCAGAATCCACTTGCACCTTTATGAGCTCTGGAAACATGGCCTCCTCCTCCAGGATGCAATATGTCCCAAGCCCTATCTATTATACATTATCATATGGGTTTCAATCATAATGTTTGCATGCCATGTCATCCAACAAATCATCTAGGACCTCTTCAAGTGGCATTTTGGCTTCATCGAGAATTAAATTCTCGTTGTAATCAAACATCATGTAATTTAATTCAATTGGGTTAGGAGATCATGGATTAACATGAATTTTGAATATGGGTTCAACTCTAATGGGCACCTTAGTTACATATCTAGTTCTGAGTAACATATGTGACTAGTTTGAAGATAATTATCCACCCTTCTTTGTTGTGAAGTCTTGGGAGAGGTAGATGGAGAAGTCAAAAGGCAAGTTGATGACTGTAATATCTATGCAATCAAAAAACTTGGGAATGAATATAACTTAAGGTTTATATATTTTATGATTTTGATGGTTTTAACAATTTTTAAATCCAACTAGACCAATCTCTTTGAAATAGGATAATACATAATTTTAAGCATATCCATGATCTTCTTCGACATCACTGATCTGCGCCTGCCTGAGTCGATCATGCAATTATGCACTAGGTACTTGTCAATAATCAATGATATGTAAAATGGGGGTAGTTTAACATTGTTACACACCTCTTCTTTTGGTTGACATAGACTTGAAGATATGGAAGGAATAATTTATGATGTCTTGGATGCTTGAAATCTTTTTAGAGCATCCTGTAGTAGATTTTTTTGAGAAGGAATAACAAGAGCATCCCACATGGTTAAATTAAGGCTCATCTTCTTCATCTATTAGACTATTTTGAAGAGAATTTGGGATCCCTTTGGTTATTTATTTTAGATGTTATCCTCCTCTCATACTTTTACACTAGTTTTAGGCTACTCCTCTCTTTGTGCTGTGTATTATGTGCACATTAAAGGCTGCATAGGTACCTTGGCTCACCTACTTTTGAACATGAATTGGGGAACTAAAGGCAAGGGTGTTGAAGTTGGTATCACCTCCTCTATCTTTCTCCTCTTAAATATTGTAATTAAATAAACTGGGGTGCTTCTTGTGTATGATGCACCACACTAATTTACATGGTTCAAGTTACCCTCCTACCAATTAATAAGAGTAGATCCATCTTATTGGTGCATTGGAATTTGAGCTTCTTCCCCATGTAGAGATATTATATTTGCCTAATTTTGAGGTTGTGATAAAATTTTCACCATGAAAACTTGGTTCATAAATTTATTTGCACATGTAGCTTAATTATGCAGTTGACTGCATGGGAAACACCATTTAGGATACTATGCACGATTACTCTACATGGGTACAAGGGCTCTATAGGTACCAATAGTGATAGATTTATATGTATAAGGTGGTCTATTATATGTGAGATGATTTTGTGTTTGTGCACCACCTTGGTAAGTAGGTATGCTTGAATGGTATTATTGAGTGAATGGTTGATGGGGTCTAGAATACTATGCTTGCTACCTTTTGAGGGCTACAAGATCATTTATAAAGCTTTGTAGCAGTGTTCTAACCTCATGTCATTCATGAGGGGGTGTAGTAGATGAGTTAGGTAGGATTATTTCAATGGGGATGGGTGTCAATTAAGGTGCACAATAGATTGGCTTGGTGGTAGCTTTGGGAAGAGGACATATGAGGTCTAGGTGCAATTTTACCTACCTAGATCAAATAATTTTTTTCATGCACAATAACTTCATACACATCAGGTAGTATTATGCCTCCCATGGATTGTATCATCACAACTATAACACTGTTGAGATATTTCAAAAAATATAAAAATGTAGTAGTGGGGGATGGCTTACATAAGGGAGGAATTCTATCCTAGACTCTCTATAACCTGAAGTTGAAATAAACCATAATCTTGTACAGGGTTTTCTTTATAGTTGTAAGTTGTTTTATCAGGGATAAGTGATCAATATAGTCCTTACATTTCTTACATAGTTCCTCCCCAAGCTCATCCTAGTTATAAATGGATTTTAGTATCAAGCCTTGATACCACTAAAGTGATTTACCTTTAAAATAAGAGGCAAGTAGCTTAACTACAAGGTTGTCCTTAGTAACATGGTGAACTGAGTAGATATTTGTAATATCTTAAATATGTTCCATAGGGGAACTTGAATTATTGCCAGTAAATTAGGATAACCATTTAAGGGATGTGACTGGAATGTCATCATATTGGGTAATAATTAATAGACTACCTCAACTGAAAGGAACACACATTTGGTTTCTCTATGCAACCATGAATGGGATAGGGAATAATATTCCTCTAGGTATATGGAACCTCCAAAATGGGGGTATAGATTGAGTTCTAGGGATGCTTATCTAAGACTACTCTTTCTCTTGATAGGGGAAGAAGATAATCTTACCCTTCTTCTTTTAGAGGGCACATAATTGAAATCAATACCCCTTGAAGATGATCTCTTTTATCTTGGCATATAGATGAAACACTTATATTTATGAACTAAAAATTCTTGGAGTCACCCAACACTAAGATTGAGTGTCTATAACACTATTAGATAATAATAGCACTGATTCTTCAACTTTTATTTAAACTGGTCCCACCGAGCATGCCAACAATTGTTGTCATTCAAAACATACACCTATGGATGTTTTGTGATGTGAGAGGTTTTGTTATAGGGTGTAGAGTGCAAATGATTTATGTAGGGAACATAAGTGTTTGGTGTTGAGAATGGAATTATTATCATTTACCCATGTACATGTAGCATTAGTTGTCTTGTTACAATGATGGGAACATCCCCAAGGTGTGGGACCTTTACACTCCTTGGGATGAACCTCAAAAGTAGGATGACTTCCTTATATTCTAAGAGCACCTATTTTAATACCAACACACAGATCTAAATATTAGAAAGGTAAATATAATACTAATCTGAACCTAAGATTTTGAGGTGAAATGGAGAGAAAAGGTTATATTTTTCTTGAAAGTTAAAGGTGATCCACCAATAATAGAGTGAGAACCCCTACAACCTTATACATGCTACAAATCTTAGAGAATGAGATAGTATCACATAGACTACACCATGAACACTAAAAATGCATAAGTATTTTTCATAGAGGCACAAGAATGCAATGCAACATTGAGAGGGATGCAGGTTATCCATAGACAAGGCCTATGTAGACCTGAATGTACATAGAATATGATTTGAAAGTGAGTTCCAAGTTCCATATAGAGGTGATAAGAATGGATGGAAATGAGAGTGGTGAGAATTAACCATAGACAAAGATCAAACAACATAAATCACACACAAATCATAAGGAGAATGGAGGGAGGTAAACTTAATTCTCATTAAAGTTAAGGTTCAAACAATAAAAGTGATCTTGGGGGAAAATTTTGGAAGCATGAGGTTTCCTAAAAAATGTCAACCCTTATTATAATGAAGAACAAGGATTTTATAATGGAGATAGCCTTTTACAACTAATGTGCCCCTTAGGGTGGTAGATATATTATTTTAATTCTATTGTGGTGCCACATCCATGCTTCTTAAATTTTTATTGAAAATTTGGATCAAGGAGATGGTGGTAGGATTATTATGGATCCATGTGCATGTATGGGAATGAAAAATATTTGGGATAGTTACAGGGGTGACATGTGATCACATTCTGATGTATAACATCCACTTCTGCATTTACTCATTCTGACAAGGCCTCAAACATCACTCAACTAATTTTTAATTATTACTTTATACTTTGATGCCACTTGTCAATCACTATGTAGGCCTCCTTTGAACTATCATATAATTATTTCACATCTAATGAGAATTCATGCCTTATGAATTTTAGGTAATCTTCTCATTGTGGATAGTCTAGTTAGGATATGAAATGAGCTTCAAGTTGGTGAATGATTCAAATGTATAAGTCTTCTATGGGGTCGTATGAAATTTAACCCTTTTGTGCTAAATCCCCCCTTGATAATTCTCACAAGTCTTCACTTCATACCTATGGCTCATATCAGTCTGCAAAGTCTAATGTGTACAACATAGATCATAGCCTATAATTCATGAGAGTGTAGAAGTGAAATCCTACAATTTGGTACAAGACTTCATCATGGAGGAATAAGGAGTATTTTAAATAAGAGTGAATAAGAATATTAAAGATCTTAGGTGCAGTCTTCATGATTTGGAACTATTCCTTACACACTTCTTCCTACAGTATTTTTTTAGTTGTGCATAAGCTAGGGGTGACTTAGAAAGTCAACATGTACCTAACATGGCCTCGTTGCCAAGACCCTATTGAGAAAAAATATTTTCTCTTTTTACATGATACCTTTCTAATGAGACACATATATTTTTGAACATGATTTTTAAGTAGTGGATTTTGATCCACTCGTGCATACAATTCCTTTGTTATGCATATTTTTTAAAACTTTGACATGGTGATCTTTCTTTATAAATTTTGTTACCCCCAACATCAGTTGATTTGTACATCTTTGAAGTAGTGTAATTTTGGCCACTTGTGTAGGGAAATTTCTTAATTAATTATATTTTTTTCACACTTCAACATGATGATTTTTATTTGTCACTTCTAACATCCCCAACATCAATCGATTTCTATGTGTTCAAATTAGTAGATTTTGGGCCACTCATGCTATAATTTTTTTATATTTTTGTGAGTTTATTCACCATATTAAGTATTTATTTGTTAGTTTATACTACCAATTCCACTCATGACATTTATTTTGAGACATTTAAATCCCATTTCTATGTGTCTCATAACATTATCTAGGAGGTATTACTTTTTAAAATTAAACACCTTTGTAAGAAGGTATGCTTTATTTTTTATAAAACAATAATGATTTTTTTTTGACATGTACATGGGTATCTTATTAGACACTTTGTTTTCAGGAACCCATATGAGAATTACAATATGTATCATCTTCTTATGGCATTTTTTGGTATAATCTTCAATATTTTCAATACCTTCATTTCTAGTATGACTGTATCCATGTTGTGGGAGACATTTGGTACCCCCAAAATTAGTTTCTATTTAAAATTATGCATGGGTATCCATTATTTATGGTTTCAAAATTATCCTGGTATTTTAGTGTTTCAAGCAATGGACTCATACCACTCATTTAGATATCATTATTTTTTTAGGGTTATAAGACTCTTATTTTTTACATTAGACCTCCTTAATTTTTTCTTAAGCATGGATTTTGGTGAAAATATTTATTTTTAATATTTAGTTAAGTTGAATCTTCTACTAAGGCTAGTTGGTGTGTAGTTAGAGTGTGCACATGTCCAAGGATGCCTTCAATGCTTACTTACCCAATTATTCTACTATCATTAGAATCCACCTTTAGTGTGGCTAATGAGAAAAGAGATACAAGTAATTGAATTTATTTTGAATATTTTTCTCCTCCTTTGTATTTTACAATGGTTGAGATACATTGTTCTATTGTGTACACATTGAGTTTTATACAAACACACATATGCTGCATATTTGAGCACTATTCTTGTTTTCATTTTAGTTCTCCTATTTTAACCTCTATAATTTGTGGTTTTATTCTTATTTTATTTTATTTAGACTATATCTTAACAAACTTGATGCATTAGTGGGATACAATGGTCAAAGTTATGGAAATGTGTAAGGTGTGATATGCTAATTATGATGTATTTTTGACAATTATGATGTATTTTTGGCATTGGTCCACATAGTGGAATTATAAATAATCTTTAGGAATATTTTATGAGTCTATTTTATTTCATTTATCAATAAAATTAACATCGTGTAATTTATTAAAGTGATCACTATTTATATTTTTTTGCTCAATTTTATGGGTTGATTAGATTGATTTTTTTTTGTTTTTTTGTTTTTTTTTTTTGTTTTGTTTTTGTTTTTTTTGTTGATAAATGTTTATATTTTAATTGTTGTGGATAAAATTACCTATGTGATTTTTGCATTGAATTATTTTTCATAGGTTATTCCACTCAAATTCACTCATAATTTATTTATCCTTGGACTCTTGTGGTTGTGTTTATTTAAATTTGAATTAGAAAACTAGGTTTGGTGATGCTAGTCTATTTGAAAATAGATCTTAGGCTACGTTTGCTTCAACAAATAAAATATAAGCATAAATATAATTTTATATCTCACCATTTCTCTCTACTTTTATGTTTTTATGAGATATGGATCATTGTACAATAATAAAGGAATCATTTTAAATATCCATGTTTTGGTTAGTTTCAAGTGTTTTTATGCATAGTTATGTGTTAATCAAATAGGCTATTTTCAAAAAAATCTTCAACCGAATTGAAAACCAAGTTACTCTACCATGTGGTAAATTTAAAATACCACATGCATACAAATTGTGCCCAAGGTCATATATTTATGATCCTAAAATAAAATAAGAGGTGTTGGAACATTAATATTTATGGATCACATACTTGTGTACACATATTAATACACATTTAATAGCTTAAGTTTATTTGATCTATGAAGTGAACATATTATTTAATAAGCACATAAATTAAAATTAATATAACCATGTAGGGGTATAATTAGTTATATTTTAAAAGGTATAACCAGCTCACTTCAATTTAGAAAGAGTTTGTACACACTGTGGAATGCATCAATTTATAAGACAAGTAAATGAATTGTGAAGATTTGTGAGATATAATAAGTGAGAAGCAAGAGGAGATACAAGATTCTATTAATTTTTCAATATAATGGATTATGTTATTTATTGTGGAGTTTTCACTTGTTGATAGGTTTTCCCACATTATATTGGTGTCTTAGAGTTGTCTTGTTGTGTTATGTTTTCATTACATTTATTGTTGTAGTTATGCAATTTTAATACACTTTAAAACTATTTAAACAAAACATATTTTATCTTAGAGCATATTTAAACAAGAGGAATGTGAACATTAACACTTTTATTTAAGATATTTGAACATGGATCAATTAGATATAAAACATGTCATTTTTGCAATTTGAACATGTATTAATTTGGAATAGATCATGCCATTTATGGGATTTTAACATAGATCAATTAAATGCTTAGTGTATCAGACACTATTTTTTGAGTGATTGTAAACTTGTTCAAATGAAAATATTAATCCAATGTGGCATATGTCATGATGTTTATGGGATTTAAAAATTTGAGCATAATCAATTTAATTACCAAGTAAAAAAAATCTAGATCAAAAGATGAAACCTAGATGCTTAGTGAAGGATGCAAATATTTTTATGGGATTCAAAGATAGAAAATTTAGTTGTAAACATAAATACTTATGAAAATATATTTATTAGCATATAACATGTCATTTGTAGTATTTTATAAAAAAACATTTAGCAATGAGTATAATTCCATGGGAAAATATCAAATATAAATGGTTCAAAGGAATTTAAAATGTTATAGTATTGGTTAAATTAATGTTTTAAACTTGTTAAACATTTGATATAGAGTATTTCATTATGTGATTTGAACATTGATTGAATTACACTAATAAAACAAAGGGGTGTTTTAGATTTTAACATAGATTAATTTACACAAAAAAACATGGTGTTATATTTGGACATGATTATATTTACAACCCAAAATGAAACTTGAAATTTTGTACTTTATTTTCAAGTTGAAGCCTACTAAACATAGAACATGTCATGTGAGGGATTTGAATATGGATTAATTCAACTTAGAACATTTCATTTATGGGATTTGAACATGAATCAATTTTGCATATAACATACTATTTGTAGGATTTTAACATGGATGAATTAAATGAATGGTGGGGCACATACACTTTTTTGACTTATTTTAGTCTTTGTCAAAAAATATTTTAATCTTCTATGGAATATAACATGTTGTATGAGATTTTAATATTTTAACATGGATCAATTTACATCTCAAGTAAAAGTATAGTCAAATTTTGTAATCTTTTTTGAATTAGTGTTATAAGCTTGTTCGACATTTGATATAGAGTATTACATTTGTGTTATTTTAGCATTGATAAATTTACACTAATAAATGAGAGGGATGCTTGATATTTGAACATGGATAATTATTCGAAAAAATTTATGGTGCTGGGTTTGAACATGGATCATTTACTATAAAACATGAAACTTTTGATTTTGTAAACATTCTCAATCAAAGGTTTTAAGCTTTCTTAGCATAAAACACATCATTTAAGGGATTTGAGCATGTATCAATCTAACACTCAACATACCAAATGAGAGATTTAAACATGAAACATTTAGAATAAAACATATCATTTGTAATATTTTCACATGGATCAATTAAATGATTTGTGAGCTGCATACAATTTTTTGAGTTATTATTACCTTTGTCAAATAAAGATTTCAATATTAGTGGCATATAGCTTATCTTTTATCGGATTTGAAACTTTGAACATAGATCATTTTATTTACCATGTAAAATAAAATACACATCATAATAATAAACCTAGATGTTTAGTGAAGCATTGTTGTCATAAAAAAATTGAAGTGTCTATTTTTTCCATATTTTACACAAATGAGTAGACCAAATTAATGTGATCAATTTTTATTATAAACACTTAGTTTGAAAATTTATTTTTTATCTCAAGACTTAGGTTATTGTGTGGAGAAAAAATCCAATTAGGTTTAGATTCTCAAGGTATAATGAATCTATGATAGCGTTGATGGGGTTTAGTTCCATAGGTGTCATGAGTGTGCAAAGTGCTTGATGGCCCTAATAGATCCACTAGAGTGTGCATAATTTTATTAGTGCTTGAATTAATAAAGTGATGTGGCCTCCAACCACAATGTGAAAGATTAAAAAATCCTTACTAACTCTCATTCACATAAATAATCTCATAAACACATATGAATTCAATTCATAAATTCAACATTATTTCATTAATCTTCACAAATACAAAAGCTTTATCAACAAAGCTTATCTCTCACCACATAAATAACTTGAAATTCACAACACAAGGAGAATTTAAAGAGGCATTCAAGATTATCCTCAAATCTTATTCTCACTTTACAAGGAAGAATGAGTGAAAGAAACACAAAGGTGCCCAAAATTTATCCCACTCCTTCACATGGAGGGGATCTTGTCAAAAGATAAAGTGAAGCCTAAGTAAATGATACAACACATGCTTCATGAGGTCATATTTGACAAAGGATAAAACATCTTGTAAATTTGTCACCACCTCTTATGAAAAATCAAAAAGATAAAGGAGATAACAATTTAGAATAGTAGATATTGTCTTCTCTATCATCACAATACTAAAAAAGATAATTAATTCTCTTTTTGACCATTATTTCTTGTCCTTACATGAGAATTTCAACTAATTTCACCTAATCACTCAATAATAGTGTTGTGGATACCTCATTAGGATGAATAGTGCCTTCCACATCATCAGTGAATAATACCTATTAACAGTGCTACATGAATAGATATTTTTCCCACTACATCATTATCCTCTAGTTGAAAATCAACTCAGATCTTATGAGTTGTCCTAATTTTACCCTTTATATTTATTTTGAAAAAAAAGGAAAAATCACACCACTCTTTTTTTGATTGATGCAAGATTTCTTGAACCCTGGGATGCTCCTGCATCAAACACCTGAGGTAGATAATGTGATCTTTTGATCACATAGATGTGGTAAGTGGTAGAACCACTCTTTTGGTCACTAGGTGTAATGACCATGATGTCCCATTCCAACACACTAGTGTACCTAGATAATATCCTTTTTCCTTCTAGCATCTGTGTATTATTCTCAAAATGGTCCTCGTAAGACCATAAACCATCCTCCTCCAAAAACATATCCATATTCCAATGGATTTAGATGTGGGCCAAATACCACCATTTTAGACCATCATCCTCCACCAATATGATTTATCATGCAAGTTATCTATCCACATGAGCTCAAGCCCACCATTGTCTCTCCACCTCCACCAAAATACCACCTACCTTTCTTCATCCATCATCCAACCATGTATTGGATCTTCCACAATATCACTCATCATATCCACTTGTATATCCTCTCTCATGGCTTCAACATCATATTTTTCAGTCTCCTCACATGCACATACTTTAAAATTAATCACTTCCAAGTTTCTTCCTAAATAAACTTTCAACTCCTTGCCAATATTGACATTCTCCTCATGCTTTTCATTCTCATAATGAGATCTCAAAAGCAAGGCTGAAATATACTCATCCACACATTTATTTTCATATATATCACATGGATTAAATTTCACCAAAATATTCTCTTGTGCACTTAATTTCACAACCTCTTCATTCAAATTTTCCATCATGGAAACATGTAACTCTATATGGCTGGTCTCTTCCTCTATGTGCAACTCCTCATGGCTACAATTTTCTCTTTTCTGTAAATCCTATTGATTTCCTTCTTCACTCTCATTTTACCACTCATGGGACTCCATAATTTCCTCCCCATATTAAAACAATTGTCTCCTTCATCATATGTAACATAAATAAGCTTTCCCTCATTTTCAAGCATCGTAACTTCTCTCATCTCAAGAAGCTTTTCCATCTATTCTCTTTGCATTTTGGGTGTACAAATTCACCCATAGATTTGGAAACCATGTGTTCCCATTAACACACTTTATTCTTTCCTCTTATCTTTCTCTCCTATTGGTGATATTCCAAACACATATATGGTACTCCATACATCCTCTTGCTTGCAAATCTCACCCTCATGGGGTCTTCAATATACATTTATTCAAAATGCATCTCTAGCATGGTTACCCATTGAATGAGCCCTTATGAATCATCTTTCCCACATATCATAGGAATTCCTTCATTATTCTTCTTCATCTTCATACCTAGAAAACAAAACATACATTCATCCCTCAACAATATCCTCTCCTCTTATATTCTCTACCTAAGGAATAAGAACTTACTCTAATACCACTTGATGTGGCATCCAACCACAACATGAAGGATTCAAAAATCTTTACTAACTCTAATTCACATAAATATTATCATAAACACATATGAATTTAATTCATGATTAATAATATTCTCACTAATCTTCACAAATACAAAATCTTTATCAACAAAGCTTATCTCTCACCACATACATAACTGGGCATTCAAAGACAATGAGGATTTGAAGAGGAATTCAAGCTTATCTCCAAATATTTATCTCAAAAAATCATCCCATTTCCAACCTAGCCTAACTAAATCAAAGGAAATACAAGAATATATAGATTTACAAAGAAAAATGAGTGAAAGAAACACAAAGGGGCCCAAAATTTGTCCCACTCCTTCACATGGAGGGAATCTTGTTAAGAGACAAGGTGAGGCCCAAGTCAATGATAAAACACATGCTTCATGGGGTCATATTTGACCAAGGATAAAACATCTTGTAAAGTTGGCACCACCTCTCATGGAAAGTTAAAAAGATAAAGGAGATACCAATTTAGAATAGTAGATATTATCTCCTCCATCATCACAAACCTCCAAAGGATAATTGATTCACTTTTTGACCATTATTTCTTGTCCTTACATGATAAATTTTACCCATTCCACCTAAGTACTAAAAAATAGTTTTGTGGACACCTCACCAAGATGAATAGTGCCTGCCACAATATTAGTGAATAGTAATCATGAATAGTGCTACATGAATAGTGTTTTTCCCACTAAATCACAAAGGAAAAGAAAAAAACCATTATTTTTAGAGTTCCACAAGTTAAATAATTACCCAATGTGCCAAATGGACCCTATGGATCTAGTAAGGTAGGCAAATTGTAGTTTTAACATTGCTTGGTGTTAAAAGTGCCCGATGGGATTGATGAGTTTGATAGAGTGAAGAAATAAAATAATATGTTGAAATGCTTCTTGATATGATGATAATTACCAGTGGACCTAATTAGGTTAGAGCACACTAAGTAGCATAAGCACCCAAGGTGTCCAATAGGTCTGATAGGCTTGATTGGGGTTGTGAAAAGTGAAACATGAATTTCTAAAATATTCCACCAACCTTAGTGTTGTTTGATGGACTTGAAAGGAAAATAAAGTCAAAATTTTACCTTTAAACATGTAATAAATATTATAAAACAACATTGAATGTGTTTATCCTCACCAAAAATGTTGACACGCTCCTTGGTATTCTCCAATGCTCTCACATTTTAAAAAAAAATGTTTTGCTGCATTTTATTACTCAAACAGGTGATTTTCATTCCAAAAAATGTATTGTTATTTCCTTGTCATTGTTTAAGATCCCCTTTTCTCATTTCAAATTTTATGCTTTCACTAAATCCAATTTTATCCTAAAACATTGTGTTTTAATTGTCTAGAAAATTTCTCACTATTTTTATGAACTCTCTTAGTCAACCTCTCTACCCTCATAAAAATTTATTCCCACTTGACCTAATTTTTTATAACCTTTAAGTTCTTGATATAAAAACCTTTCTAATTAAAAAATAATAAAAAATTAAATACAAATACTTTGAATATGAGAAAAGGACTTCTCTTGAAATATATCTCACTAAAATTTATGAATCTAGGATAAGTCATGTTGATTTGGAAGAATTTTAGGACAAAATGCTATAATGTAAATGAACTAACATTGCACAAAAAATTTGAGAATGGTATTCTACATGAAACTAGCTTCCCAAAATTAATTCAATGTATATATTTAGTACTTGCATGTGTTAAGTACTATAACAAAGATACCATATATATCACAAATTCTAATGGCATGGCAATTACATAATTGGATGGCCCATATTTGAATATTGTTTTTAGATTTTCATGACATGATGAGATCACATACATGAGAAAAAAAATTGGAAAAAATTTCTATGATAAAAATTAGGAAAAGTGTTTAACCATGATTACCCAATCTTGATTAACCAAGAAAAAGAAAACACCATCTAAGCTACCAAAAACATTGCACAAGTCTAACTTAGGAGAAAAAATATCAGATATAACCATAGTCTTGAATAGAATAATGGGCCATGATGATACTTCTCAATTTTTCTATTGGATGTGCATGTTTATTACCATAATCTTCCATGGACAATAATTTATGGTTTCCAATCAAATGATTGGTGATAATCTTCATGAACAGTTGGTGAATCTAGAGTCTACAGAACAATTTTATATTTACAAAAATGAAATTATGGCTTGGTATTTCACTAAGTGGCACATACACTGATACAACAATGATTCATGATTATGTTCCACATAGTAATCATACAGGGAGTAAAAGATGTTAGGAATATCAAAATGTAGAGTAATAATAATGAAATAAACATAAAATTGAAATGCAGAAAAACACAACACAATAGAGACAAAGATTTAACGTGGTTCACCCAATATGGGCTATGTCCACACAAAAATATCCAGTTCTTATTATCAGTCTAAAAAATGAAGGGAAAAACTTGCAATACATCCACTACAATATCCTCTTCACTCACACATAGTATTTCGCCTGATTACAATGCCCTCATATCAAAGGAGGGTTACATATTAGGGAAAAAATTCAAAAACATAAAATCTGTAATTAGATATAAAACCTAATAGTGAATGGTCTAGATTAACTATGAAATTACAATATTTTATAGTGCATTTTTAACAAAATTTTGCTTCGGGGGCACTGCCCCTGAACCCCCACTAGGGGGATTCCAAAATAGGTCTCCACCCCTCTTGGACCCCCATGGAAACCCTAGTAGGGGTGTGTTTCCCCCCCAAAACCCCCTATTATGAATTGGGCATTAAAATAAGATTAGCCTCCACCATCCAATAAAAGACACTTTAGAAGAGTCAATGATGCCTTCACAATGCTAATGATAGGAACATTGGATGGAAATACTAATATGTGTATCTATAATGAGTCTTATACATTAGTTAAGCATTATTTAAATTATTTTATTCAATTTCCAAATTTAGAGTTGGTGTGTTTGATGGATTTACATATAGATTTCCTAAGTATGCCAATGACAAGATAATTTTGATTGAACTCTACAAGTAGTTGGGTGAAGTGCACTAGAAATAAAAATAAATAAAATTATTTAGGATCACTTTCCATATTGGTTTAAGATAATAAATTTATAGTAATGCAAGGTAAAAAAATTAATTTAAATACTATATAAGACTTCATAATTTATTTCCATACTATAAGTTTTGCATTTGATAGTAATAAATATCTGGAAAAGAACCTCAGACTTGGGTCAGGATTTTTGCATCAACATGAAATTGAGGACTATTTGGAGGATTATAAAAATTAATATTAACTTAGGAAAAATATTATATGAGGATGATTTTATATTAGATAAAGTCATATAGATTATAATGGGTAATTGTAGGTGTGGAAGATGATGGTGATGATATGTATGATCCAATATTCATTGAAAAAGTTTAATTTTTGGCACTACCACCGATTCATTAGTCCATTCAATAAATTTATGATCTCTAAGAAAGGAAACAAATTGTTACACTAAGATCAAAGGCATGGTCTAAAAGAAACTTGTTGAATATATTGGTGCTAGAGGTGAGATAAAGGGTAACCTTCGAAGAAAATGAAACACATAGTTACTTTTTATTCAATTCAACTAAGAGTTATTATTTATTCAATGAACCCACATTAAAGTTTAATTAAATGAGGTAATGATGATGATCCTATCAAGAATAAAATTTTGAATGAAACTTGTGCAGATGAACCAAGAAAGAAGCTTGAGATCAAAAGACCTCTAAGTACTACATCTTAGGCAAAAGTTGGAAATCCAACTGTAGGCATTAATAATTCATTACTAGCAAATATTGTAAAATAATATGTTTCTTCTTTTGGTACTAACACTATGTATACACCATTAGTACCATCTCCTCCTCACATCCCATCTCCTATCCTTCTTCCTTCTCCACCTCCATCTCCCATGCCTTCTCCTCCGCCACCTCATGTGTCCTCTCCATTAAAAATTCCATATCCATCTCCAAAATAATTTGATATCAAGGATTTTCCATTGTTTCAACTTAGTATTACACTACTCTCATTCTTCCCACCACTTCTAGATATTATAACCAAATGATTATGTTTTCAAGCATCACAACTTCTCCTTGGGTACAATATATGGTTAATAGAAAAAAGAGAACCAATGTTAAGGATGTTTTTCTTAATTTTTATTTTATTTCTATATTGTTACAAATTCGTATGCCTAATAAGGATAATACTACTTAATTATTGATGGTTGAATCCATTGAAGCAAAGTTTGTATAAATTTACAAGCCAACATATGAGAAGAATAAATAATATATGACTTCAAATGATTATGGAATCATCAAAATAGATTGTGGTGAATCAACCCATGAGGGAGACATCAAAAAATTCCATGTAACAACAAAAAATTTCATTAAAATTATTAAATAAGAAAGATAAAATTTATGAATACTCTATGCATATATCCTTCATATCTATAAGTAATTGAAAAACCTATTCAAGCGATTCCTTTTTCAAAAGTGCCAGATTCAACCATGAAATAATATACTGATAAATAGACCATCTGAGGATTGTAAATTATCAAAGCTACAAAAAAGAAATATAGACTTGGGTAGAACATATTACCATTAATGGTCTCGAGTTCATTGAAAAATATAGGAAACCATATGTTTTGATCAAAGATGATCACAAGAAACTCAAAGAAGATATAGATAATGCAATCACAGATTAAAAAATATGGAATTTTGTTTTCACAGCCCTTCAAGAAATGGATTTCATAGAGGATAAAACTGTTAGATCTGAATAAGAGTTCAATCAAGCATAAGATATTTATTCTCGTGTTTTGTTAAATAATGTAGAATGGGAAATAATGGTTCTCAAACTAGTTGTGAAAGAATTTAAATATTTAAACAAATCATGTGATGATATTAAGAATTAAATTCATGCAAATATCTTATCCATTCATTGTGATTTATTGAAGGAAGATAACACTGGACTACATTTAGCAATAGAAATAAAGGAGAAATTATAGAAAATGATGAAAGAGGAGTTGTTTAATACATTTTTTTCAGTCATGAGTCAATTGGTAATATGAATGATATATGTACTTCCATTTTTGAATGCAATAAGAACTTTCCAAACTTTTTAAAGCATAGTAAAGAAACAAATGAAACAATGAGGATGTGGTTGGTTCATACAAAAAACACATTTTCCAAAATAGAAAGGGATAGTTCCGATAATGAAATTGTTCATAACATATAAGATAAAATCATCACATATTGAAGAACAAAAGATGGTTTAAATTGTAGAGCAAAAATATTCTCAAGAATATAAGTCTTCTCTCTCTTCCTATAACTTCATAACTCTCTCTCTAAATTTTTATTCTATTTTATCATTGTAATTTTTATTCATAATATTGTAAATTTAAAAATATTATATTCACTTTTTTAAAATTATAATATGAAAAACTTAAATTTAAAATATAATATTTAACTCAAAAGTGGTTGTGAAGTGGTTACACATTAGTAATGCTAACTTGCATTAAAAATATAATTTCTTCCCTTTGTAAAAGGAATTTCTAATAGATAGAACACTTATGAAAAGAAAGAAAGACAAAATAATAAAATTTTGTCTCTATTTGATAAGTTAATACAAAAATATTTTTATAGGACTTTGTGCTAGATATATCTATGAGTGAGTGTATTTCTTATGTTTTTCAGTTTTTCAATTTCATTGTTAGTTCTTTCTTATAATAAAATGTTAGATGGATCATTATAAATTACTCTAAACATGATAAATATAACTAAAATATGTGTATATTCACTTATACACCTTTTCATTTCTCTTTGTCTCTTCTCTATTTTTTTTCCAAATACATCTTTTCCCTCCTTAATTTTCATTTCTACTCATATACAAAACCCCCAAAAATAATAATTTTGAATGTAAATTCTATAAATGTTTCCCTTTTAAAATTTTACATAATTTAAATAAATGTTTCCTCCCATGATAATATAGGATGGACTCTATCCTTCACACTGATGGCATAGTCCATAAGATTTTGTTTCCCTTACAAAAGTTCTAGCTAATATTTTTTTATGCCTGTCATGGGGCATAATTTTTTGCTTTTCATGTAACCCAAAAAATAAAATAATATATAATACACATGAACATATCTTAATTTTAGGAACATATTTATCAACTAAAACTTAATTGGGTGTAAGATACATAACAATAGATCTATTCATTTCTTAGTTATTTCACATTGGATAATAAAACTAGTGTTGTTGAATTTTGAAGAGTTCTAATTGTATTAGAAGAAGAATAAGATCATGTTGATATTTAAAAAATATTAATAGAAATTTTCACACAAATTATTCATCCAATAATATTATTTCAAATATATATCTAGTTTTAACTTGCTCACGGACTGATAGCCCTTCTTAGACTATTTAGTATCTTATAACCTTGACAAGACAAAAGTGTAGACACTAATAAAGGGACTCGAGAAATTGAAAGATTTATTGGCTAGTATAAAACTTGATGTTATATTATTATGGTATTTAAATACATATCTAACCTCTATTGAAATATGGAAAACCAATCCACTTATTGGTTTTATCCATTTGTTTCCAAAAGACTCAAAACCCTCTTAAAGCTAATTAGGCTTAAATGCCCTAAAAAGGACTAAAATAAAAAATGATTGTATTAAGAAATAAATAAAACTTTAAAATTATTTATCACAATTATTAAAATTTTATTGAAATCTTACAACACTTCAGAAGGTTTGCTACCCAATATATTGACCCAAATCACACTATAAGCCTACTAGGCCTAATGTTGCTCTAACAGGTCAAAACCTAATCTGTATTGAGTTATAAATTAAAACAAATAATATATGTGTATTTATGTGTTTCATGGATTAATAAATTCTCATATAATTTTTTGGCCTCTCACTTAAATGAATTTACACAAAAATCTCAAATTTCAGTTTTTGTCTTCTAGGCCTAATTACCCTCTAATAGGTCAAAACACAAAGTAGCACTTATAAAAGGAAAATGACATTTATAATAGGTATAAAAAACCATAAAAAATATTCTCAAACATTTTTATGATCTTTATATACTTAAAAATGATGATTTTGTTCAAATTCACCTCCTCGTTGTCTAAAATACATAGAAAGCAAGTTTTGGATTGCACACACTTAACTTGTACGATGTCTTTACACTTCCTAATGCCTTAAAATAAATTTAATCATATTATAAACTCATTTTAACAAATATATTACAATTTTGGAAAAAATTTAAGGGTTAAATCTTGAGTTATTCACATTTTATTAGAAGCTAGGGTTTGTTTGCAATCCTAGAGCTTGAGATTTCTTTATTGATTGTTCATGAGACTTAATGAGTTTATAATCAGAAAAATTATTTTATAGTACCCTAAAATAATTATAATCCATTTTTAAATCCTTGTATTGACCCCATGCATAACTTAATATGTGTTTTGAGTTGACTATGTTTAATTGAGTACAAAAAACATAGGGTATAACAGGGGTTTGATACTCCAATGACAAAAATGAATATCAAAACACATTAGAACACTTGGAATTCAATAAATTAAAATAATAAACATATATTATCATATTTTTTGACAAATATATTATTGATTTATAATATAAAAAGACACAAACTATAGACAAAACTCATAAAATGTCATGGTAGACTCTATTTTTTTGAAAGTATCTCCCTAAAATGATCAAAAATTTATATTTTTATGATTTAAATTACTCTTATACACCTCATTATTATTAGTATTTAGGATCATCAAATAATTAGTATCTTCTCCAAGCTTAGGAAGTCCCAAATTTAGTGCGATATCTTCAAATATTGATTCCCTATCTTTATAAAATGACTCATAATTAGTTTTTAGAATACTAAACTTGATTCTACTAATAAAGATGACTCCTAAAGACCCGAGGACCCTTTAACTATGTAAAATAACCCATTAAAAACTCTTAAAACTCATAATTTACATGCATACTATTAAAATTACCTATATGTGCTTATACTTACATTTAAAAATTCAAATTGAACTTTTGAAGGGAAAACACCAAATAGACTCTCTAAGTTAAATCTTCATCTCGTAAGCACTTCAATTGAATGAATAAGACTAAAATGAATCTTTTAGACCTCAAGATAGATATTAAGACACAAATACCATCTCAAAATAGTTTATACACATGATGATCCCACGCCACATACGATAATAATTTTATCTCATGCTGGTAGAAATAAAGTTCACAAGTTATAGAAAGAAAGAAGGAAATATATATCATTTATTTAAAATACAAGAAAAATATTATTTTAAATATAGTTTAGAGAATATTTATTAAAATAATTTAGTAATTAATAAGTTTATAAGTATCCATTCAATTCCCAAGAAAATAAAAATCAATAAGGTGATACCATGACCAGTTAGGCTTATGTTCTTTATAGGACTATCTTGCCTCTAAACATAGTATTTACAAACATGGAAGTACTTTGGGGTCCCATAATAGGTCCATTCCTTCTAGGATAGTTTTTAACTTCCTATACGTTCATGAAATAATTTACTCAAATTATTGGGTGATGACAAACAACACCCTGATGAACACATTTGTCCCTTCTTTTCTACATGTGTAATTCAAAGATTTAAACACGTAGGAAATGTAGTTAGAGTTTTGTCTAATCTTAATAAAAAGTGTTACAAATTATTTTTATCATCTTATATCAGGATCTATCCCTAATTAGAACACAATGAAGAGGAAAATCAAAGAGAGATTTAAGCCTTCTAAAGATGCATATGATTTTCTTGTGCAACTATCCAAAATGAAGAAAGAAGCTTATGAGCCAATGTGAGAATTTGTTGAGAAAATTAACAAAATGATATGTAAGATTCAAGTAGTTTTTTTTACCATAATTGGAAATTATAAATGTTTCTTTATCAACTCATAGTTATTTAAAGTAAATTATCAATTAAAAAGAGTAAGTGTAGCTTATTTATAGGCTACTAAAATGTTGGCCATTGATGTTGAAGATGACATGATCATAAATGGTAAACTAAATAAATATTCTTCAAGGTCAAAGGGATAAACTTCATGCTAAGTTTCAACATATAAGCTAATTCAAAAAATGGGAAATTACATTATTTTATTGAAGAAATAGTTACCACATAAAATATTAGATACTCCATATTAAGACATTCTAAATAGGAATTCTATACCTCAAAATAATAATAGCCCTCATCTACAAGAAATTTTAAAATAAAAATTCCATTGAAACCCTTCCAACAATAAATTATCATGTTAATTGTGTGCTTGAAGCTGAAGAGTTATATGAATATGAATAAGATGATGTTGAGACTAAAAAATGTAGGTTTCTAAGAATTTGAGATAAAGGAGCCTAATGGTGACTCCAATAATAATGCATATATAACATATGAGTATGATAAATATGATTACAATGATGTAATCAATGAATCTAGTGGTCAATATTTTTTTGTGTTCACCATAAAATAAAACAATAAAGAATAAGTAAATATGAAGCATGATGTAAAAAATCCAAAACAAAAATTGAAATCTCCAGTCAAATTTATTCTTCCTCGAGGATCTACACTTTCAAAACCTAAAACAAAAGTGAGCAGTCCTTATCATAATCCTATCTCTAAAAAATAAAAGATAATTAATTTTATTATAAAATTATTTGAATTTTTCATAAATATATTTTTCTTGCCTCCTTGATTTTGATATAATTGATCATGTTAAAATAATTCCATAGTTCAAATGTCTCAAACAAAGTATCTTAATTATAACCATAACCAAATAAATATACTTTTTATATTCATAAAATAATATAATCATAATACATCTAGACCTATGTCCAAAGTAATTATCCCAAATCCTCCTGACTCAATACCTCTAGATTCCATGTCTACTACCTCTAGTTCAATAAAGCTTGAACCCTTCTATATTCTTATTTTCCTAAAAGGCTGCAAGTTGAGTAATTGCATCATTGATAATGGTGATTCATAAAATGTCATGCTTAGTAAGGTTTCTCATGCACTTGGGATTAATTTCACTAAAACATTTGACCACCATTGTTCCATGAATATAAAACAAGTACCTTGCTTATAAATATCAAGGATTCCCAAGTAGCTCTAACTTCCTTCCCTAAGAAAAGAATAAAGATGATTATCTTGGTAGCAGATATTCTTGTAAATATGGTATGCTATTAGGAATAAATTTATGTAAGGAATTGGGTGGAAAAATACAAATGGATTTATCTCATGCTATAATTATAATGAATGGAATAAAAAAAAATCTATAAATTGAACTAAAAACTTAGTATATTGGGCAAAAGATAGATGATCCACAAGCTAACATCCAATATGAAGATGTTGTCATTGGTAACTAAATAATGATGTTCAAATATTATTTGAGCATAAAATAAATAATTTAATTCCATCCCAATTATGTATGGAGTCTTAAGTTTGATGGAAGTTGTTCTTAAATTAGTGTAGGTGTTTGTGTTGTTTTTATATATCCAACCAATGAAATATTTCATTTTTATTATAAATTCTAATTTAAATGTACAAATAATAATTCAAAATATGAATATTTTATTCTTGGTCTATAGTTTGTTGAAGAAATGGGAATCAAGAATTAGAAGTCATAATGAGATGCCAAACTTATTTTTAAAAAAAGTGAGAGATCATTAACAAATCAAGAATGAACACCTAAAACACAATAAAAATTGAGTGTGGGATTGTATATAATAATTTGAGACATTTTACATAATAACAATCATTAGAGATAATGTAAAATATGATACACTAGTTGTTTCTACTTCTTTAACGGTTCCTCCTCTTGGTATGGATAAAAATGAATACACCATTGAATTGATATGCATGCTTAGTGTACGTGACAACTATGACCATTGGAAAGTATTTTATAGTGATAAAAAAATCATCTCATTCCTAGAGGAAGATGAAAATTTCATAACTCTATATTTCTTAGGAAATACTTATGTGTACATAGAATCGATATACCAAGAAGGTGAAAATATAAAAAAATATGCTTCCTTGGTTGAATTTACCAAGGAACATGAAGTCCTAAGTGGAGAGAAAAATTATGGAATCATTTAGATCAAAGGTAATAAATTTTTAAAAGGTTTGGTTTCTTTAGAAGATCTCTTTGATAGATGCAACATGTACATCAAAGAAAAGATATGATCAAAAACAATAGGATCTTCTGAATATTAAAAGGTAAATATTGGATTCCCTAATGAACCAAGGTATGTCAACATTTGTAAATGTTGGTCAAAGGAATAAAGACACAAGTTCATAAACTTGTTTAAATTTTATATAAACATATTCTCTTGGAGCCATCTTCTATTATAAGAGAAAAACATTTAAAAAGAAGCTAAAATTGAAGAAGTAGATTGTTCATGAACTAAAAATATGCCATTGGTAGTTTTTTTGGGATCAAGTAATGAATGGTATTCTAGAATTACTTATTTTATGACTTATGGTGAGTGTCCTCAACATCTAAATTCCAAACATAATAAAACTATCAAATTGAGAGCCATCAGATATGTTATTTGGGATCATTATCTCTTAAATAAAGGCATTGATGGTTTCTTCTTATGATGTGTGAAAAACTCACAACACAAAAGGATCCTTGAATAATTTAATAATTAGGATTGTAGCAGTCATTTATCATCACATGTGATGATACATAAGATTTTTCAAGCTCATTACTATTGGCCCATATTGTTTATAGATTCTCAAGAATGGGTCTTAAAATGCAAATCCTATCAATAATTCATAAGCAGTAAAACATTTCATCGCTCCCACTTAAAATAGTGGTAATTAAATAACCTTTCCAATCATTGGTTTTGGATTTCATCTATACCTTGAATATACACTATTTTATAGGACATACCCATGTTTTCACAATAGTAGACTACTCCACAAAGTGGATTGAATATATACTAGTTAAGCATACTACTAAATTACTATGCACCTTAATCAAAGAGAATATATTGGTAAGATATGGCATACATCAAAATATAAGAACTAAAAATGTTTAAAAAAAATTATCCTTAAAGCTCACAGCTCTCACATTCATCTGATTATTTCTGCAATGAAATGGTCAATTTGAATCAACTAATAAAAATATTTTTGCCATTATCCATAAATTGGTAAATGAGAATTAGAAAAATGACACAAGATATTGTATGATGCATTATGGGTTGATCATATAATTATAAAAAGATCCATTGGCATGTTTCCATTTTTGTTTTTGGTTGGAACAAATTTTGTCACACCAATCTCCTTGGAGATACCTACACTTCAATTGGCTAGAGTATTTGAAGATAAATGCTTTTAGAAATGGCTTGAGAAAAGGATTTTATACTTGAACAAATTGGAAGAGGAAATAATATTAGCTACTAAAAGGATTGATGAATACCAGAGTGAAGTCAATACATTGTTTGATAAGAAAAATAAATAAAGAGATTTTAAAATTGAATATCTCATTCTACTATAGGACAAGAGAAGGGAGCATAAAGGAAGTCATGGGAAATTTTATTCCTTGTGGATAAGTCCTTTCAAAATCAAACATTTATAGGGAGATAATACCTTCTATTCAGCATACCTTGATGATATGCATCTTCTGATGCCATACAATGATAAATATTTTAAAATGTACTTTTTGTAAATTAGGTTGTCTCCTACATGTACAAAGGTGATTTTTGGATTTTTTTGTGTTTCTCTTCACTCTCTTTTTTACTTTTTTGGTTGTCTTATTTATTTCTATTATTTCCTATTAAAGTATTATCAAAACATCACTTTGTCAAGTTTGTCAAAGTCTCTATGACTCTATAACCTAGTGGATAAGGCACTGGTATACACAAATTAATTTTATGGAGTCCTATTTTAAACATTATAGTTCAATTCGCTAGTTGAAGCCAACTATTTTCATCAAAAAATTGAAGTTTCCATTTCCCCCTAATTTTCACACTAATGTGTAGACCAAGTTAATGTGATCAATTTTCATTAAAAACATTTAAGGTGATTTTTTTTTTAAAATTATCAAGTCTTAGGTTCTTTTTTGGGAAAAATATATGATTAGGTCAAAGGTTCTCAAGGTGTAGTGAATTGTTGATAACACCGACAAGGTCTAGTTCCACATGTACTAATTACACTTGATATGCCCACTTTGGTCTTGTTCCACAGGTTCCATGAGTGTCTGAAGTGATTAATGGGCTTGATAGATCTAATAGAGTATATTTAATTGTTAAGTTCTTGAAGCACTAAAGTAATCCAAAAAATCCAATCTTTTTCTAAGTTCCATAGATGCCATAGGAACCCAAAGTCCTTGATTGATTCGATGGAGTTTACAAGGTAAGTAACTTATAGTTTTGACATTACTTTGTGTTCAAAGTGATTGAATGGATTGATTAGCCCAAGAGGGTATAGAAATAAAAATGAAAAGTATTTAAATTGTGCTCAAATCATAGAGAATTACTAATGGACCCAATTGGATTAGATTATACTGGTACCATGGATACTTTAGGTGCACAATGGGCCTGATAGGTCCAATAAGGTTTGTGAAAAGTGAAAAATTAATTCTTAAAATGTTCCATCCTCACAATATTAGTGAAATGTACATATTTAGTAGTTTCTTGTGGTAAGTACAATAACAAAAAGACTATATATATCGAGGATTTTGATACCAAGGTAATTACACAATTGGATGGCCCATCTTTGAATATTATTTTCAAATTGCCATAACATGATAAGATCATAGACATGAGAAAATAAATTGGGAAAAAAATTGATTATAACATTAAGGAAAATTGTTTAACCTTGATTTCCCAATCTTGAATAACCAATAAAAGGAAATGAGCATCTAATATACCTAAACATTGCATAGGTATGAGTTTGGAGAACAATTGTCAAATATGATCACAGCCATGAAAAAAATAATGGGCCATGATGAATCTAATTAATTTAACAATTGGATGTGAATTTTCATTAAAATAATCTTCTATGGAAAACAATTAATTTATTGGGGTCAGATAATTAGTGATAATCTTCATGAATAATTGGTGAATCTAGATCCTACACAACTATTCTATATGACTTCATATTTGTTCTATTCAATTGCAGGCATGAAAGTATAGCCCAATATTTCACCAAATAGGTTGTCATACACCCCTTAAAACATGATTCATTATTATATCCCACAAATTATTCATGAAGGGATTAAAATACGCTTTATAAGAGTCAATGATGCCATCATAATGCTAATAGTAATAACATTGGATGGAAATACTACTATGCATATTTCTAATGAGGTTGTTTCTTTAGTTATGCATTATGGTATTTCTTTTGTTTTGTTCCCCAAATTCAAATATATTAGAGTTGGTGGATTTGAGGGTTTTCCATCCATATTTATTAGGTATGCCAATGACAAGATAATTATGATTGAACTTCATAGGTAGTTAGGTAAAGTGCACAAGAAATTCAAAGAGAGAAAATTATTAGGGATTCCCTTCCTGATTGGTTTAAGCTACTACATCTATAAGACTGAAAAATGATGTAATAAACATAGAAAACACCATATAAAAAGTTAAAATGTATTTCCATACATAAAAATTTGCATTTTATAGTTAGAAATATGTGGAAAACAACCTTAGACTTAGCTCTAAATTTTTACATTAACCAAAACATTAAGGACTATTGGATGACTATGAAATTGATTTTTAAGTTAGGATGAAAGATTATATGAGGATGAATTTAGATCAACTAAATTTATATAGTTTGGAATGGGTAACTATAGGTGTGGAAGATGATTGTGATGATATGTATGATCTAATCTTTGTTTAAAAAGTTGAATTCCTTGTACTGCTACTAATTGATTGGTCCATTCAAGGATTGTCTAATCTCAAATAAAGAACACAAATTGTTATAAAAATATCAAAGGCATGTTTCCAAAAGAAACTTGTTAAATACACTAGTGATAGAGGCTAAAAAAAGGGAATCCTTCAAAGAAAAAGAAACAAATAGTTGATTTTTCTTCAATTGACCCTAAAATTATTTTTATTCAAAGAGACAAGAAAAATGCAAGCAAACAAGGTGGTGATGATGATCTGAGTAAGAAGAAAATTATGAATAAAAACTATATGCAGATGAACCAAGAAAGAAACTTAAGATAAAAATACCTCCAAGTACTAAATATCAATAAAATATTAGAAATACAACTCATGGCACTAATTATTCATTACAAACTTATACTAAAACTCAATAGGTTTATTCTTATGGAACTAATGATTTTCATACACCATTTGTATTATCTCCTCCTTACATCTAATATCCTCTTATTTTTATTTCTCCATATCCATTTCCACCTCCATCTCCCATGCCACCTTCTCCCCCACCTCGTGTCTTATCCATTACACATTCCCTCTTCATCTCCCAAAAAAATTGATACGTTGGGATTTTATATTATTTTAGCTTAGTCTTTGAATTCTCCCTTTACTCTTACCACATCCATATCTAATACCCAAATGGTTATTTATTCAAGAAACATAAATTTTCCTTGGGTACAATAGATGGTTAATATAAAAAGGAAGAACACTTTTAAGGTTTTTATTCTCTATTTGGATGTTGTTTCTAGATTATTGCAAAGTCATACATCTAAGAAGGATAATAATACCTCAATATTATGATTGATTCCTCCATATCACAATTTCCATAAATTTCCAAGCTTACATTTGAGAAGAATGTAGAAGATATGACTTCAGATGATTATACCGATACAAAATAGATCTTAGTGAATCAACCCATGAGGTAGACATTCACAATTTCTAAGTAATAGAAACAAAATTTATTCAAATACTAAAGAAGGAATATAAAATTGATAATAACTTGAGGACAAAGTATGAACTCTCTTTGCATATATTAAGTCAATCATATAGGTAAGTGAAAAAAAATTCAATCAAATCCTTTATCAGTAGTACCACAATCAACCATGAAATATATTGATAAAGAAACCACTATTAGGATTCAAAAGTACCAAATTAGTGAAAAATTCATATAGAATTGGGTAGAACATATTACCATTGATGGGCTCAAGTTTGTCAAAGAAGCTAAGGAAATATTTGCTTTGATTGAAGATGATCAAAAGAAACTCAAAATGCAATCAAAGAGGAAAAACTATGGCAAAATGTTTTCAAATACCTTCAATAAATGTATTTATTAGATGATAAAAATATTATATTTGAACAAGTGTTTAGTCAATCATACGATAATTATGCTTACAATTGATTTAATAGTGTACAAAGGAAAATAACCATTCTTAAACAAGTTATGAAAAGTTCTCAAGATTGCAACAAATTATGTGAGATCTAAAGATAGAAATTCAAGAAAATATCCCTACCATTCATTTTGATTTATTTAAAAAATATAACACTAGACTCCATTAAGAAACATAAATAAAGGAAGAATTCTAGGAAATGATAAAAAAGGATCTATTCAATAGAAATGTTTTCAATATTTAGGCAATGGGTAAGCTGAATTATATCTACACTTCCTTTATTGAATGTAATAAGAAATTGAAAATGTGTTTTAGGCATAGTAAATAAATGAATGAAACAATGTGAAACAACCCTATTTTTTTTTGAAATTATCTTTCAGAATATACAACAAAACATCAAAAGGCCCCATTACATAAAATTAATGCAGTGCAATGCATCTCAACAACTCTATATGAAGTACTAGGAACCCACAACTAGCATCCTAATTTCCCCAAATGGATAAAAATATGGTCAACCAGAATGGAATTGATCACATCCAAGAATGTTTGGTTATCCTGTTGCTAGATATGTAAATAAGCTATGATAGAAGTGTGATACTTGATCACGAAGGTCCAATGACCAAACATAAGGGTCCATCTCACTAATATTGCTTATGCAAGTCTTAACACATTGTTCAATATTAGCAAGTGGATATCTTTAATCCACTACTAAATCCAACACAAAAAAGATAAAGGATCCAAAACCTTTTGGGGAAACACCCAATTGAGGACTACTCTTTGTCCTACCCACATCGATCACCATTCTATGATCTAAGGTCCTTTAAGAAACATTACACCTTTGTTCCCTTAATTGATGAAGGCCACACACATAGGATGTAACTCCATGAAGAAATACTTGTTCTTATTTAAATTAGATGAGATTTAATATACTAAACTCAAGGTGGGTGACATCAAACACGTGAGCCCCCTATTGAAAAAGTGTATAATTAACATTAGGAAAAAATTACTTCTTATGATCTACGAATGCCATACCATAAGCCATCCATAAGGGTCTACACATAAATGTTGCTTACTTATCCTTTAGTTATCATATCCTTTTATTTTATAAACATAGGCATTCACACCATCCAAATAACATGTGTATGATCATGCAAGAGTTCATTACTTAATTAGCCTCAGGCATTAACTTATATGTTCATTAAGAAAGATTATGATTTAGTAACTCATTGACAAGGTGGACTATTTAATAATATAACCAAGTGTAAAAATTAAGGTTTCCATAGCTTACTAGATCCTCATCCTCATTCTAGAGTTATTTATCAATCACAAGGATTATTCACATCTTAATAATCACAACACAAGGTATCTCAAGAAGTTCATTGACAAGGTATGTTTATAATTTTAAGCATGCATATCTACTAAAATAATGACTATCTATTCTCATTAAAGTATTGATGAAAACATAACCAAATTTCCATAAGTCAATAGTTGCATTATAACATCTGAAATAATAAACTTTTTGAAAACATGCCATCTATCTAGATCACTATAACATCGTTCATGGTATAATCCATAACCCATAATATGGGCCCACATAAGAAGATCATTAATCCAAATTAATACATTGATTAATAAAAAAAAGTATTCCCACTTAGAATTATACTACGACCAATAAACATTCATTGCCACAATATCATAATGAAAACATATTGTTTTGAGACACCAATGGAATATTTGCATAATCTATTTGCAAAAACTTAATTTCAGCTAAGATTATAAACATGTTAAGACCATGTGTTTAATAAAAATGCTAAAATTAAGGGATGTCTTATATCATCACTCTATTGACATAAATAAATGGTAAGTCCACATACCAGATAAATGTTCCATGCCATGAGAAAGTCACCAGATAAAATAAATTCATCATGCAATCTATGTAAAAATATACATAATTCCACTTAGGAGATTTATGACCTTTGAATATTTCCATCAAACCATAATACAACACCCTCTTAATTCCATATAATTCAAGGTTAAAGACACTATAGTCATAACCGTTCCAAAAATAACCTTTTTATAATTTCATGCCTACTTAAAATCAATAAGTAAATCACTAAGTCATGTACATACAATAGTGTACAAAGAGCAAGTATAACATAATGAATTATAATCACACTACCACTCATATGGTAAATAAAGCCAAAGATAAATGTGTACCAAAGGAGTAAATGTAGTTGGTTAAATATATGAGAACCATACAACTATCATCAAGATTGCCTCCAATGTCTACAACATATCTAATAATGTTCTTTTTCCAGCATAACAATATTACAAGATGTGTAAGGTAATAATATAAGCTACAGTATAAAATGGTTAATAAACCATAATCCAACACTCCAACATCATATGACAACAAGCATAGGTGAGAGACAAGCTTCCATACAAATCTAGGTGCATCAATGTAGAAGGATAAACACAGCAAGGACACCCTTCAAAACCATCCCTATGAGCCCAACCATCGATGGCCCTTACCACCCTAACCATTAGATTTGTGGAGGGTTTCAACAAATAATTAATTAGGTGAATTAAGAGGTATACACATAATACTGAGCCACCATTAAAAACTTATAAAAAACATCAACAAGGACAGGGAAGTAATGTAGTAAACATAAAACTGTAACACTCAACCAAACTGGTTGGTCTGAGTAATGACCAAGACATACATTAGGATTTATAGAGGATTATTTATGATGTAGATCAGGGTCTATTATACCTAATTCATAAGACTATAAGGTCTAGCTAAAGTCCAATTCTCAACCCAAGAGGCTTATCCAAGCATAAAATAATTAAACTCAAGGTAACCAACCCACAATAGCCACATTAACACAACAAGTCAAATATAAGAAGGCATAACATTCATTAACATAAGTTAACTTGGCTTGTCTTTAACATATCTAGGTACAAACAACATTAATTCCTTCACGTAATTCAAGAGATCTGAAAACCAATAAAAAAGTGACCTCATTTAACCAAAATGGAATAACTCAATAAGTAGTCTTAGACTGGTAATTTCAACCCAATCAGTTGAGGAGAAACCTACTCCAACCAAAGGGGTATAGCAGAGGTTTACAATTAGGAGGGGTAAATTTGTTTTTATTAAAATCCATAACTTAAAATCCAAAAAAGAGGTATGCATAGCAAAGACATGACATCAAAGTGACAACCAAGGGTTATAGAAGCATGTGTAGAATCATATATCGAAAGATATCAAAGCTTCATAAAGAAAATATATGCTCTTTTACATATGATATTTATTAAACAAGCCAAAATAGAATTGCATGAAAGAAAATCATTATAGTTTCAAAAAACACCTAACTTTATATATATATATATATATATATATATATATATATATATATATATATATATATATATATATATATATATATATATATATATATATATGGGAAGGCATCAAGTTTAAAATAATCCATCCCCCTTAACATATGATTTCCACCTAGACATTATCAATATAAAACAGGCCCAAAATAATGATTTTAAATGGGGCATAATGATTAAGATATTAACAAAGCCAGTTTAAGGACAGGGCAAGTATTTTGGTTAATACTTATTTTAGAAAAATACTTAAATATTAAAAAACTTGATTTAATTATATCGATAAATTAATGTAGAGAAACCATTTCCCATTATGAAATTAGTTATAATCATACCTAAGGAGTTATATATTACCATGGGTAAAAGCATGGCTACCCACTCTAGTTGGTTGCTCTATCATCCATGACTGCTCCATATTTCCAATGCAAGATAATAAGAGATCCAAAACAACAAAATTCAATGCAGAGACCCTAGGTAAATTAATATTTGATCCTACATCAGATTTTGAATTAAAGAGGGGACATGATAACCTTTGTACATTTACTATTTCTTTCCTCCAGATGGAGTACGCAAGCATTTTGCCATTGTACATAAATTTAGAAGGGAATACAATGTTTCCTTTATTTTTATTTAATTTCCTGCATAGACATTCAAAGTTCACCCAACTCCTCTTAATTCCCAATGCCCATCCATTACACAAAATGTTGTGCCCATCATAAGGGTTTGACCCTATATTTATTTTTTCCCAGTCATGGCATCTCCAAAGTCAAAGTGCACAAAATTGATCCCCTAATCTAGTGAGTCAATGTAGGCTGAAAGGAGATTCAAACCATTAGACATAATAGGTAAATCATTGGTTAAAATAAATAAGTTTGAGAAAATAGTGGTCTTGTATTAAGGAGCAAACAAAGTCTCCTTTCTACTTTTGAACACTAACAAAACAATTTCAAACCCCTGCATTGCCCCTGCATCCTTTTTCTTCCACCTATCCATGGCTAAAAATTCCCCCAACCATTCATTTTATCTAACCCCTATCCTTACTTCCATCTTGAAAGAAAACTTCATGCCTCTTCCCTGGCATCCTCTTTCCAGCTACCATTCCTTTTTGCCATACTCCTCTCTTCTTATTTTCTACTCCTCTCAAATATGCATCCTTTCTGTTAATTTTTTTTTAAAAATTTTCTTCCCCCCACACTTTTCCTTCTCTCCCCTATCAATGCCCATGCCTTCCCCTCCTTTTTTTTCCCCCTAGCCATGCTTGGTGTCAAACCACACCAAAACCAAGACCCCTACTAGATGCCCATAAATAATAAATAATATAATATATATATATATATATATATATATATATATAATAGAAAACATAACAACCCTGTAGCATGTAACACAAGCCAAAGAATTAAAAAAAAACATATTATTTATGTCCCTCCATACTATGCCAAATCTTAGCTGACTCATATGTCAATGAAGTCATAAATTAAAATGATAAAAATAAAATCCATTCATCTATAACTAAAATCTCAAATCATTAAAACAATGAAATCTTTCTTATTTAAAATAATAATAAAAATCATTAATAAATACAATTAATAATATTAACAAGCTATCAAAATGATAATAATACATAAATTGACCAAATTTTAAATAAATATGAATTAACGAAAATATAAATCGATAACTAAATAATTATGAAATAAAGTCATTAATTAAAGTGATTAACAAAAGTACATAAACTATCAAAATGATAATAATCATCATCGATTCATTTAAGGTAATAATAATGATAATAATAATAATAATCATTAAAAGGATAATGATCAATGGAAATTATAAAAGTGATCCAAATATAAAAATAAATAAATAACAATAATTATTGCCAAATCCCTCAACTTAATCAAAGCTCCTGACAGTCAATCACCCACGAAGGAGGTTTCTAACATGATTACTAAGGTTAAGAGACCCAATAGGGTCTATTCATACCCAACCCCAACTAGGGTAAAATATAAGCCATAAAAATAATAATGTCACTAGGAAAAAAGAATTAACACATGAAACCAAGCATGAGAAATAACCTCAAGAAAGGAACCATAACCACCTACACAATATGGCAAGATCAATAAGAGATGAATAATGGTAATGATAGAAAAATAAAATGATGGTGGTTTAATATCATGTAGTACATATTATACCTATTAGAATGACATTCTATTTTCTTAATCACTTACAAGTATACCTGAGATGTCCAAACCCACCATTGAGCCTAGCTCATGGCCTAGTGCCTTCATAACAATGTCAACATAATAATAATGTAGATTGAATCAATAGTAATGAAGTAATAAATTAAGTAAAATCATTTATAGCTTAAAAGGGGCAAGAGTTAGTCTTGATAACCATGACCTCGAGCATGCCCTATGAATGTATCCTATAGCTACAAGAGTAAACAACGTCAAACCATATCTATTAAAACATGACATATTAATAATATATAACAATGTAACTATCTAAGGAAATATATGCATATAATAGGATAAAATGAAGCTAGTGTAGGCAATATGCATATTACAATATAATGAACTCAATTTGAGTCTCAAGTGTGACATAACATATCACAATGGGTACCCAAGGTACCTTGCATCATAGCCATCTGAACTAGAACCAACATCAACAATCATTAGTCCAAGTGCTATCCAAAACATACTAAAGTAAGCCATAATCTAGTATCTATGAGGGCCACAATGTTGGTTCATGACATCTTCCCCTCCTTAAAAATGAGCCATCCTGAAGACCATCAATGATCAAGCACAAAGTTCTTAGAAATTTTTTAGCAAAACCAATCAATACTGCTACACAATCTCTCCACCCATTGTGGGGTGGTAATTTTTCAGCCACATCTTATTGGTATTCCTATTTATTGTCATCAGGACAACCACATTATCTAATGTATTAGGCCATGTAACAACCTCCTTCCCATATTCACGTGTCCTATATGCACTAAAAAGGGAAAAATAACACTTAAGCAATACTGTCACAACAAAAAATTCTACCAAATCTCTCAGCTTGGCTAGAAATTTTCCACTCTCATGCCTCAAAAAGGCCATCAAAAACATTAAAATCAACTAAAACTAGCTACAAAAGGTTCACTTGCTCCAAAATGCCTATATCAGTCAACAAAATTCCAAGGTAACAACTATTAATTCCAATATGGAACCAATGACATTAACCATTCATTTATGAAGGTGGTTATAAAACATCACAAGCATACAATGTCCTAGAACATAGAAGCTTACACTTACCTTAATACGCTTCCCACCTAGGGCACTAACGATACTCCCAAGTAGGAAAACATAGCTATAGAATAACAATTTATAAATTGATGTCTAAACCAGATCAACAATTTGAATATACAACTTGAATAGGGTCAATGACACTTGTGTAAACACACAGACCTAGAATATGAGGTCAACAATCATAAAATCATTCAATCCCATTAGATTGTAACCATAGTCTAAATTAAGAGTGTAAATATTCCACTAAAACATTATGCCACATGCATAATACTAGGATAATTTGTCACATAATGTCATATCATGATGGTATTAATCCATACTATTATGGTTAATCCACTACACCATCAACCATTTGGGGGTTATTGCAATGTCCCACACCAACCAATCTGAATAATGGAGAAGCCATCGTAGGCATCACATGCAATCCAAAGGCTTACAACATGTTCTCTAACACACACGCAAGATCGCATGATAGTCCAAAGATACCAATCCCACCATCTGAAATCATCCACTTGAGGGCATCACCCAACTTTTGTCACTCTACTAGAGTCAAGTGGGTACCTAGGATTTTAAACATCACCTGATCAAGGCTTAGTACTACTCTATCAGAGCACAAAATTATCATACATTCTAATAATACTTCTAAAATAAAACAAAAATATTCATCTTAGAATATTTATAATAGGTATAACAATAATAATACCTTAACCAAAGCATGGTTGCACCTATAGGCCAATAAATGCATGCATTTCAACAAGCACCACCTTGCTGATTTGCATAAATGTCCAAGTCTACATGACTAGTCAGTGATTCATAAGGGAAAAATGGTAAAACTTCACAATGTTTGCTTTTAACACAACATTCAAATGTGGATAAAGGAATGCTAAATCCGTAAAGTTACCATTATGTATTAAGATTCCATGACCAATTTGTGGCACATGTGGTGCACACTCTGAACAAATTAGGTGGCTACTTGTGCAAAGGGGAAAAGTGGATTTTTAGTCTATGAGAGACTCCACTTCCTAGCCCATACCCGGTGAAAATCCTTATGGATGTAGTTATTTTCTACCCTCAACCTCATACTTGCACCAATACTCAATGCTAGAGTAGTGAATGCGAGATTACACAACATAATAAAACATTATACCTTGGCAAATTCAATCAAATAGAAGTTGGTTTCAAGAGAGGAAACTACATCACACGAGTGGTGTATGGCCATATTACCACATACCAAATATGTTAACAACACAAATCACATTTATTCCAAGACATGCACACAAAATATTCATGCAATAATTTTAAAACATAAATCAAAGTAAGGATTACATTATTGCTTTTAGGAGTGAAATAATATCTTACACAAGTAAATTTTACATTATTCACATGTCCAACCATTAACAACATACCATTATGTCTAAAAGATGCTCACACAACAATGTTAATATCAAGAAGACAAAGTGAAAGCCCACAAGGTTAACTACATACACACAATGTGTGAAAGATACCAATTTACATAATTTATCACACTCAATGAAATGTATAGTTTACAAGGCACAACAATTTTACACACAAGGAGGAATCACATAAAAGAGACCATGTATATGTGACTCATGTGTTATAACAATTATGCCAAGGCAATTTAACATCACAATAATCAATATACATGATGATGAAGAACAAGGGTTCATGACTCCCATCGGGTCACTTGATGTCTAGATATCATCCAAATGACATCAAATATCCATCATATAATACACATAATCAGTCCTAGGGATCTCATATTAGAATCACCTTCTCTCAAGGAAGGTTATGTTCCAATAAATACCATAAAATATATCTCCATGAGATTAAAATTGTTATCAAAATGGTCATGCATCATGGATAGATGGCTCACACTAATTGATAACAATAAGAGATCCCCAAAACTCTCTAACTTTCCCAAGAAAGTCAGTCATACTCATTCACTAGACCCTCTAGGATCAAGTCGCACCCTTGGACCTCCCAAGATATTATACCTCAACATCATTAGATAACTCACCCATGTAAGCTATCAATGGAAACTAAGGCATTATCTCCTGATTCCAACAACAAGATTATATTTATTATTATTTTAGTTGACTTAATCTAACAAGTCAAAGGTTAAATAGTAATGCTTTCTTTGATGCAACATTGCTTTTGGGAAAGGGTGGACTTAGCCAAGGCATGAGGTGAATGCTAAAACACTATTGTGGGAAATATACTTTTCCATAATCAAAAAGTTTAACTAAACTCATAGTAAACATCTTCATGGATGCAAGGAATATCTATATCATAATAGACATCCCATGAGTATAAAAACATAGCCAAGTTTTTAATTAAGCATCCTCATGGATGCATAACTCAGCTAGAATCAAATAACATCCCCATGGACATAACACATCCATGGTCAACATGAAAACCACATCGAAATCAACCTATCCATGACCAAATAACCATCACTGATGTAACAAATCTATGATCAAAACAACACCATAGATGCAAAACATGATCAAAATAAACATTTCACAAAACTAATTAAAATTTGGCCTTTTTCGAGTTATGAAGCCACATGCTTCTCCAACTAACCCAAAAGAGGTCAAATGCACAAAGATGACCAAGTTCTAATTTTAGCTCAGGTTTTCCCTCATAAGAAAAGATTCCAAGCATTACTAATTTACCCAAGTAATTAGACATCCTCACCCTATGCAACTCTCTAGGTTTGAGCCCAACCCTTAGTCTTCCCGAGGTTAGGATGTTCTAAGCATCTAATGATGACTTGCCAATAAAAGTCAAAAATAGGTACCAAACATCATTTCCTCAATTCTAAGGTGAATTGATAATCACCAATCTTCCATTGATTTTCTCATACAAGTCAACAATTAACTAGTGACACTTTCCCCAATGTAAGTGATGAGGGAAGGTTTGACCCAACCAAAGCTATGAGTAAGCATCACAAGATTACCTATATAAATTTACCAATTTTTGCATGCACACACACACACACACATACACATTCCATAAAATAAAAAATTTACAACACTTAAAGCTTGCATAAGTAAAGAACTATTCAACTCATCCAAGAGGTTAAGTGACTTTATAAGGGTCACAACATAGCCTCCTTAAACAAATAAGACATATATCAATCTATACCAAGTAAATAACTCTAGCCATGGTTTAATATGCATGATAAAGTATAAAGTTTCAATTCAATCTTATCAAGATAACATAGACATATAGGTGGTATTCAACCATCACAAGGTACATGTATACATGCTGGTAAAATAATCCCCCATAAGGATACATACATCTCCACTAGGTGTATTTATAGCCACCCAAGTACATTATGCAACACAATCCCTTACAAGGGTATGCACAACCACATAAAATCTCAACCAACCTTTCAAACACATGTCAAAAATCAGTGCAATGTGTCCAAACTCATCCAAAACCTGTAAGGCACAGGCTCTAATACCAAATGATACAACCCCAATTTTTTTTTGAAATTATCTTTTAGAATACATAAAAAAATATCAAAAGGCCCTACTACATAAAATTAATGTAGTAAAATGAATCTCAACAACTATATAATAAGTATTAGAAACCCACAACTGACATCCTAATTGTCCCAAATAGATAAGGCTATGGTCAGCCAAAATAGAATTGAGTATATTCAAGAATGTCTAGCTATCCAGTTGCTAGATAAGTAAATAGGATATGATATAAGTGTGATTCTTAATTATGTAGGTCCAATGATCGAACATAAGGGTCCATCTCACTAATATTTCTTAGGAAAGTCTTATTACATCATTCAATATCAGCGAGTTGAGATCTTTAATCCACTCCTAAATCCGACATGACAAAAGCTAAAGGATCCCAAAACCTTTTGGGGAAACACCCAAGTGAGGACTACTCCTTGTCCTACCCCTATTGATCACCATACTATGATCCAAGGTCCTTTAAGAAACATTAAACCTTTTTCCCCTTTATTTATGAAGGCCACACATATAAGATGTAACTCCATTAAGAAATAATTGTTCTTATTTAAATTATATGAGATTCAATGTACTGAACTCAAGGTGGGTGACATCACACATATGAGCCCTCTATTAAAAAATTATACAATTGGCATTGGGAAATAATTACTTATTGTGATATAATAATACCATATTATGAGCCATACATATGTGTCTACACCTAAATGTTACTTACTTCTCCTTTAGTTATCATATCCTACTATTATATTAACATAGGCATTCACACCATCCAAATAGCATGCATATGTCATACAAGAGTTTGTTACATAATTAATGATGTAAGGGAATCCTATAGGGACCCAAAATTTGACTCAATTTTATCTTTAGTTAGTCTATTAAGTGTCTCTTAGGTGTTATAAGTCTTGAGTAGTCATAATATTGAGTCTAGGTAGTTCTAAGATGCATAGAATTTGAATTTTGGCTTTTCCTTATCAAAAACCCCTTTTGAAAATTTGAATCTTACTAAGCCTTTGTAAGGATAATTATATTTCTTAAAGGTGGTAAGGTGTCAAAAAAAAAATTTATAAGGGGTTTAGACACTAAATAAGGTTTATAAAATCTCATAATTCTAATGTCATGGTTTTATATAGGTCATATTGTGTAAAATCAAGAATAATGTAATGCAACCAAAGAGATGTCCTAGAGGGAAAGAACCAAGGATCAGTTATGAACCTTTATAGGATTTGTTTTGGAGTAAGTTTTTTTTTTTTTTTTAAAAAAAAAATTACACATTACATTCAAGGATGATGATGAATGGATATTGAAAATAAAACTTGTTGAAACAAGATTGTTTGTGATATGAGAATTCTGTGTGTAATCAATTTGCCTGATAGACAAAGTATAATGTGTGTTTGGAAAAATAAAAATGGTGAGTATATTGGTTGTATGTATGTTGATATTGTGTATAAAAAAATTATATTATCTAACTTGATATAGGGAATAAAAATTGAATAGAAATCAAGTCACTTTGAGGTGATAGACAAGTCTATCAAATAGGGCATGCAATCACACAATTTTGTTCAAGGAAAAAATTGAGTTTTTGATCATTTCCTCATTTGAATCATGTGAAAGATTAGAAATATAAAATGTATGAAGATTAATATTGTTAAAAAATACAAATGGACAAGAGTTTTTAAGTTTCACTTTGATCATTGTTAGTACTCATTGAAAGTCTACAGTCCTAAAACTCAACATCTTGTACACTGTGTTCTTTTCATTGAATCTTGTTTTTGGATTAAAAAGTGATAGAGAAGGTGATAAAATATTATTATGTGGTTACAACCCTATTTTATTTTATGGAGTCTTATGTCATGGAAAAACATAAAAACCCTGCTTACCCTTGTTCCCAATAAATAGAGCATAGTATGAAAAGACCGAGTTTTCTTGTTTGTGAATAATCTGGGAGTTATGGAAACTTGAAAATTGCATGAATTTTTTGAAAAAGTGCATAAATAAATATTAAACCCATTAAATTGTCTTGAAACTACTTATTAATTATTGTATGCAATTAGTCTGTCTCAGCTTATATAGTTGTCTAAAACCCTGACTTTTAGGGTTTTGATGATAAGAAGAGATTTCACCCTTCAAAATTCTTGAAGTTTTTTAATTTGGTGTGTATTAGGGTATAATAAGTTAATAAATTAGTTTCACACCTACAACCTCAATATTCCATATTGTACTGCCCTGTAAGTAGTTTATTAGGCTAAGAAACCTAGTGAGATAGAGGCTAAAGAAGAAAGTTGAACTTAGGTAAAGATTTGAGATATAAAATGGATAAAAAATAAAGATTAGAAAAAAGTGTGATAAAATATAGTTTTTTTTGGTAAAAGTGTCTCCAAAATGGTCAAACCTTGGATCTTTGTGCATTTGAAGGGCTAATTGGAGTGTTAGGTAAGCTTAGAGGTATAAGATTTTGCAAAGGAACCTAACTCAAATTTTTATGTGAATAAATGGTATGGAAAAGGGTGCTCAAAAATATATTTATTTTTCCTTTAAGTGTCTTTTTAAGAAATATAACAGGTTATTTTTTCCAAAATAGGGCTACAAGCCAAGACAAAGGATAGAGAGTGAAAGCTAAGAAAAGACAAAGGAGTGAGGGTTTCAAAAGTTGAAATTGTGTTGTATAAGAAGGATAAAGAGTATTGAGGTAGAATATAAGTGAATGTATACGATCAAATAATAAGACCTTTGATAAAGATCATGAACACTTGTAGGCTAAGTGAAAGTTTTATATCATTTTGGTACCAGAGCATAAGGTTGGTCAGAGGACCGATTGAGAATACTAAGGGACAATATGGTATCTAGGAGACCAAGATAAATTAATTTGGTTCAAATAATGCATCATAATATGGAAAACATGGTTGTAAAGATGAGGAATATGTAGGCAAGAATGGAAGCTATGAAGATAGCCCAAAGAAGAAGGGTTATAACTGAAGATGACAGTGATAGAGAAGAAGAAGCTCCTAGAGCATAAGAGGAGGAAGAAAGAGAAGATAAAGTGGAGGAAAGATTGATTAAAGCCATGATGAAAATTGGATCAAAACCAAAGTTGGATGTGCCAATGTATGAATGTAATCTTAATGTGGATGAATTGGTGGATTGGATAGTAAACATGGACAAATGTTTTGAGTCTAAAGAGGTGGATGACACCAAGAAAGTCAAATTTATAGTGGAAAGATTGAAAGGACATGTTTCTTTGTGGTAGGATGGAATCTAGGAAGAGAGAATAAAAATAGGTAAGGAAAATATACAATCATGGGATAGGATGGTGATGAATATGAAGGGTAAGTTTCCCAATGAGTACCACACACACTTGTTTAGGAGATTGCAAAATCTTGGACAAAAGGATCATTTAGTGAAAGAGTATATAGAATAATTTCATAGGTTGAATATTAGAAAAATTCACTTGGAAGAGGATGATGAAGAGGTAGCAAGGTACTTAAATGGCCTTAAGTTTTCCATACAAGATGAGATCAACATTCTGACTTTGAAAATAGTAGAAGATTATAAAGAAGCCTTGAAAGATGAGGAAAAGTTGTCAAGAAGACACACACAACATACAAGAGGAATAAGCAAACAAATGAGAGGAAGAGGAGAGTAAAAAAGAAAGAATACATATGAAGAAGTTGAAATTAGTGCACAAAGGCATGAGACACAACCAAGAGGTGGTTATAGGGGCAGGAGGCCATACTATAGAGGTAGGGATAAATCTATAGGAAGAGGGACTAGTGGATTAATATGAAAGTGCTTCAAATGCAACAAGTATGTAGGTCATAGATATTATGAGTGTCTAGAGGAGCAGTAAGAAATAAATCATAGAAATGAGAGTAGAAATTAGGTGGTGCAGCCTATAAAGGAAAAAAGTGTGAGATATACTTCACATCTAGAAGAACCTAAAGAAGGAGAATCACTCTTGATGAGGAGGACATTTCTGAAGATACCAAAGGAGAAAGAACCTGCTCAATGGAAGAAACTCTTTAGAACAGTATGTAAGTCCCATGGTAAATGTTGTAATATGATCATAGATTTAGGGAACATAGATAATTTGGTTTCTAATGAAAATAGTAAGTAAACTTGGTCTCAAAAGATTACCACACCCTACACTTTAAAAATTTTATTTGCTTCAAAAGGGTTATCATGTGCTTGTTAATGAACAATATTTCATGGATTTTCAGATTGGTACTTACAAAGATCAGGTCATGTGTGATATCATCCCAATGGATGTTTGCCATGTACTTCTAGGAAGGCTTTGGCAGTTTGACAGGTTAACTAGTCATGATGGGGTGAAGAACACTTACTCTTAGAACAAAAAGGAATCATGCACACATTGTTACCTTTGAAGAAGGATGATCATATTATTGGTGTCTATTCTAAAGTGTTGATTACAGGTCACAAGGAGTTGGTGTTACAAGATGAAGATACAAAGATATATAAACAACCTAAGGATACTATGGCAGCCCAAGGTGAGATGGATGTACCTTTGCCAAGTAATTTTTTTTCAAGTATGTAAATGAGTTGTTTAAAAGTTTATCCTAGAACTTGACAATGATTTCAAGTAGTGGATTCATAGAAGGAATTGTAGCCAAACTCAAGTGCTTGAGAGAGAAAGTCTTGAACAAGGAAGATATGACAAAAATATGGGTGATATGTAGTAGCCCCATGAAGAATAGTCAAGTGACTCATAAGACAATATTATGAGAGTGTAAAATCAAGAAAATGAGGTGTTAAAAAAGAACATACAATCCTTGTATATGTAGGAGATAGAGGGTAATTATGATGGTGATGTACAATAACAAACCAACCATTTATATAATCATGTGGCATGCAAGGACCAAAAAGATGATATACATGAGGTGAAGTGGATAAAATAAGAATAATGGATGAGGGAAAAAGACTACATATTTGCAAAAAAAGTGAATCATGGAAACAAGGATATGGTGGATCAATTTGTAAGAGTGAAATAATGGAATACACATTCAAGACAAGCAGCAAATGACAATAACTATGTTTTTCTTAACAACTTCATTAAATGTGCAGGTATACCATTAAAGAAGATGAACTAGAGAAGACTTAATTATAGGGCCAAAGAACATGTTCACCTAAATGAGAGGCAAGTAGAATAAGATACCTTCTATAAGGAGGTACATTTCAATTAGACATGAGCATATACCAAGTCAACACCTATGGCAACCATTATTTAGCTTGGTAGTATGTTGCAGGGGCATCCTATAAAGACCCAAAATTTGACTCAATTTTGTATTTATGTATTATATTAAGTGTCTCTTAGGTGTTATAATTCTTGATTAGTTATAAGATTGAGTCTAGGTAGTTATAAGATGCATAAAATTTGAATTTTGACTTTTCCTGCCAAAAACCCCTTTTGAAAATTTGAATCTTACTAAACCTTTGTAAGGATTATTATATGTTTGTAAAGGTGGTAATTTTTCAAAAAAATATTTATAATGGGTTTATACACTAAATAAGGTTTATAAAATCTCATAAGTCTAATATCATGGTTTCATATAGGTCATATTGTGTAAAATCAAGAATAATAATGCAACCAAAGAGACCTCCCAAAGGGAAAGAACCAAGAATCAGTTATGCACCTTTATAGGAGTTATTTTGGAGGTAGTTTTGTTTTTTAAATGAAAAATTCCATTTGAGTTTGATTATGAATGGATATTTAAAATAAAACTTGTTGAAACAAGACTGTCTGTGATATGAGAATTTTGTGTGTAATCAATTTGCATGATGGACAAAGTATAATGTGTGTTTGGAAAACTCAGAATGGTGAGTAGATTGGTTGCATGTATGTTGATATTGTGTATTAAAAAATTATATTATATAAATTACATGTAATACAAATTTAATAAAAATTAAGTCACTTTGAGGAAATAAACAAGTCTATCAAACAAGGAATGCAATCACATAGTTTTGTTCAAGGAACAATCTGAGTATTTTATCCTTTACTCATTGGAATTATATGAAGGATTAGAAATGGAACATGTATTAATATTTAAGATTAATATTTTTATAAAATACAAATGGACAAGAGTTTGTAAGTTTCACTTTGATCATTGTTAGTACTCATTGAAAGTCTACAATCCTAAAACTCAGCATCTTGTACATTGTGTTCTTTTCATTGAATCTTGTTTTTGGATTAAAAAGTGATAGATAAGGAAATAAAATAGTATTATAATGTGGTTAAAACCCTATTTTATTTTATGGAGTCTTATGTCATGGAAAAACATAAAAACCCTGCTTACCCTTGTTCCCAATAAATAAAACACAATATGAAAAGACTGAGTTTTCTTATTTGTGAATGAGCTAGGAGTTATTAAAACTTGAAAATTGAGTGAAATGTTTTTAAGAATGATATAAAAACCTATTAAAACAATTATATTTTCTTAAAACTACTGATTATTTATTATATTCAATTATTCTTAGTCTCAGCCTATAAAGTTGCCTAAAACCCTAATTTTTAGGGTTTTGATGATAGGAAGAGATTCCAATCTTAAAAATTCCCAAAAATTTATAATTTGGTGTTTATTAGGGTATAATAAGTTAATAAATTGGTTTCACACCTTTATCCTCAATATTATGTATTGTACTACCTTGTAGGTAGTCTATTAGGCTAAGAAACCTAGTGAGATAAAGGCTAAAGAAGAAATTTGAACTTATGTGAAGAGTTGAGGTATAAAATGGATTTAAAAGTAGGATTGGCCAAAAGGGTGGTAAAATATATTTTTTTTGGTCAAAGTGTCTCCAAAATTGTCAAACCTTGGAGTTTTGTGCATTTTAAGGGCTAATTTGAGTGTCAAGTAAGCCTAGAGGTATAAGATTTTACAAAGTAACCTAACTCAAATTTTTGTGTGAAGAAAGGGAATGGAAAAGGGTGATAAAAATATATATTTAATTTTCCTTAAAGTTTCTATGTATGAAATATAACAGGTGATTTTCCTCAAAATAGGGCTACAAGCCAAGACAAAGGCTAGAGAGTGAAAGCTGAGAAAAGGCAAAGGAGTGAGGGTTTTAGAAGTTAAAATTTTGTTGTATGAGTAGGATAAAGAGTCTTGAGATATAATATAAGTGAATGCACAAGATCAGATAATAAGACCTTTGATAAAGATCCTAAACACTTGTAGGCTAATTGAAAGCTTTGCATCAATTAACCTTAGGCATTAACTTATGTTTTCATTAAGGAAGATTATGATTTAGTAACTCATTGAAAAGGTAGAATATTTAATCATATAACCAAGTGTAATCATTAAGGTTTTCATAGATTACTAAATTCTCATCCTCATTATGGAGTTATTTACCAATCAAAAGGATTATTCACATCTTTATAATCATAACACAAGGTATATCAAGAATTTTATTGACAAGGTACACTTATAATTTTAAGCAAGCATATATACTAAACCAATGACTATCTATTCTCATGAAACTATCGACGACAACATAACCAACTTTCCATAAATCAATAGTTGCATTACAATAGCTGAAATAATAAAATTTTTGTAAACATGCCATCTATCTAGATCACTATAACATTGTTAATGGTATAATCCATAACCCATAATATGGGCCCACATAATAAGATCATTAATTTGGCTTACTTCATTGCTTAAACAATATAATTAAGCCCACTTAAAATTATACTATGACTAATAAAAATTCATTGCCACAATATCATAATGAAAACCTATTGTTTTGAGACACCAATGGAATATTTGCATGATCTATTTGTAACAACTCAATCTGATGACAACATAACCAACTTTACATAAATCAATAGTTGTATTACAACAACTGAAATAATAAATTTTTTGTAAACATGCCATCTATCTAGATCACTATAACATCGTTAATGGTATAATCCATAACCCATAATATGGGCCCACATAAGAAGATCATTAATTTGGATTAATTCATTACTTAAACAATATAATTAAGCCCACTTAAAATTACACTATGACTAATAAACATTCATTGCCACAATATCATAATGAAAACCTATTGTTTTGAGACACCAATGGAATATTTGCATGATCTATTTGTAACAACTTAATTTCAGCTAAGATTATAAACATGTTAAGACCATTTTCTTAATAACAATGTTACAATTAAGGAATGTCTTATATCATCATTGCATTGACATAAAAAATGGTAAGTCTACATACTAGATAGATGTTCCATGCCATGAGAAGGTCACCAGATAAAAAATTCTCATCACGAAATCTATGTAAAAATATACATAATTACACTATGGAGATTTACAACCTCTAACTATTTCCATCATACCATAAGATAACACCCACTTACTTTCATATAATTCAAGTTTAAAGACACTATAGTTACAGTCATTTCAAAAATAACCTTTTTACAATTTTGTGCCTATTTAAAATCAATAAGTAAATCACTAAGTCATGTACATAAAACAATATACAAAGACCAAGTATAACATAATTCATTATAATCACACTATTGCTCATATGGTAAATAGAGCCCAATATAAATGCATACCAAAGGAGTAAATGTAGTTGGTTAAATATATGAGAACCATCAAACTATCATCAAAACTACCTCCAATGTCTATAACATATTTAATAATGTTATTTTTCCAACATAACAATATTACAAGCTATGTAAGGTAATAAGATGAGTTACAACATAAAATGGTTAATCAACCACAATCCAACACTCCAACATCATATGTCAATAGGCACGGGTGAGAGAAAAGCCACCATAAAAATCTAGGTGCATCAACGAAGAAGGATGAACACAATAAGGATGACACCCCTCAAAACTAGCCCTATGAGCCCAACCATCGATGACCTTTACCACACCAACCATTATCTTGATGGAGGGTTTCAAAAACTAGGTACTCAGGTGAGGTAAGATGTATACACATAATACTAAGCCACTACTACATACTTATAAAAAATGTCAAAAAGGACAAAGAAGCAATGCAATAAACATAAAACCATAACACTCAACTAAATTGGTTGGTCTAAGTAATGCCCAAGGCATAAGGCATATATTAGGATTCATAAAGGATGATTTATGATGTAAATTAAGGTCTATTATACCTAATTCATAAGACTAGAAGGTCTATCCAAGGTCCAATGCTTAGCCTAAGAGGCTTGTCCAAGCATAAAATAATTAAACTCAAGGGAACCAACCCACAATAGCCACTAACTCAATGAGTCAAAAATAGGAAGACGTAACATTCATTAATAGAATTTAACTTGTCTTAGATTAAACATATCTAGGTATAGGTAATATTAATTTCTTCATGTAATTTAATAGAGCTAAAAACCAATAAAAAAGTGAACTCATTTAACCAAAATAGAATAACCTAATAGATAGTCCTAGACTGGTAATTTAAACCCAATCGGTTGAGGAGAACCCCACTCCAACCATAGGGGTATAATAGAGGTTTACAATCAAGAAGGGTAAATTGGTTTTTATTAAAAACCATAACTTGAAATCCAAAAAAGACGTATGCATAGAAAATATGTGGCATCAAAGTGATAGCCAAGGGATATAGAAGCATGGGTAGAATCATGTATCGGAAGATATCAAAGCTTCATAAATAAAATCTATATTCTTTTACATATGATATTTATTAAATAATCCAAAATATAATCATGTGAAAGGAAAGCATTATAGTTTCAGAAAAAACTAGCCTTTACAAATATCTATGGAAAGACATAACAAGAATGAATATAGTCACACAAAGGGAAGGCATCAAGTTTCAAATAATCCATCCCCGTTAACATATGATTTCTAACCAAACATTACCAATATAAAATAGACCCAAAATAATGATTCTAAATGGGGCATAATGATTAAGATATTAACTAAGCCAGTTTAAGGGTAGGGCAAGTATTTTGGTTAATACTTATCTTAGAGCAAATACCCACATTTTAAAAACCTTGATTTAATTCTATTGATCCCTTTGGGCTGAAAAATTAAATCACCTTTTCAAAGATTTTTGTATTTTCTTAGTTGTTTAGATTAAATTTTATTTGGAAAAAAGAGGGATGTTGCGTGTATGCTCTTCCATTTGTCCCCTTTAGGGAACCCTTGGAATCAAAAGTGCCATTCCTATTGCAAATAGCCTAGTCCAAGGCTTAGAAAGAAATTCATCTAAAGCACTCCCCAAAAATGCGTCAAAGTTTGGGTGACCTTGAAAATGACCCTAAAGTCTTTATATTTCATGCTTTCTTTATTTTTATGTAAACTTGACTGGCAAGGAGGACTTCATCACCTCCCACAAGTTCTTTAGGGAAGATTTGACCCTGGGTTTCATCTCTTGGCATTGACTTCATTTGGATCCTTTGGAGTTGCACATGGGACATAGTGGCACTTTGGACATTGTAGTACACTAAGTAAATAATAGGATATAGTCATTATAAAAAGGACTAGACCTTTTTGCGACAATCCAAGTGATACAAACCCAAAATTCATTCTTTTCATTTGCATTATTTGGTGTGAAAGTCATTGTGTAATTGATTCCCCTAGATCGTTCAGAAACTTGTTAGATCTTAGACAAATCCCTATTTACCATGGAATTATTGTTAGTGTAAGGTGCACCTCAAGTTCCATGTTTTAGTACTATCATTTAAGAGAAGGGGAGTGTAAAAACCCTACTATATAATGTATATTTACTTTTGGATTAACACTTAGAATCCTCTCAAATGATGTATATTGATGGATTCTAATAATACCAAGCAACCTTATCAGTTTAGGATCTAAGAGCAATTAATTAGTTGGTCTTGTCCTAGATTAAAGTCTTATTTGGAGTCAAAACTTGGTGTAAAAACACAATCCAAACCAAACATATAGTCCAAATTTTCTTTTGAACAAAGAGGCATTATGTTGCCCATGTGATATCATCAATTTTCTTTGTTCAAAAGTTCATCAAAAGGTTAAGAGTCATATCATCCACTTTGGCACAGTTATTCTGCCTAATTGAGTCTAGACCTTTACCAAAGTTGTTTAAGTCCTTCATTTATAATCTAAATTTAGAATCACACCTTTACAAGTTCATGGGGTTGATGTGTTAAGTGGGTTCTCCATTTGCACTAAATTTGAGGGAACTTAGGTTTATTTTCCAATTTGGCATGAAGGTAATTTAAGACTCATAATCATTAATCACCATTTGATAGAATTAAGCCATTTTATGCTAAACACATATACGTTGAGTTTATGCACCATAACATTTTGAGTCAAGAAAATTAGTGTTATGCTGTCAAAATTATAGGAAAGCGTCTTTGCCTTAGAGAGTTTTTAAAACAAACTTTTTTGTCACACATTTTGGGTAGTATAACATCATTATGCTTCCCAAAATATTTCAAATATCATTTCATAGATCCTCTTGCACAGGTTTCCAAAATTTTTCCAACATTTTTAGACCAATTCAAGTGTACTTTTGTGATGTTTTGTCTAAAATAGTTATACTACTCACTTTTGTCGAGCTTATTTGTCAAAAAAACCAAGTTTTATACCATTTTTTGTGAAAAAATAAACTTTTTCTAAAGTGCCTTTTATTTCATACCTTATACTTAGTTGATCAAGTTCATGTCCAAGAATCAAATGCCTAGTGTTTGTTATAAGCATTTCAAATCCATTAGATTAAAACTTTCATCTATTTCAAAGTCTAGCTTTTGATGCCATTTAGCTAAGAGTCCTAGTGCATGCCTTATTTAAGCCTAGCTTTTGATTCCATGTTTGGCCAAAAGACCTAACAACTTTTAAATTCCTAGATTAGACTGATTTGAAACACTTCAACCTTAGAGTTTAGTATTTTGATTTTAGGTCCATTTACTTGCTTATCTTTGTGTGAATAGTGAAAATTTAGATACTTCACACTAGCTTGTTTCGTCACAAAACTTTGCATAAACCTTTTGATCCTTTTAATGAATCTAGACCAAGTTGGAACATAATCTATTTTAGACATTGTCCTTTTTAGAGTTTGTAAGACTCTTTGACCTTTTATCATAAAACATTGATTATGGATCCCCACATATATTCCTACACTCGTAGTGGACTCATGTACAATCCAAGGATTAGTAATGTAGTTGTGCAAGAAGAAATGGTGTAAGACCCCTATGAATATAATTTTGATTATGAGATAGATTCTTATCCCTCTTATATTACTCTATTAGGGGCATAAAGCCAAGATCCATTGGATATCTATTTGGTTAACACACCACCTTATTCATATGAGGACTAGGAACAAACCACACAATACCTAGCTACAATACCCACAGTGGATGAGTGAGTTCTTCAACAATCATATTCTACTAATATGGCTTCCACGTATGATCCATTTTTATTTGAGCAACATTTTTTAGAAAACAAAGATGAGATTTTGATTAGATCCATAGAGGTAGGGACCAAGTTTCCAGTAGACTTTACCCATGAAAATTTACCAAGTCTGGTAAGAGTGCCCCACAATATCATTTACGATTAATAGATTTCTTCTAACAATCCTATGGCTCTAGTCCAAACAACATACCAAGATCCTAATATATCTGATCAAGCCAAAAACATCATGGAAGATCACTTTAACCAAATGTAGATAGCATATAAACCTACCTAATTCTAGCACGTGATTTTAATCAAATGAACATGGTAAGTAAGCCTCTTATTGACTTAGTACCTTTAATAGGAGTGTTGATAGAGTTAACTGGATAAGAGAATCTAAGTTCTAGCCCATTTTTATAAACCACTTCAATAGATAACTTGATGCATATGCCCATTATTGAAGAAGTGTCTTCAGCCTCTACATAGAATAGTGAGCCAAACATAGTAGATAATGTGCAAAAAAAATTCAATCTTGATCAAAGTGGTGCTAATGCACAAACAATTAGCCAAAAACATGTGCATGTAATTAATTCTATTAATAGGTCATCATACTAGGGAGTAGGAGTTTATACACCCCAACCTCAATTGGTTGCTTCCTCAAGTGTAAAACCTATGGGATTAGGTAATCAAACAACGGCTAATGTCATGCCTCAATGACAAAATGTGATGAACCCTACTCCTTAATAGGTAACGAGTAGTATTCTAAAATAATAGGCATAATAGGATAGGCATAATCTAGTGTATCAATATAATAAAGGACAAATATATTTCCACCTCAATCAGGGGCAACCAATGTTCCACCTCACCAGGTAATGATGAGCATACCTCTTAAGTCACAAACTAATATTCCAATCCAAAACTAAGCAATGACTAGTCAAAAATGTGAAAATATTGGTTAGCAATAGATGCCTAATTTGTAACTTGATTTCACTTCCTCATAGGGATTCATGCAACAAGGAGGTCCCCATGTTTCTTAGGTACCTACTAGATAACCATTGGTTCAAAATGTGCCACAAATCTAGAGATAGGGTCTTGGTCCACAAGTTCCCACTCAACAACAAGGTTTGATTAGCTAGTAGCATGTCCCTTTTTAACCAAAGTAGGTATAGTATAGTCATATCCCTCCATCCCAACCATAAAATTCTTCAAGCCAAACCTTTATCACCAACCCAAACCAAAATATCACACAACCAATTGTGCAATTTCAAGTACATCCCAATCCATGTATGTGTATTATTAGTCCATCCCCCAACCAAACTAATGCACCCTAATAGGTATCTCTATCATACCCTGGTTAAAGTGTCCCACATGTGACCTCTCAACCATTTACCCAAGATAATATTCTCCCTTAAACCAATATTCTTTCTAGTTTCTTGTCCCAAGAATTGCATTAGATGAAGGATGTAATTGCTACCATTCAAGCTAATAAACAAACTAAAAATTTCAAACTAGATGACATATGTTTGTATCAATTCAAGATGGATTATTTGTAGATAATATTTCCTTTAGGATACAAACCACCAAAATTTGATAAATACAAAGGGAAATGTGACCCTAAGGCTCATTTGACCAAATTATTTGTCTCATGTTAACCAATGGCATATAGTGACATATACCTTTTGCTATTGTTTCCAAGGAGCTTGGTTGGACAAGCCTTGGAGTGGTTTTTGAAGTTGTCCAAAAATTTAGTAACAGATTTTGATGATCTTTCATATAAATTTGTGCAACACTTTTCCTATAATCTCAAGCATGAGATTTCATTAATGGACTTAACACAAGCAAATAAAAAAGTTGGTGAGAGTTTTGAAAGTTATTTATAGTGATGGAGAGCCCTCATGAGCTATTTCACCCATAGTTTACTAGATAAAAAACTAGCCACTATGTTTACCAAAAATTTGCATAGTGAGATAGCTTACCATCTAGAACTACAATGTGCACATACATTCAAAGAGATCATTGATAAAAGTTTGTTGATTGAGAAAGTGCTCATCAATAAATGAGTCATTAAGCTTCATTAAACTAATCAAATTTAAGGTACCAATCAAGGAAATGACCAACATCACATTCAAGCACTAGCATCACAACCAACACAAGCGAATAACCAAGAAAGATTGAAGCAATTTAATTACAATAGGAATGTTGTGGGAAATGGAGTAACCAAATCTCATCATGTCTAAATGGTGAAAACATCATCTGCACAACCTTTTCAACTTACTCCTACTTAGCAACCTCTCTAACTAATGCCATAAGCATAATAACCATGACTTGTACAACAAATACAACAACTGTTACCATTACAAACCCCTCCTCCTAGGAGAACTATGCCTACACATCATGTTTTTAGTGACCTAGGATAACTTATTAAATCTATATTTTTTAAGCTTGCTACTACTAATCTAATTAGTTGGCCTATACCAAAGCATTATCTGCAAGGCATTCCTTATCTTGATTGGTACCGTGAAAATGAATTTTGTGACTATCATTGGGTCAATGGTAATAATCTATGAAGATGTGTCAAAATCAAGCATTTACTTGAGAATATGTTGGAGAATGGGGATATAACATTGGATAATGGTGCTCCCACTTCCAATCAAACTCTTTGGATTTATCAAAACCCCTTTCCCGAACATAACAATCAGCAATAGCAAAATAATCAACAACAACAACAATAGTTAGTGCAGTAACAAAATCAAAGGCCGAACTAGTACAATCAACAAAGTTAGTAGAACCCATAATGAAATAATAATGGACAAAACCAAGGTCAAAATGGTAACAACCAAAAAACTTACCATACAGTTACATATGACTACAACATGGATATAGGTCATATTGCATGGGGTAATGTTAATACCATCGTCATTAATCCCAGACCAAGCACTAATCAGCCTAGACCATTGCTAAATAATAAAATTCAACCAAATTACATGGAAAATACTTATTTTATCTAGGAATGCATATAGGAAAACTAATAAACTAGTACTTCCCCTTTTGGACCTTATATCGACAACTCACCTTTGCCACATGACCACATGTGAGTGCATCGACAACCAATACTTGTCCTGTGTGGTCCCACACCATTCCTAGCATTGGTTAGCAATAATGGTCTATTATTTAATCTCAATTGTGAAATCACAACTCAAAGGTTAAATATTTCTATCCTAGGCCCACAACCACCCACCACTTTAGTTGTCATTCAACCAATCATTCAACCTTGGAATAAACCATTCACTACTGACCAAGGAAAGAAGATTGATATTGTGGAATAATTATGGAAAACACTAGCAAAAATTTATATTTTAGATTTTCTATGAACATCAATAATCCACAAGAACATCTTGAATGAGTTTTTGACCCAATCCACTATTGTTAGTGACATATCATTTGATAAATTTCAAGCTTTGGTTGGACACCTAGCTCCAACCCAACAAATCACATTCAACCAAAGTGATATGTCTTCCCTTGGATCACTCCATAATAATCCATTATACATAAAAGTTTGTATCAGATAGCATAAAGTGAAACATATCCTTATAGATAATGGATCTAGCCTCAACATAATGTCCCTAAAGCTCATCAATCTTCTTAGGTACACAATGGTAGATCTCTAGCTAGAAACAATAACTATCAAAGTCTATGATAATAAAGAAAGATAATCACAAGGAACCATTAGTTTCCTAGTTATCATTGGGCCTTTGACCCATGATACACTTTTCCATGTGCTTGATCTTAAGTTATTATAAAACATGCTTCGAGGCAGTCTTTGGTTACATGAGATTCATGCAATCCCATCAATGCTACACCAATGTATCAAGTTCTCCCACTCAAGGATGGAAGTGAATATTCTAGGAGTTTTACACCCATATGAACATTACAAGCATCTTGAGGCTAAATTTTAAAGCTATAATTATCAGTATGTCATGAATCCAAGTTCTAAGTAGGAGAAAGGAAAGGCCATATTTATTAATCCTTCACCAGATAATTATAGAGATCCTAATACCTTGGATTATCTTTCCCACATGCCACCTCTTGAAGATTCTAATCATTTCACCATTTTAGATAATGGACTGGGAGAGTATGTGACCCAAGATACATTTCATATTGATAATCTTCCTTCTAATCTAAAAACCTTTGGGCAACATAAATTCATCCCACGTATGCAATGACAATAAAATAACAAATATAAGGGACTTATCACATTTGTACTAGCATCTGGCCTAGGACCTAACCTTCTTGAATGGGAAAAATCATGGTTATACAAAGACAACCAAGCTGATTGTTATAAAAATTCAAAGTATCCTATTCCTAATAGGATCATGGATCATCACAATTATGAAGGAAGAGGCCTCGGACTTAATCAACAAGGAACCGTTGAGCCAATTTCTATGACTTATTATGAAAGACCTTATGGACTTGGATTTAAACTTCCTAGGGTTGACCCCACATATCTTATTCAAACTCCATCACCAACAACTAGTGATTATGATGTTGACAATGAAGAAGAGTCTGATTATAGCCTCACCTTTGATAAGCTAGCTGAAACAAACTTGTTTGATAATAATGCAATTTGTACCCTTACCTTGGCCATTCATCATAACCCTTTGTCATTATATTATCCTTAACTGATAGATTGGGACCAGCAAGAATCTAGTCTACCAATTGATGAGTTCTAGAATGATGAGGCATTCTATGATTTCTTAGGCCTTAGAGACAATGTTTTATTGGGAGATCACAAATCAGGATTCTCAATCACATTGGATTTTGTAGCCTATTTTGGAGGTGAGTGAACACCCTTAGCTAAAAACAAATAAGTAAAACATTGAGCTCCCAAAGTGAAAACCTCTTTGAGGTGCTTTTTGACCAGGGACAAAGTAAAGATAAAGGCCAGTCTAGTGGTTAAAAAAAAAATTTTAGGTGCCATTAAATGGGGGTTTTCATTCTTCTTTGAATTTAGACTAGGATACCACTAATGATGAACTTGCCTATGGATCTGAGTTCAGCTTTGAGAAACAAGAAATATTTGTTCAAATTCTTCAAGAAATTCTATCTATTTTTATTACATGGCTAGATCTGTAATTAGGACTTAGATTCATCATGCCTAGGAGAAGTTGAAGAGCAATTCCTACCAAAGGACCCTAACATAATTCAATAGTTTAAGTCATTGTCTACTATCCTAGAAGATGGTCTGACCCGTCTAGTTGAAGATACAATAGAGGTAAATATCAGGACTCCATCAAACCTAAAATGGATAAAATTAGGTACATTCCTCACTGAGGAGGAATGTGACATCTTTACAGCTTTGTTGAGATAATTTGTAGATATCTTTGCATGGGCCTATTCTGACATGCTAGGTTTAGACCCTACCTTGGTTCTACACTACCTTGTGATTAATCCTAACACCAAACTGGTAAAACAAAAGTTATGTAAGATGCACCCTTAAATTAATATATTAGTAAAGAAATAGTTGGAAAATTTCTTTGAAGTAGGGTGTATCCAATCCATTGACTACTCAAAATGGATCTCTAATGTGGTACATGTTAGTAAAAATCTTGAAGGGATCTGAATTTGTACTAATTTTTGAGACATCAACAAATCTTGTCCTAAAAATGATTTTCGCTTTCCTAATATCAACATGATTATCAACTCCATGGTTACTTATGAAATGCTTTCACTCATGGATGGATTTTTAGGATACAACCAAATTAGAATAGCACTAGAAGACCAAGATAAAATAGTGTTCACCACTCCATGGGGAACATTTTGTTATCAAGTAGTGCCATTTGGCCTTAATAATGCTAGATCTACATATCAAAGAGCCATGACTATCATATTTTATGATATGATGCATGATATTGTTGAATAATATGTTGATGACATATTAGGAAAATCCAAAACTAGGGCCGATCAACTAACAATGTTACATAGGATATCTAAAAGATTATGAGTACAAAGTCAGACTCAATCCAAAGAAATGTGTGTTTAGTGTAACTTCAGGCAAGCTACTTGGATTTATCATGTCTCATAGAGGTATTAAAGTTGATCATATGAACATAACTATGCACTTATTGAAAAAAATTGTCTAGCTATGGCCTTCATAGCTCAAAAACTGTGCCATTACATGTTGAATAAGAAGACCATGGTCATTTCAAAATTAGATCTACTAAAGTATCCACTAGTTAAAATAGCTTTGTAAGGTAGAATGGCTAAATGGATCATGTTTCTCAGTGAGTTTGACATAGATTATGTCAATCACAAGGTAATTAAGGGACAAGTTCTTGCAAATCAACTTGTTGAATCACCTCTCATAGACACACAATCACTCACATTTCAATTTCCTGATGAATCTATAATGGCTGTCATTGACACACCCCTCAAGGAACAGCCTTGGAAGTTGTATCTTGATGTTTCATTTACTACACATGTATTGGGGGTAGACCTATTATTTATTATGCCACAGGGGGATCTAATCCCTAAATCATTTAGAATCAACTTTCCTTATACAAATAACATGGATGAGTATGAAGCACTTATTGTAGGGCATCAACAAATAGTGTATTGGAATATATCCCATCTCCAAGTTTATGGTGATTCTCAATTAATCATCAATCATGTCACAGATCATTTTTAGACCAAAGATAATAATATGGTTCCATATAAAGCCATGGTTGACACTCTTAAGCAAAAAATTACCAATCTTCAATTTGAGCACATACCAAGGGCTAGTAACAAAACTGCAGTTGCCATGACTACTATTGGTTCTCTAATTCCACAAATAGATAAAGCTCGAAAGTATCAATTCCTCATCAAGAATTTGTTATCACCAGCTCATGAACCTTCAACTGTTGCCATGATTTGTGATATTATTGGTCCTAATTTTATCAGGTACTCAAACCTTTATAACTACTTTCATGACCAAATTCTACCACTTAGCCTATCTCAAAAACAAACCAAAGCCTTTATTCATCATTCCACTCATTATAATTTACTAGGATCTACCCTTTATCATCATAGTTTTGATGGAACTCTTCTTCATTGTTTAACTTTGGTAGAGTCTACGCTAGCATTAAGAGAAGTTCATGGAGTAGTGGAGCTCATTCTAGTAAGGCAACGTTATCCAAAAAGCTCTTGCATACTGGTTATTATTGGCCCATAATGGATGTAGATGCCACTACATATGTAAAAAAGTGTGATAAATGTCAATAGTATGTTAATTTGATTCATGCACCAGTAAAAACTTTAAAACTGATGTTGACACCATGGCTATTTTCTTCATGGGGACTTGATCTCATTGGGAAGATCATCCCCACTTCATCTAAAGACCATAAACATATCCTTACCACCAATAAATATTTCACTAAGTGGGTTGAAGCTATACACCTCACTTACATGACTAGAAATCAAATTTCCAAATTCATATTCAACCATCTCATTTTCCACTATGGTATCCCCTCTAACATTATATCTTATAATGGAGGATCATTCAAGAATAAGGATGTAGACCAGCTATATACTAAATACAACATCACACAACATTTTTGTATAGCATATTACCCTCAAGGTAATGGCCAAGCTGAGGCATCCAACAAAGCTATAGTCAATATTCTCAAAAAATTTGTCAATGATACTGGTCATGATTGTCACTTGTAGATAGTCCCTACCCTTTGGGCATACCATACCAATCATCATACTCCCATAGGAGCCACTCCATACTGATGCATTCATGGTACTTAATCCATCCTTCCCATTGAGGTTGATTTACCTTCACTACACATCTCTTTCAAGCATGTCTTAGATGATCACAACTATTGAGTAGCCCGCCTATAAGAGGTAGACCTACTTGATGAAAAATGCACAGTTGTACTCAATAATCTTCAAGCATATCATAATCAACTCAAAGGCCACTATAATCAACATGTTAAGTACAGAACATTTAAACTTGGTGATCTTATTATTAAATAAAACCAAAATAATACCATGGCTAAGAAGAAGCATAAAGGGAAATTCAAACCAAACTAGATAGGGCCTTTCATCATCACCATAAATTATGGATCAAGAGCATACAAGCTTGCCACACCAGATGGAGATGAACTTCTTGACCTAATGAATATTATTCATCCAAGTGGTACTATTCTTGAGTTCTAAGGTTTATTGTTTGTATAGACCATTTAATTTATGCCATTTTGTCACTATTTCTCTTTGTACAAATACCATCCTTATCCATCCTCTTCATCATATCCACTTTCCACTTCTGACCTATCAGTCTAGTGTGTTCTAAAAGCCTAGCCCATTTGACCTTGGTTTTTTCCATTCATTATGCATTTTTAGCATCAAGATATTTGATTAGTTTTATCAGTTGGTTCAAGTACTTTAGATAGAGATTGAATTTTGGGATAGTGTGACATAAGTTTTGGCAATTTCATCCTTCATTTATTATTCCTTTTTTACTACTGATCTTGCTACTAATTGTAAATGCCTTTGGTAAAATTAGTAACATTGATATATGATATTATGTCCTATTTATAACCACCTATGGGAAAACTAGGGGAAACATTATGCCTTGATTTACCAATTTGCCACTTCCTATGTCTTACTATGAATTTTTACCAACTATGCTTATTTTATTTGAATTGACTACTGCACTAGTCAAATTCCTCCACTATAAGGGTACAACTATAGTGACTTGAGGTCCTACTCTGGGACTATGTAGGTAGTGATCAATACTTGTTGAAGTCATCTCAATCACCTTTAATCCATGATCTCACCATTTTGTGAGAACCCTAAGCCACGCTCTCATCATTTATTGAGTAACCTAAGCAATGCTCTCATCATTTTGTGAGATTGAACCATTTAAGTGTCCCATCATTCTTGATCGAGTTGAGATACTTCCAAAATTAATAAAACATTTATAAAATTGTCAAAAAAAAAAACAAAAAACATTGACCACTTCTTTGCCTTAAGGATTCTGGGAACCCTTACTAAGTTACAAACAAATCACTTGTCATTTAGTTTCCCCATCCTTTTTAGCCTTTTTCTCTCATGCACTTTCTATTTTTCAAGACCATTCCTCTTCTTCTATCACATCCATTCTATTTGTTTTCATAGGTTATCACAATCTTCCTATTCCTTGGGAGATCTACATTTGGCCTAAAGTTTTTTATTGGATATTACATCCATATAACTATGTAGGTAGCATCCACTTTCCTAGTGCATATGGAAATAGCTTAGCCACCCCCTTCCTTTTCTTCTATTCCTCCATTTTTTCATTTGTTAAGTTGTCACCTATTTTCTAGGGATAATATTCACAAGGTTTCTATTATGTTGTTTATTTGTTTGTTTCTACTTATTTTATTTGTTTGTCCACTTGGTTTTTTGCTTTCAACACTATTTCCATGATTCAATTTATGTGTGTTCATTGGGTGATTCCTTTCCCAAACTTACACTTGAATCCATCCATATTCATATGTTTACATTGTCATAATGGTTTTTATCATTAGTGCATTATTTTATATTGAGTATTGGATTACAAGAGTCATTCCTTTGTATATTTTAGCTAAGCCCTCATGATGTTAACTATGATGCCTACCAACATCTGCTAAAATAAACCTTAATTTTAAAAAGTCTATTCAACAATGGTGGCATCTCTTCAACATAGACACCCTGATCCTATCCTAATCATATCCCAAATAGAGTAATTAAACACAATAGAATTTCAATCTTTATTAGTTCAAACGTGCATATCCCTACTAGTAGGTTATTCTAGTTCATCATTACCCTCTGTGTTAAGTTATCATCATCCTCAGCCAAGTTTATCATGTTTTCCATAATTGAGGTCCAATGATTATAAATACCTATGGGAAAATAATTGCACACCATTCTACCTACATTTTTCAATGATTATAACTACCTTTGGTCAAATCATTGTATTGTCACCACTTTACTTTTTTTGCCTATACAAGGGCATGTTATTAACTTTTTTATCTTTCCTAACTAGGGTAGCTCCATCTTCTTAATAATTATAACTGCCTTTGGGCAAATCATTGTGTTAGCATACCACGTTGCCACTATTAGGGTATAATATTTATAAATGCCTTTGACCAAACCATTATGTACCATCCCACTTGCATTCTTAATGATTTTGATTACTTTTTTAGTATCATTGTGTTTTTACCCCATCATCTTTCCTTTCTTCGGTCCCCTCATTTCACTTATTTATTTTTGAGTGACCATTTTTTGACCTACTTGTGTCAACCATTCCCTCAAGGGGGCATCATATAGTTAGTTTATCATCATTGTAGTTGTAGGCATATATGACCTTTTCATTATTTGATAAGATGTTACTATGATTATATATTTCAATGCCTTCTCAAATAGGGGCAAATTATAGACACCTAAATCTAGCCACCGATAACCTCTAATTAGGCTTTTGACCAATTTCCACCTAGAATGCATAATTTGTCCTAAAAACACTAAAACATGCTAAATAATGTGAAACTGACATATTCAGGTGGTGATTTTGGCTAGGGTATCCCTAAAGGGTAAATTCAATTTATGGGCCAACTAACTTTGATCAGACCATTTCAAGTCAAAATACCAATTTTGTACCTAGGTGCTCTAGATTGCTCTTTCCTATCAAATCTTCTGCACAAGATACATGATTTTTTTTTTTTTTGGTAACATCCTAAATGGGAATACAGATCCAATGCATCTAACATCACCTTCCAATTCCAATTTAGTCAAATTTTGGACAAATAATAAGGCATTGTAATCATTTTAAGTAATTTGTGCATAAAGTGCTTAAACATGCTTAAGAGATAATTAATCTAAATCAAGTCATAATTAATAATTCCATGGAAACTTGTTGAAAAATCATTTTTGAAAATGAATATTGATTATTTACATCATCAAGTGACCTCATTTCTTGGGAAGACATCCCTAAGCCATAAATGCCATAAATATCAGGATTCATGTCCTCCATGCCTCATCAATGCCTTCCATGATGCCCTCCCTATTGATTTCCCCTTATTCCAATGTCATGATGAGGATAATTGAAAAATTAATTCAAAAAATTGAATTAATCCTCAACCACACATCTCAATCTCAGGATGGACAGTTCAGGTTGATTCTAAACATTCTCAAAAATCTATAAACAGAGAGGTCATGAACATAATTTCTAACACTGGAGAATGCAAAGTTATAATGTAGGATTGGTTCTAAAAGCTTCATGAAACTAGTGTTACCATGCCAAATTGATTCCAAGCCAAGACAAGCCATAATCCAAAGGTGCCAAGGAGAGATGGAGGTATCCAAGCTTCCATTGCCAAGGACTTCACGAGCACATAACCGAGTAAGCCACCACTACAAAGGCATTTGGAGCATCTAAGGAAGGCGAAGGAATTCTTATGTTTTATTACTTAATTTTTTAGTTGTGTTTTTCATTTGTTTTTTTGTTAACTAAGCCTTCCCTAGTGTCTAGGCCTAGATATGTTATGTTATTAGTGTGTTTCTTTCATTTTTTTTTCATTTTAGAACTAACACGATACTAACCATCCTATCTTGAGCCAAATTCCTAGATCACAGGGAGTAGGTTAGTAGGTAGGTAGGTGGGGTTTATGGGAATTTTAAACTCCCGTATAATAGATACCTAGGATTAGATTAGAATAATAAGGATTAAGATAGAATTAATGAAGGGATAGGATTAGACTAAGGATAGTGAAATGGAGAATTATTGAAAGGGGATATTAAACAACTGGATAGGAATGGGGGATGAATTAGAATATATGGGATTAGTGTCAATTAATAAGAATATTATTGAGATTAATGAGGTGAATTATTTTAGGTGTATACATTTTCCCCCTCTTTAAGAGGGAATTATGAGTGGAGCAAATTAGAGGGAGTAATGGTCTTTCAAAGAAAAACCATGTCATGGATGAATCTTAGTAGATGATGTCAAGGGACATGATTCCTCCTTGAGGGGACCTATAAGGAATAATGAGATGGATGGCCACTCTAAAAAATAAGTGAGGGGTGGGATAAGATGACTAGATGAGGGGATGGTATTCTAGATGTGAGATGGATGATGAAGAAAATGGAGGTTAACTTGAGAAATTATGTACAAATTGATGATGCCCCTAGCAAGGACACATGCATATGGATGAAATATGATGGGTGTCATGATTATATACACATCCCAAGGGGAAATAAACCATAATAAAATGACGATATGATTAAAAGTTCGTAAGCTTTAGATGTATCCCAAGAAAGAATGCATGTAAGGGAGAGATATGGGATAGGATAAGATGATGTTTTGATAAGGTTAATGATATGTTTAGCTCAAAGATAAATTTGATTATTATAATGAAGAGGATAAGAGAGAGTAAATGATGTGATTGATTGACCAAAATATTAGGGGATGATGATAGATGATAAAGATAGTGGCCGAGCTATCTTTGGGCATGGAACAATGACCAAGTGTTGCCTACATAGTCTGATAAGACCTCAAATTGATGTAGTTCTCATTAGTGGATAGATGATGAGGATGATTAGTGTTGTTAATTATTGAAGGATATGATTCAAATGATGAGATAAATATGATAAGGATAAAATATGGGATGTTAGTTGAGTGTATTGAGAGGATTGGTGATGGGAATAAATATTAGAAGGTGATCAAGCCATCACAAATACCATGAATCTCATCATATTATAAGTAATCCATTAAATATGGTACTTGGAAGTATGCCCCATCATATAAACATGACCAAGAGCATGTTATGCCAAAGTGCATGGGCAAGTAGTGAAATCTACATCCTTGAGGGCACTTTTGTTGTCTGCTTAGCATCCTCATTCATTACCAAATAGATAAAAAGATAGATAATGAAAAAAAAACATAAGACAAATAGGATATATACATGGTAAAATATATGCAATCAAGACAAACAAAATAAACAAGTAACACACAAAAACATCTACATACATTGTCATAATGTCTTATCTAAGGATGGGATGAGTGACTAGCTGATGGGTTGGATTAGGATAATGATGATGTGATGGGGATGGAGGATAGACTTGGATTTGGATAGGGTGATGATGATTATGATAAAGATGATGTGTTACCCATATTTGATAATAGAAGGATGGATGACATGATGGGGTGTGATAAGGTCTTTTGAATATTGGTTTAATCTTGAAATCAAATTGAAAAGTGGTCAAGGAAGGTGTTTATACAAGAGATGACCAAGGATTACCAACAAACAAGGACCTTAAATAATCTAATCAAGCAAGGAGACTAAGAGATTATGGGATCAAATACCTTTCACACTAGCAAAGAGTAATTAGATAGGTGCTAGGTATGACGAGGCAATGGTAAAGATAATAATGGAATCAAGAACATTCCATACTAGTAAAGAGTGATGTGATGGGTGCTATATATTAAAATAGAATTATAGGGAAGTGATGGGTTCCTGATTAAATTCTTGACAAAGTGATGTGTTCCAATAATACCTAGGCCAAGGATGATAAAGAGATGGAGAGATGGGTGACCACTCCGATTTTGTTCCAAGATGAAAGGGAAGCATTCAAGGATAATGGATGGATAGTGGATAGCAGATGGAAGATGGAGGATATAGTGATGAGGATAGGAGGATGAAGGATAAATTATGGGAATAAAATAAGACACCACAAACTATTTTTGGCTTTTTTAGATTTTATGACTTTCAAGGTTTTTGACATTTTATTAAATTTTTAGGGATTTTTGGGATATGTACATACACTTTACAAATGTGGTTATTATCAAAGGTAATACCAAGCCTATAAACTAGGATAATGATGGAGGGATGATGTATGGGATGATAAAGGATGATGATGATGGGGATGAAGGATGAATAGACTAGGGAATGCCAATGACCACATCGTGAAGGAATTAGATGGTTAATTGCCTTTGTGTCCATTAAAAGATATACGAAAATGAGTTTGGGATAGTTTTCAAGACACCTTTTACTTCCTTATAAAGGTCAAGATGGGAAGGAATAATAGATAGGATGCATGATATGATGATAGATGATGGGTAGGAATAATGGATCAAAGGATAAGATGATGGGTGATATAGACAAGGTAGACAAGGAATGTGACAAGTGGGATGGATGAATGAGGATATGAAATGGATGTATTTCCACCCAAGTATTGAGGAATAATTTAGACAATTTATTATTCTATCATGATGTCAAAAACTATTTTTCATCATGGTACCTGCTAAAGGAGCCAGAAGCTTGGTTTTCACCACTACATGAATATCCTTTTTTTTTTTGACTTTTATTAGGTATCTTGATTTTTTGGATGATGGGTGAGATGAAAGGTGTGGAAATTGAATTAATTATTTATCCAACACCTATTTTGGAGATGCATGATGTTAGGACCATGTAATTACTGATGGATGTATTGGGGTCCTCATGACCTTTGGTGATTCTTGATTATGATCCCTCTAGATATCTAGACTAGGTATCATCATTGCCCCTATGAGAGATAATTTTTCTTGAGAGGGTGATGGAAGGTATGGATGTGATTAGATATTTATGGGTATGTATAATAATTTAATGGATGATATGACTTGATTAGTTTGTGGTTTTTTGATAGGATAATGTAATGGGTGATGTAAGATTAAGACTAGTAGTCACATACATCATTGAAGGAGATGGAGGCTATTCATTTAATTGGTGCCATGAAATAAAATATTGCAAGAGATCCATGAAAATTTGACTATGTGATTCATATTTAATCTAATTACTTGATGGATGATTGGCCATACTTTTGACATTATTTAGATTTTAACTTCCTGTGGTGCCTGATTTTGGGATTTGCCAAAGGAGATTTATTTTTGACTTGATAAAAGATGATGAATTTGATGTTGATAACCCATTACTTCTTGATTTTGGGCTTCACTAGGGGAAGACATATTCAGATTAAGTTGATGACTTGAATCTTCTTAATTTTGACTTATGGGATCAAAGATAATTTTATTATTATGGTTGACTTTTTGACTATGATCTTAGACCTTTGAGTTTGTGGCACACATTATATTTCTCAAGGAAGGGTCCAACGATGCATGTTGTTGTTTTTCCTTATGAAGGGAGATGATTAGATGATCATTGATGGGAAGAAAGGGATATATGATGGATTAAAGTGATGGAGATGGTATGATGAGGTCAATGAGTGGTAATATGGTATCATAATCTTCATAGGGGTTCCTATAAGACTTAGTTTCAACATTAGAGAAAATATTCTCAAGGTCCACAAAAGGATCACGAGGACTAGATATAGTAGATGCATGTAGAATAGGATCAGATTCACTATGACAATCTTTTATAGGTAAAGATTTCAATAGCTCTTTTATGACATCATCATTTAGATGGGATCAAAACATATGACTTGTAATGGATCAGAGGTATCTGGATTATAGGTATATTCTAAAAGATACGCATTATCAAAATCAATGAGGGATGACATTTATAATGAGGAATATGATTTGGATATAGGTGTTGAACATGATCCTATATAAGATAAGACCTTAGATGCTAACTTTGAATCTAACTCCAATGCACAAGATATAATACTACTATTTATAGATGCATTGTTTACTATTAACCTCTCGATAAGGGGTATTTGAAGTGATGGGTGAAAGGGAGATGATAGATGAATGATGGATTTGATAATGAAAGGCTCATGAAAGGACTCATGAGAGATGGGGGGACTAGGCTCATGAGGAATATACTTGAGTTTGATGGAGGACTTGTCAAAAATGGGAGTGGCATCTTGACTTAAGATTGGAAAGGGAAGCAAAATCATTACAAGTAAAATCATCTTCAAGTAAAGATGGCTCTTGAGCATTACATGAAGGGGGGAAATCAATAATGTCATCCATGAGAGTAATGGTATGATCCCTTGGAAAAAGAGGAGGAAGCCACTCTAAAATATATGGAGGTAGTTTAGTCTTATTACAAGTATGTTATAATTCATTAGGCTCATCATCATCAGAATATACAAGAGTGACTTGTAAATTAAGATTCATATTGATCAAAATAGTTAAAAGAGAATTAATAATTTTAGGGATCGTAGGAACATGATATTGTGATTTAGGACTAGGTAATTGGATACTCCATGGGTTGGGATCAACTTCATGATTATAGAATTTTCCATTATGTATAAATATAATGTATTGACTACTGAAAAAAGCAATGAATCTCATTTCATGAGTCCAAGGATGACCAAGAAGTATGTTATAAGATAAAGGAAGATCAAGAACCATGAGTTTGGTCTAAATGGTCTTAGGACCAATGGTGAAGGGAAGTTATATACAACCAAGTAGCTTTTGATTAGTCTTGTCAAAACCATGACAAGTAAGATGGATTTGTTTAAGATGACCTTTGTTATAACCAAGTTGTTGTATAAGCCATAAAGACGTCACATCCATACCAAAACCCTTGTCAACTAGAACTTTTTGAATAAGGGTGGTATTAATTTCTATTTTTATGAAGAGAGGTGGATCATCAACATGAAAGAGAATTTCATCATTAATCATGTCCTCTTCAAGGAATTCAATGGAAGGCTTGAAAGAGGGACACATAGATTCAATGGTAATAATGTTAGCTGGTTAAGAATTAATAAAAGGTGGTTCTTCATCTAAAGAAGATGGATCTTTGATCTCTTGGAGTTGTTTCATAAGGAATTTATGATGATAAGGTGAAGTGCAAACCAACTCCATAAGAGGAATATTACATGGCATAGAGTTAAGTTCTTCAATAAAATTCCAATGAGATTTAGAAGAAGAGCCACGAGGTTTATAAAACAAATTAGAATTTGGAGGAATAGATGTGGTTGGAGGATCAGAAGGAGGACATTGTTACTCAGGTGCTTTTGATTCAATATTGATGGTGGTATTATCTTTAAGAAATTGTTCCTCCAAAGAAGGTTTCTTAGGCTTGGTAATAGGATCTTTGTGAGTTGGTTTCTGATGATAATTGACCTTAGTCATATTGACATATTAAGAGTTATTAAAGTATTGGTCATAATCAGAGTCAATTGCACAAACATCCTTGGAAGTTTATTGATTATGGGAAGAAGATTTTTGGTTATTAGATTTAGAGGATTGTCAATTTTTAGAAGCATTAGTGTATTCTTGATGATGAAATTTTATCATGATTTTATGGTCAAATGAATCACCAAACATGTCAAAAATAACACATTTAGAAATCACTCTACAAGATTCGTAAGAATGCCTAATGTTAGCATAAAACCAATAAAAGAGATTGGGATCATCCCACCTAGGAATAGCATTAGGATATATACAAGTTTCAGAGGGCAGTAAAAATTATCTCATTCGATGTACCGAAAGAGGTATGTGAGATGGTAAAATAATATCATTTTAGGTAACTCCTAGTTTGGTTTGAGAAGTGTTACGGGTGATAATATTAGATGTTTGAGAAAATCCTTTAATAAGTTTAGAATTAGGTTAGAATTGCTTCATAAAAAAGTCTTATTATTTATCTTGGTCAAGAGCTTCATTAAGAGTTTGAGGAGCAAAGGTTTGAACCTTGTATTGAAGAGTAGTAGTTAAATCAGTGATAAAGGATTTGAATAGGTTATCATCAGACATATTATGATCATCTTTATGAGATAAGGATTTCAATATTTTAATAAATTCATGAGCTAATTTGTTAGGAGATTGATTACTATTTATGAAATGTTTAATACAATTTTTAGGAAGATCATTGTGTTGAAACTATTTAACTAAAGTATTGAGAAAATATTCAAGTTGCTAAATAAAATGTTGGGGCAATTGATTATACCATTATAATACATCACCATTGAAAGTTTTAACTAATATTTTATTAGTAAAAAATGTATTAGTTTGGATCCACTCTTTGTAGATATTACCTAAGGCTTTAATAAATGAGATGAGGTCTTTAGTCCCATCATATTTGATAGTTGGTGATATGTAACCAATGTCAATAGATATAATGAAGGCAGTGAAAGGCTCATTTTGAATGGTTTGAAGCATCTTGTTATTCATTATTAGTTAAGGAATAACATTATTTAAGACATATTTAAGAGGTGGAGGAATATAGTTAGGATTAGCTTGAGGATGCATGATTGGAGGTCGATTAGCCACATTGATCAAGTGTTGTTGGAGTTACATCATTTTATTGGTATTAAATTTTTGCATAATGTTCATTTTTTGAATCACTTGGGCTAATAATTAGTTGTATCAAGTGGTGGTTTGGTGTTAGAAGGGGCAATCCAAAAATTGGTGTTGGGGGGAGGAGTATTAGAAGAAGGATTGTTAGTGGGATTGTTAAATACACTTATGTCAATTACTCCCGCATTAGTTTGAAGATTTTGAGAGGTTTCTTGGTAGTTTTATAAAGGATTGGATCCATAAAATTCATCTTGAGGTGTTATTTGAACCATGTTACAATTTTTAGATGAAGGAGGAGGAGAAATTCCCCAAGAGTGATAGTGTTCTTGGGAGGAAAAGAAAGGGAGAAATGAACATCCCATATAGCATATAAATGGATTAAGATTATACAAAAAGGTTATTATAGGATACCTCATTCTAAAAAAAGGTAAATGATTAAAATACAAATTAGAATATGTGAAGAATTAGGTTGATAAGCAGGGAAAGATGGAAACAAAACCAGGTTGACTAGGTTGACCTAGTGTAAAAATAGGACCAATAGACTACAATGGGTCGACCAGGTCAACCTAGTATAGTGAAAAGAGGTAGAAAATAGGGTTTTTGATAGTAAAGGGTTGGCTAAGTTGACCTAGTAAAAAAGATAGGGAAAAATAAAAGATTGATCATAAAATGGGAAATAGAACAAGATAATTTTATAGCTAATCTAAGAAATTAAATGTTAAAAGTAAATAGACAGTCAATTGAATTGATGCTAGCCAATCCAATTAATGCACACAAATCAAAATATTTGACCAAAACTTGCTAATTTAAGTTATTACACACATAATTGAGAAAAGAGCAAGTAAACAACTTAGAAATTAAAGCTAGCTAGTTGGTCAACCTAAAATGTTAATTAGATTATTATGAATAATTTTAAATGATAGGGAATTGGCTATAAGCAAGGTACTAAATAAAAATCCATGGATGGTTTCAGGTGAGTTTAGGATGAAAGGGAATATAATGACAATGATAAAGGCTTGGTATTAGGGCCTACCCACTCACTTCACACATCACAATGATAAAAGTGTTGGGTGTTTAGCCACAATATATCATCAACCACACTTTATACTTGACCAGAGAATCAAGTCAACTTTCCCCTTAGTGATGAAATCCAATTAGGTTGGCTTGGGTAGTCAAATGTTAAATTTTTTTTTGATGTTATGTGATTTGGTCGTGTGTGCATAAAATATAAATAGTGAAACTAAGTGGTTAATTAAAAACCTCCTAATTAGACTATGTGAACTATTCTAAGCATGAAAACAACTGAAATAAAATATGTGATTAACATACAAGGTGAATTCCAAATTTCAAATAAGGTATAGTGAAAACACTATATGCACAACATACAAAACTAGGTCAACAGGGTTGATCTAGTATTGTTGGAGATAAGGTCTGAAAAACCTACTAAGTTGACTAGGTCAACCTAGTTGTTTCAAATAGCACATAAAACATAGAACTGGGTTGATCAAGTTGATCTAGTTGGCTGTGCAGGGGCAATTTTGAAGACTACAAACTTTAAAGGAAAGTACAAAATAGAAAGAGATAGAGAATACAAGATTAAACTTGATGGTTCATAGATGGAAATGAAGGAGAATAATGATCAAGAACATTAGACAAAATTGATCCAATCTATAGAACTAGATTAATCTTATCGATTAAGATATATAGGAACCTATTATAGAAGCTAAAAAAGTGTACTGGGTCAGCTTGGTTGACCTAGTAGGCTGAACTAGGTGTCTAATAATCTGGAGACCTATACTAGGTTGAGCTAATCAATCAGGTTTTATAGGAACATGCTATAAAGTGGCTAAAAATGTGCTAGGTTAACCTGGTTGACCTAGTAGGCTAAATTAGAAGTTTAAAAAGTGTTTAAAACCTATGTTAGGTCAAGCTAATCGATCCATTTTCCTATTGTTGTGCATAATTAAAAATAATTGGGTTGATAGAATCAAACTAATATGTTAAAATATATGATATAAATGATGAAAAAAATAATGAAATAAGTGAAAAAATCTTACAAAGGTTAGTTTCATGTTGGGTTCACCAAAATGTATGTAATCAAAATTGCAAGATGTACATGAATTAATCCTAGATCGAATAAGATAAAGCACACCTACACTTTCAATTGGGTATACACTTGTTAAGTAGGAGCATGGACAATATAGGGATCTATTAGACATTATTATGGGATCACTTGTATCACTTGTCATAACATATCATGCTTGGAAGGATTCCAAATCCTATAGTCTAACACAATTGCATGACAACCTTAAAAGAGTCCTATGATTTGATATTTCACTTATGTTAACAAATAAGAGAGAGTAAACTATTCTACTAATAAGAAAATTAAACTAATCTAGTGTAGACAAAAGCATGTGGAACAATGTAAGGGGTTAGATGCAAAGTAATTTAAATATGTAAATGGAACTTAAAATAAAGTAAGTATGAGTAACACCCTAATACAGAAAATATGAAGAGCAATATTATTCGAGCCAACACTTATGATACTTCTATCTACTAAAAGAGAGGAGAACATAGTTAGAATATACTTACCTAAATATGAACCCATCATCATTCAATCTCTCCCTTGGCCAATGGGGCTTTGAAAGAGGTTGTTGTGGTTCATAAGGATCACTTTATTAAGCCAAAGCATCTAAGACCCATCCATGAGACTAGATTATTTAAAATAAGCAACCTAAGCTAAGACTCTTCAAGTAGAATTGTGGAATAGTAAATTATGAAGAAGCATGAGTGAATAATAACTCTTTATTACATCTTATTAAAATGACTAAAATGATCTTGTATTTATAGGTGAAACTAACCCTAAAATCATTTGAAAATGTCAGTTGTGCTAGGTCAACCGAATTGACCTATCACATTTTCAAGCTAATGCCTAAAGTCTATGCTAGGTCGGCCATAAGGCTAACAAACCTAAATAGTTAAAGTGACCCTAAATTGCACTAGGTCAACCAGGTCAACCTAGTTTATTGAGTAGGTCAAAAGGGTACCGAGCAAGGAGAAGAAGGATAGAAAGAGGAAAAGACTAGAAGAATGTGCAAATGAGGATAAATAGCTTAGGGAAAGGTTTTATGAGATAAATGGATTATAAGTAATGTGTAAATAAGGGACAACAATATTTTGAAGCACAAAAGGTCTACCCACCCCTTTCCCAATGCATCTCTTCAGGCATGCACCCAGAGAGATTGAGTTGTGATTGGTTCTTGTAAGATGTAAAGCATCAGTATTTGATAAAAGTCAAAAATATTATGTGTATACACATGAGACCAACTATAGACCATATATGAGTTACATTAGACCATATATGGATTACATCATCTAACTATGGATTTTATCATGCTTTTTATGGATTTTAGTAGGCTTGCTATGGATTTAAATAAAACTACTACAAATTTCAACAAAACTGATACAAACTTATTTGGAAAATATTTCTAAATGTATTCTAATGTTTCATCTATCATGAAGAATACTTTCTATTTAAATTATTTCTATATATAGGTTTCTATGTTAAAATTTTCATTATGGATTGTATTCAAATATATGTTTATGTAATTTGATTCCAATAAATATCTCTCTCCATATTTGGTGGGGATTGAGATTATGTTGTAATATATTTTATTATTGGAATAAATATCTCTCTCCATATTTTGTGGAGATTGAGATAGGATAGAGTATCATAGTTATTACTCTTAAATTAGGTGTCAGTTGAAAGCATGAAATTATAAATGCAACCTCCCACACCTGAATGAAATCAATAATCAATCAATATAATTTGTCTTTCTAATATTCTAAGCAATCCATGTAAAACTTGTGTTATAAATAAATCCTCATCTGAGGAATGAGCTGGATAGTCATTCCAAGGAAGATGGGTAAATTTATTGTTATTTATTTCTTCTATAAATTATCATTCTACTGTAAATTATTATTTTATTTATTTTCTATTGTAAACATTTCTTTTTTTTAATTTATGTGAACCTACAAGTGTTTTATTTTTTTGTCATTTATTTTTAATTTAGCAATTTACTTTTTTCAAGTTTGATTTAATTTATGCAAGTGTGATTTATTTTTTGTAAGTGAGATTTTATTTCTAAAAGTGTGATTTAATTTCTGCAAGCATGATTTTTAATTCTTGCAAAGTGTGGAGTGTGATAAAAAGAACCATTTTCCAAATATATCTTTCTCAATTTACATACAACCTTTGAACACAAGCCTTGAATTGACATTATTAAATGAAGGGGATTGATGACCCCTAACATTGAGAAGGTAATGACTAGGACTAGTGGATGGTGGACTGGAATGGGATAAGAGATGATGAGGGAATTTTTTGGTAGGTGACCTTAGGATTAGGGGATTAAAATCATCAGTAAGGTGGGTACTCATATATAATAGCCATATGAGGATGTTATCCTTATTGGCTAAGATATATTTATTAAATAAGGTAACTTTATCACTTATATAGTGAGGACTATGATTATGATCAATGGATGATGAGGTTAATCGTAATGGGTTAGTATGTGGGTTAAGTGTGAATATGGATTATTGATGGGGAAAGACATGGGAAATTATTTTAGGATTAATGGTATCAAGGTCATAAGGTAGGTGAGCACCCATTTCTAGGGCCTATAAAAGGATCTCATCCTTATTAGTAAATAGTTATTGGTCCATGAGGATAAGGTCTAAATCCATGGGGATGTATGATGAAAGGGGAATGGTTGATGTAAAGGTAAATTTAGGAACTGATAGGTGATTGGTCAAAGCAAGGGTAAATGATTGAGATATTATGACAAGTTATGGTGAGGATAAGATGGATTAAATGTGATTGAGATGATGTAAGACTATGACTAGATTTCAAATTGATAGTACAATATGTGTTAATGATCTATCGACAATGCCTAGTTTTCAAGCTAGTAAGAAGATTGGGATATGTTAGTGCCTAAATTCAAACTAGTGAGATGATGATTAGATAGGTGCTAGTTTTGAATAGGTAAGATGACTAAATTATAGATGACTAGATTAATGATTTATTAGATGCTAGATTGAAACTAATTAAGTGACAAGATGCTACCAAGTTATCGACTTGGTATGAGATTTGACCAAGTGATGAGTGATAGTGGACTAAAATGATAAGATGATATAGATGGATAATGAGAGGACTAGCTCAAAACCTTAGACTTAATTTCTCAAGGTGAGATGAATATGTGATTATGTGATGTGATAATATGATTGATGATGAAATGATAAGGGCTAATATCAATGAAATGGGGATGGTTGGACACATGTGCATGACCTAAAAGCCAAAAAAATAAGATGGAATTGAGATGAAAATGGTGTGATAAGGATGGGATATAGATGGAATGTATAAGATAGATAAGATAGAGGTAAGAATATATAAGATGATGATATAAATCCTAGATAGTCATGTATAGGTTTGGGGTGAAAAGATGACTCAATTCACAAACAACACCGGTATAACATGACACACACCTAAGAAAATACACCACAATCCTAACAATTTTAAACTAATGGATGTGAAACTTAATAACCGTATCATCTAATGAATTTATGGGTGAGGTTGTATCCTAATGAATCATTATGAGATTGAATGAACCCTCTCAACTCCATATACACATGATGATCACTTAGGATCTAACACTAATTCTGGTAGTGGATCACCTATTACAACCAAAAGGTCTTAATCTAGGTTGAATAGGATTTTTAGGGGCATCTATAATATATGTTAGGTATAGTGGGGCCCAAGTCTATGTATGGTGTTGTCTAATGTTTGGTTCAGATAATAAACTCTTCCCCTTCATAGATGACTTGTATGGGGCCAACCACTTAGTCTCGAGATAATTGTCCCTAATATTTATACTCCACCAGAACATGGAGTACAAACTAGTGCATGGTGGTTAAATACATGGTCACTATCCCCCTAATACTATGTAAAGTGGTTTTTTCTCATTTAGGAATCACTGTAAATATGCAAGGAGGAGAACATACACCACCATAGCCATTAGCTGACAAACAATAGACAAAAAGGATTAATTAACCAATTAATTAGATGTGATATATATACAAGAGCAAGGATATACAAAAATATATAAGATATATACAAAAAAAAATTAGACAACATGATTTAGTGATTAAAATGATTTTAGACAAAAATAAATTTTAAGATGCCAAAATAACTTTGAGAGACAACTTGCAGGAAAATAATTAGTAATTTGATTGGTAATCATGAAAGGGAAACCTACAAGACAAGTGATTGGTAGTTTTGATTGATAATCTTGAAAAAAATGTAAAACAAGATGTTAGACCAAAATATGACATGCCCAATAAGATTTTAGAAAATCAAAAGTGATTCTAGATTTACCCCTAAAAGAAATAAAATATTAGTCTAATAAGCCTAATAAAACACCAAAAGAAATCATGATTTAGCTCTGTAACTTCTTTGGGTGTGGAGGTCATGACATGGGGGTTTGGGGGTGGCAAACCCCAATAGGGTCAAGGGGTAGAGCCCCTTGTGGGGTTAAGGGAAAACACCACTTATGGGAAGCTCAGAATGACTCAAAATTCATTAAAAATGATATTTAAAATGCACTCAAAAAGGATAATTTCAAAGGCAAAATTGAAGAATAAAATCATAACTGTAGACTACAAAACCACATATGCATAGTCAAACTAATGCACTATCGCAACTAAAAAGTGCAATATCATGACTTTTTTACAATATCATTACTATAAAGTTGTGATTTTGTATAAAGTGGCTAACTTGTAGTAGTTAACACATGGTTTTTTGTAAAACTATGAGTTTTAAGGTAATATCACGATTCTTATTACAAAACATCAATTTTGTGATTAGTGATAATTGCACTGTGAGAAGGAAAAATACATATTTCAAAACTAATATTTTTTATAGAATCAAAATGATTAAAATTTATGATGATAATTATACATTTATAATAACAAAAAATATAAATAAGGTCTAATAATACTCACAATAGACATTCATGATTATGGCCTTATGATTTTATAACAAGTGGTTGAGAGGGGTTTTTAAGGTGTTTTTAGTTATTCTAAGACAAAGTCCCATTATTTCTTATAGACATAAAATGGTTAAATAAATATAGACTAAGAATTTAACTAGTAAGCAGCTCAGCTTAGGTATTTTAATAAAAAAAACACAAAAATTCTCATATTGAGTAATATAGGGACCACTTTGTGCAATATGGTTCATTTCTCCACATAGGTAATACGTTATAGGTTATCATAGTTTTTTATTCCCTTGTATTTGATTTTAATTACCTCCCTAATAATCTTCCTAATAATTTTCATGTCTTTGAGGTGATCTTCACTCTTTTTTATAACTAAAATATCCTTTATATTATTTATAAGGAGAAGGAGGTCTTGAATTTTGTTGTTGTTATGGTGATGCATGGTTCTATCCTTTCTGGTATTGTGTATAAGGGGTATCCATCCAAGTTGATAACAAGGATAAGGATGACTACACCCTCATTGATACTAATGATATTGAGGTTTCTAACCTAGTGTAGGATGTGTTGTTGAGGAGTACCATCCACCTTTTGTTGTAACCTTAACATCCTAAGCTAGAACATTTGTTTTTGGAATAGGAGACTACTATGTAGTGCCTACAAAGGAATTTCAAGTGGTTTATTCTTTTAGATGTGGATATCCTTATAATTATTTTCATCATTGTTATGGGATTTATATAAAATGAAAAATACACTTCATAACTCTCATACATACTATTATAGTATATGACAATTTATAATTGCATGTTGTATGATGAGACATACTTATAGAAATATATTTTGATCTTCAGGAATTCTATTTTATCATAATTTGAAATATATTAATTTTATTAACTCTAATTAATATAAAATTAATTTAAGGGTATTAAATGTAGTAAATGACTTGTAAATAGCAGAATGAAAGTGTAGTTGAAATTTTAAACTATTATATTTGATTATGCAATTATATCAAAAACACCCAAAATGTAAATCCACTAATTAAGATCTAGAGCCATTAAGATAAAATGCAAATAGGTGAATGAACATTCAAAAAAACACTCTAATAATAAAGATAATTTCTCCAAACCAATTTTGAACAATAAAAAGACAAAAGTATTTGGATTAAGATTACCTTAGACTTAGATTTTACATCATTATGATAGCTTGATCAATGTTTTATGGATATGTGGATTATTTTATTGGCATGGATTCATTGATTCATTCATGGATTTTTTATATTTCTTGTGATTCTTATTAGTTTTAATGGAGGAGTGGATTTTTTTATATATAAGAGAGAGGGAGGATCAATTGATAGATTTCAAAGTTGGGTTGTGGAGATCTATGATGGAGGATTATCCAAAGAATTAAAAATTCCTTGGAGGATTCTAGAGGAGAGAAGGTTCTATAGATAGAAACCTCTAGAACCTCTTTATGAATTTTAATCATGATTAATGATGGATTGGATATGTGATTAGGGGATTGTAGACAATCTAGGGGGTGAGCTTGTAGGAAAGCCTAGGATTAAGCTTAGTAGGTGGGTAGATGGGCCATGGGAATTTTAGCTTACCAAATAATGGATAAGTAGGCTTAGGATAAGATAATGCAGATTTATGATAATTAATAGATTAGTGGGGTAAGAATAATGTTAGTGAATAAATTATATGATGAGGGGGGATATTAGATAAATTAATAAGATTAGGATAAAAGGGATAAATTAGAGGGATTAATTAGAATAATTAAGGTGAGAAGAATTTGGTGTATACAAAAGTAAAGTACCAAAATGGATAATGCTCAAATGAATGAAAGAGGTTAACTCTAAAAATTACAAAGAAGACAAAAAGACTTAGACAATTATTGCCTATTAGATTAATTATGTGTGAGTAAAATATGGAAGAAAATGATCGATTAATACCTGATTATGCATGTGCAACTAAGATAATAATTTTCATTGTTATGGGCTAGAATCAATTAGAAACACTTAGGATCAACTATCACTTTTAACCCTTATGGGTTGATCTTGACTTGTGGGAAAAAATAAAACAAAATGATGATAAAATCACACATACTTTCTTAAAATATGAATGTATATCACATTTAGATGTTAGTTTATGCATGAATGACCAATAAATGACCTATTAAAGGTTGAAACCCCACTAGGGCTTGTGATAGTTAAAAACCTTAAAAAATAAGGAGGGGGGTTTAATGGGATAAGATAACCCCAATCAATCCCTTAATGATTGAATGTTTCTTATGTTTCTAAATTACTCTAAAGAAGGAATCAAACCTCACATAATTCTCCAACCTATAGTGCTTAGTGTGATAGTTCTCCTTTACTACATGTATGCATCTATATATGGCTTTAATACTTTATAATTATTTACTTGACCTAGATATAATAGGCTTGTGACTTGGATAATGGATGATTAAAATGAGTAAAATAAAATTTGGAAATAATAGGAAATCTTTTCTCATTGTGAAATATTATAAGTGCTCCTGAATATTGAAATTTCTAAGTAGTAGATGTAAATACTAAAATATGATTTATATAGTACCCTAGTCTTGTACACTTATAAGTACCTATCATGGTTCTACCTTAAATTTATATACCTTCCCACTACCAAAATTATTGTATTCACTGTCTCCTTGTGCCTAATTGTTTATCTCTTAGTCTGACCATTGTTATTATGATGACCTAGGCCTTCTATATTATATAAAAAGATATAAAATTGATTATTATCCTTCACTCCCAGTTTTGGACCTATACCTATTTTGTATATCTCTAGATACTTTTGTCCTAGGTAGAAACATGAATCAATATAAATGTCCATTTTCCTATAAAGTTTCTAGTGCCCAAAAGTCATCCAATTTTCAAAAATACGTATCCAAAAGGTCTATCTAAGTGATTTAATGTGAGATATTTTTTAAAGGGATTGTTATATATACAAAATCAACCCTCATTCATTACTCCCCTATAAAAAACTTCAAAATAACTTACAAATAAAATTAAATATACAAATAAGCACTCAATCAAAAATTCAAGTGATAAAACCTACCCTATTTGTCCTTATTTCTATATTAGTCATAGAAACATTATTTCTATAGGTATAAAACATTCAAAGAGTAGCTCATAATCCTTATTTTATATGTTATAAGGTATGTCACTTCATGTATTAATTTATCACACATTTTACCCTTATGCACACACAAGACAACACATGGTATAAATACATCAGTCTAAATCCATCTTCATATTTTTGGCTATGTAGGTAGTGCCCATTAATATAGGGCTCTTTGTGATAAACTCAACACCATGATATGACTAACCTATTTTTCCCATAGTCATTGAATAGGTGAAGAGATATGGTTTTATCATTTTAAAAAGAGTGTCAACTAATCTGCATGGCATAAAGACATTAGAAGAAAGGTGACAAAAAACCTATAAGTCTCTATTTGGTCGCATCTAGTTCTAATTAGTATCTTGTACAAGGAACCTACAATAGAGTTATACACTTGGGTTGATGTAGCTATTTGAATTTGATGCAAGCATCTAAGATCATAGAAAATATATTCCAGAAATTTGATGACTTTTCTAGGATCATCTTCCATCCTACTTCTAGCCTAGTCCATACTGCATGCACATAGTAAACCAACTAACTATCATTTCTTTCCAATTTATTATAATATTTAATAATAATTTTATTTTACTATTATTTAACAATATTAGTTAATAAATTTAGAATATTTTTTATTTATGTTTTATATTAAATGGACTACTTATTATATTATTTCACCACCCTTGTGTAAAATATAATCTAATCCTTTTAACCCTATATACCCACTTATCTAAAATTTATGGTTAAACATATGGTGAAACTAATGAATTTGTATTTTTATTTTAATCCTATATTATCCTAGGATACTTATCCTACTTAGGTTTTTCATTGTTGTTTTTTCCATATTTATTCTATTATTTGTATCAACCTAGAGTCTAAGATTATGTGGTGTTTCTATTGAACACTTGGAGCTTCCTGTTATACCACCTAAGATGTGTGAAACTTAGGAAGTATCAAACCCTATGCCTAATATAAGGGAAAATGATGAAAATTAACAAAATCCTAAAGAGGTTATCATATAATAAGATTATAATAATGAAAATAATGAATCTAATAAAAATAATAAACATGGCCAAACATATTAAGATCAAGTGCAAGATATTTATCTATTTTGAGAGCATATCATCAAAACCTTTAAGATATTTATGAGATATTAAAAACCATTTTGGAAACTAAAAAATCAAAAATCATAGATGAAAAACTAAGTGCATCTATTGATCATGGTATTAGAGATATGGGACATCCCCATATTCTTGTTTCACTCCCCTTGAACACATCATCACTTCCTCCATCTAATAGGGGATCGAGTTATATTTTTACACCATTATTCCTAGAAAAAAATAATATTATTAATACATCCTCCATGGGAAACACTGGTACTTAAACATGATTATGAGTTTTAATTCCTATATCAACAAAAAGCATGGGAACACCTCATTTGGTGATTTATCAAAATTCTAATCTTATTAATCAAAATGTGCAATATTTTATCAAAATTACAAGACTTATGTAAGTTAAGTTACTATTATTGATCAAAATTATATGAAGCACCTTATGCTATTGATTTGTAAGAGGTGTTACATAACCCCCTTGAAGCTGAGATATCTTTTCACACCTTGCCAGTATTTTTTGTTGCACATAAGTTCACATTTTATTATGGTAAGGGTGATACTGAATAACATTTTTGATATTTCTATGAGACATGCCTTGATTATTCCTCTAATGACAATTTTTTTACTAAACTATATCTAAGGATCCTGAAGGACTAAGGTGGTTCTATGATTTACCAATCCAATTAGTAAATGCATTCAAACCTCTTGAGGATCAATTTTTGTCACACTTATCTATCAACATTATCAAAAAGGTATCCTATGCTCAAATTTCAAAGATTAAACAAGGAAAAAATAAATATATCAATGAGTATGTCTTGAGGTACAAGATAATGGTGGCTAAAATGATAAACAAAATGGCATATAAAGAGATTTAAGGCATCTTAAAGCAAATTTTTCTTGTCATTACATGAGTCCATTATTTTTTTAAAGTTCAAATCTTTTGATGACTTATGCCATATTGTTTGAGATCATGAAATGAAACTTATTTCATTGAAAAATCTTAAGTATGTAAAAACACACTTAAATACATCCAATACCAACTTTCATATCAAACCAAACTACAAGGTAAAACCAATAGAACCTAAAAAAAACAAATAAAACTATTAATGTAGTATCATAGCAACCTAATAGGATTTTTTTTTATCTAATTCACTAATAATATAATTTACATGATTACCTAAGTCTTTAGATTCACTAATAAAGAAGGGTGTAGATTGTCATTTCATATCTTTCCATCCTCTCATATAGGTTGATACGAGTAGACATCTACCTAATGGATATGATATCAATGAGTATTGTGACTATAAATAGGGACCTAAACATTATACTAACCAATGTTATACCTTGAATCATAAGATCCAAAATATTGTCGATAACCAACAACTTACATTTGATGATCCTCTAAAGGATTTAGTGTCACAACCTTGTGACCATCAGAAGTAAAAATGTTCTTGTGATCCATTAAAATATCATGCTTAGAATAATGTGAAAGTAGAAATGGCATATAATTCACATCCTTAACCAACACATTATGGGATCCCACTAGATGGTATTATTGTTACTTATACGCAACATATATCTCTTATAGTTCATAGACCCTCTATTACTTTTGATGATAGTGAGATTGTGGATGATGACTCATATCTTCATTAAATATTTATTTGAACATACCTTGATCACTAGCTTATTCATAATGTTATGATTGATAATTATACTAACAAAAATATTTACACCATGACATTAATTGTATGTGTGGGATATACATATGTTAATTTGTACACTTTGACTAAAATGTTCAGAGCATTTGATGGGACCTCACAACCTATACTTGGTGAGATTGACTTACCTTTACAATTTATACCAACACATGTGGTCACTACCTTATTAGTTATACCATACACATAACTCTTTGATATGTTACTTGGATGACCTTAAATACATAAAATCTATGCAACACCTTCCATATTGTATGGGTGTATTAAATACATTCATACCAATAACATAGTCACATTTATTATAATTCCATATGAACATCTAATTGAACAAGAGAAGTTTCTTCTAGGATAGATAATTATCAAGCCTACTAAGGTTAATCCTCATGAAAGGGTAAGTAACAAACAATTCCATTTCCTATGTAGCATATACTTGAGAGACCATTGCATCAAATCTACATAGTGGTTTATATAAAATCTTCATCTACTACTATGAAACATACTCATTTATCCATAACAAATAAACATTTTCATATTATTTCTACTTCTAAAACACTATATAACATCAAAGGATAGGTTTCATGAATCTCTACTCCCATTACATATTTGAGACCAGAGAGGCCTATAATGTATATGTAGATCATCATAGAGCCTAATATGATAGATATTACACATATACGTGATCCTAGGTAATACCAACAATTTGATATACCATATTCCAAGATTAGAGATACCTATGAACATCCATTAGATTGGCTCATAGGGTATGTTAGAGTGGGACATAATCAAGGATCACACTAGATAGGGTCAAATGCACAAATTTGAATCTGTACAGAGTAGTGAAATTTGAAGAATAACATAAAGAGGAAGAATATTATGTTCAAAATAAAAGGTTTTATTAACATTCATTAGATAGAACATACACAAGAAGGTACATTATATATTAAGGAAGTAGGCAACCTAAAAAGGTAATCAACTCAACTTATAATTATAAAATGACTTAAAGTACATTTCTCCTAATGACTTATTATTAACCTAAAAAATCTAATTAAATTATGTAGGTAAAACCACATAGTGGAAAAAAACATATACTAACACCCCATCAAATTTAGCTTAGGTGGGTAGAAGAATTGGGTCCTAGAACTGTTGGACAATTTTGGCCCACATACCAAGCTTGTACCTACATGGGTCAGGTTGCTAGTGGATGAGAATTTGAAAATTGTTACAAAGACACTTTATAATGTCAAGAGTGATTATAATTAGTATGTAAGTACATGGTTTTCATCTAATTCTTCATTGTGTTCATTTAGATATCTTGATTTTAGTGGTAGAAATTATGAGTAGTCACCTTACTGACATCACAATTACCATGTTAGATGAGTTAGGGAAAAGTGATCATATGGGTTTGTTCACATTAATCCCAAGAACATATGCACCAATTTTTTAGTCATCTATCAAAGTGCATCAAAAGATATGAAGAATCAAAGTTGGCCTCTCAAGAAAAATCCATTAAGTTTCCATACTTAGCCATTTTTGAAGAACCTTGAATAGTGTCAAGTGAGCATATTGATGAGTCCATATATCACACATGTGACAATCTCAAGAAAAAGTGATCATAGGGGTTTGTTAAGTTTAGTCCCTAGTTACTATGTGTTAAGTTTTAGGTCATCTACCAAAGTGAAAAAGAGGTTATGCATGTTCAAAGTTGGATCCTCAATCATATTTTGCTAAGTTTCCCATACATAGCCAAATGAACTAGACTATTTTTAGAATTTCATATGGGAATGAATGGACCAATTAACTTGAGCATTTTTTAGACACAATTATAAGGCCCTTATGAATACAAGATCAGATGGGTTCATTTAATTTAGCCTCAAGAACATCTTCTACAAATTTAATGCCTCCATGATTCTTATGCTTCAAGATCCAAGCCTTCAAAATTGGTCAAAAAACATAACATGTTTGCACTAAATTCAAGTTAAATCCATTGTTAAAAACCATTGGAGTCTAAATTCAATGGTCTACAAGACATCAAATACATCTATGGGGATGTCAAATGATGGTCACACTAATGTCAAGTTTAAGCCCGATAAAAATAGATCCTTTTGAGTTTAAATTTTATGGTCATGTGAATGTCAATTCTGGTCACACGAACATTATATAATGGTAATGAGGATGTAATATTTAAGATCATAAAGTAGTCATTAGAGTTTAAATAATAGGTCCTATATAGATCTAATAACATGTATTTGATCATACATTTAGATTTAATGATGAGTGAAGGTCAAAGGGGTTAGTGAATCTCAAGATAAAATGCATGCATGACAAGTGTCAATATCACATTCAACAAGTAAAATACCAATAACGCATGGGCATTTATATATATTGAAATTGATGGAGTGAGATAAGTCAATATGTCATCAAGCTGAGTCAGATTTTAATGGCCAATTAAAATAAAGGTGAGCCAAGGGTTTTTGATGGAGGTTGAGAGTCCATTTTTTACCAAGGGCAACAAGGTCTTGTATGGTCATCTTGATTCCATTGAATCTCATTCAAATACCATGAACTAGTCAATATGATGTAGTTAGGTATAAAGAATATAAAAGACCACTATTGGAGTTTAATATAGACCTCTAGTTTGAAAGTTTTATGCATTGTAGGGTTCATTCTTGTGACTATGTTCACCATTTATAAATAAGGACCTAGGTATGGTGAGCTCCTAGCTCTTGATGGGTCATTTTAGACCTAATGGGAGTCCAAAAGAGGCTAGGGTCTATAAGTCTACATTAATGTGGATAACTATGGGAAAAATAATGACCTTACATTAGTTTTCCATTTATAGGTGGGACCTATGATCCATTATGAAAATTGAATAGATATGTGGTTAATGCAAAAGGGTTTCATTTCTCCATGTGGCTCCATAATTGACAAAGTAGGTATAAACTACCATTCATGGCATGACCCTGTCATTTTCAAGATTTGAGGTTTTGATCCTCATGAGCATGTAAAGTGGACATAAATTCCCAAGGTAGTGAATTGGTAGTGGGATAAGTAGTTAAGGGCATTGATTCCACTCAAACAAACTTATTCATCATGTAACAAACCATTGTCTCTAGTTGGACACTCTAAGTATATGAGAGGTGCTTGGGGACTAGTTGGACAAAAGGAGGTCCATTTGTTGATCAAGACATGAATGTAGAAGGCAATAAATGAGTTGCCACCTCACTTCTTTATCATGATGATCTTTTCTCCATTATCAAAGGCATTTTTACCATTTCTCTTTTTGCTATATATAGAGGCTTTGAGCCAAAAAATGGATCCTCTCTATATTTTCTCTACTCCCTCTCTTGGGTATGACCAAACTCTACCAAGATGGAGCTTATAACCTATTGAAATGAATATAAGACTATATTTTATATTTAATTATTCTATTATAGTGTGTACATGTTAGATTTACATATGTGGCAGAGGTTTCTCCCTTGTCAAATTATTATCTCACCTAGTTACTAGTTCATCTTATTATGTAGGTCATGTTTAGTGTTCTACATCTCTTGGTTGAAGCATACATGTGGATACTATGACTGGCTAGTGTCTTACTCTAGACCTATCCATCATTTCCCTTAGCTTATATTATTGGGTGAACCTCTTCATGAAACACTAATGTATGATAGATATTTGGATTCTTAGATCCAGTCTTGTGCTTCTTTCATTAGTGTTTAAGAGTTAAGTAGGGTGGATCAACCCATAATATAGGTGCATCACCACTATTATCTTAGGTTTCCCTTTCATGTTGTATCTCTCTCTCTCTCTCTCTCTCTATATATATATATATATATATATATATATATATATATATATCCTTTTTACTTGGTCATTATTAGGGTTTAGTAGTGCATAAATGATCTAAATGATCCATCATAAGATCTAGCCTCATTAAAAATCCTAGAGGTCTGACCCCATTATAGGATACCCACAACCTAGGGTAAATCCCATGTTGAGCTAGATTTGGAAGTAGGACCTAAACTCTCCTACCTCCAACTAGGGTGAAATCTAGATCCCCAATAGTTATGGTACAATCAATGGGACAAAGGTTAAAAAGAGTAGAAATATATTAGTGTGTATTTCCTCTAATCAACTTTTAAAATTAAGTAGCTGGTACCAATGGCAAATCCAAATAAATGTTTCTAGTTATGAGTAAAGTAGGTATGTCTTAATGAATTTTCTAATCAGTTCCTGCATCTCATTTGACATATGAGGTTAATATGAATAACTATGGTGAATATATTTATTATCTACCTCCTTATCAATACTCCCAATATGGTCGTCATGATCCATATGAGTTTAAAAAACTTTACCAAGAGACCTATCAAAGTTATGAGGAGCCTTATCAAGTTTATCATGATATTTACTATCTAGAATATTGCCTTGATCCTTCTTTTGGATAACAAGCCCTTCATAAAAATGCTCCTCATTAACCCTATCATGAGCTATGTAGACCAAAACTAAAGTAAACTTTAATAAACCTTGACAAACATGCACTATAATTATGATCACAAAGGTATTATGGCCAAGATGTCCCTACTCACCAAATCCATTATGTGAGGGAGTCATTAGAAAAAATCAAATCAAAATGGACACCTGTTGAGAGAGAAAATTGAAATAATATTATAGGTGAGATGATGGATGTAGGTATTTACATTAAAAAAATTGAGGACAAACTAAAAGGATTGATAAAAAACAAGTCTAACCTTTCCAACCTAATATGCTTTCATATACACCACCTCAGCCTTCTTCTAGTGCCACCCATTCCACTCTAAGAGACCATTCTAAGTGTCCCTTTCAGTATGGAAAGTTCCTCATGTATTCCTAAAACATTTCCTTCTTAGAAATATATCCATGAGAGCTATCAAAGAAAGAAGGAGATTGTTGTGGATAGCATGTTGTTAGGATCCAAGACTCCATTCTTCCTCAAGAACCCCTTATGAATTCCTTCAAGGTTTCAATTTGGAATCAAGTGGTGAAGTCATGGGGCTAAGAAAAGTGAGGTAAATATGGATTTGAGGACCCATGATAAAGGAGGATTTTAACCTCTACAAACCTCTCTCATCCCTCCTCAATAATCCTCTTGAATATGAGACCAACCCTCTTATGTTTTTTATCTTCATGAATATACTAACCACCTTAAAGAGAAGATATTCCAAGAGAATATAGATAAGAAAATCAAAGAGTTAGATCTGAGGAAAAAAAAGAGGAGGAGAACCAGAATCAAAAGGTCAAAGTAGAACCTCTATCTTTTCTATCTTGGAACCAAATCATGCAGTCTAGCAAACCTAAGGACATTTAACCCCCACCCTTCCCTCTTCAAGAATATAAGTATTTTCCATCTTATAAATGCATTCAAAGTAGTAGGTAAAAGGAGGAAGTGGTAATTATGGAAGTCAAACAAGAGACCATATAGCTTCCACTCCTTTCCCCTCAAAATCCCAAACCTTTCCTTTTCCCGTTATGAAATTAGTTATAATCATACCCAGGGAGTTGTCGATTGCCATGGGTAAAAGCATGGTTGCCCACTCTAGTTAGTTTCTTTGTCATCCACATCTCTTCTATTTTTCCAATGTAGGGTAATAATAGATCCAAAACAACAAAAATCAATGTGGAGACCCTAGGTAAAATAATATTTGAGCCCATATCAGATTTTACATTAAGGAGGGGATATAATCACCTTCATACATTTACTATTTCTTTCCCCCATATGGAGTATGCAAGCATTTCACCATTATATGTGGATTTAGAGAGGAATACAATGTTTTCTTTGTTTTGATTTAATTTCATGTGTAGGCATTCTAAGTTCACCCAAATCCTCTTAATTCCCAATGCCCATCCATTGCACAAAATGTTGCACCTAGCATAAAGGTTCAACCTTGTATTTCTTTTTTTTAGTTGTGACATATCCAAAGTCAAAGTACACAAAATCAATCCCCTAATCTGGTGAGTTGATGTAAGTTGAAAGTATATCTAAGCCACCAGATGTAGTAGGGAAATACATGGTTAAAATAAATAAGTTTGAGAAAATATTGGTCTTGCATTAAGGATCAAACAGAGTCTCCTTCCTATTTTTCAATGCCATCAAAACAATTTCAAACCCATACGCTACCCCTGAATCCTTCCTCTTCCACCCATCCATGACTAAAAATTCCCCCATCCATTCTTTTTATTCAACCCCTATCCATACTTTTAGCTTGAAAGAAAACTCCATGCCTCTCCCCTAGCATCTTCTTTCTAGCTACCATTCCTTTCACCATACTCTTCTCTTCTTTTTTTCTGCTCCTCTCCAATATGCATCATTTTCATTCATTTTTTTGACTTTTCTTTCCCCCCACACTTCTCCTTATCTCCCCTATCAATTCCCATGCCTTCCCCTCCATTTATGTTCCCAGAACCATGTTTGGCGTCAGACCACACCAAAACCAAGACTCCTACTAGATGCCTAGAAATATATATAACAGAAAAAATAGCAACCCTCCAACATGTAACACAAGGAAAAGAATTAAAAAAACATATTATTTTTATCCCTCCCTACTAAGCCAAATTTTAGCTGACTCATATGTCAATGAAGTCATAAAATAAAATGATAAAAATAAAATCCATTCAACCATAACTAAAATCACCAATCACGAAAACAATGAAATTTTTATTATTTAAAACAATAATAAAAATCATTAATAAATACAATTAACAATATTAACAAGCTATCAAAATGATAATAATATGTAAATTGACCAAATGTTAAATAAATATTAATTAACAAAAATATAAATAGATAATGAAATAAAGTCATTAAATAAAATGATTAACAAAAATATAGAAACTATCAAAATGATAATAATCATCATCAATTCATTTAAGATGATGATGATGATGATGATGATGATGATGATAATAATAATAATAATAATAATAATAACGATCATTAGAAATTTTAAAATCAACCCACATATATAAAATAATAAATAATAATAATGATTTCCAAATCCCTCAACTCGATCAAAGCTCCCAGTGGTCAATCACCCATAAAGGAGGTTGCTAACATAATTAAGGTTGAGAGACCCAATATAGTCTATTCATACCAACCCCAACTAGCATAAAAGACAAGCCACAAAAATAATAACATCACTGGGAAAAAAATCAACACATGAAACTAAGCATGAGAAATAACCTCAAGCAAGGAACCATAACCACTCGCATAATATGGAAAGATCAATAAGAGATGAAGAATAGTAATGATAGAAACATAAAATGATCATGACTCAATATCATGTAGTACATACTATACCTGTTAGAGTGATATTCTAACTGCTCAATTACCCACAAGTATACCTGAGATGTCTAAACCAACCATCAAGCCTAGCTCATGAGCTGGTGTCTGCATCTACCAAATAAGAAATCAATAGTACCTAAATAATATCTACATAATAATAATAATTAAAAATTAATCAATAGGTAGGGAGTAATAAATTAAGTACAATCATTTATAGTTGAAAAAGGGGCAAGAGTTAGTCCTAATAACCATGACCCTATGCATGCCCTATGAACGTATCCTACAGCTGTAAGAGTAGATAATGTAAAGCCATATTTAGTAAAACATGACATATCAATAACATATAAAAATGTAACTAACTGAAGCAACATTTGCATATAACAAGATAAAATGAATCCAGTGTAGGCAATATGCCTATCAAAATATAATGAACTCAATGCGAGTCTCAATTGTGATATAACATATCACATTGGCTACCTAAGGTACCTTGAATCACAACCATCTCTAATAGAACCAACATCAACATTCTTTCATCCAAGTTCTATCCAAAACATATTAATGTAAGCTATAATCCAATATTTGTAAGGGCCACAAGGTCAGTTTGTGACACAATAAGCACATGGATGGTTCACACAACAAACACATTTATCCCCAAATAGAAATATAGTTCTAATAGTGCAATTGTTCAAAACATATAAGATAAAATCATCACATATTGAAGAAAATAATCATGTTGAAGTGGTATAGAAAAAGATTCTCAAGCAGACAAGTCATGTCTCTCTTCCTATAACTTCATAACTCTCTCTCTCTCTACCTTTTTCTTTTATTTTTTTATTATACTTGTTCTTCATAATATTTTAATTTTAAAAATATTACATTCACTTTTTGTGAATTATAATATGAAAAAAGTAAAAATTGTAATATAATACTTACCTCAAAAGTGATTATGAGGTGGTTACAAGTTAGTTATGCAGGATAATCTTACAAATACAAGTTTTACCCTTTGTAAAAGGACTTTTTGACAAATAGAGAACTTTTGACAAGAAATAAGCATAAATGAATAAAACTTTGTATCTCTTCCATAAGCTAATACAAAGATGTTTTATAGGATTTTTTTTTCATATATCTCTATGAGTGAGTGTGTTTCTTATGTTTTTCATTCATGAAATTTCATGGTTTAGATATTTTTTATTTTAAAATTCTAGATTTTAGAATTTCATTATTCTAAATTACTCCAAACTTGATAAATATAATTTAAACATGTGTTGATTTAGTTATACGTCTTTTAATTTCTCCTTGTCTCCTGTCTAACTTCATTTTTCCAAAGCCATCTTTTCCTCCATTAATTTCCTTTATAATCATACACATAACCCCCAAAACAACAATTTTGAATGTAAGTGTTGCAAATGTTCCCTTTTTGTATTTTCCTTGTTTTCAATAAAGGTTGCCTCATCTAATAATATAGGAGGGACTATGTCCTCCATACAATTTTGTAACGGGAATAAAATCACATAGATTCTATCAACACATATGCAATTTTTTAATTTTCTTTTTAAATTTATTGTAGCCTCTCTCAAGTAGAGGTTTTATGTTTGCTTGTTTTAAATTTTAGCCTCTCTTAACCATAGGTTCTAAGCTTGTTTGGAATATAAAAAACTATTTTTGGGATTTAAAAATAGATCAATTTGATTTATTTATAACTATGAAAGAGCCGTTTATGAGATTTCAAGGCAAAAAACTCACTAAAAATTGTAAATGCTTAACAAAATAAGATTTATTGGCATATAACATTTTTTATTTAGTATTTGGACACAAATAAATTTAACTACAAGTATACAAAAATACATCAAATTGGGATGATTGTTAAGGCACCTAAAACTTTGTAAGTTTTTATCAAATTAATGTTTTAATATTTTCTACATTTGGTATATAATATGCCATTTGAGTTATTTTAATATTAATTAATTTACACCAAGAAAATAAAGGACTGCCTAATATTTAAACATGAATCAATTTAAACAAAAAATTTTAAGGTTATATATGAACATGGATAATTTTATATAATTAAAGAGGAAAGTACATATATATTAATTTAATAACTAAAAATTAGATTACAATGTATGTACACCATTCTAAAAATTTATGAAATCTGTGACAATGCATGAAAACCCCCATGAAAATACTACCCTATACACTCCAGGAAAAGTACACACATCCCAAAAAGTTAATTCTTCCTTTGTTCACCATTTCTATTTTATAAAACATAGTGTAAAAACATAATTTCTTTCATATATTCATGTTAGATTGTATTTATTTTGATAGAACTCTTGGATATCGAGAACAATGTTTCCAATAAATATACAAAGAGATTAAATGCACATTGAAGTAAATAATGTTAAAACTACCAGAATCACAATAGAAAATCAAATAACTAATACAAAATAGTTCATGAGTAATGAGGGTTGAATGAAAAATATTTTGTGCTAGAGAACTATATATAAATGAATTTATAATAATTTAATCTTCATATATTTTTTAAATTACTATTTTTATTTTAAAAATTATTTTTCACTTAGGAGATTACCATTCATAATAGAAATGAATAAGTGTAGATATCCCTTGACATATTTTACAACTCCATTATAGGCGCAAAATTAATGTGGCTCTAATACCAAAGCACATAATGCCCATATTTCAATCCTGCATGGAGGCACCAAGAGCATTTGAGATGTAAAAATTGGAAGAGTTTCAAGTTTGATATGATAGGAGATAGATATAAACAAAATCACCTTGAAGATTATATACAAACATTAGCCTACACTAAATACTTTACATATATTTGATCTCTTCATGCAAAGGTGTGTATTAATTCCACATAGCTTGGATCATCCTTTCTTGTGTTTCTTGAGTGAATTGGCATTGCTAGACTACATCAAATGGAACTACAAGGTATAATCACACAAAGGAAAAAAATAAACAATATGATATATCGACACATGAAATATTTTCATTATGTGTGTGTGTAAATTAAGGGTTTTGATAGGATCAAAAAACATATACAAATCGAAAGATAAACATAGAATCACATAGAGAATCTAACTTAAAACATTTCTACTCAGAAATAGATTAGACTACAACATAAGAAACTGTCAGCTAAAAATTAACATGACATCACCCAACCATATGATTTAAAAACATAGATATATTCAATAAGGCATAATCATGTTCAACATCTTCCTAAGATAAAAATATTTAAACATTATTTTAAATTATAAATTATCATCTAACTAGAAGCTGAAGAAATGAATAAACATCAAACAAGGCCCATCAAATACATGATTATATTCACAAATTATCTCAATAGAGGCTCTATCAAACACTCAATAGTAATAATTATCTAAGTATCTAGATCTAGATATAGAAATCACCTTAAATTGTGTACTCCTTATCACTCTACTACTTGTCTACACCATTCTCTTAGATTTGGTTTTTTTATTTGACACCAAATTTTAATTTCCTTTGTCCTCTCCACTCTCATGGATAAAATCTATGTCTGAGCCCTGCAATCCATTTCTAACATACTCCTTATAATTATATCCTTCCTATAAATAAAAAATCCTTAGATTTATTATATTTACGTAATTAATTGGATATTGAGTTTGGGTTTTTGTCTCTATAACTAGAGGGTCATTATTTTCATCTCTTCCCTACTATTGATCCTGATCCTTATATTCCATGAATCTAATCTCTCCATCCATTAGACCTATAGCGTCTCCCTCCATCATTATATCCTCCAAAATACCTTCCTTCTCATCATGATGATCCTAATCCTAGTCTTCCATGTCTCCAAACTCTCCATCCTCAATATATTTTTTATCTCTCTCCTCCTCCATCATCGTAGCCTTTTTTGAACTAATCTTTCCTTCTTCCTAGTCTTCAAACTCGGCTTCAACTTTATCTTCTTCCTAATATTGATTTTGAAAAATGACTCTTGGCTACACCTATTTTCTAGGGATTGCAGTAGTTGGTTCCCCTAAGTGATCCAATTTACTTGTATTATGCAAAGGAATGTTAGGAAAATATATTATTACTCACATTAGTTTGAGAGAGTATATTTGCAAATAATATTTAAGTGAATAATTTCTCAATTTGGATAAATGAGTATGATGATTTATAGATATATATTTTTTTATCTTGATAGGATTTGTATCCTAATATATAATATAAAATCAATCTATATATTATATCTCTTCATCAATAATGAATTTGAGGTTATTGTGTTTATGTTCTGTGTATATTTATTATGACCAAATTATTAGCATATTTTTAAATATGATGGTGGCCAATGTTCACATAACTATATTTTATCCACAATATATCAAGTTTTGTCATTGAAATATATGATTTTAAATCTACATTAGATACATTTACCAAGCCATTCTATATATTATAATTCATAAAAAAGAGCTCAACCAATGTATCTTATTTTAATACTATTTTGTTTAGAAGTGAAATTTATGTTCATTTCCATTTTTTCCATCATATGTTGTATCTTATTCATAAAATTAATTGATTAAATTTTATTTTCCAATATCAAGTGCAAGATTTTTATTATTGTTTTGATTATCACATCAAAAGTTTTATAGAAGAGATATGCAAATACAGGATTGTTTGGTGGTGGTCTAAAATACTTTTCAATGAGGTGTGAGACATCAATATCTATATGAGTTCCTATATGATTTATATTAATAAATTATAAAAATTTATGATTAATTTTTAAAATATGTTAGAAGAGGTTCCTGAAAAACCCCAAAACATACTAATTATAGGGATAAATTACATAATTATTGACAAAATAGAATAGTTGTCAGTAATTCAGACTGAATGACACCATTAATTACTAAGTCAAGATCATAATAATAAAGACATGACAAGTTAATGTATACATAAAAATCATCATAACTATATGAATACTAGATCAAACATCCACAATACTTACTATGCACATATCAAAATTAAAAGACATATATGAAAACTATACATAACATTCTATTAATCTCTATCACACATCGAAACCATCATCTATTACAAATGAGTTATATATATAGAGTATTACAAAGTTTTGTCTCTTCATATTCCAGACTTTTGATATGACAAAAGGAAAGATTATTTATATTTTTCCATATATTATTTATGTCTACAAGGTCGAATACGTATAAAGGAGTATACAAAATATAAAATTATATAATTCAGACATGTGTCCATCCAATATACCTTGTAATTTTGCATATCCTTGTTCTTTACCCACCACTTTCTTAGACTTAACACATTGCCTCATCTTGAGATAAATTATAAACAATGAAGTCTAATGTGAAGGTGAGGAGATGAACCATAAAAAAGAGTCACAGTTATCACTCCAAGTGTCATTTGCCAATTTTCAACCTTTGCATAATACTTAGCTTCCCTTTTAGGTTTTCAACTAAGTAGAGTACTAGCCTACCACTCTCTTGGGTTTTCAATAGACTACCATAACCAAGTGGTCACCTTTTATGGGATTTCAACCAACCTAGACCCACTCTTAAAGTTAAAGTATATCTAACAAAATTGTAAAAATCTATGAAACTATAAAATTAAGGTGCATATTACCTACTTAGTAGGTGGTGGTGATCTTTGAAATGGTTATGTAGGTGTATAATATTGTGTTGGTTTTATTTTTGCTATGGAAGAAAGATTTAGTTTCACTAAATATATTGGTGGGAGTACTACTAGATATCTTCTTTGGGTTTCACAGATTTCTTTTTAAATTGCAAGATCTATTGGAGTTGTTGTGTTGGAATGAATTAAGGCTCATCCACCAATTGGGAATGGATGGATCAACATGTGCAATATATTTATTAAGCATGTTCTAGTTAATTAGAAGTTACCACACCATATTAATCATGATGCATAATGGGATCTAGATTACCATTAGGTTATGAACATCTTCATCTTCTGTGATGGTAATTATTGCTTTAGCATTAAATGCTTTGACTTGAATACCCATAACTAAATCATCTAGAAAATTTGCATGCCTTTGAACTTGAAGGCTAGAGAATGTGGTGTGAAACATATCATTATGCCAAATCTAAATTTTTAACATGGTGGAATACCTCAAATCCACAAATTATTTGAGGGCATTGTTCATCTCATCATAAATAGCCATCTGATCATCCATTACAACATTGGATTTATCTATTATTATGATTTTTAGTTGAGAATTAGCCAATGAATTCTTAAGGTGTTATTTCTAATTTAGCATACCTCATGTGATTTACTTTACTTGCTACATAGTAGTGTCTAAAACCTTCTCATCTTCCTCAAGCAGTGCAAAAATTTCTTTTTTCTTTAACTTTATGCTCTACACTTGTGCTCACAGTGCTTTCACCTATTGCACATCCAACTAATCCTTAGTGAATTAGTTTAATAAAGTTGTTAGTTGTTTATCTTTAGACATCACATGATCACCTAAAGCATGTGTAATGGGTGTTGGGTAGATATTATTGATTAATTAGCACATATTGATAAGGTACATATTCAAATCTACATTATTGTTGCAAAACTCAAAAAAGATTTATTCTAAGGTCGAATCCTTTTATGAAATGGATTAATAGAATGCATTTATGACTTTGATCTATTTGGTCAATGATATCTGAGTAAAATCTAGAGATGTTTCCATCATAGTGGTAGCAAGTGCCATGCATGTGGTTGGAAGCATTGTAGGAGATAACATTAATTGACCTAAAAGAAACAATAAAGTGGTGCATCAGGTGGATGATATGGGAATATCCCATAGCTATTGGATAGTGATTTTAAGTTTTAACTATGAATCCTCCTCTTGTATACCTAATTTTATCACTATTTGATGTTGTGATATGCATGCTACTACTTCTTTATCTTTGTCTTTTTTTTTTGTTGCTTGAGCCTCAGCTTGAGCCTTAGTCTTAACATCTACCTCAGCTCGAGTTCTTGATTTCTCCTCAACCTTAGCCTTAGCTAAAACTTTAGATTTGGATTTAGTGTCTACTTCAGCCTTAACTTTGGCTTTAGTGTCTACCTCAGCCTTAACTTTGGCTTTAGCCTTAACCTTATCTTTATCCTTAGGTAATTGTGCTTCAGATATGTACTTGACTTGTTCTTCCTTATTGCACTAATCCTCTTTGGTCTTGGATAATGCCTTTTATTTTTCCTGATTCCATTGCATAGCCTACCCTTCTTGTTATTTTCTCTCTAATTCATCATGTTCCTTTTTCTTTGACTCTACTGCTTTGACTCATTTATTGTGATCCTCTACTTCTTCATATTGCTTCTATGTAGCCACTACTTCTTCAAATTACTTTTTTGTAGCTTTTGCTTCTTCAACTTAATTCTAGAACTTCTATTCTATAGCTTGTTATTTTCATTGTTCTTCTTACACAACTTCTTATTTCTTTCATTATGCCTCTTATGTAGTTGCATGTTAATTTACTTGTTTCTTGTTTTTCTTTTTCTCATTCTTTCTTCATTTCCTCTTAGCTTTCTTTTAATGCTCCTTTAGGTCCACTAGTTCTTGTGCAACTTTTGTTTATGGATCAACCTATCATAAAATTGTTTCTTCAGTCTCCTCCATGACCTTTGGTGCATCAAGACTAGTAATTGATTGGGTGCACTCTAAGGAATTTGATTCTGAAACCATTATTTTTCACGTAACTATCTTCTTCTTGGATGTGGGTAGAAGAGTGAGGTTCTTCTTGAGATTCTTCACCTGAGTGGACTTGGGATTGTGGTTGAGTTTGTGGTGCTTACTGCACTCCCCTCTCTTCTATCTACTCTCCTAAAGATACCATTATTTCTTTTATTATTTGAGATGGACTTGTTGATGGATGAGTCCTTGGCTTGCGTGTCAAGGCTGGCAGTGGATTCTCCTATGTAATTTGTTCTTATTGGTGAGTAGCAGAAGATCATGAACCTAGATCTCTAAGGAATATTTTGGCTACCAATTTATTTTGAGCTACCTCCTAATCTATAGTGTCAATAATAATGGAAGGGGGAGGTTGAGTGATGTCAACCCAAAGGTCCTACCTTACCTAATAGTGCACTTTGTAGGTGCATGATAATTTCTAAAATAATAATTCATTCTCATATAATTTTTTTTAATGCCTTAAAACATGGTCTTCAAGACTTTGTACTCCTCCACTCCCATTTATGGTAAGTCAAACTTAGATACTATCTTTGTAACATTTAGGTTATCCAACTAAGACTTTACATGATGTGTCTTATTTTTGGTGGAAAAAAATGTGGAAATATTATGAAAAACTAGGGTGGTTCAAAACATGGTGGATTGAGTCCCTAAAATTGATTATATCATACTCTAAAATACCCCAAGATGTCATGTAGGATCTAGGGAAATATGCATCGATAACAAAACTGCACAATGGCATCCAGATCAAGGTGCATGAGTTATTGACTCCAACTATGACCATAATAACATTATTATTTACAATTTTAGATGCACAATCATAAATTTAAAGGTAGAAATATCTAACTACATATATAGTGCCACCTTTATGATATATTCCTCCATAAGGACAATGACTAGTGTTAAAACAAGCACAAGGAAAATAGCAAGCATAGCCACAAGCCCCACTGCAAACATTAGTAGACCCATCAAAACAAGACAAATGAGTGATATAGGCACTTGAATGGCAAGCCTCACATGTAATATTGATAAATGTGGTAGTAGTCCAAAAATCTACAATCGAGTTGATAGGACCTTTGGGTGATTTCTGTTACATGAAATAAAGAAGTAACACCAAAAAATGATATTGGAATTTTTGGGAGGTACCTAAAAGTATATTATTAGTATTGGTAGTTAACTTTGAAGCTAAAAACTTGGGCTAGTTGAATTTTTCATGGATTGTATCATATGATATACAATATTGATAACCCCTTTTGTTGATTTTTTGGCCTATTTTTGTAGTTTGCCAAAACCTCTTTATAATGCATTCAAATAGAAATGCAAACTGAAGCATCATCTATGGAATCAATTAGTATTCCTCTACTTTCCCTTATTTTATACTTCTCCTTGGTTTCTAAATTAATTGGTAGGGCAATGGACTTATAGGGGAGGAGGGATTTACTATGATTTGGGAGGCATGTAGATCATGTCATAGCCTGAGCATCGATACAAATTGTGATATTATGGGGAAAATAAATAACCCATTTATTATACCTACTTAGAAGGGTAAGCATTACCTTGTTAAGTTGACCAAATGTGGGTAGCTTGATCATTATTTTTTCATCTAAACTGTGCAGTGGATATGGGATCAATAGGGTACCTACTTGTGTAGCTTCTTGTAGCCCAAGAGAAAAAAGGTAGCTTCTACTTGATCTATGAATTTGAAAGGATTAGGGTCATTAAATTTAGTTTATTATATACCTAATATAATCCCCATCTCCTCCTTCTACACATCTGTAAGTGGGATCAATAATGGAAATCTCTCCATCATTATTGTTGTAGCCTAAGTTGAAGACTTGATTTGTTTATTCTATCTATAGCATGCAATTTGTGCATAAGAAGTTGTTTTGAGAGTATATCAAAAAATTCACTTGTTTTCAAGAGTATGTAATTTATATGTGTCTTCCATTCCCTTATTTATATAAAATTTGTCACCCAATTCTAGGTGGCTAACTATTTTAAATACACTGAGCTGATTACACATGAGTTCTCTCCCAAAATTAATATCACTTGATGTTATTTGATCTAATAGTAACTATTTTTTGTCTAAAATTATTGATTTATACCTCAATGGTTATTTGATGTGATGTGATATCCTTTCATCTATCCCATTTATTTTATGATGCTACCTATCAATTGGCCACACAATTCACTTTGGGAAGAATGCAATCTATTCAACTACCTTGTCATTAATGGTATTAAATGATAGTTATCCATCCTTTCACCATACTTATATTTTCATCACCACCTTCCTATATTTATTTCACAATCTTTGGTAGTTGGTTTGATTTGTCCTTTCTTGAAATTATCTTAAGACATTTGATCACACATTATGACTAGATCTATTATTTTTTTGTTGTGATGTGTTGTGATGTAAATATTACATGGTAAAAACACTCTAACCCTACAAAAATAGAAAAAATACAAAATATCATGAACTAAAACCCCTAATCCATATGGTACTACTCATCACCCTAAGGATGGTAAGGCTTAAGCCTATAACCATTGACACATCTTGATAATATGATTCCCTACAAATATTTTAACACAAGGATACCCTATTGTGAAACATCATGAATAATTCAGGGTCCCTTACATCTAATGTATAGTTTTTCTAGGAATGCCTTAAACCTATTATCATACATTAATACCACTTATTCTGGTTAAAATTGATTTGATCGTAGGTTATGATCATGCCATGCCTTCTGGCTTAACTTGTGGATTTATTGCATCCATTGTGCCCTTTTTCAACTTTAATCCATCCTAAATAAGTATATTAATAACTAATTTAGATAATATTAGTCACCGAGCATAATAACCATTGTAATGTGTAGAATCAGAATAATGCACTCCATATGCCTTACTACTTCAAGACCATTGACAAGTTGGAAGGGAGTGTAATATATAAAACACTTGTAATGTGTTCTATATGACCAAAGAATCACAAGAATACCATATTCCCAATTATCCTTTTGCATATTACTATCTTGGTCAACATTTTTTTCAATACCTTATTTGATGCTTCATCTTGTCCATTTCATTGAGGTTGATAAGTTGTGCTCTTGTGGTGTGAGATAATAAACTCCTTAGTGAGAAAATTGATAGTGTTATTAAGGAAATACATTTTTCTATCACTGACCATATTGATTGAGCATTTGAATCTTGTAATAATGTTTTCATATAAGAATTTATTAGCAACCTTCACACCACAACTTAGAGTTACAACAACTTCCACACATTTGACGAAGTAATCTGTAGTAGTAATAATGACCATGCATGACTTTGTTTGCTTGGGGGAATTATAGGTATGAAAAAATTTATTCCTCATTTTTAAAATGGTTGTTCTACAAGCACTGCTACCAATGGCATCTCATCTCTTTGATTTGGCTTTCCCATTTGCTGACACACATTATAATGCTTGGGTACTCTGTGGGCATCCTAAAATAAAGTTGACAACCATAGACTACTCTATAATATTTTTTTAGTAGTGGCTTCCATTTTGAATTGACCCCTTACATTCCCTAATGTGTTTTTTTAAGAAGTTGTGGTCATTCATGCTCTAATGCTATTTTTCACAACACATCATCTTTCCCCATCTTGTATAGAAAGCCATTGATGAGACTATATGGGATAACTCGAGTGACCATTTGCTTTTTATGCCTTTCTATATAATGTGTAAGGAAAGTATTTTGTTCTAAATTTTTTTCAATGTCCTCCATATTATACAATATTATAACAACCCTAGATAAGTGTGCATTTGGGGACATCCTCTATCTCTTCTAGTTATTCACCATTTTATAGCTTGATCAAATGATCTAGTCTGACATTTTCTCATCCTGGATTTACATTGATCTAACATTAAAACTCTTGAAATAGCATGAGCCACCTAGATATACACCCTCCCAACATGAGATTATTAACCAAGTATCAAAATGCCTAGTGGTTAGTGAAAATTTCAAATGGTGTGGCCAATAAATAGCAGTCAAAAATTTTGAAATGAAAATACCATGGTTAAAACCTCTCTTTTAATAGTGGTATAATTAATTTTCAAGAAGGCAAACTATATGGGGTGATCCAACCCACCCTTATTTGGCTATATTGAGATAACTCCTACCGTAATACTAAAATCATCCACATGCACATTGAAGGGCTTCTTACAATTATGAAAGACTAAAATAGGCATTATTACCAACCTTTGTTTTAGATCAATAAATAGGACTTGGCATTTTTATGTCCATGTAAATATTATATCCTTATGTAATATTTTTTACATTGGCATAGATATGGCTACATATCCTTTGATAAATTTTATATAATATCCCATATAATCGAGAAAGGTGCACACTTCTATAAAGTTGGTTGGGGGTGGCATCCCCACTATCAAAAAAATCTTAGCTTGGTCTAATGGAATTTCATCACTACATATAACAACACAAAAAAACACCAAATGGTGTGAAAAATAAGCATTTATATAAATTTAAAGCAATATGTAGAGCTCAACACTATTCTAATATTTTCCAAAGTTTTAACAAGTGGTTTTTAAATAGATAAAAGAAATCCCAATCACCTAAATATACTTCTAAGAAATCATGAATGAAGTCTTTAAATGAGTTACTATATCTCTAGATAAAATTTCTAGTGTATTATTCAACCCAAAAGGCATTATCTTGTATGTGAATGATCCCCATTTAGCTATAGAAGTAATTTTAGCTTGGTCCTCTTCTATGATTGGAATCTGATGATACCCATTGAATCCATCTATAAATGAGTGTACTTCATGACTCGTGATTAACTTGAGGACTTCATCCATGAACTATATTGGAAAAGTATCATTGATGTAGGCATCATTGAGTGTGCAATAGTCTCCACAAACCCATATCTCTCTAGTTTTCCTTGGTTGTATCACTATGGGACTCACCCTATCTAGGTTTTCCATTGGATAAATGATTCTAAATTCTTGCATTCAATCCATTTCAACCTTTACTTTTATTTTCATATTATGATTTAGCCTGTATGGGTGCTTCTTAACGGGTCGAGTGCACTCTTTAACTCTATGTGGATTTCCCCCAAAAATGGATCTACACCTTTTATTTTATAAAATTTTGTTGGGAAAACATCTTGATAATCTTGTAGTAGCTGAAATACTTCTTAGATTTTCTCTACTCCCCAATAATATCCTATATTTTCAAGCTTAGGAACTAACTTTGTTCCTATGATTTTTCAATATTTTTGAGTGGCTATTAATACACTTTATTTGATTCATTAGCTAAAGCATCTTTTAGATTACACTCTCCTTCCCTTTTTGAAATGTTTATATTGTGTAGTCTATTTTCTACCACTTGTTCCATGCTTTGGGATAGTTTTGGTTCAACTTCCCTTTCTGGTTCAAAGAAGCCTTCCAAATATAAATCTTCATCACTATTACTAGATTTCATCATGTCATCTGTTATTCTATTACAAGGCTTAATAAAATCTTGTTCCTTCTTACTTGCCTTGTAATTGTGAATTGCCAAATTCAAATCATGTGTTTCTTCTTATTATGATGATGACTCTATTGTATCTCCCAAATATTCTAATCGTCCATGCCATAGAAATATTTTAAGTTTATGCAATGCATTGTGCACTAAAAGGTTTCATATTCAAACACAAAAGTCTAAATGAAATCTTGTTTTACTTGTGCCCAATGTTTAGTTTCTCATCAATGTTCTTGATGCATATACCAAGTTATTGGTAGTGGTGTAAATGTGTGGCTAAACTAAAATCGTGCACCCAATACCTTGACTCCACTCCTTTCATAGACCATATATCTACATATTAATGAATGTGTAGCTCAATACATTGGCCTTATTAAAATAATGACCATTCTGATTTCACCATAAGTGAAAACTAAAGCCATGTGTGTAAAAATTCACATTCCTCCTCCCAATGTATCTTTGGATATATATCCATTACCCACCAAGTTGTACTAGTACCTTTTAGTGCATATCTCAATGCATTGACTCTTTGATACACATCCATCACATGGTTTTCTAACCTAAAAATTAATGGATTAAGGTATTATGTCATAAAGTATTGAGGTAACTAATATCTGATAGTGAACACCATGCTTAGAGGATGTGGATCATGATCTCCTCTTACCCAATTTAGCATGTGAGTGTTTTAATCACCACTTATGGAAGATGTTGTTTCCCAAGGTAAAGCACCCTATGGATTAAGTTTATTATAATCCATCATTATTAAACCTATATTATATAGGACATCCACTTTTAACTAATAGTAGAAGATTACACCAATGGAGAGGTACAAACTTCATTCTAAAATAATGGCACTGGTGATTTTAATATTACCAAATTGTAAAATGGTTGCTTTGTGTTATGTGATTATTCCATGCATCAATTTAAAAAATGATACTCGATAGATCTTAATGCATTCTTATATGTATCTATTCTAACTTTAAACCAACTATTATCACCATACACATATGGTGACTCTATTTCCTTTGGAATTATATATGTATTTTATTATACTCTATTCATAAGAATTACAACTATCTTGTCTCCTTGATGAGATTCTATTTGGTTTCACACTGTGTTAATAGTCATTTTACCATCATAATCCCATTTATGACCAATTAAGGTAGGGTAATGGGTCCCAACAGTATTCATATTAATGACTTCAAAATTACCATGCATATTTAGCTTGGCCACTCTAATCTCCACATCCTCGAGGTAATCAATCAAAACTATTAACTTGTAATCTATGAGTCTAAAAGTGATAGGACTACTAAAAGTGATAGAACTGCAACTTAAGTGTGGCCTACCAATAGCTTCCCAAGTTGATCTCATAATCATATTTATAGTACTCCTAAAAATCAAATACTACATTATGAATTACATAACCTACAAGCTCAATATCCATGCAGGAGTCAATGATAAGTCCAATTTATGACTCATTATATCCATGATCACCTATGTTACACATATTAACCTACTATCTTGGATTGGGCATTTCATATATTTAAGACTTAAGGTCAATCTAAAGTAGAATATATATACTTATATTTTGTTGGTATGTGTGAGTCTGAGTTTTTCATTATTATCACTTTACTCTAACATTTGGCATGGTTTGTTCTTAAAATTTGCATATACATGAAGTATAAGAAACTATAAATGAATGCTAAGAGTTTGGTGTAGTAATTCAACCCTTATAAACAAGCTTGGAGTAAGATTAACCCATACAATGAAGCTCTAGATTTTATCAGTAAAGCTCTAAAGTCTATCAATAAAGCTATGGAGTTTATCAATAAAATTCTAGACTTTGACAGTCAAGTTATAAAGTACTAAAAGCATTTTTTAAGTGAAACATGAAGCTCTTGAATCTATCAGTAGAACTCCAACATTGCTCAAACATGTGTCTAAGACAATTTTGATGAAACTTTAATATTACAGAAATTTCTAGAGAGCCATTTTCAAACTATGTCTACACATAATTTTATGCATTCTACTTATAGTAATTTCATTTATAGAATATATGAAACATACCATTTTATCTGCAATGAGATTTTAGGTTATTAGATCTAAATGTTGTAATGACAACTAAATGATATAACTAATCGAACAAACTTGGAATGCATTACCTTGATTTATAACATTCCTCCTTAGAGCATGAGCATTTGTAATGCATCTTTCTATTTTTAAATTTAATTTGATAACCATTGTGATCTTGTTATGTTTTTAGTTTTTAAGCTACGATTTGGGTTACTAGACAAATAGTATAGTAGAATAAAGTAGCATGTTCCTTCTACTTCCTAATAATCAACATGTAAGAGATTATTATCAACAAATGTATTATTCTAGTTTGTAACTCTTTTTATCAATCAATGAAGCTTTTACCAATTCCAACAATACTAAGTTAATTTCATCCTAATTCAAGGGATAGCAAGGGCCCACTCACCTAAGGAAACCAAGACTTGTGTGATAGTTATAGTTTTTATTTTGTTAATCATTTAAGTTTTGATAAGAGTGTTCATGTGTAAGTGTGGATTGTTAACATGTAGGATTATCTCTATTTATGTGTGTACATTTGTTTTCCAACTATTTTCCTTGTTATTGATTTGATTGATGAAAACATTTCATTAATAAGTAAATTCAATTCCATAATCCCAGATTAAATTTTAAGTACATTTCATTTTCAAGTAAATTCAATTCTACAATCATAGATATCAAGTGTGTTTCTAATTACATCAAGTGTGTTTATAATTATAGCAAGTGTTTTTCCCATTCTAGAAATCATGATTTTGATTTAGCAACATAGTGTTCTTGTTTACAATCAATTAACTAGATTTCACTATCAATAAAATACTACATTATTAATGTTTCACATATTACTTATCATAATTATATGGCAAGATAAATTATTTGGGTTTTAATTAATTTTTGACATATTTGGATGACATTATATAACTATCTAATAAAATTAGTATCAAATATTGACTCAAAAAAAATTATTCTATTTATAGTGAATCCAATTAAAAATTGAAAAAAATATGTTGACATTCGACAATCCTAAATTTTATATAAGAAAAACCCTAAGAATAATTTAACTAGGAAAAGGGTAATAAAAATCTATAATCAAAACTATGTGGTCCAAAAACAAAATTGATAAGTGTTTTTATATCTATGTCAGCTTTAGATACATTATTTTTAACCTGGTATACTCTTTGAAAGTGTGTTGTTTTCAAATATTTGTGTTGGTTTGGTGTATAGAGGATGATGATTTTATGGTGTGGGTTTGTAATACCCCACAAGAGGAACCCTCTTTCTTTACTAATTTGATGTGTTCACCAAGTGTGATAGCTTGTAATTTTTAATAATTTTGAATTTGTGTTTCCCTCTTTGTTGCTAATGGGTTAACACTTGCTAATAATTTTTAATTAAAGTAAAATGGCACACCTTAAACACTTATTTCCATTTTCCTAAAATTGTTAATATTTTTAAATAGATCTAAAAGGGTAATAGGCCTCCTAAGAAGGCTATGAGCCCTATCTAATAATATTTATAGAAAACATACAATCCTTAGGGTCCTAGCCTAGTTCATAGGCTTGATGCACTTGATTGAGTATTTTAGAATTTTTGTAAAAAAAATTAATTGTGTGTAAGAAGCCCATGTGGGTATGTTAGTGAATTGATTGTTGATTCTAAGAAACCCTCAAGTGGGTAATAATAGTATGGTCCTATTATGGTATGAATATGAAACTTGTAAAGAAGGTGCCTCCGTTCATTCAATTAGTTTTGGGAAGATGAATTTGACTCTCTTTTTATTTAAAATTTTTGGGTTCATTATTTTTGGGGTGAGAGGAAGAGCATATAATGGCAATGATTGGGAATAGATTGGAGGAGGAGATTTTCATATAATTTGGGAGCTTTTTTCATGCATGTCAAATGGATAAGATGAGATAGGTATTGCTTTTACACATTTTGTATACAGTAAGAGTTAGTTGGTAAAATAATATAAAAGATAAGTTAGGAGCAGTGTTTTGTTTGTGTCATTAAAATATATCCTTATATCCTTACTGATATCTCTCTCTCATTTTGAAAATGAACCTAAATTTAATTCTTTTATTCCCCCTTTTGAATGTTAGAGTAGTTAAAATTTGAAATTAAAATTGTTCTTTTGAGTTGTGTAATTCTTTGTAGAGAATATTAAATCTCTCACCCTCTTATTTTCTTTGCATTATAGATGAAAGCAATAGTTAAAATAAATATTGTTCATTCAAGTTTGTATGTTAAATGATTGTAAATAATGATCATGAATTCGTTTAGTGTCTTGATTGCATTATTAACTCCATTTATCTCTCTTGTTTATACCTTATCTCTCTCTTAGTTGTTAAAGGATAGTGAGATTTAACATAGTGTCTATTTTAAATTATTAGGGTTTATGGAGTTTAAGCCCTATATTGTTAAAGGTATAATTATAGTAAATTTGGGTAGAAATATGTAATAAATATAGTAACTAATTTGTAATAGAATTTACTTAGTTTTACCTTTTTTTTAAAAACAATAAATAATGTAAACAAGTACTTAGCTAGAAATTAATTAAAATGGGAGATCTGGAGGCTACAAACTAGGATATAGGCTAATATGAGTGTCACAGATAGGACCCAAGTGTCAAAACCCTTCCTAGATAATAGAATCATAATTAGATAGTAGTTTCATGTGGTGTTAGCATTCCTATTTTGGTGCTAGTGTCCTCTATGAAGAGTTATTATGAGCTTCTGGATGCACCTATGTCTAGGTCTCCCAAGCATGTTATTATGTGTTGAGTTCTAGATCTCTGTAGATGACCTATTTTAACTAATTTTATATTTAAACCCTAAAATTCCATATTAGTATGGAATCTAATTGGCACAAATATAAAAGTGCATTGTTAGTGGGGTAGGATGGACACCTCAACACCCAACTATGATGGGAGTTGCCTACATGCCAATACTCTGAAGAGGGATCAAACTTGATGTAGTTCTCCCCACATAAGTGTTGGTGCAAGTGAAATTGAAGCTAGTATGAATTATAGTTTGAGTGTTTTAAATGTTATTAAGATTATAAAATAGAGTAATGTGAGATTAAGAATGTTGTAGATGGATGTAATGCATAAATAGGGAAGAATAGGGATTGATAACCTTGATTGTGCACAACTTGTTTGGAGTTTTTTTGTGTAATTTACATTTGATTTCTATCTAGTACATAGAGGGATAAAATTCATGTATATATATTTTTTTAGTTCTTATGTGGGTCTTAAAAGAGGCCTAGGCTAACCCTAGGTCATTTCTAATTTGAAAAGATATATATTGGTAACAAAAGGAAGGAAAAGGACAATAGTGTCCAAATTGGGACACTAGCACCATTGGGCACTATTATCCAAATTATGGTGTTAGCATATAGGTGGAATAACCTAAGGCATTAGAGACTAGAATGTTAAATTTATATCCTATAACTAATTTAGGGATTTTTATAGATGCATGTGGCCTACATGAATGCTAGATAAGTGTCTAAATAAACCCTAAAATAGGTCAATGGCTAAGCTAGGGATGGGTCATCTCAAGTAACGGTCTTAGCACTCAAGTTTAATTTTTAGATGATTAAAATTTCCCCACTTTATGATAGAAATACATCAAAGTGAAATGAATAAGATAAAGGGAAAAAAAAATTACTTGGACTTACCTAAGAAACGAAGCCTGTGAATATGGATTTGAGTATGTAAAACATGATCCATTATGTGTCTTGTAAATGAAACATGCATAAATCAGTCCTTATTTAAGAGATATCAAAAGAAAAATACAAAACTAATTAAATAAATAAAAGAGAGGAAAGGAAGGAATACATCTAATTGGGTACATGAACCAATGAATGAACCTAGTGATAACCTCTATGTGTGTGTAAATAGTGGTCAATCAGTGAATAACTTAGACTAAGTTGATGGGTTTCTCAATCCCCATGTGTGGGTGGCTCAATAACTCAATCCATTTTTGACTTCATTTCCCACCCACATTTGGTGGATCATGACCTGTGAATAACTTGGATTGGACTGATGGTGTGTCCAACCCTCTCATATAGGTGGCTCAATAACTCATATAGACTATGAATCCATCATTGCCTACCCATGTGTATTATATGCATCTGGAAATAAAAATACACAATGTAATTTAATATGTGTAACTATAATTGAAATTATATATGTCATATCTATGGCCACTCAATAATATTATGTGTCTCTAGGCCACTAGGGAATATTAGGTCACTTTGGGCCACTCAGAAATGCCAACCACTACAAATGGAGTAAGGCATGTATCTATTTTGTAACTTGGAATGTGGTGTCTAATATCTATAATGTAGATAATGACATGGATTTTTTCATTCCATCTGATCAACTGGTGTATAAGTGAGCATACAAAAATAATTTGTTGTGTACATGCCCCCAAATCTAATATTTGAGTATATGGATTCTAGATTGAGTTGTAATAATATTTATCTAAGTGTATGAAATAAAATAGGAATGATCATGATGTGAATAATACCCCTAATATGATCAAATTGGTATGAATCTAATCTAAACTAATTCAAAACTAGTAATTTGTAACTGAACTTGTGCAAACCTAGACTGTACCTTCTTTACTTTTTTAACTAATCTAGAATTTCCTAAAATTGAGGCTACTAGATAGTAGTACCCTATGGCACTAGTGTCCCACTTTGGGTGATAATGTCTAACTATTTTTATTAATATGCAATTGAAACTAATTTTTATGTCACTATTTTCCACTATGTCTTTTGGAAACTGATTTTGTATTTTGTGCCTATGTGCTAAAAATTATACTTTGAGTGTATTTAGGTAACCTGATCTCTATGACAAATATATCTAAATGCCCCTTCTCTTGAGGTTAGTTGTTGTACATGTTAAATAACTATCCTAGAAACATCTATGGAAAATGTGTTTTATCTGGAACACATATGATATATGCAGAATAAACCAATATAATATGCATACATAACATCAGATTGTAAGATAATATGAGCATAAGTTTGTAATTTTTGATGTGTGTTAGATATATAATTCACAAGGATGTCAAGATAGATATAAAAATTTATATGAACATTAATTTTCAGTAATAACTAAGTAGCTACCTCGGGGGATGGGGCATGATGTCTATCAAGACACCCAAGTAGGAAGGGGAGATACATGAGGTCCCTCATGGAATCTAAAAGTGGAGTGTGTAACAAGAAGGAAAAAAGTGTCATAGACATGATACATACAAGAAATCATACATACAACACACATGAGGCATGCAAAGTAGGCCAAGGGGCCATACTACAAAGGACATGGGCATATATCACTAAATTTGAAAAATCAAGACATACAAGGACATGTTAAAATGTTAACATACACAAAAAATAGTCAAGTTGGCTTAGAGCCATATGAAAGGACATGTTCATAATCTGCACACACAATTAGGAAGGCACACATAATGACATGGTCAAAATTCCAAAGCATGCATATAATGAAAATAGTGGCATAAAGACATAAAGTAATGTCATATTCAAATGCCCTCAAATAAAAGAATCATAGAGACACAATCAAGTCTAAAATATGAAATCTAGAAATGAAAATATGCATGAACATGTGGTACAAATATGTATAAGAACTAAGATGTACATAGGCTAAATCGCAAGTAGTATTAGTTAAAAAAAATCTGAGTAGATGTAGGATGATTAATATCAAGATAAAACAATGCTAAATCTATGATATAGAGTTTAGAAAGATGTAACTTGGTAATCAAAACTATGCATAGGATTCCCCCAAAGTGGCAAAGGTATTAAATGAATAACTTGTGTATCTATGTATATGCATGTAGTGCATAGATAATAACACATTTAGATGTGTAGTGGACCTGGGTCCTCTAAGTATCTGTGAACAATTCACAACAATAAATGAAGCAATGTATGTATGATAAAAAATAACTATACTAAGATAGTTTGCATATGTAGTGTCTGGAAAGTATAAAAGATGTAAACATGGCAATGCATACAATCTATAATTTATATTTTTGATTAAATATTTTAACGTTTTTGTGTTTTAGAAAATTATATTGTTTTTGAATTTTATGGATATAAACTATGTAAAATAAACATGAAAAAGTTTTTATATATAAAATGGACTTAGATGCATGATGTTCAATGGTTTTTAGATTATGTTTCCATCAAGTGAAGATAGATAGTATACCTTGGGGCTAAGTTCTTTTGTGACTAAGTATGAGCTAAGATAATTTGGTTTAAATTTTCCTTTTTTTATCTTATTTGGTGTTGATGTTTATGATATTTTATTTTAAAACTAAATCATTGGATTCAAATTCTCTACTATGCACATGGTTATTCTAGGTCCATTGGATTCATTTCTAATATGCTCTGAGATGCTCCACAGCTTGAATGTGTGTATGATCTAACTATTGTAATTCATGGAGATGTCTTTCTCTATATTGGTCATCTGTAATAAGTCCTTTTAAGGATACCCATATGGATGGGATTTCTAATTCTAATGGGATAACTTCTTATGTTCCATATACTAATGAATAAGGACTAGCTCCTATCGATGTGTGAATACTGGTACAATAGGCCCATGGTGTATAGACAATATAATTGTGTGAATCATCACCAAGTTTGGTAACCATTTTAATAAATATATAGTTAATTATCTTGTTTTTAGCTTCTACTTAACCATTTACCTATGGGTAGTACAGAGTAGAGAATGTGTGCTAGATTTTATATTTAGCATAAAATTTCTTCACTATTTTGTTTTTAAAATAAGTTCCATTGTATGTAATGATGAACACTATGAGACCGAAGTAGGAAATAATGTTGGTCATGAGAAAATAATATATATCTTATCCCTTTATATATTCTAATGGAATGGCCTCCCCATTTTGTAAAGTATTATGGAGCTATGATAATGAATTTTTGACCTCCTATAGATTCTAGATTTATCTTACCAATTAGATCAAAGCCCCATAACATGAATGACCATGGGGATACTATGGTTTTTAGTTCTTACAAAGGGATATGGTGTAGGTTGACATGGCATGGATATTTGTTGCATAACTTAGCATATTATTGACATTCTTCTTCCATGGTTGGCCAATAGTAACTTTGTCTAAGTAATTCAAGTGACATTACTTTACCACTAAAAGGGCCACTACATTCAATGTCATGCACCTATCTAATAGACAACTTAACCTCCTCATCTATCAAACATTGGAGTAAGTGTCCCTCAAAACATCATTTGAATAAGTATCCACCAATAATGACATATTAGAGGGATTTTTGATGTAGTTTACACTTATCATTCCTTAAAAAAGTGTCTAGTGTAATATATTTGTGTATAAAATTGTATATATCATATAACCATTCATAATTTCCTATACTCCACATGGTAACTAAAACCATTAGAGATATGGAGTTGGCATGGGACATTGATGGAGATTATAATCATTTTATAGTGAATATAGTGTGGTCTTCATCTGTGTTAATGGGGATCAATGATGTTGTACTAGCCATTGCATTGACATGATGATTATATTATATGGGATGTTTTAAATACAATTTTTTTCAAATTGACCTTGTAAACATTGAACCATACTCTTGTAGGGAATGGAGCATTCTTATTTGGTTTGGTAGATGTCTGTAACCTAATTATTAATTAATTATGATTCCCCTTAAACTTTAATTGATTTAATTTAGAGAGCTTGAACTTATTGAAGTCATTTGATAAAGGCCTCATATTCTACAGTGTTGTTGGTACATGAAAAAAATAAGTCAATAAGCAAGGGGCACTATGCACCCAAATGGGCTAATGAAAACAATTCCTATCTTGACACCAGATACACATCTAAAACCATCAAAGAAAATTGTCCATGTGTTAGGAGTGGTATTATATGCTATGAATTCATCACAAAAATCATCATTGATAGGAATTATGTCTATTAATGGGGCTTCTGCCAATTGATCTATAATTATCTGGGTATTCACTAATTTTTGTAAGATAATCTTGAGGTCAAATTATATGAGTAACATAACCCATTTTGTAATACATCTTGGGAGATGTGGTTTTGACATAAATAACTTTAAAGGATCAACTTCATAATAACTTGTGTCTTATTGTTAATTATATAGTGATAAATATTTTGAGTAGCAAATACTAGTGCCAAACAAAGTTTTTCTATTATTGGATAATTTTGTTCATAGTCAACAAGTGTATGATTGATGTAGTAAAAATCTCACTCTTTATGTTGTTTATAATTTTGTGGCAAGAGTACACTAAGTGCATGATATTTTGATGAGAGGTAAAGTAGAAGTGACTTGTCGAGTGTTGGTGGTACTAGTACAAGTGGGTTTAATAGGTATTATTTGAGTGTGTCAAATATTTCTTGAAATGTGATATCCATTAAAATTTTATATCTTTCTGAAGTAATCCGGTGAATGATTAAGTCTTATTTTCTAGTTGTGATACAAAGTGGTGTATTACTTATGTCTTTCCCTTTAGGGAGAAAAGTTGGTTTATGTTGGTAGGAGGAGGTTTGTCCATTATGACTTTTAATTTCTTTGGGTCAACCTTGATACCATATTGGGATATTATAAATTCTAAGAGTTTATCGAATGAAATTCCAAAGACTTATTTCTAAGGATTTAGTCGTACATTGTATTATCTCAATCTATCATAAATCATTGCATGGTATTGTCACTCTTTTGATTTTGAAAAAAATTCATTGACATAATCTTCAACTATCTTATGAATTAAAACATCAAATATATGGGTCTTTGTTTGTTAGTATGTTTCTCTTACATTTTTTAATCCAAATATCATGACTATAAAGCATAAAGTGCCCCATGGTGTGGTAAATTTTTTTCCTTACCTTCTTCATTGATTTAAATTTTATTATAACCACCAAACCCATCCATGAAATAGAACATTTTATAGCCTGATATGGAGAACACTATCATATCTATGTTGGGTAAAGGAAAATCATCCTTAGGACATGCTTTGTTTAAGTCACTAGAATCATAAAAACATTAGATTTGGCCATTAGGTTTTATAACTAAGATGATGTTAGAAATCCATTGGAGATCAAAAATTATTCCAATGAAACTAGCATCAAGGAGCTATTAAATCTCATCTTTGACTAAAAGAACAACCTTTGGGTGCATTTTTTTAATTTTTTGTTTAACTGGCTTTACATCGGGATAGAGTGTAATCTTGTGTATTTTTATTCATGGATCAATGCTAGGCATATTAGAATAGGCCCAAGTGAAAACTTTAGGGAAATATTTTAAAATATGATGAATGTCTATATTTTCTTCTTTACGCAAGGTAGTATCTAATAATATGATGTGAGAATCAGTATTGGTGACATAATTAAATTCAATTATCTCTTTGTTAAGTAATTTGGATTGATAAATAGTGTATGGTTTTGTAGGTATTATATCATTTGTGTCAGGTGAAATATCATTAGAATTATATAAATGCTCACCAAATTATGCCTGGGCATTTATGGAATGAGGAAACATGTTCTTTGGATAAAAGGAAAGAATATCCTTGTATGCACCTAGGAATTCTAAGAGAGAATCATCATTATAAATTTCATCAAAAGTAGGTAAATATAAAGAAACTATATCATCAACAAGATTGGGGTAAAAAAATTAGAGTGTAAAAACATGATCTACCATACCATCTGCCCATTGAATAGGTGGACAAAACATAATATGATGACAAGCATGGTGAGAGGAATTGGCATTATATGCACTATATTTATATCCAAGTCCTTGTCTACCTTATTGATCATATTCCTCAATAATATAAAGGATTCCCATCTCATGTTTTTGAAGGCTCTATCCTGTGTAACCTATGTTTTGGAAATATCTCAATACAAAGGGAGAAGTGAATCTAGTATCTTGTGATCTATTACTAGGTGTCTGGGAGAGTTATACATGAACTCTTAATAGTAGAATAGAGGGGTGTTGTATCAAAATCCATGTAAGGAATATAATTATGTGAAGGCTATATATGTTGACAATATTTGAATGGTTCTTGATCCATAAGAGATGTGTAGATATGACCTTTGTAGCTGAACTTTAAACATGCATGCAAAGTGGATGAAATTACGTGCATATGATGAATTTAATGTATTACAAACAAAATATTATAATTAAAATCATTTGGCATAAATTCACATGTTGTAGGTAGTTTTATAGGCCCAAGTGTAAGGTTTAATTGGATTTGACCCAAAACTTTGTGTGGAATATTATTGAACCCTTAGATGTTCATATCAGAAGGCTCCTAATGCTTAGCATGTATATTAATAAACTAGATAAAAGAGATATTAAAAATGTTTAAACCTGATCCATTGTAAACTTAAAACACATTTTACACCCACTTTATTAATTTACAATGAAATATAGAGAGCCAAGTGTAGATATATGATGTGATGAGGTGGGAGATCTTATTTTTTGAATGAAGTGTGATCTTTAGTCCATTTAATAGTATTAATTATGGAATCGACATAAGATGGCTCTATTGTGTGAGGAACTTTATTATCACAAAGTGATACATACAAAATGTCTTTATATGTGTTGAAATTATGTAGGAGCTTTAAGATGGAAAATGTGGATAAATAAACACTACTCTAGTTGATAAAAGAATAGACATGGGTTTTGCTAACCTATCATGCTTCAAGACCACATGTGGACATCATAGCATAGATCATGTGGTCTAATATGAGCATAGAGATAATATTAAAGGTGTGATATTAGGTATATGTGTAAGGTTGAGAAGTAGGAAGGATAAGCGAGACCATTGTTGTTCTCTTATGCCTAGTAATAATGGGTAAGGAATAAAAGTGAACCGAAGAGTAAAAGGCATATAAAGAAGATTTTTTAATTTTAGGTAATGTATTTGGTATCTTATGTAATATATCCTTTATTATTTTAAAGGTTTGCTTCTTAATTAAATTCCACGTAAGAGAAAAATAACATGTTAAATAAATAATGAAACATGTCATACAATTCAATTGATATAAATCATCATGAATACATGTGTTTATGTCTTCTTTGAGTTAATTTTGAATTAAATAAAATAAGCATGTAAATGAAAGTATCAAAAATTTGCATAAAAAAGTGATAAAACTCTTTTGTAATTAGTTTCATAATTATACCAAATAAAAATAAGAAGATATATGGATCTAAAATCTAAATATGGATCCTAGAAAGTTGGAAATAGAAAATCCTAAAGGTAGTCTAGGGTTAGGTTTTGTGCAATGTTTGAAGGTTCACCAATTTTTTTAAATATTTAGGGTTTATGGAGTTTAAGCCCTAGGTTATTCAAAGTCTGATTATAATAAATCAGGGTAGAAAAATGCAATATATACAACCACTAATTTGTAATAGAATTGACTTAGTTTAACCTTTATAAAAATATTAATAAATAATGTAAAAAATTTACTTAGTTAGAAATTGATTGAAATAGGAGATTTGGAGGCTTCAAATTGGAGCAAAGGATGGTATGAGTGTCAAAGATAAACCCTAGGTGTCAAAACCCTTCTTAGATAGTGGCACCCTAATTGGATAGTAGTTCCATATGGCATCATTGTCCCTATTTTGGTGCTCGTGTCCTCTATGTAGAACTCTTTTGAGCTTCTTGGTGCACATGTGTCTAGTTTTTCCAAGCCTATTACTATGTGCATGAGTTATTGATCTCAATAGATGACTTCTTTTAACTAATTTTATATGCAAACCCTAAACATCCATGTTGCTATGGCATTCTATTAGCACAAGTGAAAAAGTGTGTTTTTAGTGGGGTAGGATAGACATCCTCAACACCCCACTCTGATGAGAGTTACCTACATACCAATTCTCTAAAGAGGGATCAAGCCTAATGTAGTTCTCCCTATATAAGTGCTAGTACAAGTGGAAGTGAAGCTAGTATGAATACTAGTTTGAGTGCTTAGAATGTTCTTGAGATTATAAATCTAAGTAATCTGAGCTTAGGATTGTTATAGTTGGTTGTATGCAGTAGGGAATAATAGGGATTGATAACCTTGATTGTGCACAATTTGTTCTGATTTTGTTTATTAATTTGTATTTAATTTCTATCTAGTAGTAAAGCACTAAAATTCATGTATATATATTGTTCTAGTGCTTGTGTGGGTCTTAAAATAGGTCTAAGCTAACCCAAGGTAGTTACTCATTTGAAATGATATATGTTGGTAATTAAAGGAAAGAAAGGATAATAGTGTCCAAACTAAGACACTAGTACCATGGGGCGCTATTGTCCAAATTATGGTCCTAGTATCTAGGTGGAAGACCCTGAGGCACTAGGAACCTAGATGTTAAAGTGAGGGTTTAGGACTGCTTTAGGGATGTTTAGGGATGTGTATGGACCACTTTCAAGTCGAATAAGTGTGTAAATAGGCACTAAGATAGGTTTAAGTCTAAGATAGGGATGGGTGCTCTCAAGTAACACTCTTAGCACTCAAGTGTAATTTTTAGATGATTATAGTGTCAAATATAATCCTTCTTAAAAAAATATGTTAGAAATTTGTCTATTCTTTCTTATGATAAGAGATTTGAATAAAAATAATCTATCTCTCCTCTCTTGAAGAAGGAAACTTGTTATTTGATTCCAAATAAAATTTGAGTGTCTTTTCTTCCCTCCACCTTAACTCTACTTTCCCTATCTTGTGAACTAGTTTTGAAAGCAAAAAGTGATTATTTTAACTTTATTTATATCACAAATAAATGGGAAAAATATTATTTTATTTCATGTATTTATAAATATAAAATGTATATGACAATTTTTTTTTAATATCATTATGTAGATATATTTATTTAATAAAATCCAAAAGCAATTGACATCTTTTATTTATAAAAATAATAATATATAGTTATCTATATAAAAAAATACAATAAAATTTTATTTTCATATTTAATAAATTGAATTAATAAAATTATTAAAAAAAGGGTGGAAGATTTTGTAATTAGGAAAAAAAAGGTGGGGATAAAAAAAGGGGTTGTAAAGGGAGGGTCATTGGTTGTGTCGACCCATAATACCTTCCTATAGAGAGAAGAGGAAGGGGTCAAGAAACCAACCCACCCCTACCTCCTTATTTTGTAGTTTAGGGTCAAAGGCTGACCATAGCCTACACAGCTAGGCCATAAACCTATGACCATTATCGAGGGTTGGCACAACTTGACCGGCCTTGCTATCTAATGTTTTAACTACAAACACACACACAAAATAATCAAATAATCACTTAAATTTTTCATTAGAAATATTTTTACACAGATGGATATACATATGAATAAAACAACAATAACTTAATCAGCTTATAGATTAATTTTTTTATTTGAGATATTTACATGCACTCACACACATGAATAAAATAAAAATTAAATATCAAATAAGTAATTTAAATTTTCATTAGAAATATTGACACACAATACATACACACATATTATCTCATACGAGGGATAAATTTAAAGAAAGAGTTAAATTAAAATATGGGTATATACAATGAATATATACATAAAAAATAAAATGGGCATAAACTTATTGTGTTATCCTTCCTGAATATCCTCAATCTAGGATCATCCACTTATAAAATAAGAAAGAAAGAGATAAAATGAAAACATAATAAAAGAGTTTGACATTTTATCTTTCCATAAAAAAGATAAGAGCAACTCTTGAAACGTTAGATCTAATGGTGGATTTTCACTCAATCGAAGGGTGGGGATTTTACCCATCACCACTTAAGCTATGTGGGAATTTAATGATATATTTTTTTACTTTATTTAATAAATTAACATCTATCCTCTTCTATTGATTCACTTTGTAATTAAACTCTTCAATCTTTCCATTTCACTAAGCTATGAATTATCTAATCATTTTTACTAATAGGGTTGAGTTCCACAAAAATATTTCAGATGTTTTTAAATAATAAAGAAATCTAATTCCAAAAAATAAATCCTAAAAAGGTGAATTAATAAATTTACTCTAACATCTTCCTAACATGATTAAAACATGATTAGAATAAAAGGAAATAAAATATCTAAGCTACAAATTTATCAAAACTAAGACTTAAAATTAAATTTATTAGGTTGTGAAATGTGCAAAAAATATTTAGAAAATTATAAATAATGATAGGACCTATCTTTATTTCTCATTTCTAAATGGCATTTGTAAAATCAAATTTGCAGTTAGTTTTCTTTCCTCCAAATTCATTTCAGATTTGATGTAAAATAAATAATTCAATTTAATTTACAAAATATGGTAGTTGGACATAGTTATTTTTAGATATGACATATGGAATCAATATTTAGATAATTTTTAATCTTTCTAAAATCATTATTTTGGACCAATTCCTAGAGACAATTACAGGGGGAAAATCCCTTTACCTCCTTATTCCCAAAGACCATTTGGAATGACAAATAAAATATCAAAAAATAAAATTTCCAAAAACTAAAAGCTGTAATAAAATTTAATAACTTAATATTATATATATTTTAATAAAATAGTATTTATCATAAGTTCTACTATTTTTAGTAAGGTGATTCTAAAGACGATATATGGAACATTTTTTAAGTCAAATTTTAAGCAGATAATATCACTTTGGAATGGTGAACAAATTTTTAGTTTTATTCAAAATGATAATAGTATTATGCCTTAAACACGATAACTATAGATTTGAGAATAACTTTTCATAGCTATTAAAATCTATATGCCTTGTTATAAATTAAATCAATAATGTTTCTATATCTTATTTATCCAACTTGGAGTTGGTGTGTCCTATAGAACTCTGGAGCATCATTGCTCATTATTTTTTTTAAGTGAGTCTCCTCCATTTAAAAATAAATTTGTGACCTTTATGCATTGTATTAGCCTTATACATTTGATATGTTCTTAGGTAAGGTTTTAAGCCATAAACTATTTTACCTACCTTGGCCCTTGTCGCACCATGTCAAGTCAAATAGGGGTTCTTTTAGTAATTGAACAAGAGCATCATTTTTGAGTAAGTCTTACTTTTCATGCATAGACTGAGGGGTCTAAATATAATATTTACCATATGCTTGATGCCCTTGTAACTCTTGGTGGTGCCTAGATATGCTTTGGCCAATTGGTGGATTTGGTGTTACTTTAAAGGGATAAATATATTATTTTATACTTTTGTCTTAATGATAAAGGTTGTTTGTCTTTCATTTTGAACTAAAACTCATTTCAAAATGGGTGAGATAAAACTAGTGTTGATTTTGCAAGCGCAGAGATCACCATAGATATGTAGGTAGCTTGGGGAGTGGATGTAAGTATAAAGTACAAACCCATAGGATGCCTCCTTAGTATGGTGATAATGACTAATTTAATGTGTTCTTGGAACACTTTCTTTCAAAAATCTTTGAAATATTTCTATAACATGAATTACAAAGTATTTTTCCTCATGTATATTATGGGTGAATATTTTATCATCAGCTAACTGAAGGCAAAATGGTTATATCAGCCACAATGTAATGAGATGAATCTCTCCTCTCATCAAGGGGAGGTTCCATATAAACTATCATAAACTAATATAAACTAAATATTAACTCAGGGGTGAGATCATATCATCAATTTCTCTTTTTTCACAAATGATGTTTACAACATAAAAGAAAAACTTTCTAGATATTAAATAAACAATTGAGAAACCCAAGAGAGCACAAAGTCTATCATTGCTTCTTTTGCTAATTTATAAATTGGAACACAATAGAATGAGGTGCATCCCAAAGTCTTCACAAAAGACTGCAACAAAGTAGATAATCACAAAAGATATAAGTAGTTCAAAGCCTTTCCAATATCTTTTTTTCTAAAACAATAAAACACAAACTAAAGATAATTATAAAAGCACAAAGTCTCCATAATCAACTTCAGAACATCTTCCATATTATTTTCACTCACACCACTTATTTAATCAAATAGATAAGATTGTATTAGGAAAAGACATAAGAACAATATCCTTCACAACACAAGTTATTTCAACACAAAGTTTGAAAGGTCACTTACTTTCTCATTCACTTGGTAAAATTTGATTTACAATTTGAGCTCAAAGTCTCAAAATGCCTTTCAATTTTGGCAAAGTTTTGCTTCCAATAACTAAAGGATTTCCCCTCTCCCTTTTACTCCCAAAAAAAAAATACAATAGAGGCCCTCTTTATTTCTAGGGAGAGGTCTTGAGGATTCCTAGGAAAAACTTAACTAATTTAACTTATTCAAAGATAAGAGTCCTTTTTGACTTAGGACTTCCTATATTTTTACATGTAATTACATATGAAAAAAGTACATGCAAAAATGTCCAAAGTAGTTGTGAAAGTACATTTGAAAAGTGGAAATTAAACTAAGGGAAAAATAGTTTCAATTTGTATCCCCATCTTTCTTCATGTGAGCATCGTACACAGTGAAAGTTGCTTGCATCCCGATACTATCTGGAATAACAATGTTCTTAAAAATCATTTTAGCTCTGACTATGGCATCTCTTACTATTGTGACTGATTTTACATGACTAGTTAACTTGGTTTTTAAATTATCCAGAGTTAACTGATTATCCAGAATATTATCCACAGAGGCTATTGAAAATGCCTTATCTTCAAATTCTTTCTGAAACATACCTTCAAATTCTTGAATCATTTCTTCTACTAAAAAGAATTGGTTATCTCATGATGTAAGTTTTCAAGGTAGCTCTTCCAATTTATGCAAAATATTGACATCATTTTGTTCACTAAGTTTCCTTGAAGATTTGAGGTCACTGATCAAATGTTTAAGCACCTAACTCCTATATGTCAATGCCTCTTTAGTTTCAATGTAAGAGTCTCTATCAGTAATGACACCAATTGATATTAGAGTGCTTATTTTTAGTTTCCTCATATCCACCCATTTATCAAGATACTTTTCTATGATTTCAATATCTTGAGAAATAACATTAGGTGGAGTATCAGTAAAAACTACACCTTTTACTAAGTGATCAAAAGTAGAACTATCTTCAATATCAAAAGATGGGGATGACAAACTGGGAATTGACCTTGAAGAATGAAGAATATCTTCAAAAGTGCTTTGAGGGTTGTCAAAAATTATTTTGGAAGGAGAGGGTGATCCAGAAGAGGGAACACTAATCGAAGAAATAGGTGAAGGAGTTACAACAGGTGTGTCAAGTGGGGAAGAAGAGATTCATGTTTCTTATTGCACATTCTCTTATGGAGATAAATTTTCCTTCTCTAGTTGATATGTAGGCCTATCGTCAGTCTCCATCTATTCCATCATTGGTTCTTTAGTGCTTTGTTTCTCAACTTCCATATCTTCTATTTCTGACTCTTTTTCCAGAACTTTTGATTTCTTCATCACAAATATGATCTTAGGCTTATGTGACTTGGAAGAAGAAGGGACATCACTTTTGTTATTCATCCTATTTTTTGTTTTTCTTCTTTTTTCCTCTTGAATTTTAGCTTCTAAACCTATGATGAATTCTTTCAAAGCAATTCTTTTATTTTCTAACCAATTATTGGTGTTTGCCAATATAGGTTCAAATCTTTTCCTCAAGGAAGTCAATTTTTTTTGTGACCATTGGATTGGAGGAAGAGGGGCATTAGAAATCTATTCAATATTGTATTTGTCATTAATTAACTCTCCATCATCCACTAAATTCTCAAGGATATCAGTAAGTCCCAGATATTCAATCTGCTTAAGAGATAACCTACTATAGTCTATTTTCCTGACATCTTTCATTCTTCTCAAATCTACCCAAACATCCTCAATAATAGGTTCATGAAATTAGGTTTTCCTCTTGATTATATCCTTTACACCCCTGTAATCAAAATTTAGTCTTCTTTTGAATTGCTTCAAGGTTACGAGTTGCATTTCAATTTCCATGACTCTAGCCTTTCTAGCGATTAACACTAAAAACTTGCCAATTTCAACTGGGAACCTAAACCTAGGATTCTTAAGTTCTATCTATTTATTATGCATGATAATCATTTATCTTCATAGTTATATTAAGACCAGTTTATCTGAAGGGAATTTTGGAAGCATATAAGGATGACCTTGGAAAAAGCCAACCCTCGGGTATGAGATAGAAGAAAATTGTAAGAATATGCATCCAAAATCATTCAAAACTATCCATGCCTCATCTAAAACTCTTCTTTGTTCTAATTAAAGACCAAAAAGATATAAAAATACTACAAAGAAAGCATCATTTACTCTCCTAAAATGATGAATAAAACCCTTCAATGTTAACTGAGAGTAGTATTGATATACTGGGGTTACTCTCTTATCTCCTTTTAATGTTAAACATGAAAGATTCTCATTGAAGCTAAAATATACACTAGATAAGAAGTCATGTAGAATTTGAAGGTAGTGGATACCTTCATCAATTGCTCGTGTAAAGCATTACTAACTTGTTCTCCCCAAAAGATGATTTGTTTGCCTTGGAGTGTTATCTTGATGAAGGGATACATCCATTCATGAAACTGTGAGGAAGAGGGCAAACCTCTTACCCTACTGAGAAGAGTTATCAGATCACCAACTTCTTCTATAAAGTCACTTCTTGGAAAACTATGTGGCCATCTTGACAAATTTGCCCTTGGAGTCTTGAGCCATTTATTGTTGATTGCCTTCTTCACTTTTTTAGGATCTTTGTCATACTCTTTTTGTGCTTCAATAAAATCAAGCTTTATCACTTCTGTAGTAGGAGGGCACATGAACACTTTATCAATAAACTCAAGATCTAGTCTAATTATCACATTGCCACTAGCGTCCAACACAACTCTGGTATCCTTATTATAGAACTGAGCACATTAGAGAATAAATTATGTATTGTGAGCCGCTAAGGGAAAGAAGATACCAAATGAATATTGCTGTCAATTATTTTCTTCATTTCATAGCTAGGATTGCTTGACTTAGTTCTTTTCACAAACTTAGCCATGTCCACATGACCAATCTCTATATCTCTAATGTCATTGACATTAGAGGCAACTAAGATGATTGGAAAAACACCTTGATATTTATACTTCATTGCCTTCAATCTCTTCAGAGAAAATTTAGTCATCTGAAAGAGCTTTTACCAAAATAATTTCAATGAAGAAGGATCCATAGAAAAAACTACAATAAAAGTCATGATCATGCAATTAAGGGAAATATTGGTAATCTGGGAAAATTGCATGTCGATGATCACGACTATGGGGTTGCACCTAAAAGGGATAAAGTGTGAGTAGGCTAAAAAACCAGAGGAAAGTGGGCTTAAAAAAGTAAAATTGAAAATATCCTAGAGTTAGAAAAATTCAAGAGGATGTTTTCATAAGTGGCAAAATTTGCCGCCTTTGCATATTAAGGACATTTGCATTTGCTTTGGCAGTAAAATTTTTTGCCCTTGTAGGTAGAAGAAACTTCATTTTATTTAGAGATAGTGAAAATAACTATCATTACATAAGTTATTCATGTAGGAGTGGCAAAAAATTCTAAAAATGCATATAGCAAAGTTTTGAGTTATGATGTCAAAGCGGCATAATTAACCGCTCCTATAAGAAAATGGGAGGAATGCTTCAGTGATAAAATTTTCTACCTTTAAACTTGTTTAAAAATGTTTTCTATAACTTGAAAGCGGTAAAAAATGTCAACAATGAAAATGGTTTGTTTACAATGGGAAGTTAAGGTAATTTTCAATAATACTTGGTGAGGGTAAACCTAAGTCAGGTCAAGACACCGACTCGATATGCAAGATAACCTAGGGCACGCACAAAAGTTTGGTGAAATTAGCCACTAAGGCTCACTAGGTTAAAGTAAAAATAAAATGAGGGAGAACAAGTGAAAACAAAAACCAAAAAAGAAAATCCTAACTTAAAGGAAAAAGAAAACATAAAAAAATGAAAACCTAGAAGCAAAAAGACTTACCCGACAATCTCAAAGTCCTAAGCTCAATGGTTGTTGAATTTGAAATCTTACTCATTTTCATGGTTGAATGATTACAGGGAGGAGTCTAGGAAAATTAAAATGAAAGAAATGAGAATCAAAGACATTAAAAAGCCCCAAAATGAGTTTTAACAACTCAGCGTGCACAGCCATAAATACCGTGTAAAAATTGAGATTTTAGAAAGTCTCTACTTGGGAAACAAAAATTGCCGCCCTGACAAATGTCAGAGGAAAGCCATGCATTGGCAGCAAAAATTTTTGCCAATGCATGGAAAAAATTAAAAAAAATGCAAGAGCGACAAAAAATGCTACCTATGCATTGAGAAAATGAAAACATGCAAGAGCGGTCAAACAAAGCCACTTGTGCATTGAGAAAATGAAAATTTTCTAATACCTTATAAACCATCAAAATTGACATTTTGATCATATCAAGACTACAACGGGTTTTAATGATTTTTGAGAAATCATGATGAGGAAGTGTTGTAAACTTTCCCAAGATGTCAATCAACTTCACTTGAGATCAAGAGAATATTGTCTCAAATGACGAACTTAGAGTGTAGATTATGAAATGAACAAGTTTCATAAGAGTTGTCCAAAAAATGAGCGTACCTAATTTTGGGAAAAATAGCTGGCTCTGACTGGGGAACTTCCATTAATTAAACTTTAAAATGATCAAAGGGAGTAGAATCCAATCTCTAAGTGCCTTCATCCATGCCATTGGGCCACGGAGTCAAGCTACCAAAAAGAAAAATACACAAATAACTAAACAAAAATACAAATAAAAACATAAAACTATACAAATATATAAATGAACTTATTTGATATTTTAAGGATTGAAGTGTTTTAGATGTTTTCCACTATGAGGTAGTGAGAATGGTGTTCCATCTTGATATTCCAGCAAGAAACTATTTTCACCACATAATTAATGAATGGTGAATGGACCTCTCCACAAAGAATCAAAATTTCCATGCATTCTTTTTGGTTCTCGCCTCTTGTCCCACAACAAGACTTGATATCCAATCTGATACTCATGAATCCTCAATTTCTTATCAAAGAGTTTCTTTATTTTATTTTGATGTTCAACAATACAGTCCACTACCATAGTTCGTTGCTCTTCTAGTTTAGTTAGGTACATGATCTTCTTGTCAATAGAATTTTCAAAAGTTTGGTCTTCCACTACCTTTGCCAACTTCAGTGCTAGTAGTTCTAGGGTAATTGGTATCTTCACATTCAAACAATACAAAATTTGAAATAGTGACATACTTATTGCTCTCTTAGGTGTAATCATGTCTGCCCATAAAGCATCGAACAATGCTTTATGTCAAGTTCTCTGATTGTCATCTACCAATTTCCTGATAATAGTAACCAGATTCTTGTTGTTAAATTCTACTTGACCATTTCCTTGCAGATAATAGTCTGAAGAGTGGGAGAGAATAATCTCATGATTTTAGCAAAAATCAGTAATCTCATGAGAAGAGAAACAAGTAGCATTGTTTGTTATAATATTGTTTGGAACTCCAAATTAGGAAATAATACTTTCTTTAAGGAAATTACATACCACTTCCTAAGTGTCATGCTTAACTAGAATGGCTTCCACCCACTTGGTAAAATAGTCTATTACGGTGAGAACATAGTCATGTCTAGCACTTGAGGATGGGTTCACAACACCAATGAAGTTGATACCTCATTGTTGAAAAGGTTCTTCAATCACCACCAACTTGAGAGGTAATGCAGCCAACTTAGGTTTCCCAATGAACTGTTGACATAACTCACACCTTTGTACCCAATTGTACGCATCTTAAAATAATGTAGGCCAATAATATCTAACTCATAGAATCTTGTGAGCCATTATGGGTGCCAAAAAATGTCCTCCACAATCCTAATTGTGGAAAGACTCCAAAATTTTACTTTGTTACGCTTTATCCATGCAATGAAGAAATACTCCATCAAGGCTTCTTTTCTACAAACCATTGTCCCATAGGACGTAGTTAGTATCTTTCAACTTAACAGTTCTTTTTTCCTTATAATATAGATGGGTAGGACACTCACCATAGGTAAGAAAATGAGTGATATTAGAATACCACTCATTAGTAGTAGCAACAAAAAGAACTATTGGCATGTCCTCAACTTTTGCTTCTTCGTGTTCTATTTCTTTTGGTACGTTATTAGCAATCAATTGATAGAGACCTCTTCTCTACACAAGCTTAGTAGGTTTGACATCAAGATCAAACTCTTGAATTTTAGCAATCCAATTGCCCCTTTTAGTACCAAACTCCTGTTGAGTTAAAATAGACTTTACTATTGTATCAGGGACCAAAACACCAGTATGTAAATTCAAGATATAGAATCAAAAATATTTTACCACCTTAACCATGGCATAAAAATGCTTCTCCATGTTTGAATATTTTAATTCATGAGATTTGAAAGGATAACTCATAAACGATATGGGATATTTCACACCTTCTTCATTCCATTAAACCAAAATAGCTAAAAGTGTATGTTCAGAAGCATAGATATATACTATGAAATCTTTGGTATAGTCCAAACAAACTAGGATTGGAGCATGAGCAATAGCCTTCTTGATATCTTCAAATGCCACTTTGCCTTCTGAAATCCAACATAAAGTAGCCTTACCCTTCATCATGTCAACAATGTGACAAGTTTTCTCTGTAAATTTAGGAATGAATCTTCATAGAAAGTTCACCTTTCTAAAGAAGGAATGAGCTGTAGTCTTACTAGTAGGTAGAGTGAGATTTTGAATATATTTAAATCTTTATGAGTTGATTTTTGTGCCTTCTTAGGATACAATGTGATCAAGAAGTTTATCTTCTATAAGCCTAAAAAATGACTTCTTAAGATTGAGAGAAATACCATTTTGCCGACAGCGTTATAACACTTATTGTAAATGATGCACATGATCAGGATGATGTTTGGAAAAAATATTCAAGTCATCAAGATACACCATGATAAACTTCCCTATTTCATCTCTGAAGGCAAGTTCCATTGCTCTCTAGAAGGTGGCACCAACATTAATCAGAATAAAAGGCATTCTGTGATATGCAAATGTACCCCAAAGTGTAGTGAAAGTAGTTTTATACTGATCTGCTTCATTAACTTCCACTTGATTATACCTAGAAAAACCATCTAACATAGATAATATTTCTGAGCCAGTTACTATTTGCAATACTTGATCCATGATGGGTAGGGGGTAGTTATCCTTTAGAGAAGATTGATTGAGATTCCTAAAATCAACATAAATACGAATTTATCTATTTTTTTTTCTTATAGGAACTATGTTCATGATCCAGGTGGAATGATGAATTGGAAAAATTATCCTTGCATTCAACATCTTCTGGATCTCAGAAAGGATATTACCTGATACTTTGGGATTGTATTGCCTTTGTTTCTATTTGTGAGGCAATGACCCAGTTTTAAGAGGGATTTCATACTAAATTTATTTAGACTTGAAGGATTTCAAAAATTCATAATAATATGCCAAAACATCAATCTAATGATGAAGAATATTAATGAATTTGAAATTTTCATGAGTAGTGCAACATTTCCCAATGTTGACCATTTTGGGATCTGCTTTCAAACTCAAATTCACTTGATCAAACTCCATAGCATAACTTGAATCCATTTGTCGATGCTACTTGATATATCTGTCATGCTTATCAAATAGCTTTTCAAGAGAAACCAAACCTTTTGGAATTTTATTCCCTTTTAGTTGAAAAAAATCTTCACCAGTTTGTGAATCTATTTCAAGAACTGATTCCTGTGGTAGAGATTCACTACCTTCAAAATAGAGATCTTAAAATCTATCTATATTTTTGATAAAAGAAATAATTTAATTATCACCATTAAACCCCTGTCAATGATCAATATTATTAGGTACACTTGGTTGAAAGACTAGCTCAATAGTGTACTTGTTCCCTTTAAAACATTTATGAAGAACCATGTGAATTGCGGTGATAGCCAATGAATCTACATGATCATTAAACACTCTTGGCACCATAGAAATATTGAAATAATCAAAAATTTTAATGTAATCCTATACACAATTGTGATAATGTCACAATATTTCATTTTTGGTTTGATATAGAGTTCTTACTTGACAAACCACCAATTCAGCATCTCCTCAGGAATGAAGAATCTTAACACGTCTAGCACGAGCAGTTTTTAATCTAAGAAACAATTATTCATATTCAGTGGTATTGTTGGTATTTTGGAATTGTAACTTATATGAACAAGGGAAAATATCTCTTTGTGGGGATGTCAAAACAATTCTCGCTCCAAAACCGATAGAGGAGCAGCTGCCATCAAATTCTAAAATCCAAACCTCATTAGAATTTGATCTTCTTGAATATTCCTCTTCATTAGTGAGGAAAGATTCTTTTTTACCTAAAATTTTCTCTAAAAATTATTCTAATTTTTTTCTTGAATTATCACCTAACAAAATTTCATTTGATGAATTAAAAACATCTTCAGTAGATAGAAAATAATTATCCATTCCTGAGGATTCAAACAAAATTTGAGCTTTAAGGTTTGACATTTAGGTAATAATACATTTTGACTCTTTCTCAAGAAGCAACTTTTTCATGACACCTTTAACAGGTATCCTTGCTTCATATAGATCCATATTCAACTCTCTACCTACATCTTTACAAAAATTACATCTGAACAGAATGCCATAAAAAGCTAGAACATCAACCACTAAGACTGTTATCTTAATCATCTTATCTGAAAAAGCTTCAAATGCAAATTGGGAATCTTTGATTTGACCTAAAAGTGGTACTTGTTTGTTTTCCATGCAAAAACATCTCCCAAAAGTCTTAGTTAAGGTAAGACTGAGAGAATTTGCTACCTTGGCTAGTATAACATTATCAAAGGCTCCAAAGTCTATTATATAATTGCTTAACTTATGACCATTTATCAATAGAGAAACATAGAAAGGTTCTATTTTTCTAGAGGTAACAAGAGTAGTGACAAGATTTTTTTGGGTGTATTTTTTCTTTGAGGGATCATGAGTCACTTTTGAAAAATCATGTCCTTGCAGGGACAGTGTTATTTTTGATGTATTCAACCAACCTATCAAACTATTCAGGATTAGCTTGTAAGTACTCAACTTCAGACATTTGGATCTTGGTCTTCTTAGCATGATCAATTATGTCAAATAATTAGAATGAACTAGAAACAAAGGAAGGAAGTTCATCATTTTAATTTTTATTTGATGTGGTACTGGTCTAAGGAATAGAATTAAAAGATACAGGATTGTTAGATGTACTTGTTTATTTGCCACTGGGTCACTTGATTGGAAAGGTAGTGAAGTTCCCCATTTAGCAATTGAGATCAATGGCTGAGGTTCTTCTCTTACTTTTCCCTTATCAACTTACTGAGTGGAATGGTTTTGAGACCTAGTAAAAACAACATATGCTCCATCATACACCTCTCCTTTTTTAGCTTCGTCTTGGTAATTCAGAAAACTAATAGCGAATTCACCAGCTAATTCTCTTACTACTTCTACAAAGAGATTAGCATCATTTTCTTAGTCCAACTCAAGTTGGAAAGAATGATCATATTTGACTTCATAATAACCAACTACTGAGTAGATTGGTGTTACTTTAATGACAAGCTTTCCCTGTGTGGGAAGAAGATGATTGGGTTGCCCTTGATTTTTGGCAGCATTGCCTTGATATGAATTATTGGGAAATGTCCTCCTTGGTATATCCTGATAAAAAGAATAAGTAGACATACCTTGGGACATTTGATTTTTTAGAGCTAGCAATTCATTTGCTAACTTTTACACCATAGGATCAGTGGTACTTGTGGAAGAATTTTCAGTAGAAGAGGAAAATATATTTTTATTAGAATCTTTTCTTATCTTACCTTTAAGGATAATATCATCTTCGACTTTGGTATCTAAAATCTAAGCTACAGAAAGATCAACAGGGCCAACCCACCTTAATAGAAAACTCACTTTGAGAAGTTGAGAATTGATAAAGAAGCACTTAAGATTTTCTAGTGTTAGCTGAGCAATTGCAAGAATCCTATTTCTCAGCTTATTAAATTTAGCGATGAAGTATCTCATAGGCTCATGAGGCTCCTTCTTCATTTACGTAAGTTGAGCTAATAAGGAGTGTGCATCTTCTGTGGGTTTGAACCTAGCCTCAAACTTGGTCTTAAGATTGTTTCAATCGGTTATAGTCTGAGCTTGAAGATGATAAAACCAATATGCGGTAGCACCTTGTAGTGTTTCTAAAAAAGTCTTACTGCTATATCTTCATGTTCAACACTTATCGCACTATAGGCTATGTAGAAAGCTGCAATATACTCATCAAGGTGAACTTTCCCATCACCATAGAACTTGGAAAAATTCTTTCTCTAACTATGAGGTAGCTCATTCAAAGGTGGGGTTAGATTTAGAGGGCCAAAAGTGTTACCCCAAGGGCCTTGGGCTGCCATGATATGATGATTAAAAAGAGGGATAAAAATCCTTTGTGGAGTATGAATAGATAAAACTCTGCTAGTACTAGGACTAGAAGCTTCACCTGGTATTGAAGATCTGGCGTTGGTAGGAGGAAAACTCCTGGTTCACTAAAGGTGAGATCGTAGAGGTAAGAGATCAAAATTATTTTGTTGTATCAATTCAAATATAAGATCAATAATACCTCAAGCTCTCTGGCTTCATGCATACCATGAATCTACCAGAATGTAGAATAAAAAAAAACTAGAAATGCTTCAACTTAAAGCGTGAGGCTTCAAATTGTGCATTCAATCCCCATTGGAGTCACCAAAAAACTATTGGGTAAATATTTTTTCATCAACTAACTAAAGACAAAATAGTTATATCAGCCACAATGTAATGAGATGAATCTCTCCTCTCAGCAAGGGCAGGTTCCCTATAAACTATCATAAACTAATCTAAACTAAATATTAACTCAGGGGTGAGATCATATCATCCATTTCTCTTTTTTTATAAATGATTTTTACAACATAAAGGAAAAACTTTCTGGATATTAAATAATCAACTGAGAAACCCATGAGAGCACAAAGTTTATCATTGCTTCTTTTGCTAATTTATAACTTGGAACACAATAGAATGATGTGTAGCCCAAAGTCTTCACAAAAAACTAAAACAAAGTATATAATCACAAAAGATATAAGTAGTTCAAAGCCTTTCCAATATCTTTTTTTCTAAAATAATAAAACACAAACTAAAGATAATTATAAGAGCACAAAGTCTCCACAATCAACTTTAGAACATCTTCCAGATTATTTTCACTCACACCACTTATTTAATCAAATAGATAATATTGTATTAGGAAAAGACATAAGAACAATTTCCTTCAAAACACAAGTTATTTCAACACAAATTTTGAAAGGTCACTTGCTTTCTCATTCACTTGGTAAAATTTGATTTATAATTTGAGCTCAAAGTCTCAAAATGCCTTTCAATTTTGGCAGAGTTTTACTTCTCATAAATAAAGGATTTCCCCTCTCCCTTTTACTCCCCAAAAAAAAATACAATAGAATCCCTCTTTATTTATAGGTAGAGGTCTTGAGGATTCCTAGGAAAAACTTAACTACTTTGACTTATTCAAAGATAAGAGTCCTTTTTGACTTAGGACTTACTATATTTTTACATGCAATTACATATGAAAAAATTACATGTAAAAATGTCCAAAGTAGTTATGAAAGAACATCTAAAAAGTGGAAATTAAACCAAGGAAAAAATAGTTTCAATTTGTATCCAAATCTTTATTCATGTGAGAATCGTACATAGGGAAAGCAGTTTGCATCCCGATATTGTCTGGACTAACAGTGTTCTTGAAAATGATTTTAGCTCTAACTATTGCATCTCTTACTACTATGACTGATTTTGCATGACTAGTTAACTTCGTTTTCAGATTATCCAGAGTTAAATGATTATCTAGAATATTATCCACAGAGGCTATTGAAAATGCCTTATCTTCAAATTCTTTCTAGAACATACCTTCAAATTCCTGAATCATTTCTTCTACTAAAAGGAATTGGTTATCTCGTGATGTAAGTTTGCAAGGTAGCTCCTCCAATTTATGTAAAAGACTGATATCATTTTATTCACTGAGTTTCCTTGAAGATTCAAGATCATTGATTAACTCTTTAGGAATCTGACTCATATATGTCAATGCCTCTTTAGTGTTAGTGTAAGAGTCTCTATCAGTAATGACATCAATTGATATTAGAGTGCCTATTTTTAGTTTCCTTACATCCACCCATTTATCAAGATGCTTTTATATGCTTTCAATATCCTAATAAATAACATTAATAAGATCATCAAGTTCTGCTTTTATTTTTCTTATTTTATCTATCTTCTCAAATAACTTTGTGAGTAAGGAAACTCCTTGTGCACGCATCTTCTCTAAGTACTCTTCAAGTACTTTTCCTTTGAGATAGGTCTTTTCTGATTTCTAAATAATAGGGTCTTCTATGGAAATGGCCTCAAGAGTTACTATTTTTGGAGTGAAAGTAATTCTCATTACCACTGCAGTCAATTGTTCCACCATTGCTTTGTAGTGATCCTTCATTTCTTTCTCTCTGTCAAATTTTTGAATCAGGATGTCCATGGCTGACTGCATATCACTCTTGGCACTTTCATGAGTTATCTTACCTAATTCAACTCTAAAGATAGAGTAATCATTTATATCAAAAGTTTCAATGGTTGCATCCTATGGAGGTCTTGCAATTTCTAGAAATTTGTATCCCTTATCCCCAATCATTTTTGAAAGAATCTTGAGCTTCTTTGGGACCTTGGCTTTTAATGGCACCAGTTTGTTGAAATCAAAGTCATCTAGAGAGATGGCTTATTTATTCTTTTTGGGTGTATAAGCTAATAACCATGGTGGGAGCATATAAGTTCTTACATTAGGATCTATCTCTATCATTGGCATCATCAGAGCTGCACTTACACAGGTAGTAGAAACAATAGGTGGAGTATCAGTAAAAACTACACCTTTTACTAAGTGATCAAAAGTAGAACTATCTTCAATATCAAAAGATGGGGATGACAAACTAGGAATTAACCTTGAAGAATGAAGAATATCTTCAAAAGTGCTTTGAGGGTTGTCAAAAATTATTTTGTAAGGAGAGGGTGATCCAGAAGAGGGAACACTAATCGAAGAAATAGGTGAAGGGGTTGCAACAGGTGTGTCAAGTGGGGAAGAAGAGATTCCTATTTTTTGTTGCACATTCTCTTGTGGAGACAAATTTTCCTTCTCTAGTTGATTTGTAGGCCTATCATCAGTCTCCATCTGTTCCATCATTGGTTCTTCAGTGCTTTGTTTCTCAACTTCCATATCTTCTATTTCTGACTCTCTTTCCATAACTTTTGAATTTTTCATCACAAATATGATCTTAGGCTTATGTGACTTGGAAGAAGAAGGGACATCACTTTTGTTCTTCATCATATTTTCTACTTTTATTCTTGTTTCTTTTTGAATTTTAGCTTTTGAATCTATGATGAATTATTTTAAAGTAATTCCTTTATTTGCTAACCAATTATAGGTGTTTGCCAATATAGGTTCAAATCTTTTTCTCAAGGAAGTTAGTTCTTTTTGTGACCATTAGATTAGAGGAAGAGGGGCATTAGCAATATGTTTAGTATTATATCTATAATTAATTAACTCTCTATCATCCACTAAATTCTTAGGGATATCAGTAAGTCCCAAATATTCAATCTGCTCAAGAGATAACCTATTGTAGTCTATTTTCCTAGACATCTTCCATTATTCTCAAATCTACCCAAACATTCTCAATCATAGGTTCATGAAATTGGGTTTTCCTCCTGATTATGTCCTTTACGCCCCTGTAATAAAAATTTGTTCTTCTTTTGAATTTTTTAAAGATTATGAGTTGCATTTCAGTTTCTATGACTCTAGCCTTTCCATTGGTTAACACTAAAAACCTACCAATTTCAACTGGGAACCTGAAATCAAGCTTCTTGAGTTCCATCTATTTATTATGCATGATAATCATTTGTCTGCATAGTTCCATTAAGACTAATTTATCTAAGGATAATCTTGGAAGCATATAAGGATGACCTTGGAAAAATCCAACCCTCAGGTATGAGAAAAAAATAAATTATAAGAACATGCATCCAAAATCATTCACAACTATCCAGGCCTCATCTGACACTCTTTTTTATTCTAATTGAGGATCAAAAATACATAAAAATACTACAAATAAATCATCATTTACTCTCTTAAAATGACGAATAAAACCCTTCAATGTTAATTGAGAGTAGTATTGATATACTGGGGTTACTCTCCTATCTCCTTCTGATGTTAAAATTATAAAGATTCTCATTGAAACTGAAATATACACCAGATGAGAAGTCATGTACAATTTGAAGGTATTAGATACCTTCATCAATTACTCGTGCAAAGCATTTCTGACTTGTTCTCCCCAGAAGATGATTTGTTTGCCTTAGAGTATTATCTTGATGAAGGGATATATCCATTCATGAAACTGTGAGGAAGAGGGAAAACCTCTTACCCTACTTAGAAGAGTTATCAGATCACCAAATTCTTGTATAAATTCACTTCTTAGAAAACTCCATGGCCACCTTGACAAATTTGCCCTTGGAGTCTTGAGCCATTTATTGTTGATTGCCTTCTTCACTTTTTTAGGATATTTTTCATACTCTTTTTATGCTTCAACAAAATCAAGCTTTATCACTTTTTTAGTAGGAGGGCACATGAACACTTTATCAATAAACTCAAGATCCAGTCTAATTATCATATTGTCACTAGCATCTAACACAACTTTGGTATCTTTATTATATAACTGATCACATTGGAGAATAAATTTTGTGTTGTGAGCCACTACAGGGAAAGAAGATACCAAATACCAAATGAATATTACTGTCAATTATCTTCTTCATTTCATAGTTGGAATTTCTTGAATTAGTTCTTTCCATAAACTCAGCCATGTCCACATGACCAATCTCTATATCTCTAATGTCATTGACATTAGAGGTAACTAAGGTGATTGGAAAACACCTTTATATTTATACTTCATTACCTTCGACCTCTTTGAAGAAAACTCACTCATTTGATAGAGATTTTACCAAAATAATGTTGATGAAGAAAGATCCATAGAATAAATTTCAACAAAATTCATGATCATGCAATTAAGGGAAATACTGGCAATCTAGGAAAACTACATGTCGATGATCATGACTATGGGGGTGTACCTAAAAGGGCTAAAGTGCGAGCAGACCAAAAAACTAAAGGAAAACGGGCTCAAAAAAGCAAAATTGAAAATATCTTAGAGTTAGAAAAATTTAAGAGGATGTTTGCATGAGCGACAAAATTTGTTGCCCTTGCATATTAGGGACATTTACATTTGCTTCGGTGGTAAAATTTGTCACCCTTGCAAGCAGAAGAAACTTCATTTTATGGAGAGATGACGAAAATAACCGCCATTGCATAAGTTATTCATGTAGGATTGGCAAAAAATGCTGACAATGCATAAAGTGAAGTTTTGAGTTATGATGTCAAAGTGGCAAAATTAACTGCTCCTGCAAGAAAATGGGAGGAATGCTTCAACGATATAATTCACTACCTTTACACTTGTTTAAAAACATTTTCTATAACTTGCAAGCGATAAAAAATGTCGACAATGAAAATGGTTTATTTGTGATGGGAAGTTAAAGTAATTTTCAATAAGACTTGGCGAGGGTAAACCGAAGTCAGGTCAAGACACCGACTCAATATGCAAGATAACCAAGGGCACGCATGAAGGTTTGGTATAATTAGCCACTAAGGTTCACTAGGAAAAAGCAAAAACAAAATGAGGGAGAACAATTGAAAAAAAAATCAAAAAAGAAAATCCTAACTTAAAGGAAAAAGAAAACTTTAAAAAAAATGAAAACCTAGAAGCAAAAAGACTTACCCAACAATCTCGAAGTCCTAAGCTCGGTGGTTGGTGAATTTGAAATCTTACTCATTTTCACGGTTTAATTATTGTAGGGAGGAGTCTAGGAAACTTAAAATGAAAGAAATGAGAATCAAAAGGCATTAAAAATCCCCAAAATGAGTTTTAACAACTCAGTGCGTGTGGCCATAAATGTCGCATGAAAATTGAGATTTTAGAAAATCTCTGCTTGGGCGGCAAAAATTGCTGCCCTAAAAAATGCCAAAGGAAAGACATGCATTTGTGGCAAAAAGTGCCACTGATGCATGGAGAAAAGAAAAAAAATGCAAACTCTGCAAAAAATACCACCTATGCATCGAGAAAATGAAAACATGTAAGAGCGACAAAAAATGTCGCTTGTGCATTGAGAAAATGAAATTTTTCTAACGCCTTATAAACAATCAAAATTGAAATTTTGATCAGATCAAGACTAAAACAGGTTTCACAATTTCCAATAAATCATGACGAGGGAGTGTTGTAAACTTTCCCAAGATGTCAGTCAACTTCACTTGAGATCAAGAGAATCTTGTCTCGAACAACGAACTTAGAGTGTAGATTACAAAATGAACAAGTTTCATAGGAGTTGTCCACAAAATGAGCATAGCTGATTTTGGGAACAACATATATGTATCCTCCTAGTTCTAATTATGTAATTTTCTTAGATATATAGTTATTGTTGAGTACCAACCTACTTTGATTATTTTTTGAGTAAGCTTGTTTTATCCCATAATAATCTTGGACACCATTAGAGATATACTTGAGAGATGGGGCTTCTCTAATGAATGTAAGCCATATATTGTTGAGAATCTAGTCTCATTAGATGTAAGGAATGTGGGTTCCTTGTTAATACATTTGACTCTTGCAGGTATTATTGCATAAGAGTGTTTTGGGTAAGTACACACACCTTGTTATGTTGTGGTATTTTGGGATAAGTAACTTTTGAGTGTGTTTTTTCACCTTGTGTAGTTGACTAGAGCTTATAGAAGCTTGAATTAGTGGCATAGTTTATCTTTTGTTGGATTAGATTGCCAACTATGTTTCGGTGATAAAGTCTCAAAGATGAGGCCATCACAAGTGCAAAGATAAGTAGATCAGACCCAAGTTGCCCAAGTTGTGGTTAGGGCATTGAGTCTAGGTAATTATAGAATAAGTTAGGGGTGTTTTGTCATCATCCTTTGTGTTGAGCTTGCACCTTGTTACTTGAGACTAACTTTATATGTAATATTATTGAAATAAATTTGAATATTAATCTATGTTTTATTTTTTATAATCTTTATATATTAAGAGTGTTTTGATTTATGTATTAGCTAGCTTGAGATGAATATTATTATGACAACCTTCCTTTCTTATGTGTGTCATTGGGGGAAACATTATGAATCAATAATATGGAAACTCACCCTTTGATATGCCTTCTAGTGTATTAGCCATTTATTAATTAATTATGATTTGATTTTACATTCATGTTGTTGTTTAAAGATGACCCTTAAGTGGTTGTGTTAAAATAAATAATTCATGAACTATATTATAATAATAGACCCTAATTTTAGTACTTTAATGTCGATCCTCTCTCATAAAAAAGATATTTGTTTTATACTAATGGTCTCTTATGTGGTGTAATAACAAAGAATACCACTTGGAACTTAACTCACTTCAAGTCGTTATATTTAGTCCTATTTAAAGAAGCCTTGATGAGGAAAGTAAAATGGAATTAAATATACCTTTGAATATTATTGTGTGTTTACTTGAGATGTATGCTTGATTATACTCATGTTATTTTAAATCAATAAATTATAATTAATAAGAGCAATAGTGTTTCCATAGTCTATGTCAATTTTAGTAAAAATACTTCTGGGTACAACTATGTACAATCTTTTGGATCAAAAAAGATATTTCGAATCACACTCTGTGAACCATCATTTGGATGAGAATAAAATGAATGGTGATTTAAGACTTAGGTATATTTAAAATATGTTTGAATGATAAATAAGAGCAATTTTTTTAAAAAATAGTAAAAATAAAATAATATAATGAAAAATAAAATATAAAATTGAATATCAATGAATAAATTTAAAATTAAATTAAATAAATTGTGAATAGAACTAAAAATAAAGTTAAAAATTATAGATTAATCGTCACATCAATGAAATAAACAATTGGAAAAGGTTAAAATTAGACAAAAAAGACAAAAAAATTATTTACCATAATTGAATAAAATAGAAATATAAAATTATAACAATGAGATCAAAATGCATCACAAACTATAAATATGATAAATTATAAAATCTAAAAAAATTTAATCATGTCATAAATACAAAAAAAAATCAGAGGTTAAACCTAAATATAAAATACAAATTAATCACAATGAATTCTATAAAACATTAAACCAGATAACAAAATTTATTAATTAAAAACAAAAGTAAAATAACAAACAAACATAATATTCTAATTTTTTTTTAAAAAGATGATTGGATAATTCATAATTTAAAATCCTAATGAAAAAGACAACAAAATAACTCATTGATACAACATGCCTCTTTGATCAAAGTAGAGGTCAACTTAATTAAACGAAGAAGGATATGAAGGGATGGAAAGGAGATATAATATGGATGACAAAGGAGAGAGGGAAAAATGAGAAGGGGAACCCCCAATGAATCTAAAATACTAGATGTCAAAATATTGAGGGAAGGGGACAAACATGTCTAGAACAAAAATAACATTGCTAGAATTGGGGATGGGAGGATCCTAGTATTAGGTTATTTTCAGAGATAAATTAATGATTTATAAAAATAATTCAGACTTAGGTCTACATATCCATTCAAATTGTAAACATCTTTACAAATCTCAACATTTTTTTAGTCAACATTTAGAGAAGTGATCATCTACAACTAAAACCTTGATGTTATTAATGAAAACATGATGTTTCGTATTGACCGAATGTTATTCCAAAAATGAAACTCACTCTTTATCAAAATTATAATTAAGTTTGACCTCATAATCAGGACACCATCCTAATGTAACTTGTCCCACTTTTTTGGTAAGGATATTAATTGAATGATTTCAAAAACTACATTTGATATTAATTTCACTATAATATGTTTGTATTCCACTTTTTATGGAAGCCTTGTAATAGAAAGTGAATGAGTTAAGTAAATCATATAATTATTTTATGTGTCACACTTCATTTATTTTATTATAAAAATGAGAAAAAATCAAATTATTATATAATAATAATTTAACAATTAATCATAATTTAATTAAGTTAACAACAAAATAAAAATAATATGGCTTTTGGACAATTTTTTTTGGCATGAAAATTGTGAGTTGAGGTTTCTTATGAAGGTACTAATGATTAATTATAATATTTAGAAAGATTTCACATTAAAGTGATGCTCTACTAGGGTTTCGATATGGCTCCATTACTCTACTCACCTTGCCTTGTGCAGGTGTCATATTGTCGATCCTTTATGATCCACACAGGATAGTCTACATTAAAATATTGATGTGACTTGGCCTTTCCACTCTTCGAGAGGTGTCATTTATTTATGGCCTCACACTCCCCCTCTACATCTATTGATGCAAAAGCAAATGGAGGAGCGATTCATGGCACGCAAGCGAGAGAGAAAATTTATCTCAAAAGTTTACGATGAGGTAATGAAACCCTCCCTCCAGTTTCTTCTTCTAATGTTATTATAGCTACTCCATGTTCTTTGGTTACTTATTTTATGGGAAGAGTCCCCCCTGAGAGCCTACTTAGAAAGTGGCTTCACAACCAGTGGGTTGGTGTTAAACTGAGGGTATTCAAAATCTTACCTGGGGTTTTTTCCTTTTCACTTTAGTTATCCTGAACATTGCAAAATAATTATGAACTATGTCCCATGGTTCATAAGAAACTCTCTAGTTTTTTTTTTTTTCAATGGGCAATTGATTTTCAAGTTTTTGAGCAAGTCAAGCTCAAAGTACTAGTATGGGTGTAATTTCTTGGTCTTCCCCTTCCTCTTTGGGGCTTCATTGACTAGTTAGCCCTAACACTTGGTAGGGTTATCTATTATGAACAACCCAAATTTATTATGGCATGACCACAAAAGAGAATCTATGTGGAGATTGACCTAGCAAGGGACCTCAAGGACTCCATTAATATTCAAATAGGGCATAATAGATTTACATATAAGGTTTATTACATTAACTTACCCAATACCTACTTCCAATCTCAATCCCCTAACCATATGACTCAGGAGTGTCCTCTTATGGTCCCTCTTCCAGAGTTCTCTGAGAAATCACCTTCATCCCAACCAGCCTCTTAGCCCAAGTCTTCAGCCACTTTGGCTGATGGCTAGACGATGGTCAACAATAAAAAGGATCAGAATAATAATAATAATAATGCCAACGCACAGACAACTACTTTCAATCTAATGAATAATTTAAACCCTTCAGCCGTGTAATCTACAACCACTATTGCTTTGCATCCCACCAACCCTTTTCCCTCTGAGTAACTCTTGCTAGTTATTATAGAAAAACACCTCTCAACTATTGCTCGAACCCCTTAGGCCATGATTTTTCTTCCTCCCTTATATAAGGGAGACACCCCAAACAATCTCTTTTCATTTGCTTCTCATGCCTCCTTTAGAAACCCTTCAAAATTGGTATCAGTAAATGAAAATGGGACCATTATGGTTGACAGGAAAACCTTGCTCGTGAGATCCCATGGTCCCTTGCCTTCTGACTAAGACGAGCACTCTTAGGGCAAGTATCATACCTTCTCTATAGGAGATATAACTCACACTTCATGGTCTTTTGTGAACCACTTTGGTCCCTTAGTCAATGGAGGTGATGACATGTACCTTAATGATTGTTAAATGTTTATTTGCTCATGGAATGTTAGTGGAATTACTGAACCTACTAGGAGATATCTAGTACGGGATAGTTGTTAACATTTTGAGAAGATGAATGTGATTTGCCTGTAAGAGGTAAAAGTTTCTGGTTTTTTGTTTTTTTCTATTCTTCAAACCATTTGGCATACAATGACACCTTTTGTCACTTCTCATGAGGCTGGTAGAGGTGGTGTAGCCACCCTTCTCTTTATATAATTGGGCTCACATGTCATTTCTTTGGGATGTGAGCCCTCACAAAGGGTGATCTGGGTCCTTTTAGACTTTGATAACCACATCATGGGGCTAACCAACATCTACGACTTTAAAGATGTTGTAGATAGATCAAGGCTTTGTTGGTGGATTATTGACTTCCTACCAGATGCTTATTGGGTACACTATGGTGACTTCAACATGGTTGAATCCCCAGAGGAAAAGGTTGATCACTCTCCCATTAATTGGTGTGTAGGTGAGAGATAAGCCTAGTTTTACAAGAGGAACAAGTTTGGTTTATATGACCCTAACCATGGTTGAAAGTCAGTGAACTATACCTAGCTCATTTGGTCTAATCTCTAGCAAGGGGATGACTAAGTGCTTATTAGGATAGATTGAGTTCTTATGGTGGATAATATTTTTTTCCATATTCTTAGCAGAATAGGCCTATTAGTGGTGATTTGTAAGTCCATGATTTTATCAAACCACCAACCTATTTATTTCCAGGTGGATAAAAATTCTATAGCTACTAGGCTACGTTCTTCTCAATTCTATCTTAACACGACACATCTCTCTCACTGAATAACAAGAGAGTATTCTTTGAATCTAAAATTTTGTTGCTCGACCTCTTGGTGAAGTAGGGTGGATTGAGTGGTAAGAGGATGTTATTATTCACACCACTACTTTCCTCAGATCATTTGGGAAGTAAGCCACCTTCTTGTGCAAATGAGAGCATGAAGCTTCATACCAGGAGTATGTGTTAGCCTCTAGGGAGCTTGAAAATAAGCCTTTCAATATTGATCTTTAGGCCAAAACTACCATCTAGAAACACAAGCTCAAACTTGAGAAGAATTACTATAATCTAAGAATTTGACTCAAAAGAGGATGGTTAGTATGGTGTTAGTTCCAAAATGAAAATAAAGTGAAATAAACAGACTAATATCATAACATCTCTAGGCCTAGACACTAGGGAGAGCTTAGTTTAGAATCATGAATGAAACACACAATTAATGAAAAAGAAAACTCTTTTACCTTCTTTGGATGCTCCAAAATGCTTGTTGTGGTGGTTTGCTCAGCTTGTGCTCATGAAGTCCTTGGAAATGGAAGCTTGGATACCTCCATCTCTCCTTGAAACCTTTGAGCTTGTCTTGGCTTGGCTTGGAATCAATTTGGCATGGCAACACTAATTACATGAAGCTTTTAGAACCAATCTTGCATTATAACTTTGCACAAATTAAGCTTAAAAATGATGTTGTGAAGCCTCCTATTTATGGATTTTTGGATTTGATCAAAATCAACCTCAACCATCCATCTCAAGATTGAGATGTGTGGTTGAGGATTAATTCAATTTTTGGAATTAAGTTTGTAATTATCCTCATCATGGCATTGGAAGAAGGGGAAATTAAGAGGCATGGAGGGCATCATGGAAGGCATTGATGAGGCATGGAGGGCATGAATCTTGATATTTATGGCATTTATGGCCTAGGGATGTCTTCCAAAGAAATGAGGTCACTTGATGATGCAGATATTCAATATTCATTTTTAAAAACAAGTTTTCATGGAATTATTAATTAGGTCTTGATTTGGGTTAATTAGCTCTTAAGCATGATTAAGCACTTTATGCACCAATTACTCAAATTGATCAAAATGTCTTGTTATTGGTCTTAAATTTGATTGGATTGGAATTGGAAGTCCATGTCAGATGCATTAGATGCATATTTCCATTTAGGATGTTGCCAAAAATAAATAACAAAGGCATGAGTCTTGTGCAAAATATTTGATAGAAAAGAGTAGTCTAGAACACGTGGGTGCAAAATTAGCATTTTGACTTGAAATGAACTGATTAATGTTTGCTGGCCCATTAATTGTATTGCCCTATTTAGGGATACCCTAGCCAAAATCAGCACTTCAATATGTCATTTACATATTATTTAGCATGTTTTAGTGTTTTTAGGCTAAATCCTGCATTTTGGGTAAAAATTGGCCGGAAGCCTAATTAATGGTTATCGATGGCCAGTTTTAGGTGTCTACATTTTGCCTCTATTTGGGAAGGCATTACAAGCTATAAGTAAAATAACATCTTCTCAAAGAATGAAAAGATATTGTATGCCTACAACTATAATGATGATAAACTAACTGTATGATGCCCCCTCAAGGGAACAATTGGCACAAGCAGGTCAAAAAATGATCCTTCAAAAAAGAAAGAAGCAAAATGAGGGGACCAAGGAAAGGAAGGATGATGGGGTGAAAGCAAAATGATACTTAAAAACTAGTCAAAATCATTGAGAATGCAAGTGGAATGGTGTACAATGATTTACCCAAAAGCAGTTATAAGCATTGTACCTCAATAGTGGAAACGTGGTATGATAACACAATGGTTTTCCTAAAGGCAGTTATAATCATTGAGAAGATGGAACTGCCCCAGTTAAGATAGACAAATAAGAGAATAATATGACCCTATATGGGTAGTAAAAAAATTAAAGTGGTGACAACATAATGATTTGCTCAAAGGCAGTTATAATCATTGAGAAATACAGGTGGGATGGTGTGCAATGATTTGCCCATAGGCAGTTATAATCATTGGACCTCGATTATGACAAACAAGATAAACTTGGTTAAGGATGATGATAACTTGACACAGAGGGTAATGATGAATTTTAATAACCTATTAGTAGGGAGATGCTCATCTAATCTAATAAAGGTTGAAATTCTTTTGTGGTTAATTACTTTATTTGGGATATGATTGGGAGTGGAATTAGGATGTTGGTGCCAAAGAGATGCCACCATTGCTTAATATACTTCATGAATCTAAAGTTTGTTTTAACACATGTTGGTAGGCATCATGGTATAACATCATGAGGAATTGGCTAAAATATGCATGAGGATTGACTCCCATCATCCAATACTCACAAGAAAATAATGCACCAATGAGAGAAACTAAGATGACAATATAGACATATGAATATGGATGGATTAAAGTTTAAGTGTGGAAAAGGAATCAACCAATGAACACACCTAAATTGAATCAAGGTAATAGTGATGAAAGTAAACAAACAGGTAGACAAACAAATAAAATAAGCAAAAATAAAAAAACAAACAATGCAATAAAAACCCTACAAACATTGCCCCTAGAAAAAAAGTGACAACTTAACAAACAAACAAAATAGGGGAATAGAAGAAAAGTAAGAGGGTGACCAAGCTATCTCCATATGCACTAGACAAGTGGATGTTGCCTACATAGTTCCATGGATGTGATATCCAATAAAAAACTTTAGGCCAAATGTAGTTTTCCCAGGGAATGGGAAGAATGTGATAACTGATGAAAATAAACAAAATGGATGTGATAGAAGAAGAGGAATGGTCTTGCAAAATGATAAGTGTGTTATAGAAAAAGGCCAAAAAAGATGGGGAAACTAAATGACAAGTGATTTGCTTGTAACTTAGTAAGGGTTTCTAGAATCCTTAAGGCAAGGAAGTGGTCAATGTTTTTGTTCTTTTCTAATGATTTTTTGAAATGTTTTTGGAAGTGTTTTTGAGTGTCTCAAATCAATCAAAAATTATGAGACACTAAATGGTTCAATCTCGTAAAATGATGAGAGCATGGCTTAGGTTGCTCATAAATTGATGAGAGTGTGGCTTAAGTTGCTCATAAAATGGTGAGAGTGTTGGCTTAGGTTGCTCACAAATGGAAATAGTGTTGGGAAAAGGGTGACTGAGGTAACCTCAACAAGTATTGAGCACTACCTACATATTCCCAGAGTAAGACCTTAAGTCACTGTAGTTTTGCCCTTACAACGGAGGAACTCGACTAGTGCAGCAGTCAATTCAAACAAAACAAACATAGTTAGTATAAAGGCAAAATGTGGTATAGGAAGTGTCAAGTGGGTATGTCAAGGCTTAATGTTGCCCCTAGTTTTCCCATAGGCAGTTATAACTAGGACACAATGGTATAGATCAAAGGTACTAATTTTCCTAAAGGCAGTTATAATTAGTAGCAAGATCGATGGTAAGAAAGGAATAAAAAATGAAGGATGCAACTGCAAAAACTTTTGTCACACCATCCCAAAATATCAAACTTTATCTAAAGTTCTTGAACCAATTGATGAAAATTAATTAGGCACCTTGATGCTGAACATGCAGAACAGATGACAAAAACCAAGGTCAAACGGGCTAGGCTTTAGAACACATTGGGTTGGTACATCAAAAATGGAAAGTGGATATGGAAAAGAGGATGGATAATAATGGTATGTGTATAAATAAGAATAGTGAAAAATAATCATAACTGAAATGGTCCTTATAGATAATACACCTTAGCACTTCAAGCATAGTACCACTTGAGATGAATAATATTCATTGGATCTAGAAGTTCCTCTATATATAGTGTGACAAGCATGTATGCTCCTGATCCATAATCTACAGTGATGATGAAAGGCCCTATCCAATTGGGTTTGAATTTCCCTTTATGTTTCTTCTCGACCATGGTATTCTTTTAGTTTTGTTTAAGAACAAGATCACCAAGTTCAAATGTTCTATACTTAACACACCAATTATAGTGGCCTTTGAGTTTGTTGTTCCCAAAATTTGACACTCATTTTTTGGGACAACATATGAACTATTTTGGTCCTACAGGAAAAAATCCTCTTTTCCCTTCTCAAAAATTGTTTTGAGCATTCAAATTCTTCATTATTCAAGTTTTTTCAGCTAAGGGACTAGCAGTTTCAACTAGTTCAACGACCTTAATAGATGATCTCTCTCAAAGGAATAACTTCCCAACACTTAGGAAATTTCAAGATTGGTTCAACGCCTTGGTTCAACCAAAAATGTTCATCGGCAAGCTTAAAACAAAGGATTGAACCATTGAACCCCACTTCCAAAAGGTTCAAAGGTTCAACGGGTTCAACAAGTTCAACGACATTGGCAAGCTTAAAGAGTTAAGCGCTTTGGCAAAAGTTCAAAGTTCAACCACTTTGGCAAGTTCAACGGCTTCATAAGACTTAGCGAAAAAAAAGGGGAAGATTGAACCGTTGAACCTTGAACTAAAAAGGTTCAAAGGTTCAACGTGGTTGGTTCAAAGAGATTGGTTCAAGTGGTCGATTGAATGAGTGAAACAAAATATTGAACCATTGAACTGTTGAACCAAAGCTAGTTTAATCGGTCGGTTCAATCAAAGGTTCAAAGGAGTGCTCCAAAACCCAAAGGGCAAGTGCCCTTGTAGAGGGCAGTAAACAAAAGGTAGGTACCCTTGTGGAGGGCAAGGAACATTTGCTCAAAGATCAAAGAGAAGGCCGAAGGGGTAAAGAATTTCTTCAGACTTTTTGTTTGAATAAATTACCAAGTAAAGGAACCGAAAGAATTCCTTCAGAAATATTTTCTGTGGAAGAATTTCACAAAGGCAAATCCTTCAGACTTTTTGCCTGAAGGAATAATCAAAATCCTGACGGAAAAGTGGCTAAGGCAAGGAAATATTTCCTTCAGACAAAATGTCTGAAGGAATTCCTTCAGACATTTTGTCTGAAGGAATTGAAGAGGCAGACCTCTCGAAGGACCCTGAAGGACCCCGAAGGGTAGGTACCCTTGCGGAGGCCTCTCGGCACCTAAAAAATGGACCTTTCTCAAAGACTCGAAGGGACACCTTCCCTTCAGGGTGATCCAAAGACACTAAGCTGAAGGAATTTCAAAGCTTCAAAAGACTTAGCCAAAAGAAGACTTCAAAGAAGAAGGATTGAACTAATGAACCTTGAACCAAATGGTTCAATGGGTTCAAAAGTTCAACAAGTTCAAATAAAGTTTGAAATACTTAGCCAAAAAGAAAGGATGCTGAGAAAGAGATTGAACCATTGAACCTTGAACTAAAATGGTTCAAAGGTTCAAAGGTTCAAAGAAAGCTCCAAGTAAAAGAAGAAAGTGGAAGATTCTAGGGACCGATTCAAAGAGATGGTTCAACCAAAGAGCAAGAAAGAAATTGAACTAGGGGAGCGATGGAACCAAGGAACCATCAAATACTGCCTAAACTGTTAAACTATTGAACCAATGAACTTTCAAAGGTTCATGGTTCAATATGGTTTAAACAACCAATAACCATCGACGTCCCTGCAGACGTCAAATTTAAGGTAATGGAATATCCATTAATTTTAAAATATAGTGTGGAACTTGAACGATGGCCCAAATGACCAATTGAAGAAGATAGCTTGAGAGCTCCAATTACAACAAGAAAGAAGAGAAGGCTACAAAAGATATTGAAATATCTACGAGAGTTATTTTTGGTAAGTGAAACAATCCACCAAGTGGTCATCTGAGAACACCAAATCAAGGATGCGGCCTATTTTTCTTCCATGAAATAAAGGCAAAGGGGATAGTTACACAATCATCAAGAAAAGGACCAGATGACCTAGGCCCAAGAGAAGACATTTGAGATAAATTGACATGCCACAGTTAAGGCTGGCGCCCTGTTACAGCATGGCCCTCTTTGACAAAACTGAAAATGCATTCAAGGCATTAAATGCAACATGGGCCATTCCTTGAAACAAAGTGTCAAGTCTTTCTTGGCTGCTATATATTATAATCTCTTGTTTTATGCAAGAGGAGATCTTTTCATTATAGAAGCAAAACTTTGCCCAAATTGAAAGGTGATTACTGAGACTTTGAACTCAGATTGTTGATCATATTACTTTATTTGAATGAGAAAGCAAGTTACTTTCAAACTTTGTGCTGTTATAGCTTGTGTTACCTTAGGAAATTGTTCTTATGTTTGTTTCCTAGGAGCATTCTTGTTTATTTAATTTAACAAGTAGAACTAGTGGAAGTAATCAGGAAGGTGTCCTAAAGCCAATTGTGGAAAGACTTTGTGCTGCCATAATTGTCTTCAGTGTGTTTGTCTATTTTCTATTTTTGTGTAAAGGACCTTGGGACAACTTTGTGCCCTCATTGTCCTTCATATTTCACTCTTTGGGAAGTTGAGGTGGATACTTTGTGTTGCACCTCATTCTACTAGTTATTGTGCCCTTGTTACCTATTGGTTACCCACCAGAAAGAGCTCCTACGCCCTGCTGCAAGACCACTTTTGAAAGAAGAGAAGTGCCTTCAGTATTATCACCAAGATTTTTCCTTTGTCTGTGAACATCATCTTTGAAAAAAGAGAGATGGATGGTGGTCCTACCCTTGAATGTTATTTTATGCTTATATATATATAGTATGTAGCTCCTCATATTTATAGGGAACCTCCCCTTGATGAGAGGAGATATTTGTCCACCTCTGATGTGGTAAACTAACACATTTGTCTGACCAATCTCCCTATGCTATGGTTTAAGAGACCTATTTTTCTCATCAGTTAGCTGGTGATAAAATATTCACCCAATAGTTTTTGGCAACTCCATTGGGGATAAAGCGCACAGTTTGAAGCCTCAAGCTTCAAGCTGAAGCAGGGCCAGTTCTTTCCCATTTTTATTCTACAATCTAGCAACTCCACACTATACTAGAAGCCAGAGAGCCTAAGGTGTTGTCGACCCCATTTTGGAGTTGGTGCAGTAGGGTAATTTCAATTTTTTCCCTCTCCATCTTCAAGTTCAATGATCCAGGAGTGTTCCTCCTACCCATACCAGGTCACCAACACAAGGCAAAGCTTTTTTTTCTACTATTAGCAGAGCTTTGCCTATAAATACTCCACCCAAATTTGTTAACCCCATTTTCCATAATCAAATCATGGCAGTTCAAGGCCCTTGGGGTAACTCTTTTGGCCCACTCAATTTAACTCCACCTCTACATGAGCTACCACATAGTTTAAGGAAGAATTTCCCCAAATTCTTTAGTGATGGGAGAGTTCATCCTAATGAGCATATTACAGCCTTCAACATAGCCTATGGCGTGAGAGGTGTGGAATATGAAAACGTAGCAATTAGGCTATTTGTGGAAACACTACAAGGCACTGTTGTAGACTGGTTCTACCATCTGTAGGCTCAGTCAATGACTGACTGGGACACTCTTAAAGCCAAATTTGAAGCAAAGTTCAAGCCTACAGAAGATGTGCATGCCTTTCTAGCCCAGTTCACATAGATGAAGAAGGAACCTCATGAACCTATGATGGACTTCATCACCAAGTTTGAAAAGTTGAGAAACAAGATTCCTATAATTGCTCAGCTAACAACTGAGAACCTTAAATGCTTTTTCATCAACTCACAGCTGCCTGAAGTGAGTTTTTTGTTGAGATATGCTAGCCACATAGACCTTGCTGCTACTCAGGATTTGGCCACTAATGTGGAAGATGACCTTATCTTGGTAGGAAAGATAAGGAGAGATCATAACAGAGGTAAATCCTCTTCATCTTCTGAGTATCCATCTATAGGCACCACTGATCTAATGGTGTAGAAGCTGACAAATGAGTTTCTTACTCTTAGAAAGCAAATGGTGCAAGGGATGTCATGTACCCCCTCATATAAAGATGTACCAAGGAGGGCATTCCCCAATCAATCATACCAAGGTAATGCTACTAGGAATCAAGGGAAAACAAATCATCTTCCTCCCCCATGGGGGAACCTTGCAATTGAAACACCTCTAACCAATTCAGTAGTTGGATATCTTGAAGTAGAATTATATTTCTCCTTCTAGTCTGAGTTGAACCTAGAAGATGATGCTAATCTCTTCACTGAGGGAAGAAGAAGAATTAGCTAGTGACTCCAACATTAGTTTCCTGAATTACCAGGATGAACTCAGAAGTGAATGTAAAGCAGTTGAGGGATCATACGCTATGTTCACCTGGTCCAAGAATCAGTTAGCCCAGCAAGCTGATAAAGAAAAAATAGAGTAACCTCAACCAACAATTTCAATTGCTAAGCGGGGAACCACTCTGCCTTTCTAGCCCAAAGACCCAGTGATTGTAAGAAAGGTAAGTGCATCAAATATCCCTACACCTTCTAATTCAAATTTGCAAATCATTCTTCCCCCCTAGAAACTAGAAGGATGAACTCCCATCCTCTGTACCTAGTTCATTTCAAACATTTTACATAATCAACCATATAAAGAAAACCAAAATTCAAATGTCTAAATTTGAATTCATGCAATCCAACCCTGAGCAGTTAGATAAGTTAGTTCAATGTGTAAAGAACCAAGCCATTCATGTAGGACAAGAAATTTTGAAGGTAACTCGTGATCCCCCCAAGAACACATCCACCAAGAATAACCTTGTCATTACTCCACCTGCTACTCCCAGGAGGACTGAACCATTTTATGTCTCTCTACTAATAAACGGTCATCAGCTGAATAATTACATCATAGACTTAGGTGTGTCTAACAATGTCATGCCTACCAAAGTAGCTAAATCCCTTGGTCTCACATTGACCAAGACATTTGGGAGATGTTTCTCCATGGAGAACAAACAAGTGCCACTATTGGGACAAATCAAGGATGCCCAATTTGCATTTGTGACATTTCTAGACAAGAGAATCAAGATGACTGTCTTGGTGGCCAACATCCCAGCATCATACGACATCCTTCTTGGGCAAAATTTCTACAAGGATGTTGGTGGAAAACTAAGCATGGACCTATCTGAGGTAAGGATCCTAGTCAAAAATGTTATGAAGATATTTCTCCCTAAAAAGAAAGCAAAATATGTGGTCACTCAAACATCAATGCCTGAAGTTCAAATTCCGTTTGAGTCTTCAGGCATAAGTAATTACTTTTTATCCACGAAAGAAGTTCATGAGGTGTCTGATGAAGCTCTTGAAGGTGACAATCTGAAAATTGGTTTAGATGGAACAACAGAAGGATTGGTGGAGCATAGTGCGAGTATAGAAGAATCTTCCCCTCCAAATGAAGAAGAATCTAAGGAAAAATTAGTGTTTAATGAGGTATGGATTCTAGAATTCGATGGCAGTTGATCCTCTATAGGTTCAGGAGCTGAGATTGTGTTGATATTTCCTCAAGGAGATATTTTTCCTTCTTCATAAAAATTATAGTTTAGCAACATCAACAACACAGCTGAGTACAAATATCTATTATTTGGATTGAAGGCTACTCGAGATAAAGGTATCAAACTCCTTCATGCTAAAGGAGATGTTGAACTGGTGGTTTGTCAGGTAAGGAACATGTATCAAACCAAAAATGAGAGATTGCACCACTACCGCAATCTAGCCTGGGATCAAATTGAAAGATTTGATGCTTTCTACATCTATACCATACCCAAAGAATTCAATGACCGAGCTGATGCACTGGCTATTTCAACAACTCTCTTGGTTCCTCACCTTGATTTTAAGGGAGATATGTACACTATTAAACAAGACTTTTGACCAAGTGTCCCTGACAATGTCAATCATTGGCAAGTGTTCAATGGTGACAACCAAATCATTGCCTTCTTGGAGCAAAAATATAGCTTTCAATAGCTTCATTTCAAAGGCAGTGAGCCTCTACAACTTGAATCAACCCCTGAATCAAGTTCAAACATAGGTGAAGAATTCCTACAGCTAAAAGGGAATAAAATTTCCAAAGGATTGGTTTCCCTTGAGAAGTTGTTTGACAAACATGACAGGTTCATCAAATAAAAACAAATGGATTCAAGCTCCTCCTAGGAGTTTGATCAAGTAAATCGGGGTACCAAAAAAAATCCCAAGATGGTGAACATTGGGAAGTGCTACACTCAGGAAGAGAAGTTCAAGTTCACTGCTCTGCTCAGCCAGTACGTGGATGTCCTAGCATATTCTTATGATGATTTGAAGTCGCTCAGGCCTAAAGAAATTTGCCATGAAATCCCTCTCAAGAGTGACTCAGTGCTTTACAAGAAAAAATCCAGGTAGTACAATCTGAAGATATCAAGTACTCTTCTATCTAAAATATAGAAAATGTTGAATGCTAGAATAATTTTTCCAATCCATCATTCCACATGGATTGCCAACATAGTACCTATGAGGAAGAATAATGGAGAAATTTGCCTCTATGTGGACTTCAAAAATTTAAATCAGTCATCCTTAAAGGATAACTATCCTCTACCCATCATGGATCAAGTCTTTCAAATAGTGACTGGTTCAGATATTTTATCAATGCTAGACGACTTCTTAGGATACAATCAAGTTGAAGTTGGTGAAGCAGACCAACATAAGACTACCTTCACCATGCCTTGAGGCATCTTTGCATACTAAAGAATGAATTTTGGCCTGATAAATGCTGGCACCACTTTCCAAATAGAAATGGACCTTCCTTTCAAAGATGAAATGGGTAAGTTCATTATAGTGTACCTAGATGATTTAACCATCTTTTCCAAGCATCACCCTGACCATGTTCACCATTTGAAACAAGTGCTCGAACGCTGCCCCTAGAATGGCATTTCTTTAAATCCTAAGAAGTCTATTTTTGGAGTAATAGAGGGGAAACTTCTTGGACACATTGTATCTCGAGAAGGCATAAAGATTGACTCAGACAGAGTCAAGTCCATCCAAGAACTTACTCTGCCCACAAGTAAGACTGTAGTTCACTCTTTCTTTAGAAAGGTGAATTTTTTACGAAGGTTCATCCCTGAGTTCACTGAGAAGACTCGCCACATTGTTAACATGATGAAGGAAAAATCAACTTTCAGCTGGACTAAAGAAGGCAAATTGTCATTTCAAGATATTAAGACAACTATTGCCCATGCCCCAATTTTGATTTGTCTAGATTATACCAAGGATTTCACAATGTATAGTTATGCTTCTGAACACACACTTTCAGCAATTTTGGTTCAACAGAACCAAGAAGATGTGTAATCTCTTATTTCTTTCATGAGTTATGAGCTGAAGTATTCAAACCTGGAGAACCATGCTTATGCAGTGGTAAAAGTAGTGAAGTATTTCCACTTTTACATCCTGAATTCACACACTACTACCCTGATTCCTAACACCATAGTCAAATCCATATTAACTCAACATGAGTTTGGAACGAAAAGAGGTAATTGGATTACTAAAATCTAGGAGTTTGATCTAGCCATCAAACCAACAAAGCTATTGTGGGGAAGGGGCCTATGCCAATTGATAGCTGACAACAGACCAGAAGAAATAGAGCATGGAGAAGAAGAAATTGAAGACACACCAACAGTCCTCTTTGTCTTCACCACGAATGAGTGGTATTCAAGTATTGTTCATTTTCTTACTTACGGTGAGTGTCTTGCCCACCCGTCTCGTAAAGAAAGGAGCATTATTAAATTGAAAGCTACCAATTTTGCCCTCTAGGACAACGGCCTATATAAAAGGAGCCTTGATGGAGTGTTCTTTTGCTACATGGACAAAGAGTAGCAGAGACAACTTTTGAAGTCCTTCTATAATCTAGCCAATGGAGGACATTTTTCTACTCTTGTAACTGCCCATAAGATTCTGTGAGCCAGGTATTACTAGCCTACCTTGTTTTAGGATGCATATAAATGGGTACAAAGATGTGAACTATGCCAACAGTTCATTAGAAGACCCAAGTTAGCTGCTCTACCTCTCAAACCAGTGGTCATAGAAGAGCCATTTCAGTAATGGGGAATCAATTTTATTGGTGATATAAACCCATCTTCAAGTGCTAGACATGATTATGTCCTCACAGCCATAGATTACTTCACCAAGTGGGTGGAAGCTATTCCAACCAAGCATGCTACTTCAGAAGTAGTGTGCAATTTCCTCAAGGAAAACATCATTTCCAAGTTTGGGGTCCCAACCAAGATTGTCACAGACAATGCAGCTTGTTTCTCTTCGCAGGAGATTACTCAGTTCTATTTTTACTATGGGATTACCCTCTCCTACCCTTCTGATTATTTTCCACAAGGGAATGGCCAAGCTGAATCAAGCAATAAGAACCTGGTGACTATCATCAAGAAGCTGGTAGATGACAACCAACGAACATGGCATAAAGCATTGGTTGATGCTTTATGGACAAATAGAAATACACCCAAGAGGGCAATTGGTATGTCACCTTTCCAACTTCTTTATGGTCTCAATGCTGAAATACCAATCACCCTAGAATTGCCAGCATTGAAATTGGCTAAGACAGTCAAATATCAGACATATGAAAGCTCCATCGACAAGAGGATCATGTGCTTGACTGAGCTGGATGAGCAGCGAACCATGGTGGTGGACCGAATTTTTGTGCATCAAAGTCTAGTGAAGAGGCTCTTCGACCAGAAAGCAAGAAACCATGATTTCTAGATTGGAGATCAAGTCCTATTGTGGGACAAGAGAAGAGAACCAAAGGGAATGCATGAAAATTTTGACTTCCTTTGGAGGGGCCCTTTTACTATCCATCAGCTCAATGGTGAAAATAATTTCCTATTGAGGTATCAAGATGGCACGCCCTTTTCTCTGCCTCACAATGGGAAACATTTGAAGCACTTCAATTCTTGAAGTATCAGATAAGATCATTTGTATATATGTATATTTGTATAGTCTTTAGTTCTATTTTATGCTTTTCATTTTCATTTTTGGCACCTTTTTTTTTGGGTGGCATGACTCTGTAGCCCAATGGCATACTCAAAGGCACTATAGATTTTGGTTTCTACTCCCCTCAATTGTTCCAAGTTTTCAACTAAAGAAAGTTCCCTAACTGGAGCCAGTTGTTGTTCCCAAAATCTGCCACTCATTTTTTAGGACAACATATGAACTATTTTGGTCTTGCAAGACAAAATATTCTTTTCTCTTTTCAAAAATTATTCTGAGCATTCAAATTCTTAATTATTCAAGTTTTTTTAGCTAAGGGACTAGCAAATTCAACAGGTTCAATGACCTTGACAGACGATCTCTCTCAAAGGAATAACTTCCCAACACTTAGGCAATTTCAAGATTGGTTCAACGCCTCAGTTCAACCAAAAATATTCATCAGCAAGCTTCAAATAAAGGATTGAACCATTGAACCATGGAACCCTACTTCCAAAGGTTCAAAAGTTCAATGAGTTTAATAGGTTCAACAACATCAACAAGCTTAAAGATTTAAGCACTTTGACAAAAGTTCAAAGTTCAATTGCTTCGACAAGTTCAACGGCTTCATAAGACTTAGTGAAAAAAAAGGGAAGATTGAACCATTGAACCATTGAACCTTGAACCAAAAAGGTTTAAAGGTTCAAAGGTTCAATGTGGTTGGTTTAAAGAGATTGGTTCAAGCAGTTGATTGAATGAGCGAAACAAAAGATTGAACCATTGAACTATTGAACCAAAGTTGGTTCAATCGATCGGTTCAATCAAAGGTTCAAAGGAGTGCCCCAAAACCCAAAGGGCAAGTGCCCTTGTGGAGGACAGTGAATAAAAGGTAGGTACCCTTGCGGAGGGTAGGGAACATTTGCTCAAAGATCAAAGAGAAGGCCGAAGGGGTAAAGAATTTCTTCAGACTTTTTGTCCAAAGAAATTACCAAGTAAAGGAACTAAAAGAATTCCTTCGAAAAGATTTTCCACGGAAGAATTTCACAAAGGCAAATCCTTCAGACAAATTGTCTGAAGGAATTCCTTCAGACTTTTTGCCCAAAGGAATAATCAAAAGCCCAGTGGAAAAGCGGCTAAGGCAAGGAAAGATTTCCTTCAGATAAAATGTCTGAAGGAATTCCTTCGAACATTTTGTCTGAAGGAATTGAAGAGGCAGACCGCCCGAAGGACCCCGAAGGGTAGGTATCCTTGCAGGGGGCTCTCGGCACCTAGAAAATGGACCTTTCTCAAAGACCTAAAGGGACACCTTCCTTTCGGGGTAATCTAAAGACACTAAGTTGAAGGAATTTCAAGGCTTCAAAAGACTTAGCCAAAAGAAGACTTCAAAGAAGAAGGATTGAACTAATGAACCTTGAACCAAATGGTTCAATGGGTTTAAGGGTTCAAAGGTTCAACAAGGTCAAATAAAGTTCAAAAGACTTAGCCAAAATAAAAGATGCTAAGAAAGAGGTTGAACTGTTGAACCTTGAACCAAAATGGTTCAAAGGTTCAAAAGTTCAAAGAAATCTCCAAGCAAAGGAAGAAAGTGAAAGATTCTAGAGACCGATTCAAAGAGATGGTTCAACCAAAGAGCAAGAAAGAAATTGAACTAGGGGAGCGATGGAACCAAGGAACCATCAAATACTGCCTAAACTGTTAAACTATTGAACCAATGAACTTTCAAAGGTTCATGGTTCAATATGGTTCAAACAACCAATAACCATTGACGTCCCTGCAGACGTCAAATTTAAGGTAATGGAATATCCATTAATTTTAAAATATAGTGTGGAACTTGAACGATGGCCCAAATGACCAATTGAAGAAGATAGCTTGAGAGCTCCAATTACAACAAGAAAGAAGAGAAGGCTACAAAAGATATTGAAATATCTACGAGAGTTATTTTTGGTAGGTGAAACAGTCCACCAAGTGGTCATCTGAGAACACCAAATCAAGGATGCGGCCTATTTTTCTTCCATGAAATAAAGGCAAAGGGGATAGTTGCACAGACATCAGGAAAAGGACCAGATGACCCAGGCCTAGGAGAAGACATTTGAGATAAATTGACATGCCACAGTTAAGGCTGGCACCCTGTTACAGCATGGCCCTCTTTGACAAAACTAAAAATGCATTCAAGGCATTAAATGCAACATGGGCCATTCCTTGAAACAAAGTGTCAAGTCTTTCTTGGCTGCTATATATTATAATCTCTTTTTTTATGCAAGAGGAGATTTTTTCATTATAGAAGCAAAACTTTGCCCAAATTGAAAGGTGATTACTGAGACTTTGAGCTCAGATTGTTGATCATATTACTTATTCTGAATGAGAAAGTAAGTTACTTTTAGACCTTGTGTTGTTATAGCTTGTGTTACCTTAGGAAATTGTTCTTATGTCTGTTTCCTAGGAGCATTCTTGTTTATTTAATTTAACAAGCAGAACTAGTGGAAGTAATCAGGAAGGTGTCCTGAAGCCAATTGTGGAAAGACTTTGTGATGTCACAATTGTCTTCAGTGTGTTTATCTATTTTTTGTTTTTATGTAAAGGACCTTGAGATGACTTTGTGCCCTCATTGTCCTTCATATTTCACTCTTTGGGTAGTTGAGGTGGAGACTTTGTGTTGCACCTCATTCGGCTGGTTATTGTGCCCTTGTTACCTGTTGGTTACCCACCAGAAAGAGCTCTTGTGCCCTATTGCAAGACCACTTTTGAAAGAAGAGAAGTGCCTTCAGTATTATCACCAGGATTTCTCCTTTGTTTGTGAACATCATCTTTGAAAAAAGAGAGATGGATGGTGTAGTCCTACCCTGAGTGTTATTTTTTGCTTATATATATAGTATATAGCTCCTCATATTTATAGGGAACCTCCCCTTGATGAGAGGAGAGATTTTTCCACCTTTGATGTGGTAAACTTGCACATTTGGCTGACCAATCTCCCTATGCTATGGTTCAATAGACCTATTTTTCTCATCAATTAGCTGGTGAAAAAATATTTACCTAACAGAGTTGATTTTGATATGCTTAAAGATTGTTGAGCATGGACATATATTTATCATCCAGTAGGTCTAGCTCTTAGAGGTGAGCTACTTAATAGTCATGATCATCCATGACATGCTTAAAAAAATATGGGTAGTGAAGGAAATTATACCTCAATGGGAAGGATGGCTTTAGTACCATAAACAAGTGAGTATGGTGTGGCTCCTGTGGGGGTATGATGATTGGTATGGTATGCCCAAACGGTAGGGAATATCTGGAGGTGCCAATCACAATTAGCATCATTGACAATGTTTTTGAGAATGTTGATAATGGTTTTTATGGAAGCCTCAACTTGGTCATTACCTTGAGGGTAATATGTTGTAGAAAAGTGTTATGTGATGTTGTATTTAGTACATAACTGGTCTATATCTTTATTCTTGAATGATCCTCCATTATCAAATATAATGTCAGAGGGAATATTTTAGTGGCATATGAGGTGGTTGAAGATGAATTTGGAAATTTGCTTTCTAGTCATACAAGTGAGGGGTATAGCTTCAACCCACTTAGTGAAATATTTAATGGTGGTAAGGATATGTTTATGGCTGTCAGATGAAGTGGGGTTAATATTTCAAATGAGGTCAAGTCCCCATGTATAAAATGGCCATGGTGTCAACATCAATTTCAGAGTTTTTGCTAGGGCATGAATTAGATTAGCATGCCATTGACATTTATCATACTTATTTACATATTCAGTTATCATCTGCATCCATTATGGGCCAATAGTAACTAGTACGCAAGAGATTTTTGGATAGGACTGCCCTACTAGAATGGGTTCCACATACTCTATGAACTTCTCTTAATGTTAATGTAGACTCTGCTAAAGTTAAACAATGAAGCATAATTCCATCAAAACTATGAAAGTAAAGGGTGGATCCAAATAAAGTATAACAAGTGGAATGATGAATGAAGGCTTTGGTTTGTTTTTGAGATAGGTTAGGTGGTAGAATTTGGTCATGAAGGTAGTTGTAAAGTTTTGAGTACCAGATAGAATTAGGACTAATAATATCAAAAGTCATGGTAATTATTGACAGTTCATGAGCTAGTGTTGATAAATTCTCGACAAGGAACTGATACTCTCTAGCTTTATCTATTTGTCTAATCAGAGAATGAATAATAGCCATGGCATTTGTAGTTTTTTTACTATCCCTAGGTATATGCTCAAACTAAATGTTGGCAATTTATTGCTTAAGAGTATCGACCATGTCTTTATATGGAACTAGCTTGTCATCTTTGGTCTAAAAATAGTTTATAACCTGATTAATGATTAATTGAGAATCACCATAAACTTGTAAATGAGATATATTCCACTATATTGCTTGTCAAAGTCCCACAATAAGTACTTCATACTCAACCATGTTGTTTGTACAAGAAAATCTGATTATGAAGGATTTAGGGATTAGATCTCATGTGGTGTAATAAATAATAGGCCTATCCCCGATCCATGTGTAGTGAATGAACCATCAAAGTATATCTTCTAGGTCTATTACTTAAGGGGTGTGTCAATGATGGTCATTATGTATTCATCAGGAAATTGAAATGTGAGTGGTTGGGCATCTGTGAGAGGTGCTTCAACAAGTTGATCTATAAGAACTTGTCCCTTGATTGCCTTCTAATTGACATACTCTATGTCAAACTTACTAAGAAGCATGATCCATTTAGCCATTCTACCTTGTAAAGCTATTTTGGATAGTAGATACTTGCGTGGATCTACCTTTGAAATGACCATGGTTTTATTATTCAACATATAATGATGTAGTTTCTGAGCTTTGAAGACCATGGATAGACAAGCTTTTTCAACAGGTGCATAGTTATGTTCATGTGTAACCAAGGTATTACTTAGGTAGTATACAACATGCTCTTTTCCATTATCATCATGTTAATCCAAGAGTGCCCCTAGGGCATGGTCAATAGTTGATAAGTATAATAAAAATGGCTTTCCTAGCATAGGAGGTAATAAAATAGGTGGATTGACAAGATAGTCTTTAAGCTATTGAAAATTGCTTGGTAGTGATCATCCCAGTGAAATGTAACTTCTTTCTTCAAAAGGTGTGTAAATAGATGGCACTTGTCTACTAACTGAGATATGAAGTGTCAATTGACTAGATTTTACCTTGTAAACTATGAAGTTGCTTTAAATTGGTTGGTGGTGGCATCTCGATTATAGCATGGACTTTGGTTGGATTGACTTCAATACCTATATGAGATATGATGAAGCCAAGTAATTTTCCTAAAGTTACACTGAACACACATTTCTTCGGATTGAGTCTAACTTTTTAATCTTATAGTCTTTCAAATATCTTATGCAACACTGCTAAATGGTTGGCTCTGGTCTTGGATTTTCCTAATATGTCATTGACATAGTCTTCAATAATATCATGCATCATATCATGGAATATGATAGTCATGGATTTTTGATATGTAGTTCCTACATTCTTGAGGACAAATGGCATCACCTGATAGCAAAATGTTCCCCATGGAGTGGTGAACACTATTTTATGCTGATCTTCTGGTGCTATTCTGATTTGATTATATCTTAAAAACCCATCCATGAGTGAAAGAATTTCATAACCTATCATGGATTCAATGATCATATCGATATTAGGTAATAGAAAATCATCTTTAGGACAAGCTTTGTTGATGTCTTGGAAATCAGTACAAATTTGGATTCCTTCAGGATTTTTTCTAATAGGTACAACATTAGAGATCCATTCAAAGTAGTCAATAGATCAGATACATCTTGCTTCTAACAGTTTTTCTAATTATTTCTTTACTAATACAATAATGTGAGGATGCATCTTACGTATCTTTTAATTTTATTGGTTTGGCATCAAGATTAACCACAAGGTGGTGTAAAACCAAGGTGGGGTTTAAACCTGGCATGTCAATATAGGCCCATGCAAAAATATCCACAAACTCTCTCAATAGAGCTGCCAATACATCATGTTCCTTCTTAGTGAGAGATGCTCCTAATTTTATCCATTTCAAGTCTGATGGAGTTTTGATATTTACCTCTATTGTATCTTCAACTAGAAGGGTCAAACCATCTTCTAAGATAGTAGGTAGTGACTTGAACTGTTGGAGTATGTCAGGGTCATCTTTTAGGACTTGCTCTTCAACTTCTCCTAAGCATGATAAATCTAAATTCCCTAATGGGAGATCTAGCCAGGTGATAAAAATAGTTAGAAATTCTTGAAGTATTTGATCAAATGCTTGTTATTTATCAAAACTAAACTCAGAACCATAGACAAGTTCATCATTGGTGGTCTCCTAATCTAAATTCAAAGAAGAATGAATACACCTGTCTAATGGCACCTGAGACAGGTTTTCACCACTAGACTAGCCTTTATATTTACTTTTTCTCTGGTTAAAAGGTTCCTCAAAGAGGTTTTCACTTTGGAACCTCAATTTTTTAATTATTTGTTTTTAGCTAAGGGTGTTCACCCACTCTCCAAAATAGGCTGTAGGATCTAATGTGATTAAGAATCCTGATTTGTGATCTCCCAACGGAACGTTGTCTTTAAGGCATAAGAAATCACAAAATGCCTCATCATTCTATAGATCATCAATTATAGACTAGATTCTTGTTGGTCCCAATCTATCAATTGGGGATAATATAATGGCAATATATTGTGATGAATGGTAAAGGTAAGGGTACATTTGGCATTGTTATCAAATAGGTTGGTTTTAGCTAGGTTATCAAAGGTAAGGCTATGAATTGACTCTACTTCATTTTCGACATCATCATCACTAGTCACTGGTGAAGGAGTTTGAATAAGATATGTGGGGTCACCCCTAGGAAGTTTAAATCCAAGTCTATAAGGTCTTTCATACTTAGTCACAAAAATTGGCTCAATGGTTCCTTGTTGATTCAGTCTAAGGCCTTTTCCTTCATAATTATGACGTTCCATGATCCTATTAAGATACTTTGCATTTTTATAATAATCATCTTGGTTGTCATTTTATAACCATTATTCTTCTCCTTCAAGAGGGTCATGTTCTAGGCCTGATGTGGGTACAAATGTGACAGGTCCCTTAGCTTTATTCTTTTGTTGCCAATGCATATATGGGATGACTTTAAGTCACCCAAAGTTTTTTGGATTCTAAGGAAGATTGGCAATATTAAATGTATCATGAGTCACATGCTCTCCCAGTCTATTATCTAAAATGGTGAAATGATTAGAAGCTTCAAGAGGAGGCATGTGGGAAAGGGAATCCAAGGTATTAGGATCTATGTAATTATATGGTGAAGGATCAATAAGTATAGCCTTTCCTTTATCCTACTTAGAACTTGGATTCATGTTCTACTGATAATTATAGCTTTGATTTTTGGCCTCAAGATGCTTGAAGTGTTCATATGGGTGTAAATCTCTTAAAATATTCACCTCCATCCCTGAGTGGGAAAACTTGATATATTGGTGCAGTGTTGATGAGATTGCATGAATTTCATGTAACCAAGGCCTACATAGAAGCATGTTGTATGATAACTCAAGATCCAACACATGATAAAGTGTATCATGGGTCAAAGGCCCAATGGTAACTGGTAAACTAATGGTGCCTTATGACTCTCTTTCCTGATTATCATAGGCTTTGATAGTTATTGTTTCTAGCTAGATATCTATCATTGTGTACCCAAGAAGCTTGATGAGCTTTAGAGACACTATGTTGAGGCTAGATCCATTGTCTATAAGGACATGTTTCACTTTATGCCATTTGATACAAACCTCAATGTATAATGGGTTATTATGGAGTGGGCCAAGGGTAGACATATCGCTTTGGTTGAATGTGACTTGTTGCGCTGGAGCTAGGTGTCCAACCAAAGCTTGAAATTTATTAGGGGATATGTCACTAGCAATAGTGGATTGGGTCAAAAAATCATTCAAGATGTTCTTATGGATTATTGACATCCATAGAAAATATAAAACATAAATTTATGCTAGTGTCTTTTATAATTGTTCCATAATATCAAACTTCTTGTCTTGGTCAGTAATGAATGGTTTATTCTAAGGTTGAATGGTTGGCTGGATGAGAAGAAAAGTGGTGGATGGTTGTGGGCTTGGGATAGTAATATTCGGCCTTCAAGTTGTGATTGCACAATCAAGATTAAATACTAGACCATTATTGCTAATCGATGCTAGGAATGGCGTGAGACTAGACAATACAAGTCTTGATTGTCAGTGCACTTGTATGTGGTCATGTGGCAATGACAATTTGTCATTATAAGATCCAAAAGGGGAAGTCCTGGTTTAGTGGTTTGCTTGTATTCACTCCCATGTTAAAGAAGGATTATCCATGTGATTTGGCTAAATATTATTATTTAGCAATGGTCTAGGCTAATTAGTGTTCGGTCTGGAATTAATGGAGATGGTATTAACGCTACCCCCTGTAATATGACCTACAACCTTATTGTAGTCATGTGCAATTGCATGGTAGGTTTATCGGTTGTTACCATTCTAACATTGGTTTTGTCCATTATTCTATCATTGTGGGTTTTGCTACTGATTTTATTGGTTCTGCTAGTTCAGCCTTTGATTTTGATATTATTGATTTTACTGCTACACTGATCATTGTTGTTGTTGTTGATCGTTCTACTATTTTTGATTGTTATGTCAAGGAAAAGGGTTTTGATAGATCCCAATGGATTTATTGGAAGTGGAAGCACCATTATCTAATTTCATCTCCCCATTCTCCAACATATTCTTGATTTAGACACATCTTCGTAGATTATGCCTATTGACTCGATGATAGTCACATAATTCATTTTCATGGTACCAATCAGGATAAAGAATGCCTTACGAGTAATGTTTTGGTATGGTCCAACTAATTAGATTAGTGGTAGCAAGCTTATGAAATCTAGACTTAATAGGTTCTCCTAGGTCATTAAAGACACAACGTGTAGTGACAGTTCTTCTAGGAGGAGGGGTTTGCAATGGTAAAGACTACTGTATTTGTTGTGCAGGTCTTGGTTGTTACAATCATGGCATTGGTTGGAAAGATTGTTGGGTATGAGTAAGCTAAAAATGTGGTATGGATGAGGTTTGCATAATTTTCACATGACAATATTTGGTTACTCCATTTCCCACAACATTCTTATTTCGATTGAATTACTTTGATCTTTCTTGATTATTGGTTTGTACCAGTTGTGATGCTTGTGTTTGATTGGGGTGTTAGTCATTTCTCTGATTGGTACCTTGATTTTGATTATTTGAATTGATCTTGATGACTCCCTTATTTATGAGTGCCCTCTCAATCAACAAACCTTTATCAATGATCTCTTTGAATGTATGTGCAAATTGCAGTTCTAGATGATAGGCTATCTCACTATGCAAATTTTTAGTAAACACAACAAATAATTATTTATCTAGTAAACTATGGATGAAATGACTTGAAAGGGCTCTCCATCACTGTAAATAACTTGAAAAACTCTCCCTATCTTTCTACTTTGCTTGTGTCAGGTCTACTAATGAAATCTCATGCTTGAGATTATAGGAAAAGTGCTACACAAATTTATCAGAAAGATCATCAAAGTCCATTACTAAATTCTTGGGAAACTTTGAAAATCACTCAGGCTTGTCCAGCCAAGCTCCTTGAAAACAACATCAAAAGGTATGTGTTGTTATATGCCATTGGTTGACATACGATAAAGAATTTGGTCAAATGAGCCTTAAGATCACCTTTCCCTTTGTATGAATTTCGGTGGTTCATATCTTGGAGGAAATGGTATCTTCAAATACTCCATGTTGAATGGATAGGAACATACATCATCCAATTTTAACTTTTTAGTTTGCTTCCCCACCTGAATAGGAGCAATTGCATCCTTCATTTGTTGCAATTCTTGGGAGAGGAAACTGGAAGGGATATTGGTTTGAGGGAGAATGTTGGTTTGGGTAAATGGTTGAGAGGTCACAAGTGGAACACTTTGACTAGGGTATGATGGAGATACCTATTGGGGTATATTGGTTTGATTAGGAAATAGACCAGGAATACACATACGTGGATTGGGATGTACTTGAAATTGCACATTTGGCTACATGATATTCTAGTTTGGGTTGGCAATAAAGGTTTGACCTGGAAGATTTTGTGGTTGGGATGGTGGGATATAACTATACTATGCCTATTGTGGTTAAAAAGGGACATGCGATTGACTAATCAAACCTTAATGTTGAGAAGGAACTTGTAGACCAAGACCCTATCTCTGGATTTGTATAACATTTTGAACCAATGGTTGTCTAGTAGGTACCTGAGAAACATGGGGACCTCCTTGTGAGGAAGTGAAAGTATGTTTCAGATTCAACATCTATCATTGACCAATATTTGTACATTGTTGACTAGTCATTGCTTGGTTTTGAATTGGCATATTAGTCTACGATTGAAGAAGTATGTTTGTCATTACCTGGTGAGGTGGAATATTAGTTTCCCCTGATTGAGGTGGAAATGTATTCATCCTTTGTTGTGTTGATACACTAGACTATGTCTGATGTTGTGGAATAATACTTGCTACCTGTTGAGGAGGAGTAGGATTCATCACATTATATCTTTGAGGTGTGATATTGGTCATTGTTTGATTACCTAACCCCATGGGTTATACAGGTGAGGAAGTAGTTGGTTGAGGTTGGGGTGAAAAAACTCCTATCCCTTGGTATGATGACCTATTCATAAGATTAACTATAGACACATTTTTTTGGCTAGTTGTTTCCATATTAGTACCACTTTGATTGGGATTGGACGTTTTTTGCACATTATCTACTACATTTGGCTCACTATTTAGTGTAGAGGCTTAAGACTCTTCTTCAATAATGGGCATATGCATCAAGTTATCTATTGAAGTAGTTTGTATAAATGGGTCGAAACTTATATTTTCTTGTCCAGTTAACTCTATCATCACTCCTATTAAAGGAACTAGGTCAATGAGAGGCTTATTTACTATGTTCATCTGATTGAAATCATGTGCTAGATTTAGATATATTTGATATGATATCTGCATTTGGTTAAAGTGATCTTCCATGATGTTTTTGCTTTGATCAGATATATTAGGATTTTGGTACGTTGTTTGGACTAGAGTCATAGGATTTCTAGAAGAAGCCTGTTGATCGTACATGATATTGTGGGGCACTCTTACTAGACTTGGTAAATTTTCATGAGGGAAGTCTACTAGAAACTTTGCCCCTACCTCTATGGCTCTAACTAAAATCTTGTCTTTGTTCTTTAATAAATGTTGCTCAAACAAAAATGGATCATATGTGGAAGCCATATTAGTAGTATACAACTATTGAAGTACTGGCTCATCCACTGTAGGTACTATATCTAAGTATTGCATGGTTTGTTCTTGGTCTTATTTTGTGTAAGGTGGTGTGTTAACTAGATAGTTAGCCAATGGATCTTAGCTTTGTGCCCCTGATTGAGTATTATAAGAGGAATAAGAATCCATCTCATAAGCAATGTTATCTGCATATGGGTCTTGCACCATTTCTTCCTATGCAACTACATTACTAATCCTTGGATTGTACATGAATCCACTACTAGTGTATGAATACATGTTGGGATCCATAGTCAATGCTTTATGATAAAAGGTCAAAGATTTCTACAAACTCTAAAAAGGACAAAATCTAAAACAAATGATGCCTTCCACTTGGTATAGATTTGTAAAAAGGATCAAAAGGTTTATGCAAATATTTGTGAGGAAACAAGCTAGCATGAAGTATCTAAAATTTCACCGTTCACACGAAGGTAAGCAAGTAAATGAACTGAAAAATAAAAACACCAAACTCTAAGTTCAAAGTGTTTCAAATCAATCTAATCTAAGAATTTAAAAGTTTATAGGTATTTTAGCCAAATGCGGCGTCAAAAGCTAGGCTCAAACAAGGCATGTGCTAGGACTCTTGGCCAAATGGCGTCAAAAACTAGACTTTAAAAATAGATAATTTTTTTAATCTAACGGATTTGAAACACTTATAATAAACACTAGGCATTCGATTCTTGGACATGAACTTGGTCAATGAGGTATAAGGTATGAAACAAAAATCACTTTAACCATAGTTTATTTTCTCACAAAAAATGGTATAAAACTTGGTTTTGTTGACAAACAAGCTAGACAAAGGTGATCAGTATAACTATTTTAGATAAAAAAATCACAAAAGTACACATAGATTGGTCTGAAAATGCTGGAAAAAATTTGAAACTCTATACAAGAAGGTATACGAAATAATATTCAAAATGTTTTGGGCAACGTAACGATGCTATACTACCCAAAAAAGTGTGACAACAATGTTTGCTTCAAAAAACTTTCTAAGGTAAAGATGTTTTCCTACAATTTTGGCAGCATAATAATACCTTTCTTGACTCAAAATATTGTGGTGTACAGACTTAAAGTGCAAGTGTTTATCACAAAATGGCTTAAGTCTATTAAGTGATGATAATTATTATGAGTCTTAAACAACCTTCAACCTAAATTGGAAATTAAGCCTAAGTTCCCTCAAGTTTAGTGCAAATGGCAAACCCACTTAACACATCAACCCTATGAACTTATAATGGTGTAATTTCAAATTTAAATTATAAGTGAAGGACTTAAACAACTTTGGTAAAGGTCTAGACTCAATTGGGCAGCATAACTACACCAAAGTGGATGATATGACTCTCAAGATTTTAATGAACTTTTGAACAAGGTAAATGGATGATTTCACATGGGTAGCATAACACCTCTTTGTTCAAAGGAAAATTTGGGCTATGTATTTGGTTTGGGATTATTTTTTTACACTAAGTTTTGACTCCAAACAAGACTTTAATCTAGCTCAAGACCAACTAATTAATCACCCTTAGATCCTAAACTGACAAGGTTGCTTGGTACTGTTGGAATCCATCAATATACATCATTTGAGAGGATTTTAAGTGTTCATCCAAAATTAAATGCATATTATATAGTAGGGTTTTTACACTCCCCTTCTCTCAAATGATAGTATTGTGACATGGACCTTGAGGTGCACCTTGCACCAATAATACTTCTGTGACAAGTGGGAGTTTGTCTAAGATCTAACAAGTTTTCAAATGATCTAGGGGAATTAATTACACAATGAATTTCATGCCAAACAATGCAAAACAAAAGCATAGATTTTGGGTCCATATCACTTGGCTTGTTGTAAAAAGGTCTAGTCCTTTTTTCAATCACTACATCCTGTTATTCGCTCAGTGTAGTGCGATGTCCAAAGTGCCACTACATCCCATGTACAACTTCAAAGGAGCCAAATAAATTTAATGCTGGGAGGTGAAACCCCAAGTCAAAGCTTCCCTAAAGAACTTGAGAGAAGTGATGAATTCCCCCTCACAAGCCAAGATGCATAAAAACAAATAAAGCATGAAAATAGAAAGACTTTTGGGTTGGTTTCAAGGTCACCCAAACTTTGACAAGTTTTTGGAGAGTGCTTTAGATAACTTTCTTTCTAAGCCTTGGACTAGGCTACTTTGCAATAGGAATGGTGCTTTTGATTCTAAGGGTTCCCTATAGGGGAAAAATGGAAGATCATACATGCAACACCCCTCTTTTTGCCAAACAAAAATTCAACTAAACAACTATTGCAAGCAAGAATTGATAAGTGTGTTCAATTTTAAACCCAAATAAAATGTTTGGTGGTGTTTATTTGACCCCTTGGTCTTAGTTACAAACTTTAAAAACATTCACCAAAACATCTAAAAAATCTTTTTTAAACACCAAAACAAGGTTCCTAATTAAATTTTAAGCATGCAAAAGTGACTTAAACATGTTTTGAGTAAATATCCTACTTGGTCTTGTAGCAAAATTGTTAGCATGTCCTTTAGCTTTGAAGCCCTTCTAAGTTTGAAATAATAAACATTGAAAAAGTAGGTCTCGGGTCTGTGTTTGTAGAAAAACATAGTGACCAACATCAGTTAATACCACCGATGTTAGTTACGGCTAACCGAGATCTAATCGATGTCAGTTTTGTTGACTGACGTCGGTTAGGTTAGGTAATCAATGTCAATATTTTTGCTGACGTTGGTTACTGTGTAAAAACTATGGCAACCAAAAATGGCAAAATAAAGTTAGAAAATAAACTTTCTAGAGTTTTAAAGGCTCAAATGAATTTTTTAACGTTACAAAAGGATCTCTTTCATGTGTGGGATGCATCTAGTTTCACCGGGCATGCCATTATGTGATCTAGGAATTTGACTCAAGAGAGGATGGTTAGTATGGTGTTAGTTTAAAAATGAAAACAAAGTAAAATAAACACACTAATAGCATAACATCTCTAGGCCTAGACACTAGGAAGAGCTTAGTTAACAATCATGAATGAAATTCACAACTAAAATGCAAAAGAAAACTCTTTTACCTTCCTTGGATGCTCCAAAATGCTTGTTATGGTGGCTTGCTCAGCTTGTGCTCATGAAGTTCTTGGCAATGGAAGCTTGGCTACCTCCATCTCTCCTTGGCACCTTTGGCTTTGGCTTGGATTGGATTAGAATAAATTTGGCATGGTAAGACTAGTTGCATGAAGCTTTTGGAACCAATCTTACATTATAACTTTGCACAAATTAAGCTTAGAAATGATGTTGTGAGGCCTCCTATTTATAGATTTTTGGATTTGATCAGAATCAACCTTAACCATCCATCTCAAGATTGAGATGTGTGGTTGAGGATTAATTAAATTTTGGAATTAAGTTTATAATTATCCTTATCATGAAATTGGAAGAAGGGGCAATTGAGAGACATGGAGGGCATCATGGAAGGCATTGATGAGGCATGGAGGGCATGAAACTTGATATTTATGGCATTTATGGCCTAGGGATGTCTTCCCAAAAAATGAGGTCACTTGATGATGCAGATATTTAATATTCATTTCTAAAAACAAGTTTCCATGGAATTATTAATTAGGCATTGATTTGAGTTAATTATCTCTTAAGCATGATTAAGCACTTTGTGCACAAATTACTCAAATTGATCATAATGCCTTGTTATTGGTCTTAAATTTTATTGGATTGGAATTGGAAGTCCATGTCAGATGCATTGAATGCGTATTCCCATTTAGGATGTTTCCAACAACAAATAACAAAGGCATGAGTCTTATGTATAATATTTGATAGGAAAGAACAGTCTAAAGCACGTGGGTATAAAATTGATATTTTGACTCGAAATGAACTGATCAAAGTTAGCTAGCCCATAAATTGCATTGCCCCATTTAGGGATACCCTAGCTACTTGAATATATCAGTTTCACATCATTTAGCATGTTTTAGTGTTTTTAGGCTAAATTGTGCATTTTGGGTAGAAATTGGTCAAAATCTTGATTGAAGGTTATCAATGGTTAGTTTTAGGTATTTACAATTACTAGGCAAGAGGGCTGCAGATTAGAGCTCAACTTCAGGTTGGTGATAAAGTTTCAAAAGAAATTTTCATGTTTTTACGTGCTAAAAAAACCTCTAACAAGATTTAAAACATAAAAGTAGGGTCGAAAACTCTTACCAAGCTCCCTAACATCCTTGCAACTTTTATTGAACATTATAAGGATGTGTTTATAGTGCAACCCATTTCTCCTGCTAGGGAAGAAGGCTTGCTTAAATGTTTGTTAGCCACATCATGAAAACTCTCTAAGTCTTAGTGAGTGGCTTGCGACTGCTTTCTTAACATCAATGATCGAAGAGAAGCTGCCTTTTCCATGGCTTCTGATAAATCCCTAGGATTAGATGGTTTCCCATGTGAATTCTACCAAACCTTTTGGGATATTGTTGGTCCAAATTTGCATCAAGTTTATCTTGAATCCATGAAGAGGGGATCACTTAGACCCACTATCAACAAAGGAAATATTAAATTTATCCCCAAAGATGGAGATCCTGAGCTTATCACCAACTAGAGGTCAATCACTTTATTGAATTTCTCCTACAAGATCACTACTAAGGCACTTGCTCTCAAGTTGAGACATCTTCTTCCATTGATCATTAGAAGTGAGCAGACAAGGTTTATCAAGAATCACTTCATCCTGGATAATATTCTTACAATTTGGAAAGGCATGGAGTGGGCTCAGGCCTCCAACCAGAAAGCTTTATTCATCAAGATTTATTTTGAAAAAGATTATGACAAAATTGAATGACCTTTTATTCTTGTTATGCTCCAAGCTATTAGCTTTGGCCCCCACTTTGTTCAGTCCATTCAAATGTTATTCAAAGATGTCAGAGCTTGCCTCACCATTAATGGGACTTACTCTTAATGGTTTGAGCTTCAACGCTCCATTAAATAGGGATGCCCACTTGTTCCATCTATTTATATTATTACAATAGAAGAATTTAGCTATATTTTAGTAGACTTTACCTCCAGGCATTTAATCAAAGGGATCAACTTACCTAATACCTCGTAGTAGTTGGTTAATGTGCATTTTATGGATGATTCCTTTTTTATGCTTCTTGATGAAGAAGCCTCAGTTCATAACACTTTGCTTTTCCTGGATACCTTCTATCTGAATTCAGGTTCTTCCATTCAGTGGAAGAAAACCAAGTGCTACTGACAATCGATATCTCCTAGATCGAGTTGCCTTACCAATTACCGCTAGAGTTAGATTGCCCATGGTGAGAAATTCAAGCTTTTGGGCATTCCCTTTGCCTTTCAATCCTCCCCAATTGAGATTTGGACTTATGTCATTAAAAGGGTGGAAAAGAAGATTGCCTATTGGGTTACTAAGCCATTGTCCATGCAGGCAAGTTCCAAATATATTCCAAGGTCTTGGCAGCCACCCATGTTTACTATTTTGCATGTTGGGCTCCATCTAAAGTATCTTATGGTAGATTGGAGAAGCTTATTTGGGACTTTTTGTGGGCCAATACTGATGCAAAGAATGGATTTCACTGGGTGGCCTGGGATTTGTGTTATAGATCTCTAGAAGCTAGGGGGCTTGGTCTCATTGAGATAAGGCTTCAAGGGTTTGATCTCATTTCCAAGTGGGTTATTTATTATCTAGAGGGAAACAAGGCCTAGAAAATCTTTGTCAAGCACTATATTACTTAGGGGGTCCCTCTTGGAAGGCAAGCTTGGAAAGGGATAAACTTCTAGACCATTCTCTTTAAGTCGGTTAATGTGAAAATTCAGGGCACTTTTGTAGTCAAAAGCATTTAGAAAGCTTGGGAGTTGCTCAAGCCTTCTCTGGTTTGGAAAGGGGAGGAATTCATGCTTGACACTTATATTAATTCAAAATCCATTTGGTGGTCTCCTTCGATTAATTTTCATAGTGCCCCTTTTACCCAGGTTCCCTGGATTAAGATCCTTCGGCTCTTCAAATAGGGGATCAAACCATTGGGGACATTTTTTGTCATCAGACTAGGGATTAGATTCCTTGGGACCATCTTAAAATAAAATTCAAGTTACTCAACAGTGATACTGAGTCCATCTAGGGAATTCAAGAAGCCATTTCGGACTCCTTTCTTCACAAAATTGGCATTTTCACTAGAGCTCTATGGTGGAGGGATTAGAATTGGCCTACGGCCACCCCTTTCAAAAACTACACCCCTAGCCTGGGGTATCAGATTCTAGCTCCTAAGGGTCTTCCCTTGGAAAAATTAAACAAAGTCTGGAATATCAAGTCTCACCACTTTGTGTGGGCTAGAATATTTGCCAAGTTGTGGGTTATGTCCATTGAGCCAAAAAAAACCCATTTTCTTTGGTGTTTGTTGTACCATGGGATCCCACTTGGAAAATGACTTAGGCATCTTTGGGTTGCCAATCCCTTGTCCCTAGCCTGTGGGCAACCTGAGTCGGTTAAACATGTGTTTTGGTTTTGCCTATATACCCAGTCTACTTGGAGATGCATTCATTTGTTGTTCCAACCCTTTCACCTTAAGCATTTGACTTGAAAAATTGCTCTCCTGGGGGACTCAGTGCTTTTGCTTGCAAAATACAACAAATTTTGGCTTCTCTTCATGCTGATATTATTTTTTGTATATGGAAAGAAAAAATAAATGCTATCTTTAACGAGCAGCCTTTAGATAGATTTTTCTCTATTGCTAATAAAGTTAATGTTATTTCCAATTTATCAATTTAACTCCTTGATCAGACTGATAAAGTCCAGAGGGAACTCTCCCATCTTTAGTTATCGATGGAGTATTGGGTGGGTGCCCCTTGTGTTGTCAGTCGAGTGCCTCCCTCATCTTCTTCTCGCCATGGCTCAACTTCAACATCTAGTCACGGCTCAAGGAGGTGGTGTTATAGACGATAGAGAGGGCACTCCTTGTCCCCACATGGTCCCACAAGGTCTCCATCAAGGAGAAGCTTTGAATGTTTGTGGTCAACAAGATGGCTGGGGACCTCATACTTAGCCACAAATAGGTGGTTGGGGAGATCCCCCTCCTGCCAAAGACTAGCTGGATGGGTGGGACACTCCACTTCCTCAGCCAGATAAGTTTCCAAGGTTGGCCTTGGCCATTTACCCATGGAGGTCTACTAGAGAAGACATGAATGAAACTGAAGACAATATTGGTGGTTGGGAGCCCTTCCATGACTCTGAGGATTCTCCTGCTAATACGGGGTGGGGAGGAAAACCTGATAGCCCTCCACCTCCACCTCCTACTTCTATGTTTGCGGTGGTGGCTTAATTATGTCTTTGATTTACCCTTTTTTAGTTGGCAACGTTTATTAGCTATGTTCGTATTTTTCTCGTGACCATTTGGTATGGTGTGAAAACTAAAGGTGTGACCTTTACACCCTATTTTTTGTATGAATCGCTATACTTTATTGAATTAATATAAGCACTTTTCAATCAAAAAATTCTAATAGTTATTTTAAAATAAATATGTGACTTTTTTAGATATTATTGATGTCCAATAATAACCATAATGAAAAAATCCTTTTTCAAATAAAATCATGTCGAACATAAAGAACAAGATCTAAATTATTGAAATGATTCTATTTTGATTTAGATATTTTTTACAAATATTAATAATTTAGTGACACTTCCTTTGACATGCATGTACTTAACAAGCAATATATCCATTTTTACTGTTATGAAACAACTATATTAGCCAATGCTTAAGTTTCCCAATACAGATAATATCTATTTGTAACCTGTAAAATATAAATTTATAAATTGAAAATTATCAAATGTGAATTATAAATTGCAAACTATAAATTGAAATAATGGCGTGGGCATTCAGCTCAAATATTTATTATGTTTCTTGGTTTAACTTATTCAATGTTGTGGACATAACTTATCTTTGATTAATATCAAGTGAGATTCATTAATGTTTTTTACACTACCTGTTCAATTCTCCACAGTAACCAGACTATTGGAAGGATGGTAGGTAACCGGGACAAATAACCTTTGGAAAGAAGAAATAGACTAGAGGTCATGGACACAATAGTTTTTCCTTATACTTAAAGTTGTTATCTCTGCATAACTATGTTGGTTTACTTTATTTATTCTTGAGACCCATCTTGAAGAAAATTAAATATGGATTTTAGATTTCATATAATATATTTGTTTCCTTAAAATTATATAATGGTTTAAAATCATTCTTAAAATTCAAATGTATTTAGGCTTCTGATTGTGCTGTCAATGTTTGAACAGCATGCAATGATACAAGTGATCCGTTTACATTTGGCCAAATAATTTAGTTCTCTTTCCTTTAGGATAGTCACAACTAAAACATCACAAAAATATACTTCCATACCATGTTCCAAATCTCCTATTGTGTCACAGGCTACATGACACTAATAAAGGTTTTAGGGTTGAATTTAATATTTTCAATTTCATTGGGTTACATGCATTTAGTGAATATTAAATAAATCCATATTTGTATAAGTTGATACCATGGAATTCAATGAATCGAATTTCTTTAAGAATTTTTTTTAGTAAACCATTTTTGTGTATATGCTACAATCATTGGCATTCCATGAATCATATTTAGTTAAGACAGTTTCAACATATTCATTTTGTATATATCTTATAATCATTGATGTTTACTCATTTATTTATGACTTTTTAATATGTTACAATTATTTGTATTTTATGAATTACATTTAATTAAGATATTTTCAACATACTTATTTTATGTATATGTTATAATTATTGGTATTCATTGATTTATTTATGACCCTTTTAATATACTATAATCATTGGCATTTTATAAATCACATTTAATTAAGACATTTTTAACATACTCATTTTGTGTATATGTTGTAATAATTGGTGTTTAGTGATTTATTTATAACCTTTTCAACAAACTCAATTTATGTATTTCATTCAACTTTAGTGTTCCACAAAATTACATTTATTTAAGGAATTTTGACAAATCACACACCTTCCTTGTATATTTTCCCACATTCGTGTAAAAAATATTCCTATCCATTCTTTATTGAATGTATATATTCAATTCTCAAGTTGTTATTTTTGATACATGTTGGGAGCATAATGGTAAAAATATTATCACAAGTTTTGAATGATTCATGTATGTGCGTATAATATGGAAAGTGGTTTCTTATCTAATGTATATAGTTATGTTATATATTATTATCAAGTAAATACTCATGTTTAGTAAATACATGTTTAGTAAATACATTTTAGTGGTTAGATTTGATACTTAATGATGCTATAAGTTATATTGAAACTTTAATTGAAATATATGATCATTGTTTAAAGTATTGGCTTGATATCCATACTCACTGAACATTCTAAAGGGTTTATGTCAAATATAGTGAACAATGGAGTATGTTTAGTGTTGTTCCTAAGAGCTTTGTGTTAGAGACACGTTATAAACTTTAAACGTTTATATATCTGGATATAATTTTGTGGACATCATTTTCTTAATTTATGTTTAAATTACTATTATTTTATTTTTTGATGATATAGATCATATTTTATAAAAATCTCTAATCAGAAATAACTTTTGGATGCACCATTTTATTTAATAAATTTTTTTATGTAACCTCGTCATAAATTAAATATCATTATTACAATATATTATTATGAACCCAATATTTAATACGATACTACTTATGTTTTACTATTTCATATTAATTAATGAAGCATATCATTCTTTGATGCTTAAGGACTTTATATATTGCAACCACAATTGAAAACTAATAAAATTGGTTATTCTTTAAAGTCCATATGAAAGAACTATTTTAAATTTTCACTCGAAAATGTGTGCGCGCTAAATTAGAAATTATAAGGACATATTTAAATCATTATAATTTATAGTGTTGTATGAATCGTGTAAGAAAATAATAGTTATAACTAGTATGTTTAGCAATGTTGAGGAAATATATTAAGCCTTTGAGGAAATATATTAAGTATGACTTTGAAAAAAAAACTACTTATAATGATTAAGACTATGGTATTGAACCATAAAGAATCATGACTAAGGTTTGGACACCTTAATGCACACAATGGAAAATAGGTTTGAAACCTACATATGAAACTTAAAATATTTGGTTATAGTTGAGTGTGAAACGAAAAAGTACTACCATAGGGGAGCCTTTGGAATTATGCTACAATTTGGTTCCTATTGCATGATAGTTAGAAAACCTAATTAAGTACTTTCGTAACTTATAGTATGGGAATTAATTAAAGTTTTAGATTATTTAAATTTGATTAAAATATTTATCACATATATGTGTTTACTCTGATAACCATAAGTATTATATGGTTTAATATATGATATATGTTTAGTTAGATTTTGTTTTGGTCATAGTTTGTTAGATTATGTATTGATCATATTGTTGATCCTTGTGATAAAAATTTATAATAACATTTTCTATAAGTGTTATAAAACATTAGAACATTGTGTTATAATTTATGTATTCTACAAGAATTAAAGGATATTAATCTTATTGAATGCTTTTTTTTTGAACTCAAATTATATAAATATTAACATTTTATCATAGATACACTATGGTATTGGGTAGAATAATAAATAATATATTTTTTTTGAAATATTGGTAAATAAATAAATTTGGACATGGTTAAATTTATAGTTTGTTTTGAACTCTTGTTGGTTAGTGAATTTACATAAGAAATGGAGAGGCTCAAACAAATTATTATATCATGTTTTGGGTTGATAAGTCTTTATTGAACTTAATTATTGATTTTGGATATTGAACCTTACGATAAATTTGAATACTCATCGGGACAAGAATAATATTAGATTATTTAACCTTCAAAAACCTTAGGATGGAAATAAGGTTTGGTTTCTATTATAATTTACCCTTACTTGGTTGATCATCATAATATTTCAGGAAATGAGATCTTGAGTATGACACCTTGTAAACTATTTATTTGGAATATTTAAGATCAATCATGAAATAATTATGGGAGTTAATCACATATTGAATTATAAACATGTATTGGAAGATAACCCTTATTTTTAAATTAGTGTATCGCTCATAATTGGACTTGTAGGAATTGTATCTTGTTTTCAATGAATTAATTTATACACATGGATTCTCTCTTGCTCTATCGATTATCTACATTTACTAGCTCTATGGATAGGTAGCACCACTCTCATTGGATGAGAGGTGTGTGGAATATAACATGCTCTGTCTTTAGAGTAAAATCACTCAAATTATGTTCTCCCTCTTCCTTTTTAGTTTAATACTTTGTTCAACATGGATTTTTAGCTGGTATACAATACTTTAGTGATAAAAACTTTTTATTTTGGTTATTGTTAATCTCTCTAGGTTGAGAAAATGAATGTAAGAAATGGATGATACCCATATATTTATTGTATTAGTCGATTTATATGATGAAATTACAATAATTTTATAAGTAATGAAAATTTTGCGTCTTTATCTTATTTTTACCGACAAATTGAGAATAGAAAACTTATGGTAATATGGATAACGATGACTTGTATTAATTGGATGAATAATAATTCTATATGTAAATGAAAATATGGTAATATGGATAATGATGACTCGTATTAATTGGACGAATAATAATTTTATATGTAAATGGAAATAAATGAACACTAAATATTATATGTCATATGAGTAAAATTGGTCAAAGGCATAAAATTGAGGTTTTTTTAATGATCATTTTTTTCTCAATTATCACACACATATATATATGTAAAACTCAAAGATGGTTGGTTATTTAATTTAGAGTTTTCTAAATTTTTTTTCAACATAGTCAATTAGTAATTGGTCTAAAATGATTAAATTTGAATTTTTAATATGTTTTCTCATCAAATTAAAAAAATCACTAATTGAACACATGAAAATTAATAGTCACACATTGAGTTTTTATGTAATTTTTTTCATGCCAAAAACTCAATTGCACTATGAGTTTTTTCGTAGTTTTTTCTTGCACAAAAATAAGATTGCACACCGAGTTTTTTTGTCAACTTTTTCTCATGTCAAAAATAAAATTGCACAAGTGGCCACCTCATTCGGTCATAGTGGTGACAAGTACCACTACCCTCTACGATACATCATTTCATTGACAAACCAAGTGGATAAGGCCCAGTTTGATAGGTGGTCCAAACCCGTCATGAAAAAGCTTATTTTCCACACTAGTGTCCTTATTTTGTCTGCATGCCTAGTAGACATTGTTTTGACTTCATCCAATTTTCACATTCTATTAGACCATCCTTCGTTCAACCTAATTTTACAAAATTCATGTCTCCTTCAAGCCCCTTTCTTAACACCTACATTCTTTAGTGGACACATATATGTCATGACCTCACTAGTTGGCACTAGTGTACAACAAATTAGATAAGGTCAAGTAATATATTGTCTAAATCGTAATCGGAATTAGACCATTCATTCTAATTCGAATCTAATGATATATATATATATATATATATATATATATATATATATATATATAAAGGTCATTATATATATATAAAAGACCTAATTATATATATATATATATATATAAAGGTCATTTTATATATATATAAAACATTTAGTCTTATATATAAAAGATTTTTAGTTTTTAAATATATGTATAACTAAAGGTCATTTATATATATAAATTATATGTAAAAGACTAAATGTCTTTTTATATATTAAAAAGACCTTTAGTCTTATATATATATAGTATATATATATATATATAACTATATATATATATATATATATTATATATAAAAGACTAAAGGTCATATATAAAAAGACCTTTATATATATATATATATATATATATATATATATATATAAGACCTTTAGATATATAAAGGTCTATATATATAAATATATATATAAAAGACTAAATGTCATATTTTTATATAATATACTTTAGTCTTATATATGTGTGTCTTTATATATATATATATATATATATATTATATATAATAAACTAAATGTCTTTTTTATATAATTACTTTAGTCTTATATATGTGTGTCTTTTATATATATATATATAAAGACCTTTAATCTTTTATATATATTAAAAAGACTAAAGACCTTTAGTCTTTTATATATATATATATGTGTGACTAAAGGTCGTGTGTGTGTGTGTGTGTGTGTGTGGAGTTTATTTCATCATGCTCTAAAAGTTTATGAGCTAATGTTTATGGTAACGTTGGCACATGTAATTAGAAAGAGGATTTGAATTGTTTTAAACTTTGTGCATTGGGCATTGAATAGGTGTCTAGGCCTTAGTAACGCATTAGTATTGTTAAATTTTTTTTTAATTGTTTGATATTTGTTTTGGTATATTCACTTAGGATGTCATTACATGCCTATGCAAAAAATAAGTGCAAATAAAGGAAATGTTGTATTTCCCCCTTAACCACGGACTTGATTGGAGAATTAATTTTGGCATGTGGGAATTGCATTAGGGTTATTTGGTTTGATGGATTTTTTTTTATTTTTTTCTTCTCTTTGGAGTTATTGACCTCTATTGGAAGAGAATGATAATAGGGTTTGGTGGGACTGTGTTTAGTCATCGACTAGAAGGAAGAGAGGAGTTTATGAAGAGAATATAAGATTTTAGATCTGCATAGGCCACTGCCATGCTAAGGGAAAGAAGGGAGTAGAAGAAAGGCATTAAATGGTGACAAAAGAGAGGATGAATAGCAGAAGAGAATGAATAGGAGGAAGAGTTGGGTGCATGGGAGTATAATGGCATTAATACTGCTAGTATGGTGTCACCATGGGTTGAAAAATCAATTAAAAATCTTACTTATTTGATGTTCAAGCATGTGAATCTCTTTTCCCTATTTATATTATATTAAATAGATTTAATTTTAATTTTTTCAAGCTCTTTTGGGAACTTCGTTGGGGCATACATCCATGGAGGTATGTTTTGTCATACCCACACAGATCTATGTTGAGACTAAGTGTAGGAGGGTTTGTATGCATGAGATTTGTATGTAAAAACCTATTAAGATGCTCTAAATTTTTTAAGTAAGTTGGTTGGTTGCTTGTTTTATTAAGCCAGAATGATTTCTTGATTTTATTATGCCCAAATAATTACTTGATTTTAATATGCTATAATGATTACTTGGTTGTAATTTTTAATAAATTCTAATTTGAATTAATTGATAAATTCTTTTAAATTCTACATACTGGTACATTGAAGATTACAATATAAACCCTCTACATATATTTCTTACATGTTGTTGAGGTGGTAAATTTTCCTCAATTTAACTCTACCACTTGGTATAAAAATTACCTCAATTATTTAGAAAACTTTAGCGTATATTTTCTTATTGAATATTCTCCTAGATAGTTATTACAATAGATGCATCTTTTATTAATTTCCATCCCCACTTATAATGAAATCTTGGCTGTAGTTTTTGACAATGTGTGAGGATTCTTTACTTAAATCTCCATGTTAAAATTACGGTTATGCTGGCATAGGCTGCCATTTAAAGTGAAATGAAAATATTCAAGCATTTTTTGTTGATCTATGTTTACTCTTTATATGACAAGATTTGGTTTTAATTTACAAAATATGAAAGCTTAACACTAAAAGTTAGCATTTGGGTTGATCTTCTTATTGTGCATCTATAACATGCTTATGTAGTTTTAATACATAATGTTTGCTTATTAGAGCTGGTACTTGTTAATCTCATAGTTTTTATGTTTGTATGGTTTGGTATGCAAGAAAGAAAAGAGGAAAAACTAATGAACAACTACTTGGTTGTGATTTTGTATGGTAAGACATGATTGATTTTATGTGGAAATGTTTTAATTGTTTTTGTTGCATTTTATTAGTAATGCTTAGACTCAAATTTATTTTTGAGAAATGATGGTTGTGAGAGGTTGTTCTCATAATGACAAGAGGTAACATTGATATTTACCTTTCTCACGTGTCTTACATTTATCATTATCTTTCCTTTATTAGTTTTTGTAAATGCTTAAGGTTTTATGTTAAGAAAGAGAAAATCAGTTGCCATGCACTTTTAGTTATGTTATTTTACCTAAGATGGTTGCACTCACATGAGAGAAAAATGAATTGTTGAAATTATTAGACTAGTTATGATGAGATGAGAATATGAACTCTCTTGGCTTTTGTATCCATTCATAGACTTGATATATGCATGATTGTTTTTATCTTACAGAAGATACTTGAGTTTACATTATTTTTTCTTGTTGAAAGTTTTATATGATGGTGCATCGATGATTATTCTTTTGGAAAAGTGTAAATTATATTGTCAGTTTTATGCTGACACATTTGGGAAAGTGCACAAAATTGGGGAACAAAAAGTGGCTTATTTGTGGACATGATTTCTTTAAAATTTTAAAAATTTGAACTTCTGTAGATAATTTGAGATATATACACTTCAAATCTAAAAATGTTTTTGATATATAAATGTGTACCACAAGTGCCTAGAGTGTTAAGAAACACTTCTTATTTTAGAATTATAAGAATTCAATGCATGAATTTTAGGTTGCGATAATCTTGTTATCTGTTGGTGGAATAGAGGTAAAACAAGTGACTGTTTCACAAAATTTATATTAAGTAATGGTTGGGAGCCATTGCAGCCAAATAGTAAATCTATGTAAAATATGCAGTATGCTAAGCTAAGGATGATTAATTATGATGAATAACTAAATTAATAATTAATTTAGGATAGATATTTATAATGACAATTAAACTAAGGTGATTCGATTAAAAAAAATCAAAAAAAGGGTAGGGCAAAAAGAAAGATGTTAGTCTTATTTCAGACATTATGACAAAGTTTTAATATCATTTGGACATGCATTTAACCAATATATGAAATGAATAGCTTAAGCTCAAATAATAACATACATTAGGAAATCTTCAAAGGAAAGTATGAAATGATGCAAATAGGAACCCAGACTCACTTTAGAGATTCACTCCTATAATCAAACAACATTAGCCTAAATACAAAAGAAGTGCAAAAAATGAAATAAGTCTAAGAACCTTCAACTAAGTTATCATAAGCTCAAATTATTATCTCTATATCTAAATTAGGCTCTAGAATCAATAGAAACCATTCAAATCTAAAAGTAAAACTAGTCAACTGAGAGAGAAACCATATAGCACTTCACACAAGCAAATACTAGACAATCTTTGTAAAATTCTTTGCTTATAATAAATTCTCAATATTTACAAAGTAATTTGATTATAATAACTTCTCCCATTTTTAAAATTGATGATTCTCCTTTTATAAGATGTAAATAAGCATGCCGATCAGTCCAAATCTAATTACATTTGTACAAGTGTATGAACAGGTGTCCTTTTTGTTACAATCTAGACAAATGATCTTTTTCCTTTTAATAGACTGACCTATAGAAAATATTCTCTTATAAATTACACATGTTCATATAAAATAATATCATATTTTAATATATTATTCAATGTTGGCTACAATAGGAATATTCCTATTTCACCTAACTTAGGACCTATTAGCTAATGATGTGCTTTATAATTATTGTTGTAAGGTCCTTATTATTCATTGATTTTGCCCAATACAGGCATGATTCCATATTCAAATTGAAAATCCAATTTTAAAAATTTTCAATGGACAATAGCTCAACTATTTTACACAGGCAAAAATTCAAGCTTCTCTTTTCCATTACCAAGTCTGCAGGGTCTATGATTATGGATTTAATGTGAAAATTCCATGGCATCCCATATCACTCAATTCATCACAATCTAAAAATGACCACTACCATTTAAAATTTAGATCCCAATTTATTATGTTAAAATTGATGTCCTCATGACTATCATTTGATGTCTACGGGAACGTCTTTGATGGTCGCATGACCGTCAATTTTAAACACATGAAATAGGCTCTTTACTATGTTAAAATTGACATATTTATGACCATCATTTGATGTCTGTGGGAATGTATTTTATGGTCTCATGATCATCAATTTTAAACACATGCAATAGGATCTTTACTATGTTAAAATTGACGTCTGTGTGACCCTCATTTGTCATCCACGAGAACATCTTTGATGGTCACATGACCATCAATTTTAACCACATGATCAAGACTCAATGCTATGCTAAAATTAATGTCCTCACAATCATCATTTGACATCCGTAGGAACGTCTTTGATGGTTACATGATTGTCAATTTTAACATAGCTATGGGGACTGTTCATCAAGCCTACCACTTATCCTCTTCTGATTCACTCTATATTTTTCATGTGCCAAGTGTTGATTTATCGATGTTTTTGGGTTCTTTGTACTGGGTTTCATGGTTATTCCATGTGTCAATTTCTTAGGTCTTCTGACTATTTAATGTGGTCTCATTTCATTCAATCTAGGTCTTTCACTTAAATACAGGCCATAGATTAGGACCCAAGTGGTCGAACATGATCAGTCCCTACATTTTATAAAATTTAGGATTGAAACTTAGGAAAAAGGACTAAGCTAAGTTCAAAACATATAAAATTGACCCCAAGAGTTTAAAAGGGACTTAGTATAAATACTTTGGACCATGGTTTGTTTGTATTAATAAATATGAATATTTTAGTCTAAGGTTTTTAAGCTAAGTCTACAACATATAAAAAAGACCTCAAGGATAATAAAAGGACCTAGGCATGAATATTTTGTACTAAGGTGATAATCATAGAACAAAAGGGACCTTGAAAAAAATTACTTCACATAAGATTTTAACCTAAGATTTCAATGTATAAACAAATATGATGGAACTTCAGGATAAGGCCTTAGACTAAGTAATAAAAATGACCTTGCATTTTTAGTTGGACTATGCTAAGATAAAAGGGCCCATGTGATATAAAATATACCCAGTTTAGGATTTTTAGCCTAAGGTTTGGTTATGTTAAAAAAAACACGATCAATTTTTGGGATAAAAATTAAACTAAGAACATGACATTTAAATTTTTTCTCACTTAAATTTAAATAAAAGATTCTTGCCAAAATTTAATTTAAATTAGAAGGTCCAAGTGAAACATTAATCTAGAGTTTCAAAAAACATGAATTTAATTAATAAATTATAAATCAAGGTTAATAAACGATCAATTTAAAATTGAAGTACAAAAACCCTAAGCATGATCAACCCCAAATGGGCTCCATTAAACCTCTAACCTAAAACACAAATATCTGACATTAGCACTTTAGATAAGATTAAAGAAAAACCATGAACAAATAAGTTAATCAAACTGAGTGTAGATGATCTTCAAATAAAAATAATGTGCAATCATGCTAATGATACTCTGACCAAATGGATTTTCAATTTCAATGCATAGATTTACACAATTTGACACATGGGTCCTCATTTTTCAGAAATGGGTATATGTTGACCTCAACAGGTGTAAGAACATGAAATATATGATTTTAAGTCTTGTTTTCAAAACACTAATTTGTTTTAAAAATGGTTAAGTATAACTTGATCAAACATCTAAAATTTAAAGAGTAATATATATATATATATATATATATATATATATATATATATATATATATATATATATATATATATATAACTGAGTAGATAGATAGCCGTGTGGCAACCTTTTTTTTAGCAACATTTAATATTATTTGAAACCTTTTGGGGAAAATTTATTTAAGATATTTTAGTTTGTGTCCTATATATTTTTATATTTTTTCAATGAACACTTATTTTTTTATGAATTTTACAATTAGATCCTGAAAACTAATAAAAAAATAGATAGTCATCCATGCGATGCACTTAACTACCTCAAAAAAATGAAAATCTATTTTTTTAATAATGTGTGTAGAATTAGGCCTAGTTTATGGCCATATAAATTATTTTTCACTTGGATCAACGAAAAACAAATTACATGAACAAGTATAGGAATGTATGTTTACAACATATAGTGGCCTAAAAAGGTATAGTTAGAAATCGACATAGTTTGAAACTTTAAATTAGTCCAAAAATTATAAAAATCATATTTTTGGAAAGAGGGTAGCATGATCATCATGATGTTATTAAGTAATTGAATTTTTATATTGAAATTCATAGTGTATTTGATAATCAAATTTAAATTTTTGTTAATTTTTTATCATAACTCTTGAACGCGACTATAGATTGATAGGTCTAAGTCTTACGCTCGGGAATCCAAGGCATTCCTAAGCCAAAAGACATAGGATTTGAATTTAAATTAAAATAGTGTGATCATGTTAATGTATAATGTGATTGTGTTAATAGATAAAATGATAGTGTTATTATAAAAGCAATAATGTGATCACATTAATGCTATTTTATAAATTAAAGTAGTGAACATGTAGACAAAACAAATGTTGGTTAATAGATAATGTGATCATAGTATTGATAACGTGACTGTAGTCATGTTATTGATAATGTGATCACATTATTGATAATGTGATCGCGTTATTTATAATGTGATCATGTTGGTGTTATTTGACATAAAAAACATGTGGACTTGTATATGAAGCCAACTTTGGCCAAAAGCTTATATTTACCACTCTAAATATTAAGTAAATATAAGAAATTAGGGTCACTCTACATCTAATAGAGTTGGTCTCATAATTACATGCCTTACAATGTAGAAAATAATTTTTCAAAATCCAATCTGATTAGTACTTAGGTATTTTTAGGGTCTAAGTATTAAACCTAGGGATTTTAGGACATAATTTTTGTAATTGATGTCTATTTTTGGTAAACATATAATCATTTTTTAGGTTTTTATGCCTTTTAAATTGATTCTTGACATTTATAGGATTCCTAGGTTTGTCAAAATTAAGATTTTCAAACCACTCACTTTGAAATTGATGTAAAGTGATGTGATTGGGGTAGCATAGCTCACATTGATGACATGCACACATCAAAAGATCACTTTGTATTAATTTCAATTGTTCATCATTTATCCCTCATCTCTTATCACTTCATACTCATTCCTCATCACCCCTAATCACTCTCTCATCATTCCTCATTATCCCTAATCACTCCCTCATTGACCCTCATTATCCTTAGTCATCTCTAATCACTCCCTTATCATCCATAATAACTTATCCATTGACCCTCACTATCCCTCATCATCCCGAATAACTCCCTCCCCATCCTTCATCATTCCTAATCATTGTTTCCTTATACCTTATTATCCCTAATTTCTTCTTCATCCCTATTCACTCTCTCATCTGTCTTCATCTCTAATCACTCCTTTATTGACCTTTATTATCTCTCATAATCTCTAATAACTCAATATTATCATCCTTAATCAATCTTTCATTGACTATCACCATCCTTCATCATTCCTAATAACTCCCTTCTCATCCCTCATAATCCCTAATCAATCTTTTCTCATCCCTTATCATCGCTAATCACTCCCTCATTGACCCTCACCATCCCTAATCACTCCATCATTGACCTTCACCATCCCTTACCATCCTTAATAACTCATTTATCATATGATGTAAGTATATACTTTAAATATATCTTTGATTCCAATCATATGTTGTTTAATCTTTTATAATAGACATTAACTCTTTCTAGGATTTATTGTGTTTTCAATACCCACTTGTGTTGGTCAATTTTATTACTAAATGAATTGTATGATCTTCCAAATTTATAGTCAAGTAACATAAGTACTAACACAAAATAAAGCCCGAATTATAGTTTATCAAATTATCTTTTTTGTGAAGATGACTAGATGAAACTTTATTTGGTTCCACCTTTGGTATCTTGGTTCAAAAAATAAAAATTAAACACAAATCTCTTGTATATTTTTCTAATTTTGAGAAGATTTGAATTAGATGCAAAGTTATTTATTGTTTTCCATTCCTATATGACTTAAATCTTGGTCAATTTCACACATGCACTCCTTATGTGTGTAATGTATCCCAAATATTTTATCTCTTGCATGAAAAATGAACATTTATTCATGTTATCATAAAAATATGTTTCTAAAAAATGAGAAACACTAGTTCAACATGGTGTAGATGTTCATCCCATATTTTCTAAAGATTAAGATGTCATAAAGGTAGATTAAAAAAAATACCTAGGTAAAAGGCCTAAGGATGTTATTCAACATCTCAATAAATGAATTCGTGACATGAGTTAACCTAAAAGGCATAACTAACTAGTCAATCAATCCTTCCTTTGTTTTTAAGACTATATTCTAAATGTCTAGAGGTTCAACATGACTATGATGATACCCAAACTTAAGATCAATTTTAGAAAAGACTTCTACACCATGGATATGGTAGAAAAATTCCTTAATAAATAGATGAGGATAATAATTCTTCACTTTAATCTTGTTAAGATTTTTTTAATTGATTCAAAACTTTGGCACAAGCACAATTAGGATTTTGTAAGGCAATGATTTGGGCATGATGTGTCCATTATCCATGATTTCATGGATCTACCACTTTATCTATTCATTCTCTAGAAAAGATATGTTGTATAAATAGTTTTGAGGTAGAGTTAGTTAAGGAATCAAATCAATAGTATTGTTTAGTGTACACTATGGATGAACTTATTTAGGTGACTGAAAGATATCCTTGTATTCATCTAGTTTATGGTTCAATTATTTTGTCTTTGTTATTTTTGGATAAGCCACACTATGATATGGTGACATAAGGATGTTATTACATTTAATTATTAAAATCAAGAATATGCTTCTTACTATAACTAAAAATATTCTCACACTTCTTGGCACTAATGAATAAAAGCTTACAAACTAACTAAGATATATGGTATTTCAAATCATGATAATTTATCACAACATTTCAAGGATTTACTTCATAGACTACATATAAATGGTAAATATATGGTTGACCACATGTAAAACATCACATGCCTCTAATGGTGAGATGTCACAAAGGATTGTATCTTTGAAAATTTTGATTTTGTACACCAAGTGACACTACTAGGTGATCCATTTCTCAAGGCCTACAATAGACCATACACTAACATATGGTTATGGGTGATGTATAAATTTCAAGTTCAATTTTTGAAAATATGCTTTAGTAAAAATTAAATTATTCTAACTTTCATTGGAAATTATGAAGTGTATTGGCTTACCATTGATATACATTTGTTAATGAAACAATATTTTTAATTCATATTATTTATTGTTGGGGAAGTAGAGATATTTTTAGTATCAACCATATCATTGGTTTATAATCTATTATCTACTTACCTTTTTATATTGATAGATAACTTGTACCCACTTTTCAAGATGTGTAAGTAGAGAGCTTATAGTGTGACATTCTTCATTGGATTCAATATTAAAGTTATGAATTAAGCACCACTTTCCAATCTTGGACTACTTGTTCTAATCATTTGAAAATTATTTTCCACTCTTTAGGATGATGAATCAATCAATAGACATACAAATAGAAGGCCTTAAATGTAATTGTTTAGATCATAAAATGTCCTCATATGGAAAGTAATTGATTGGTTTCAGGAAATCACATAGCTTCGTGATCCTCATGTATTTACTACCCATTTTTGGTGCTATGGTGGTTTTACTTGCTTCTCTTTTTTTATGGGTTTTCAATTTTGAAATATATCATTTCTAATAGGCCCATATTTTTTCATAGGTTTTAATTATTTATGTTTCAAATTTTCCTCCACATCATTTTGATTATTATGTCTTATATTTTATGCTAGCACTCAAATCTCCACTTGTATCTCCTAACATTGTTAAACCGAAACAAAATGCCACCATCAAGGTTTTGGATGGAATGATTAAGGATGAGGAGGAATTGGGTAGATATGATGAGGGAGTCAATAGGGATGATGAAGGATGGTGAGGATCAATGAGGGAGTGATTATGGAGGATGAATAAGTGATTAGGGATGGTGAGGGTTAATGAGGGAGTGATTAGGGGAAATTAAGGATGAAAAATGAGTGATTAGAGATGATGATGTATGATGAAGTAGTAATTAGGGATAGTAAGGGTCAATGAGGGATTGATTAGGGATGATGAGGGAGAGATTATAAATGATGAGAATTTGTGAGGGTCAATAAGGGAATGATTAGGGATGATAAAGGATGAGGAAGGAGTGATTAGGAATGATGAAGAAATGATTAGGTATGATGAGAGAATGATTAGGAATGGTGAAAGACAATGAGGGAGTGATTAGGGATGATGAGGGAGTGATTAAAGATGATGAAGGATGGTAAGCGTCAATGAGAGAGTGATAAAGGATGATGAGGGATGAGGAGTGAGTGATTAGGGATGATGAAGGATAGTGAGGGTCAATGAGAGTGTAATCATGGATGATGAGGGAGTGATTAGAGATGACTAAGGATAGTGAGGTTTAATGAGGGAGTGATTAGGGATAATGGGTAATGATGAGAGAGTGATTAGGGGTGATGAGACATGAGTATGGAGTGATTAGAGATGAGGGAAAGACAATGAACAAGTGAAATTAACAAAAAATAGTTGTTTGATGTGTGTAGGTCATGAATGTGACCTATGCTACCCTAATCACACCATTTTGCATCAATTTCAAAGTAAGTGGTTTGTAAAATTCAATTTTGAAAAACCTAAGACTCCTAAAAATGCTAGGAATCAATTCAAAAGGCACAAAAATCTAAAAAATGACTATATGTTTATCAAAAATGGATATCAATTGCAAAAATTATGTCATAAAATCCCTAGGTTTAATACTTAAACCCTAAAAATATCTAAGTATTGACCAGATTGGATTTTTTAAAATTATTTTCCATATCATAAGGTGTGAAACTATGAGACCAATTCTATCAAATGCAGAGTGACCCTAATTTATTATATTTATTAAAATAATTATAAATTATCAAAAAATAAATGTAACAATATAAATGTAAAATTATAATTAAGATTTAGATTAGTAAATATAAGCTTCTGGCCAAAGTTAGCTTCATGTGCAAGTCTACATGTTTTTTAATGTTAAATAATAATAATGTGACCGGATTATTAATAACATGATAACATTATCTATTAACTAAGATACGCTTCATATACATTTTCACTACTTTAATGTTCAAAATAATAGTAATGTGATCATGTTATTATTTTTAGAATAATGTGATTGTGTTATCTATTAACACGATCACGTTATTTAATAACGTGATCACATTATGAAAAATGTCTATGTAATTGTCTCCTAATTCTATGTACTTACCCATTTATCTCACCCTTTTTAGTATAGGGATTTTATTCTATCAGATCTTCCCTTGTTTATTTTGGCTTCTTGATTTACTAGTTACCTATTGAAGTTTGTGTTCATCATTATTAATCCATGAGGGGTTTCAGAATGATAAGTTATTGGTGGATTTATTTTAATGTTATAATTATTACAGTTGGCATATGTTATGTTGAGTGCCTGAATCAACCATTTGTACTCATATGATAACACAATGGTCTCCTTGTGCTTACGCCTTTAGGCTTGTAATTATATTCATGTGTTAAAACTACCAACCTATGAGGGTTGTTAGAGTTATTGTATTAACCCTATTTATGTAATATTAGACTCAGTGATGTGGTCTATTGTATGAAACTACATATTATATTTATATAGAATTCATTTTATGATTATAATCAACATACTTATATTAAGGATTATCATGTAACATTATAATTGTACATTTGAGTAATCCAACTTTGAGCATGGTTAAATTTAAGTTATTGGAATTCCCTTATTATGAGGGAAGTTACCCAAATGGGTTAGAAATTAAGGCTATATTAGCCATGGCCAAAATATTTACACATATGTGTTAATGTTATCCAACTTGCCTTAGCAATGAAATTATGTATGTGAGATGAATATACTATTCACTTACTTGTTGGTTAGTTGTAGGGTTCTTGAAGCATTCTAGTTATATTTATAATATCAATATTAATCTTTAGAATACTTATTACTTAATCAATTAAGTGTATAGATTCATTTCATATATGTATTCATGCATGTTGTTAATAAGACCACATCATACTATTAAGTGATAGAAATTTTATATGGTAAACACAATATGTTATGACCTTGTCAAAACTTATTTTATGATGTTATTTTCAGTGGTTTCTATTTCCACATTAACTTGTGAATCCAACTTAATGGATGCCCTTGTTTTCATAATACTAAATTTACTAATGTGGAATGAAAATATGAGTGTATTCCATTTTGATAGCATTTATGTCAAGTTTTATCAAATTGGCAAAGCAATGAATCAATTATTATTATCTTTTAAGTGTGTGAATTTAGCCATAATAAATGGTTATGAATATGACTTATGGGTTAGAGCTTCCAAACTCAACATGATTTTTTATTGGCAAATTACTCTTGGTAGGCATGGATTGATCATGTTCAAGCAATATGTTATGTGGTAGCTAGTTAATTGTCAATACAAACCATAGATGGCCTAAATTTATTAGCCTAATTCTAGAATTTATCACTCCAATAAGTCATTACTCATTTTGTCCAAATCATTCATTGTTCTTAATTTAAGGAGTTGGAAAGAATTGTTAGTGTGAGGACCATTGGTTGGGAATTCATTAAAAAAAATTTGATTGGGTAACACTATTATTGTTGATCCAGTGTAACAACTGATGTTTATTCCATGTTGGGTAACAATTCCATATGGATGAGTCATCATTTGTATAATGGGACTGTTAAGGATGCTATGACCTTTTTATGCATATGCACTATGGTTTGGTGGGCATCAAATGTTCATGTTGGTAATTAGTATTATGGATATTTAGTGCCACGATAATCATTTTCCTCTTGTTGGGCCATATGTGGTAAGATAACATTCATTAAGAGATAGAACATGGGTGCAATGACCCCTAAGATTATGGATTGTGGATTCATGATCAAATAGGGTAAAACTTGAACCAGTCCCCATTTTTGTGATCCCAATGTTCTATGTTAATAGTCCTTTGTTAGATCACTTTGGTAGTGGATTGATTTTAGCTACTGGTTGATCTTAAAATGTTGTAAGGTTGGCATAAGCCAAAGTTTGGCCAACAGGTACCTTAGTCCTCTTTTTAGGACTTGTTATACCTATTAGGGTACCTTCTTTCATCAGGGTGATATAATTAAGCTCGGCTAGTAAGTTGACTCACTATTATTCCAAAACTTACCTTGGATTATTAGCCCTATTTAGGGATACTTGAGGGTTTGAGAGAATCTTCTTGCCTCGTGAGTTGCCAAGTCATAACCATATAAGGTATCAAAAGATTATATTGGGCTAAGGAACCCTAGATGTTTTGATGGGTAAACTGAGTGACTTATAAAGGTTCAAAGGTTATTAGTGTGGGCTCACACACTAATACCCTTTGAAAGTGGTGCACCCTTTAGGTAACCCCTTTTCTCTATGAAATCCTCTAGCGATGGTCATCCTAGTATAAATATCTCATTGATTTAATCCATTTATGGGTTGTCTACTCATCTATTATAGGACCATGTTGATGTATCGTGTATGGTGTGATGATAAAGTAGACTCTTCACATGATTTCATTGTGTTCTTTGCTAATAATTCCTAAATTTTTTTGGGTTGTTTCATCTAGTAGTAGAGCTTGTTTTATAAGTGTTATTGAGAAAAATGTTTACTTATCACACTTGTTAGAAGTCAAGGTCAATCTTAATTCATTTTACAATTAATTTAAGTTATACTTACTATTAGGTTATTACCAATTTTTATTCTAAGTGAGGTTTAAAAATGGCAATATGCTTGGAAGGTTATTCAATGATTCACAAATCAAGGATAGATTCAGATTGGATGATGGTCATGTTGAGAAAATATGAGGCTTGGATAGCCTGAAAATTAAGGAGAATTCCTCATTAGGGTAGTACTAGATTGTGAAGCCACTCAAAGAATGATTGAGAAATAAGAACATGTGCAGAGTAATCTAGAGAATATTTCCTATAGGTTTTCCCAATCCAAGATGGGTTATGCATATGAACTGGACTTCATGTGAGGGTGTACATTATGGTTAACCAAGCACAGAGGAACTCAAGAGGTTTTCATCACCTATTTATAAGGGTGTAAAAGCTAATGATGTAGTTAATGCATGAATTTGTGTATACATGAGTATATCAATGTATAAGGTGTGATAGCTAATTTGATTGAGTTGGTATTATTTATATGACACTGGGGTGATAGAAGTTTGATTTACCATGATGGCCATGCTATCTGCCTTTATCTTGGTTGGGTTGACCCTTCCCATTTTTTATTGCATTTGAGCTAGCCTCACTTGTCGACCATAAGCCTGTATGGGTGGGTCAATGAGAGATAAGTTGTAAAGGATTTTCTCTTAGAATAAAGAGAAATAGTGTCTAGTATCTTTGGTGGGTTATTTGGGTAACCCATCACTAGACACTTAGAACATTATGATATTAGGAGGACAAAGGGTTTAATTCTAACCTAGAAGGATAGATTGGGTATAGGGAGCTGGTCTTCTTAGGTAAATCAATCGATCTTACGTTTTCCTCTTATTGAGGGATGTCTTAGGCATTTGAAGAGTTATGAAGTATGAATGGTGTTAATAATCATCATTGGCCTCATAGTTAAGACTATTGTAACTTATTTTTTAGTAAACCAAATATCCAGTTGAGTTTGTTGAAAGAGTTCAATGATAAAATTAAAGAACTAACATACCTCATGTAAGTTGTATGTTTGTGAGTGAAGTAAAGATGCCTCCATAGGTTGAGATGCTCCTGGTTGGGAAAGGTCATTCCAAGGCAAGTTTATCTTTCGAGAGTTATGATGATAAACATTGGTGAAGATATGTTGAACAATTACGTGTATGCAATTATTTTGTTCATAGTTATGTGTTATATCAGTTTGATTAACTAATTTTTTCCATGCTAGAGAGATAAAACATAAATAGCCTTTGTAAGGCCTAGTTATATCCCCTATGGTTTGGTGGAAACATCAAAGGGATGATCCTTACTTCTTTTGATCACTTTATTAGCACTCATCGTGGATAAGTTGTGAGTTTATTTAGCTATAAATTATTGATAGCTAGGGAAAGCAATGGTAAATTCTTTCTTGGCTTGTGTGATGCTACACCTGATCGATTGCAAAAAAGTAAAGAAATTACTAAGTATTGTGTTTAACACTTGGGAACATTTTTTTGTTCTAAGTAATGAACTTATAAGCTAAGTCTAGATAGGGTTTCGGGTTAAAAACTATGATAAGGTTGGCTTAATTGTAACCATTGTAACCTAAAAGTGAAAAAATATTATGCATCATAATACTAAGTTACTAAAAATTCATGCATTCAATTGAATTTAGGCTTGGTTGCTATGTGATTTGGCCTTTTGAGTTGAATGAAGGAGCTTGTGGTTTTTTCACTCAAAAGGCTAGTAGTTATTGAGTGTGTAAATATATATATTTTGATTCCATGATGTGATTATGTTGATCATGGCTATGTTTTAATCCTATAAGGAGGCAATGATGCCCCTAATTATGTTTCATACATATGTGATGATTATTTGATTTTTGATTGAGTTTTGACATCTATTAGGATGTCATGATGCTCATGGATATATATATTTTACATCCATGAGGATGTATTTTATGATTACATCTATATTGTAGTTGTTGAAACTATGATTTTCATGATGATGATGTAATATTCACCTAGAGTCTTAGTTAAGTTCATCATTCACAAAGGTCATGTTCCATTAAAGTAATCATTACTACTCAACCATTGACTTGTTAACATGAGTTAATTGGAAGGATAGTGATAGAGCTTGTTGTTGGAATCATAAAACCATGTTTTATGATCATAGGTGGCTTATATGGATGGGTTATCTTATGATGATTGAGGTATAATAGTGTTGGAAGGTCCAAGGATGTAACTTAAGCCTAGAGGGCCTTGAGGGTGAATATGACTTACTTGCTTGGGTAAGTGAGGAGGTTTTGGGGATCTCTTATTATTAATGAGTTGCATGAGCCATCTAATCCATGAGGTATGAACTTGTTGATAAATTTTCAAGATCCATGAATGTAGATTTATGGTATATGTTGGAACACACCCTTCCTTGAAATAAGGTGTTGATAGAATTTAAATCCTAAAAACTGAGCATGATGTTATAAGTTGGATATTTTATGTCATCTTGGATGATATTTGAACATCATGTAGGTCGATGAGGACTATAGACCCTTGTGTTTCACTTTTCAGTGCGTTTAAGTGGTGTGATGTGAAAAAATTACCTTGGCATAATTTACTAACCTATAGATCCTCATGTGTGTCATTGTATTCTTTCAATGCATGTAAACTATTACGTGTGTGGAAATATATTACTTTTTGATTGATTACATTAATCATGTAAACTTGTAACTTCTTTATTTTGTGAGAATGTAATTATCTTGTGAAGCTCCATGTTACCCCCTTGATATCAATATTGTTTATGTATATAATTTGATGTGGTGATGTGATCATGGAACACCTTGTGATGTAGTTTTCCTTCTAGAATTAGCCCCTTATAATTAAAAAGCTATCAAGGTATAGGGAATATGTTATTTAGTGTGATCTCACATCACTGCTTCAGCATTGAGTTTTGATATAATTAAGAGATTTAGGGTGAAGAAAACATTATATTCTTGATGATTAGACTAGGTACGAGCTAGGAAGGGGAGTCTCACGTAGGTTGAAAACACACTTCTCCCCTTTGCACAAATCAACCACCTAACTCATTCAGGTTGTGCACCATGAGTGCTACAAGATGGCCATGGCATATTCATTTATAATGGTCACCTCTTGGATTGAGTGTTTTTTCAACCACCTCTTTGAGGTTATTGTATAAATAACCTTGTGAAATTTATTTATGTAGCCTTTTAAAATCACTATTTGGTCCTAAAAATTGAATTTTTATGAAAAATCAGCAAAACAAAATTTGTTAAAATATGAGCACGTATTGGCTTATAAAGTCAAGAGTGTTAGGAATGAGATAATGATTGAATTACCTAAAAAAAATGTTTTAGAATAAATATTATGAGTTATTGACATGTGTTGACTAGTAAGTGCAATCATATGGTGTGAAAGGTATTGTTTATATACACTAAATATTATTTTTCTGAAATGAATATTTCTTACTGTTTAAGCATGATTGAAATGCATGCTAATTTTATGTTCAGGAGGAGCAATGTTAAGTAATGCTCAAGTAGATTTTATTTTTATTTTTAAATATTTTGTTATGATTTCATGAGGTAAGTGTCGTGATATATGGGATTATAATCTTTGTAACCATCATGTGAGCTCAAAAATTTATGGAGAATATGATAAAAACTTTGGAGTTATATGTGAATGCCTAGTGTAGCTTCTTCAATATTTGGTGCAGGATGTTGCACTAACCCACAAATGGTGAATGATAAAAGATAAGTAACCATGAATTGATAGATATATATTCTTGTTGACATTTTGTGATGAATGTTACCAAGAAGATACATATGCACTACAGATGTTACATGGATCATAGTGGTATGGTGGTTGTTATTAATTTTCATTCTAGAATGAATGAAATGAGTTATGCATGAAGCATACTTAAGTGGTGGCAATACCATGTACTTGTATGCTTATGGAATTTTTTAATATTTTGTATAAATATTTTAGGTTATGAGTATACTTTTATAAATACATACGTACGTACATACATACATATATAACTTTAAAAATATTGTGGGAAGACAACACCTCAACTCAAGAATTTTGTAAAAATCTATTGAATTACAATTTTAGCAACTATTGTAAAGTTCCTCATCCATGTGTTAATAATTCATCATTATGAGAGGAAGACTCTACTGAAAACTATTTTACTATTAAAATTTTGGTCATGGGCTCGTGGCTAAGATAAAATTCTTGGATATATGTTATTTTGTATAAACTAATAGTGGTGAGTTATGGGTTTAAGGAGTAATGAAAAACTCTTTTGTTAGGAAATATTAAAATATATTTGGTAATTTAAAACTTATGATACATATTTTTGCATGAATTGACTAACTTTCTAGTTGCATACGTGGCTAAAAATTAGGTAGAATTTAGTGTTACTGTGTTAAATATAATAGTTCACCAATAAGCTCACCATGATAAGGGCAAGTTTAAGTTGAAAGAGCATTTTGTAAAAAGTGTTATTTTAGAGAGAAATTGTGGTCTTGTGAGGCACAAAAATTAGGATTTATATATTATCTAAGTTGAATTTTTCAAAGTTTCATAGATGGAAAATGGTGTGTGAAACACTTAGTTCTATTCACCTTGGCCTTACAAAGGAATACAAGCCAAGTTGAGAAAAGATGGTTTTCTAGCCTAGTTAACTAAAGGGCATGATTGTCCTAGAGGTAGCATATGAATTTTAGCAAGGTAATGATGTGTGTTTACTCACAATGTAAGTTTGATAAATCTTCTGGTTATACCTAGAAGGTAAGTGTATGGCAATATTTTTTATTTTGTTATTAGACTATGTAAGTGTGTAGTATGCATGACTGTTATGTTGATAATAATTGATAAAGTTTATCAATTTGGTTATTTTTATTCTTGAGCTATCTATTGATTCTTATAATGTATATGCATTTTTTGAAAAGAGTGATAAAGTCTATTCTTGGTTATGGGTTTATCATCGAGATGGATCCTCTTTAAAAAGGGGAAGATGTCATGACCCTGCCAGTTAGCACCAGTGTAAAACTAATTGGATAAGGTCTAGTAGTATGTTATCTAGATCATGATTAGAATTATTCTAATTTGAATCTAATGATATATATATATATATATATATATATATATATATATATATATATATATATATATATATATATATATATGAAGAGATTATTTCATTATGATTTGAAAGCTTATGAGCTCATGTTTATGACAACGTTGGCATGTGTAATTATAAATGGGATTTGAATTATCTTAAACCTTGTGCATTGGGCATTGAATAGGCGTTTAGGCCTTATTAATGCATTGGGATTATTAAAAAGGTTTTTAATTATTTAATATTTATTTTGGCATATTGGTTTAGGATGTTGTTGGATGTCTATGCAAAAAACAAGTGAAAATAAAGGAAATAGTATATTTCCCCCCTTAATCACAGACTTGATTGGAGAATTAATTTTGGTATGTAGGAATTATGTTAGGGTTATTTGGCTCGATGGCTTTCATTTTTATTTTTTTTCTCTTTGGAGTCATTGACCTATATTGGAAGAGAATGGAAATAGGGTTTGTGGGGTTGCATTCAACTGCCAACTAAAAATACAAAAGGAGTTTGTGAAGAGAATACAGGGTTCCAGGTTTGCATAGGCCACCAACATGTTGGGGGAAAGAATGAAGGAGAATAAATTTATTGGATGGTGATAGATGAGAGTATGAATAGTAGAAGAGAATGAATAGGAGGTAGATTTGGGTGTATAATGGTGCTATTGCTGCTAGTGTGGCATCACCATGGGTAGAAAAATAAAGTTTGATCTTTAGGCATGTGAATCTCTTTCCCTTGTTTATATTCTATTAAATAGATTTTATTTTAATTTTGTCAAGATCTTTTGGGATCCCCATTGGGGCATACATCCATGGAGGTATTTTTTACCATATCCACATGGATCTATGCTGTGATCAGGTGAAAGAGGGTTTGTCTGCATGAGATTTGTATGTAAAAATCTATTAAGATGCTCTAATTTTTCTGAGTGAATTAGCTGGTTGTTTGTTTTATTAATCTAGAATGATTTATTTACTTTATTATGCCCAAATAATTATTTGATTTTAATATGTCATAATAATTATTTGGCTGTAATTTTTAATAAATTATGCGTTGAATTAATTGGTAAATTCTTATAAATTCTACATATTATTACATTGAAGATTACAAAATAAAACTTGTACATAACTTTTTTATATGATATTGAGGTGGTGAATTTTACTCAATTTGACTCTACATTTCACTATTGAATATTCTCTTGGGTAGTGAATACAATAGATGTAGCTTGTATTGATTTTTGTCCCCACTTATAATGAAACTCTGGCTGTATTTTTTGGTAGTGTGTGAGGCTTCTTTACTTAAACTCCTATGTTAAAATTATGGTTATGTTGGCATAGAATGACATTTAACGTGAAATAAAAATATTCAGGTATTTTTTGTTTGGTTATGTTTACTCTTTGTATAACAAGATTTATATTTAATTGACAAACTGTGAAAGCTTAACACTAAAAGTTAGCTTTCCGGTTAATCTTTTTATTGTGCATACATAACATGCTTATATGGTTTTAACACATAATGATCACCTATTAGAGATGGTACTTGTTAATCTTTCAATTTTTATGTTTGTATGATTTGGTATGCAAGAAAGAAAAGAGAAAAAATTAGTGTACAACTATTTGATTGTGCTTTTGTATGGTAAGACACGATTGATTTTATGTGAAAATGTTGAAATTGATTTTATTGTATTCTTATTAGTAATGTTTAGATTCATATTTAATTTTGAGAAAGGATGGCTGTGAGAGATTATTTTTACAATGATAAGAAATAACATTGTGTTACATCCTGATTCCTCACCAGATAAACTTGTTAGACTATCCATGGATGTCTATAGGTAACAAATTTATATTTGATTATATTTTTTTATTAAGCTTGAGATTTGTGCCATTTTAGGATAGTAGAATGTTATTTAATTAGATGATAATACATGGTTGTTTATTATGAACTTGTTTATGTATGCATTTACATTTTAAACATATTAATGTATTGTTTCAGTTGCCTATTATTGTCTTATGATTATCATGTGATATGATCTAATTATCTACATATTGTGAGGTGGACATAGGAGAATTATTCTCTCAAGCATATTGGAGGGAGAGCATCATCGGAGAGGGTGATTTAGATGGAGATATCATAGGTCAAAAGACAGCTAGCGAAACCTTGCACACATCACAATAGTTAATCATGGTCAAAAATGTATTTTAAAATAATTGCATTTGATTTTTATTTATATTATTATTTTTTATGTTTGCCTAAATAGGTAAAATTATAGATATAAATTCTCTTATGTGCTTAACCTAATATATAATTAATACACGTAGAGACAAATTAGATAAATAAAGAATTTAATATGGGTCATTATTTATAATTTTATCATTAAATTGTTGAAGTATAACTAAATGTTAAATTAAGTTTAATATGAAATTGAGATTTCATATTAAAATATAAAAATGGAATTATTTTTTTTAAAAGGAAAAATATTGTAATTAGAAAAAAAAGATAAATAAATTAAAAATCTAGAAAAAACAAAAATAATAATTAAAGGTCTTAAAATTATCAAAAAGAAAAAGAAAACTAAAAAATTAAAAATATAGAAAAAAAAGAATTAGCATCTATTTTCTATTTAAGATAAAGAATGAAAGAGAATTTCCATAGTTTTTACCATGGAAGAAATAGAAGGGAGTAGTTTTGGAAAGAAGATCATAAAAGAAGCAAGGAACATGATTTCAGATCGAAAGATGAAAGATACCAAGTGGGTGTTGTAATTAAATTTTTATATCTTTGTATGTGTGTTTGAAATGTGTTGGGTGAATATTTTGTCATCAACTAACTGATGACAAAATAGGTATATCAATCACAACACAATGAAATTTATACGGCAAAATGGGTGTGGTTACCACAACATAATGAGATAAATCTCTCCTTTCATCAAGGAGAGGTTCCCTATAAACTATAATATACTAATATAAAATGAAAATAGACTCAGGAGTGAAATCATACCATCCATCTCTCTTTTTTCAGAGATGACGTTCACAAAATAAAAGAGAATTCTTATGTAATTAATGAAGGCATTTCTCTTCTTTCAAAAATGATGTTCAGTAAATAGCAGGAATCCTTCCTAGGTAGTAATTGGATCCACAAGAAACCCATGAAAGAACAAAGTCTTTCATTGTTTCTTCTACTGATTTAGGATGAAGTAACACAGTAGTATGAAGTGCAACACAAAGTCTCCACTGAAAACTACAATAGAGTGAAATATTATGAAGGATAAGAGGAACTCAAAGTCTCTCCAATATCTTGGAACATAAAACACACTGAGACTAAAGATAATTATGGTAGCACAAAGTCTCCCACAATTGACTTCAGGACATCTTTCAAATTATTTCCATTTGTTCTGCTTATTTGATTAAATGGACAAGACTGTATTTAAGAAAAACACATAAAAATGATTTCCTAGATAACACAAGCTATTTCAACACAAAGTCTGAAAGGTCACTTGCTTTCTCATTCACTTGATAAAATATGATTAACAGTCTAAGCTCAAAGTCTCAAGAATGCCTTTTAATTTGGGCAAAGTTTTGCTTCTAATAACAGAGAGATCTCCTTTATTCAAAATAAGAGATTACAATATATAGCATCCAAAGAAAGACTTGGTCGCTTATTTTCATGAAATGGCCCATGTTGCATTGAATGCATTAGAAATTCTATGAAGGAGCCATGCTAGAATAGGTTATCGGCCTTAACTTTGGCATTCTAAATCATCTCAAATATCTCCTCTGAAGCATGGGTTGCCTGGTTTTCTTTATGATGTTTACACGGTTGTCCATTCACCTTTTCTCAATGAAGAAAAATAGGCCACATCATTGAATGGTTGCGCTCTCTGAGGTCCACCTAGTGGACTGCTCCACCTACTGGAATAACTCTTCTATAGATATTTCTAAATTCTCTATATCGTTTCCTCTTTCCTTGCTATATTTTGTCTCTTCCTGGTGATCTGAGCTCTTAGGGCTATCTTCTCACTTTCTGTTAACTCCTTTGACTCCTTTCTCAGTGGATTACTGAGTTTGTCCTTGGGTCTACGTTATTTGAAAATCAATGGTTATTCTATTACCCTAAATTTGACATCCACGAGGATGTTACCAGTCACTTCAACCACTTTGAACCTTGAACCTTTCAACCTGTCAGAGTTCAATGGTTCCAGGTTCAACGGTTCAAAGTTTAATTAGTTCGACAGTTCAGCGGTTCAATGTTTTGTAAAAAGCTACATTCACTTAGTCTTCTTTATGAGTTTAAGGTGTCATTGAACCAATTATTTGCACCACTCAGTTGAACCTTTTTTTGGAATCTTCTACTTGAACCATTCACTCGAACCTTCCACTCAAACCTTGAACTCTTTAAACGTGTTGAAGCTTTGAACTCATTGAACCTTTGAACCTTTGAACTCTTTGAACCTTTTAGAGGTGGACTTCAATGGTTCATTCCATATCATTGAACACCACCATTGAACCTTAGTGTCGAACCATCCTTACAATTTTTTAGGAAATGCCTTAAGTGTTTTGAGATTTCTCCTTGTGAAAGCTCACCTTTTGAACCTATAATTTCCTTAGCTAAAAAGGCTTGTGCTATTGAATAACTTGACTACTCAAAACATTTTCAGAAAGAAAGAGACCATTTTGGCCTGTAGGTTCAAAATGGTCAACCTGTTGTCCACAAAAATAAGTGACAAATTTTGAGAATAACAGCTGGCTCCAGTTGGGGAACTTTCATCGATTATATTTTGAAACAATCAAAGGGAGTAGAATCCAGACTCTAAGTGCCTTCATCTATGTCATTGGGCTACAAAGTCATGCTATCTAAAAAGAGAAAGATGCCAGAAAATAATAATAATAATAATAAATGAACAACATAAAATAAACAAAGACTATATAAATGTACAACTGGACTTATCTGATACTTCAAGGATTGAAGTGCTTCAGATGTTGCCCACTGTGAGGTAGTGAAAATGGTGTTCCATTTTGATATTTTAGTAATAAAATATTTTCACCATTTAATCGATGAATGGAAAATGGACCTCTCCATAAGGAATCCAATTTTCCATGCATTCCTTTTAGTTCTCTCCTCTTGTCCCATAACAAGACTTGATCTCCAATCTAAAAATCATGAATCCTTGCTTTCTGGTTAAAGAGTTTCTTTACCAGACTTTGATGTGTAGCAATATGATCCACCACCATAGTTTGTTGCTCATTTAGTTTAGTCAAGCACATGATCCTCTTGTCGATGTAGCTTTCAAAAGTTGAATCTTCTACTACCTTTGCCAACTTCAATGCTAGTAATTCTAAGGTAATGGGTATTTCTACATTTAGACCATACAGAAGTTGGAATGGGGACATACCTATTGCCCTCTTAGGCATAATCCTGTCTGCCCATAAAGCATCAAATAATGCTTTATGCCAAGTCCTTTGATTGTTATCTACTAGCTTCTTGATAATGGTTACCAAGTTCTTGTTGCTTGATTCTACTTGACCATTTCCTTGTAGATAATATTTAGAAGAGTGGGAGAGGATAATCCCATAATAGTAGTAGAACTGGGTAACCTCATGAGAAGAGAAATAGGTTGCATTGTCTATTATAATCTTGGTTGGGACTCCAAACTGAGAAATAATATTTTTCTTGTGGAAATTACATACCACTTCTGAAGTAGCATGCTTGACTGAAATGGCTTCCACTTACTTGGTAAAATAGTTTATGGCTATAAGAACATAGTTATGTCCAGCACTCAAGGGAAAGTTTACAACACCAATGAAATCAATACCCCATTGTTGAAAAGGATCTTCAATCACCATAGGCTTGAGAGGTAATGTGGCCAACTTGGGTTTCCCAATGAACTATTAACACAGCTTGCATTTACACACCCAAGTGTATGAATCTTGAAATAGAGTAGGCCAATAGTACTTGGCTCGTAGAATATTATGGGTAGTCACAGGTGCAAAAAAATGTCTTTCAAAAGCCAAATTGTGGAAAGACCCCAAAAGTTTGCTCTGTTGCACTTTATCCATGTAACGAAGAAATACCCCATCAAGGATCCTCTTGTACAAACCGTTGTCCCATAGGACAAAGTTAGCAGCTTTCAACTTAATAGTCCTTTTTTCTTTACAAGATAGGTGAGCAGGACACTCACCATAGGTAAGTAAATGAGCAATATTGAAATACCACTCATTCATAGTGGTGATAAAGAGAACTATAGGCATGTTTTCAACCTCTATTTCTTCATGCCCTGCTTTCTCTGATATATTATTAGCAATTAATTGGCAGAGACCTCTTCCCTACACAAGCTTTGTAGGTTTGATAACAAGATCAAACTCCTAGATTTTAGCAATCCAATTGCCCCTTTTAGTTCCAAACTCTTGTTGAGTTAGAATGGACTTTATTGTTGTATCAGGAACCAGAGCAACAGTGTGTGAGTTCGTGATGTAAAAATGGAAGTGTTTTACCACCTTAACCACAACATAAGCATGCTTCTCCATGTTTAAATATTTTAAATCATGAGCTTTGAGAGGAAAACTCATGAAAGATATAGGGGAATCCACACCTTCTTTGTTCTACTGAACTAAAATGGCTGAAATCATGTGTTCAGAAGCATAGCTATATATTACAAAGTCTTTGGTATAATCTAGACAAACTAGGATTGGGGCATGGGTGATAGTTTCCTTGATCTCTTGAAATGCTGACTTGCCTTCTTCAATCTAGTGAAAAGTAGATTTACCCTTCATCATGTTGATAATGTGGTGAGTCTTCTCTGTGAATTTAACAATGAACCTTCATAGAAAATTCACCTTTCCAAAAAAAGAATAGACTGCAGTCTTACTAGCAGAAAGAGTAAGCTCTTGGATAGATTTGACTCTTTTTGGGTTGATATTTATGCCTTCTTGGGTTACAGTGTGACTGAGAAGTTTCCCTTCCATAACCCCAAAAACTAATTTCTTAGGATTGAGAGAAATGTGATTTTGTTAACATCATTCCAGCACTTGTTGTAAATGATGCACATGATCAGGATGATGTTTGAAAAAGACGGTCAAGTCATCAAGATATACCACAATTAACTTCTCCATTTCATTTTTGAAGGTAAGATCCATCGCTCTTTGGAAGGTGGCACCAACATTGATCAAACCAAAAGGCATTCTGTGATATGTAAAGGTGCCCCAAGGTGTAGTGAAAGCAGTCTTATGTTGGTATGCTTTACCAAATTTCACTTGATTATACCATAAAAAACCATCTAACATTGATAACATCTCTAAGCTAGTTACTGTCTGCAGTAGCTGATCCATGATGGGCAGGGGATAGTTATCTTTTAAAGAGGATTGATTTAGATTTTTGAAATCAACACATAGGTGAATTTCTCTATTCTTTTTTCTCACAGGGACTATGTTCACAATCTAGGTGGAATGATGGATTGGAAAAATTATCCTCACATTTAACATTTTCTAGATCTCAAAAAGAATAGTACCTGATATCCTGGGGTTGTACTACCTTTGTTTCTGCTTGTGAGGCAATGACCCAATCTTGAGAGGAATTTCATGTCAAATTTCTTCAATCCTGAGAGATTTCAGATCATCATAAGAGTATGCCAAAACATCAATGTTATTGGCAAAGTAGAGTAATGAATTTGAGTTTTTCATTAGGAGTGCAACAATTCCCGATGTTGTCCATTTTGGGATTATCTTCTGTAATCAAATTTATTTGATCAAAATCTTTGGAGGAACTTGAATCCATTTATTATTTCTTGATAAACCTATCATACTTATCAAATAGATTTTCAAGAGAAACTAACCCTTTGGGGATTTTATTTCCTTTGATCTAAAGGAAATCTTCACCAGTTTTTAAATTTATTTTAGGAGCTGATTCCCACGACAAAGATTCACTGCCTTCAAAATAAAGATCCTCAAAGCTATCCATCTATTCCAAAAAATTAATAATTTGGTGGTCACCATTAAACACCTACCAATGGTTAGCATTATTAGGTACACTTGATTGAAATACCAACTCAATAGTGTACTTGTTCCCTTTAAAATTTTGGTGAGGAACCATGAGAGTTGTAGAGACAGCCAAGGAATTTGCTCAATCATTGAATTCTCTGGGCATCACAAAATACTGAAAGCCTCAACTCTTTCAAGGTAGTCCCACACTAGATTGCGATAATGTTGTAATATTTCATTCTTGGTTTGATATAGGTTCCTCACCTGACAAACCACCAGTTCAACATTTCCTCGAGTATGAAGAAGCTTAACATCTTTAGCTTGAGCAGATTTCAATCTGAGCAACAAAGATTCATACTCAGCGGTGTTGTTGGTATTGTTGAACTACAATTTATATGAATAGGGGAAAATATCTCCTTATGGAAATATCAAAATAATTCCAACTCCAGAACCGATAGAAGAATTGGTGCCATTAAATTATAGAATCTAGACATCATTAGAATCTTATCTTCTTTCAGACTTCTCTTCATTATAGAGGGAAGATCTTTTTTTATCTGAACTGTGCTCCACCAATTCTTCTGACGTCTTGTCTAAATTTTTTGGATTGTCACTTATAGAAATTTCATTTAATGAAATAGAAACATCTTCTGTGGATAGAAAATAGTTACCCATTCCTGAGGTTTCAAACAGAATTTGAGCTTCCAGGGCTGATGTTTGGGTGACAATGTATTTTGACTCCTTCTCAGGAAGCAACCTTTGCATTATGCCCTTGACATGTATCCTCACCTTAGATAGGTCCATGTTCAATTCTCCACCAACATCCTTGCAAAAATTTTATCCAAGCAGAATGCCATAGGAAGCTAGAATGTCGACCACCAAGATTATCATTTTAATCATTTTTTTGGGAAGGTCGCGAATGCAAATTGGGCATCTTTGATCTATCCCAAAAGTGGCACTTGTTTATTTTCCATGGAGAAACATCTCCCAAAATTTTTAGTCATAGTGAGATCGAGAGAGTCTGCCACCTTGGCAAGCTTCACATTATCAGAGGTGTTAGAGTCTATTATGCAATTATTCAACTTATGACTATTTATGAACAGGGGAACATAGAAAGGTTCTATCTTCCCTGGGGCAAAAAGAGGAGTAATGACAAGAATGTTTCAAATGGATGTGTTCTTTAGGGGATCATGAGTTACCTTTGAAACATCTTGTCATGTAGAGATGGTTTTGTTCTTAATGCATTCAACTAGCCTACCCAACTGCTCAGGGTTGGCTTGTAAGTATTCAAACTTAGACATTTAGATCTTGGTCTTCCTAATATGATCAATTATGTCAAATAATTGAAATGAACTAGAAATAGAGGAAGTAAGTCCATCATTCTAGGTTTTATTAGGTGTGGTACTAGTCTAAGAAATTGAAGCAGAAGGTGTAGGGTTGTTTGAGGTACTTACTTTTTTATTCTTCACTAGGTCCTTTGATTGGAAAGGCAGAGAAGTCCCCCATTTAGCAATTGAAATTGTTGGTTGAGATTCTTTCCTTATTTTTCCCTTATCAATTTTTTCAGTTGACTGGTTTTGGTACCTACTAAAAATAGTGTATGATCTATCAAACATTTCTTTCTTACTTCTAGCTTCATTTTGGTAATTCAAGAAACTAATGTTGGAGTTGCCAACTAATTCTTCTTCACCTTCTACAAAGAGATCAACGTCATCTTCTTGGTCCAATTCAAGTTAGAAAAATAAATCATGTTTAGTTTCATGATAACCAACTGCTGAGTTAGCCAGTGTTGCTTCAATGGCAAGCTTCCCCTATGGGTGAGGGAGATGATTTAGTTGCCCTTGATTTCTAGCAGCATTGCCGTGATATGACTAGTTGGAAAATGTCCTCCTTGGTATATTTCAATAAGAAAGAAGGGCAAACATCCCTTGTGCCATTTTCTTTTTTAAATCTAGCAATTTATTTTTTATCTTTTACACCATAGGATCAGTGGTGTCTGTAGAGAATTTTTTAGAAGATGAAAAAGATTTATTTTTGTTAGGATCTCTTCTTATCTTTCCTACCAAGATAATATCATCTTCAACCTCAGTGGCCAAAATTTGAGCTGCAACAAGATCTATGTGGCCAGCTTGCCTCAATAGGAAACTCACTTTAGGAAGCTAAGAATTGATGAAGAAGCATTTAAGATTTTCTGGCGTTAGTTGAGAAATGGTAGGAATTATGTTCCTTAGCTTGTCAAATTTAGAAATGAAGTCTTGCATGGGTTTATGAGGCTCCTTCTTCATTTGCATAAGCTGAGCCAACATGGCATGTGTATCTTCTGTAGGTTTAAACCTAGCCTCAAACTTGGCCTTGAGAGTGTTCCAATCAATTATTGTTTGTGCTTTTAGATGATAAAACCAGTCTGTGGTAGCACCTTTCAACATTTCCACAAATAGCCTGACTGCTATATCTTCAAATTCAACGCCTATCACACCATAGGCTATGCAGAAGGCTGCAATATATTCATCAGGATGAACTTTCCCATCACCATATAACTTGGGAAAATTCTTTCTTAAACTATGAAGTAGTTCATGTAAAGGTGGGGTTAGATTTATAGGGCCAAAGGTGTTACCTCAAGGGCCTTGGGCTGCCATGATGTGATGATTGAAAGGAGGGATAACAAACCTTTGTTAGTAGAGGAAAGAGAAGCTTCATTGGGTATTTGGGACTTGATGTCTATAGGAGGAAAACTCCTAGTTTGTTGAATGTTTGGCTTCGTGTATACCATGGATCATCCAAAGTGTAGAATAGAAAAGAACTAGAAATGCTTCAATTTGAAGCTTGAGGCTTCAAATTGTGCGTTCTTCCCCAGTAGAGTCACCAAAAACTGTTGGGTGAATATTTTGTCATCAACTAACTAATGATAAAATAAGTATATCAACCATAACACAATGAGATTTATATGGAAAAATGGGTGTGGTTACCATAGCATAATGAGATAAATCTCTCCTCTCAGCAAGGGGAGGTTCCTTATAAACTATAATATACTAATATAAACTAAAAATAGACTCAAGGGTGAAATCATACCATCCATCTCTCTTTTTTTAGAGATGACATTCACAAAATAAAGGATAATTCTTATGTAATTACTGAAGACATTTCTCTTTTTTCAGAAATGATGTTCAACAAACAGTAGGAATCCTTCTTGGGTAGTAATTGGATCCATAAGAAACCCATGAAAGCACAAAGTCTTTAATTGTTTCTTCTATTGATTTAGGATGAAGTGACACAATAGTATGAAGTGCAACACAAAGTCTCCAATGAAAACTAAAACAAAATGAAATATTATGAAGGATAAGAGGAGCTCAAAGTCTCTCAAATATCCTAGAACATAAAACACACAGAGACTAAAGACAATTATGGTAGCACAAAGTCTCCCATAATCGACTTTAGGACATCTTTCAGATTATTTCTACTTGTTCTACTTATTTGATTAAATGGACAAGACTGTATTTAGAAAAAAGACATAAAAATGATTTCCTAGATAACAAAAGCTATTTCAACACAAAGTCTGAAAGGTCACTTGATTTCTCATTCACTTGATTAAATATGATTAATAGTCTAAGCTCAAAGTCTCAGAAATGCCTTTCAATTTGCGTAGATTTTTGCTTCTAATAATAGAGAGATCTCCTTTATTCAAAATGAGAGATTACAATATATAGCATCCAAAGAAAGACTTGGGCACTTGTTTTCACATAAAGGCCCATGCTGCATTGAATGCATTAGAAATATTATGAAGGTGCCATGCTAGAACAGGTTATTGGTCTTAACTTTGGCATTATAAATCATCTCAAATGTCTCCTCTGAAGCATGGGTTGCCTAGTATTCTTTATGATGTTTACATGGCTATCCATTCACCTTTTCTCAATGAAGAAAAATAGGCCATGCCATTGAATGCTTGCGCTCTCTAAGGTCCACCTGGTAGACTGTTCCACCTACTGGAATAACTCTTCTGTAGATATTTTTGGATTCTCTATATCGTTCCCTCTTTCCTTGCTACATTTTGTCTCTTCCTGGTGATTTGAGCTCTCAGGGCTATCTTCTCGCTTTTTGTTGGATCCTTCAACTCCTTTCTTAGTGGATCACTAAGTTTGTCCTCAGGTTTACGTTATTTGAAAATCAATGGTTATTCCATTACCCTGAATTTGACATCCACGGGGATGTTACTAGTCACTTGAACCACTTTGAACCTTGAACCTGTTGGAGTTTAATGGTTCAAGGTTCAACGGTTCAAAGTTCAATCAGTTCAGCAGTTTGGTGGTTCAATGTTTTGTAAAGATCTGCATTCACTTCATATTTTTTATGAGTTCAAGGTGTCATTAAACCAATTGTTTTCACCATTTGATTGAACCTTTTTTTGGAATCTTCTACTTGAACCATTTACTTGAACCTTCCGCTCGAACCTTGAACTCTTTGAACGCATTGAAGCTTTGAACTCATTGAACCTTTGAACCTTTGAACTCTTTAAACCTTTCAGAGGCAGAGTTCAATGGTTCAACGGTTCAATGGTTCATTCCATATCATTGAACCCCACCATTTAACTTTTTTTATTGAACCTTGGCATTGAACCATCCTTACAATTTTTTAGGAAATGCCTTAAGTGTTTTGAGATTTCTCCTTGCGAAAGCCTGCCTTTTAAACCTATGATTTCCTTAGCTGAAAAGGCTTGTGTGATTGAATAACTTGACTACTCAGAACATTTTGAGAAAAAAAGAGACCATTTTAGCCTGTAAGACCAAAATGGTCGACCTGTTGTCCACAAAAACAAGCGACGGATTTTGGGAACAATAAAATGATTAAATATTTGTCTTATAACTAACAATAAATAATATAATCTGATTGAAATAGCTTATTGAAGTTCAGCGCCACCATATAGGAAAAGATAGATTATATTTTGGATCTATAAATTATAAATTTAATTTATTTTGTCATGTATATTAAAATATTTACTTCCAACGAGGTGTAGAGATTATAAACTTAGTTTGGTAGTTTAGGGGTCATAATATGCTGGTGCTCCTCACACAATTTTGGGCATCATCCTATATATATAATACAACTAGTTAACTAATTATATATATATATATATATATATATATATATATATATATAAAATAAGGTTGACATCGTACAGAGATGGTGACATCTATAAACAAATAAAAGATAAAAATAAAACTATAAATGCACAACCTATAATAAAGGGATGAAATAGTGACTCAGAATATGCTATAGGGTTATGTCTTATATGGCATTGAACTGTGTGTGCTTTAGCAAAAAAAAATTATAATGTCATAGTTAACTTTGACTTCTCACTTAGGTGTCACCTGATTTTGTTTCATCTAGATAAAGTATTGGGAATCTATTAATTTATATACTTATATTAAGATAAATAGAAAATTGAAGGCATCGTACGATCGATGGAAATCTAAGATAATGAATATATTTTTGAAAGGCATCTTAGTTCTGATTTTATTTGTTATTCTTCTAGTAATGTAAGCATGGTGCCATAACCTGATCTAGTCTTTTACATAGCACAATGATTTGTTGTTTTATTTCCACTCAATTAGTGTTTTAAATAATTATAAAAACCTTCATTATTTATATAAATGCTCAAATTGATAATATAAATTATAATGACATAAGGCATTGAAAGAGAGTATGACTCAAAAACTATTGCTATTATTTTTATCTGAGTAGATTTTATATTGTTGGAAGATATTATTGACTTAATCTATATAAATAAATCTCACCTAGGGTGTCACACTATTATTTTAACTAGTTGAGAATGATGAAATCTTTACAATTACATGTATTTAATTGGGTCTTATAAAACATTGTAAGTATTTATTAATAACATAAAATTTAAAAACTATTTTAAGTTGCTTTAAGCTAGCATAGTAATGATGGATACCTGTATAAGACAAGTAGATAATAATAAATGAATCTTTGAAAAGTAATAAGTGAGATTTCCTTGCTTTGGATGGAAATAGAATATAGTTTTATAACTAAAATGTTAGTAAATATATTAAATATTTGATAAATGCATTTGTTATCTAAATATTTTTTATTAGATAAATATTGTTAGATAACAAAGTCATATTATCTATGACATGGTGGTAATATGTGAATCTTGAGGTATAAATCTAGGTCATAAGTAAATATACCTTTTACATGGAAACGTTATTAGAAGAAGTCTATAACTCTCTATCATTTGTAGTGGGAATCAAATAAAATTTATATCCTAATTTATGTGATGAATTAAATTAGGATTTTATTATAAACTTTCCAATCTTGTGATAGATTTTTCTTAAAACTATAGTAATATTAGAGTTGTATTTCTTGGTGGGTATGAACCTTGAATTGGTAACCATAGTGTGAGAGTAGTGATATAAAACTAGATTCTTAGTCATCATTGTATAGAAAATTATAACAATATGTAAATGAAGTTAAATGGGTAAAACATAACTATCTCTTTTTATGGATTAAAACTAGCAAACTTTTAGATTCTTTGATATATGAAAATCCGTGACATGAAATGTGACATTGTATTAAGTTATGACTATTTACATAATTAAAACCATGGAGTTAGATTTATTTAATTAATATTGTTGGGAGAAATATTAACGGAGAATTGAAAGAATTGTTTAAAGATTATTAGTAAACTTGTAAATATACACTGGTTGTGAAACTAAATTATTTGTTGTTTTATAATTGTTATATGCAAAGTGAGTTTCATGTATTTATAACTAATTTGTTAGTTGATTTTTATGCTTAGTAATTACGAATAAACCACTAAACCATGATTTAAAAGTTTCATAGTATTAGAATACTTACATGTGATGCACATTAGGATGTGCAAGTGATAGTATATAGGAATTATACCTATATCTCATTAGATGATTTGAATGAGTCATTAAGTTACATAATAATCAGGAACTACAATCTTTTAAATAGTCTCTTAAAATAAAATGAGTTGTTAAAATAAAAATTCATAATAGGTTTATGAATTATCTGACTCACTACTAATAATATGAATGATTGTTAGTTATATACATTTAATATAGAATGCTTGTGTGCATTACATACTATGAGTGTGTTATTATATATAAATATTTAGCTATACTTAGTGCATAATAGTGCATAATGATGCATGTTTATGTTATGATAATTTGGTATGCTTGTATGTAGTTTAATTTAAAGTATATCTAGGTGATATATTTTTTTATTGTTTGTTTGTTACTATTTGGATGAATTGGTTGAGTTTTGAAAATTATAAGTTTGGATTGTGTTGTTATGTAGTCGAGAACCTATGATAGTATGAAATATCATAGGGTACTACATTATAAAAATATGTTGTACTCAAGTGGTACACATTATAAATATTATGCCTAAACTCATATCTACATTTGATCATTTTACTGTATACATATTGGTTAGTATTGTGGATAGCATGTGTTATTATAGTTGGTAAGACTTATGTATTCGTACATGAAAACTTTGAGAGTTTATAAAACTTTGTGTTAGTATGTTATTGTGTTATGTGAGAATGATGACTTTATTATATATAGTTACTTATATAATGCTTATGTTTCCATGTATATAAGACTACTTTATATGTAGAAAATTGGTAGTTAAGTTTTAGAATACTAGACTATGATAATATGGGTTATCATAGAGAGTAGTATGTTTAAAAACTAATTATAGTAGTAAAAATTTATATTTACGTGTAAATTTATTTGGATAGTATATTTGTAGTCATTATTTATAGTATGGGATAGAATATAATGAAAGATTCATGCATATGTTTGATGGATTAAATGTATGTTGTTATTACTCTTTTGTATATTGTGTCATATGATGCATTTGTTAATAGGATGTAAGATGATGAATCTTGTGGTTGAATTGTATTTTACCAATTGGTATTACTAATGCAGAGTAAGGAGTGAGATAGACTTCAACGACTTATTAGCATTGCAATGTTAGATGAAGACAGTCTGATCAAGTGGTGTGCATAAAATTGATAGACATATAAATTGTTTTTATACTACTATTCATAAAGCTTTGGTCAAAGTATATTTAGTGAGACATTATAATTTTATGAGTATGATTTACATGTATGTGCAATATCTTATAATAGATCAAGTTTTTTATGATACACTACATATTTAGTTAGTTAGAAATCATACAACATATAGGTACTTGCTAGTCTTTCTAGGTTTCTGTGTTGTCACTATCTACTCATTCATGAAAGGAGTACCATTATCTGATGAGATTAATGTGGGGGATCATTGGTCCATAATTGATGTGAAAAAAATTTTGGATGATGCTCTCTCTCTCTCTCCATAGTAGTACTATTTGTCAAGATGACACTTGAAATTTTCATAAATACTTGAAGTTCAGGAACTATGTTCCAGAGTAGCCAAGCACCTTATTTTTACATTGTATTATATTGTACTTGTTATTTTAAAATAGTCATGAAGAGTTGTAATTATACATCGATCCACATTGGCAGTGGTGATTGCGTATTCACATACGTTGAGTTTAAATTATTATAATTACTTTCTATATTGAGTTGTGATTCTCTCATGATAATAAAGATCTATATTTTATGTTGTAACATGAATTTTTATCATGATTTCTCATGAATAATTTTATGATCTCTGTTAAATTCTTAGAATGTAGTCTAATTATGTATATGTTATTTTTTTTTTTTAATTATATATTTTTGGTTAGATCCTAGTGTGGATATTACATATGGTATCAAAGTTGTGGCTTGAACTCTAGGACATAATGAGTCCATTAGAATTTTTGTGTCTTGTGAACCTAGTGATATGAAGTTTTGAACTGGTAATTGGACTTGTGATTTTTTAGTGCATAACCATGTTACACCATGATTAGAGTGTAGTGACATTCATAAAATATGTGAAACATTGAGTGTGTACCCTTAAGATCACTCATACCCCTTTGAATTATTTAGGAGATTAGTTTATCAAGTGTCCTAATGGTGATGGTTATATTCAAGTCTTGGGTAGACAGGTATATAACATAGTTCATGAGTTATGAATAAAAGCTTTCTATCATAGTTTAATCACTTAGATCAAACACTTTGAGTATGATTACATCCTTCTTTATCTTATAAATTCATCTTTTTCATTGAGTTTTGTGAGTGTTTGATAAGCTCAAGATGCTTCTCATTCAAAATTATGTTCTTTAGTTTTGTGTCTATATTCATATAACCTAGGAGAGAAAAATATCGAAGACCATTTTTCTTTTAGTACCATCTAGGACGATGAAAATCTTCTTAGTAGAGTGTTGTATTGTTTGATAATTCCTTTGTGTTAGGAGTTTGTTTATGAAATTTTCACTCTTAAGATATATAGTTTAAGAAGAAGTGAAATATCCCTTTTGATATTATTATGATGATGCTGATTTAGTATTCTCTTAAATGGTAATTGTTTTTAAATTTTATTTGATTGCACTCCCTTGAAATTTGTATGAGAATGTGTTATGCTCTTGGTGAGAGAGAAGTTTTAAGATTGGATGGATGGACACATCTTTCTGGTTGGTGTATCTCTCTCTCAATTATGAAAATAGATTTGGTAATTAGGTAGTATTTTGGAAACATTAAGTTGCAGTGTTTTCTTTTTACTTTGGGAGGGTAAGAAGTAATTTTTAAGATGATAGCTTTCTAATTTTTTATTATGACTCTTTAGAACTTGTGATTTAGACCATGTAAGGCAACAAACCTTGATATATATATATATATATATATATATATATATATATATATATATATATATATATATATATATATATATATATATATATATATATATATATATATATAAGATGATTATAATTACTATGTTATTATTCACCCTTGACTACATTAATATTTATCTCTTTTGTTTAATGCATGTTATTTTAAAGAGATATTTTTATACCTTTCACCAGAAGCAAGTAAGGTATATGAGGTGCAAAACATTTTGTCAATCTAGAGGTGGAAATAAACTTTTAACTTGTGTGCTAGTTAAGCAAGCAAGGAGATATCATTTCATTTATTCTCTTATAAGACTAAAAGAAAAGTGTGATTCTTGACCTATATATGCTATGTTCATTATAACATTATTTTCTTTTAGTCATGAGCATAATAAAATAAGTTAAGATGTGAAATATAATACTAGTATGTCTAATTAGTAGTAACTTAATATAATTATGGATTGATTGTATGACCTCTTTTGTATGTATGTTGATACATCTAGAAGCATTCAACATGTAAAAATGTTTTATATGATCTATTAGTATGGATTTGTAGTTCATTGAACCTTGCACACGTTGTGGAGATAGTTAGATCATAGAAACTTAAGAGAAGAGTGGTGAATTAGGAACATGAGTTCTAAGTGATAGGATGGTATCCTAATTAGACTCAAATTGACTTAGTTGATTAATTCATAGGATCCAATAGATGAACTTATCAAATTTAAGATTTGATAGGAAAAAATTATCAAATTTAGTCATATGACTATACGCATGTATATAGTGAAACATTTATTCCATAATTTTGAATAAATTGAAAATATAGTATTTTTAGTTCTTATTCATCATCATATTTATCAGGAGCTCCATAGAGTAGTGACAGTATTGACATGTTATACTTATTCAAAGATACGTATAATAGTGATAGTATTAACTTATACACATTATTTTTATCAAGTTCCCTATACACTTTTTTCTAGAATAAGAAAAACACTCTCTAGATAAGGAAGATGTGTTGAGAACTAGAAGATTTTATGGAACTCTCCTTGGTCATTTATATTAGCTTGCATGATGATCTTATATGCTCTTTAAAACTAGTGAAACTTTTACTGAGACATGTGGGATCCTTCAAGGTAACAAAAGTCACCAGTCTTATAGTATATAAGCTTATATTGACAATTTTGGACCTGAAGGTAGTTATGATAGAATCAATCAGAATAAGTAATACTCACAACTGATTTTCTTAATTGGGAGATGTCATTGAGTAGGGTCTTGTGAGACTAATAATTTAGGAATAGATCAACTTGAAAGAACCACAATGAGTTTTACATGTAATTTTTTAATTATTTACTTAGTTTGACATTGTATATCATGTTGTTGCTTTGATAAGAAATATTTTTTAATGAAAACCTTATCTTTGAATAAGAGTCATTGAGTATGATGACTAACTTTAGGGGGGGAGGATGTTACATCATGATTCCTCACCAAATAAATTTGTTAGATTATCCATAAAAATTTGCAGTTAATAAATTTAGATATGGTTATATTTATGATTAAACTTGAGATTTGTGTTATTTTGAAATAATAAAATTTTGCTTAGTTAAATGATAATACATAGTTGCTTATTATGAATTGATTTATGTATGCATTTATATTTTAATTATATTAATGTATTATTTTAATTATATATTATTTTCTTATGATTATCATGTGATATGATATAATTATATGCATGTTATGAGGTAGACGTAGGAGAAATATTCCCTTGAGCTTATCGGAAAGGGTGATGTAGATAGAAACATCACAGGTCGATAGAGAGCTAATGAAACTCTACACACACCATGATAGTTAGTCATGGTAGAAAATACATTTTAAAATGATTGCATTTACTATTTGCTTAAATCATTATTTTCTATGTTTGTCTAAGTAGGTAAAATTGTATAAATAAATTCTCTTATGTCTTAGCTTAATATGCCATTAATACACATAGAGGCATTTTTGATAAAAGAAAAATTCAATATGAGTCATTACTTATGATTTAATCATTAAATTACTAAAGTATAATTAAATGTTAAATTAAGTTTAATATAAAATTAGGATTTCATATTAAAATATAAAAAAGAAATTATTTTTTTAAAAGGAAAAACATTGAAATTAGAAAAGAAAGAAATAAATTAAAATTTTAGAAAAAATAAAAAAAGAATTAAAGGTCTTAAAATAATCAAAAACAAAAACAAAAAAAAATGTAGAAAAAAATTAGCATCTATTTTCTATTTAAGAGAAAGAATGAAAGAGAATTTTTATAGTTTTTACCATGGAGGAAATAGAAGAAGGAATCAACTTTGAAAAGAATGACATAAAAGAAGTAAGGGGCATGATTTCAGATCGAAAGAGGGAAGATACTAGGTGGGTGTTGTAATTAATTTTTTAATCCTTTGTATGTGTGTTTGGAATGATTGGATGTTTGTCTTGGATGTCATGTATATTGAAATCTTTACTTCCAGTCAAGCTTAGAGATTATAAACTTAGTTTGATTGTTTAGGGGTCATAATATTATGGCCTTCTTCACCCAATGTTGGGCATTGCCTCATATGTATAATACAACCAATTAACTAACACACACACACACACACACACACACACATAGGTTAGTTAATTGGTTATATATATATACACACACACACACTCAGTAATAAGGTTGTCACTATACGATGATGGTGATGTCCATAGATAATGAAAAAATAAAACTATAAATACATGACTTATAATAAAGGGGTGAAATAGCGACTCAGAATATACCATGGGATTATGTCTTATATGGTGTGGAACTATGTGTGCTTTAACATAAATGTTTTTATAGTGTCACAGTTAACTCTGACTTCTCACTTAGACATCACCCTATTTTATTCTAGCCACATAAAATATTGAAAATATATTATAATTATATTAAGATAAATAAAAAAATTAAGGCATCGTATGATCAGTGAAAATCTTAGATAATGAATATATTTTTTCAAGGCATCTTAGTATTGGTTTTACTTTTTATTCTTCTAGTAATTTAAGCATGGAACCATAACCTAATCTAATCTTTTACTTAGCATAGTGATCTATTGTTTTATTTGCAGTCAGTTGTTGTTTTAAACAATTATAAAAACCTTCACTCATATAAATCCCAATTTGATAATAGAAATTATAAAAGCGTAGGGCATTGGAAGAGAGTATATGACTCAAAAACCATTAATATTATTCTTTTCTGAGCAAATTATATATTGCTAAAAGTTGTTATTGACTTAATCTATATAAATAAATATGGCTTAGGGTGTCGCCCTATTCTTTCAACTCGCTGAGAATTATGAAATCTTTATATTTACATGTATTTAATTAGGTGTTAGAAAATATTTTAAGTATTTATTAATAACATAAAATTTAAAAACTATTTTAAGTTGCTTTAAGCTAGCAAAGCGATGATGGATGCCTATATAAGATAAGTAGATAATAATAAGTAAATCTTTGGAAAGTAATAAGTGAGATTTCTTTATCTTGACTAGAAATAGAATATAGTTTTATAACTAAAATATTAGTAAATATATTAAATTTTATTTAAATGTATTTGTTAGCTAAATATAGCTAGATAAAAAGTTCATATTATCCATGACACAATGGTAATATGTGAATCTTGAGGTATAAATCTAGGTCATAGGTAAATATACCTTTTGCATGAAAATTTTATTAGAAGAAATCTATAACTCTCTATATTTTGTAGCGAGACTCAGATAGGATTTATAGCTTGATTTATATAAGAAATTAAATCAGGGTTTTATTATAAACTTTTCAGTCTTGTAATAGATTTCTCTTAAAACTACAGTAATATTGGAATTGTATTGGTCAATGGGCATGAAGCTTGAATTGGTAACTATAGTGTGAGAGTAGTGATACAAAGCTAGATTCTTAGCCATTATTGTATATAAAGCTATAACAATGTGTAAATGGAGTTAAATGGGTAAAACATAACTATCTCTTTTTGTGGGTTAAAACTAGCAAAAATTTTAGATTCTTTGATATATGAAAACCTGTCACACGAAATATGACATTGTATTAAGTTATGATTCTTTACATAATTAGAACCATGGGGATAGATTTATTTAATTAATATTCTCATGAGAAATATTAACATAAAATTGAAAATATTGTTTAAAGATAGTGAATGATTGTAAACTCACAAATACAAACTGGTTGTAAAACTAAATTACTTGTGTTTCAAGAAAATGAAGTTCTAGTTTTTTAAATTTTTGTATGCAAAGTAAATTCCATGTATTAGTAACTAATTTATTAGTTCATTTATATGCTTATTAGTTACGAATAAAACACTAAACCATGGTTTAGAAATTGCATAGCATTAGAATACCTACATGTGGTGCACATTAAGATGTGCAAGTGCTAGTATATAGGGATTATACTTGTAGTTTATTAAATGATTTGGATAAGTCATTAATTTACATAGGAATTAGGAACTATAAACCTTAGAACAATCTTCTAAAAGCAAATGAGTCATTATAATGAAAAATCATAATGACTTTATGAATTATCTGACTCACTACTAATAATATGAATGACTGTTAATCATATGCATTTGGTATAGAATGTTTATGTGCATTACATACTGTGAGTGTGTTATTATATATAAATGTTTAGCTATATTTAGTTCATAAAGGTGCATCATGATGCATGTTTATATGTTATGATATTTTGGTATGATTGCATGTAGTTTAATTTAAAGTAACTTGGATGGTATTTTTTTTTTTTATTATTTACTTATTATTATCTACATAGATCGGTTGAGTCTTGAAAATCATAATTTTAGATTATGTGTTATTATGTAATTGGGAACCTATGATAGTATGAGATATCATAAACTATTACAGTATAAAAATATTTTTTACTCAGGTAGTACATACTATAAATATTATGTCTAAACTCATATCTATATTTGATCATTTTATTATAAACATGCTGGTTATTACTGTAGATAAAGTGTGTTGTTACAGTTGGTAAGACTTGTGTATGCGTGCATGAAAACTTTAAGAGTTTAGAAAATGTTGTGTTGATATGTTATTATGTTTCATGAAAATGATGACTTGCTTTGTTATATATAGTTACTTTTATAACACTTATGTTTCAGTATATATAATATTATTTTATATGATTGATTATGAAAAACTAGTAGTTAAATCTTAGAATACTAGACTATGGTAATATGGGTTATCATAGAGAGTAGTATGTTTGAAAACTAATTATGGTAGTAAAAATCTATAGTTATATGTGAATTTACCGAGGTGGTATATTTGTAATCATTATTTTTAGTATGGGATAGAATATAATGAAGATTCATGTATATGTTTGATGGATTAAATGTATGTTGTTATTATTTATTTATATAGCATGTTGTATGATGCATTTTCATAATAGGATGCAAGTTGATGAATCATGTGGATGAATTATATTTGACCAATCTATATTATTAATACAGAGTTATATTTGACCAATCTATTGGTTATCTGTTGAAGGTTATGTTCCTCATTATTAATCCATGAGAGATTTTGGAATGATAAGTTATTGATGGAGTTATTATAATTATATAATTATTACAGTTGGCATATGTTATGTTGAGTACCTGATTCAACCATTTATACTCGTATGGTAACATAATGGTCTCCTTGTGCTTATGCCTTCAAGCTTGTAATTATATTCATATGTTAAAATTACCAACCTATGAGGGTTGTTATAGTTATTGTATCAATCTTATTCATGTAATATTGGACTTGATGATGTGGTCTATTTTATACAACTACATGCTGCATTCTATATCATTCATTTTGTAAATATAATCAACATCCTTATATTAAGGATTATCATGTAATATTTGAAAATGGTAATATGTCTAGAAGATTATTTGGTGATTCAAAAATCAACGATAGAGTCAGATTGGATGGTGCTCATGTGGAAAAAATCTGAGGCTTGGGTAGCCTAAAAATTAAAGAGAAGTCCTCATTAAGGTAGTAATAGCTTGTGAAGCTACTCTAATCATGATTGGAAAACATGAACATGTGTTGAGTAATCCTAAGAATGTTTCCTAGAGGTTACCCCAATATGAAATGGGTTATGCATATGGACTAGACTTTATGTGAGGGTGTTTATTTTGGTTGACAAAGCATCAAAGAACTCAAGAGGTTTCCAATTCTTATTTATAAGGGTGTAAAAGATGATGATGTAGTTGATTCATGAATGTGTGTATACATGAGTTTACCAACCTACAAGGTATGATAGCTAATGTGATTGAGTTGGTGTTGTTTGTATAACATTGGGGTGATAGAAGTCTGATTTTACCATGATGTCCATGCTCTTTGCCTTTGCCTTGGTTGGGTTAACCCTTCTTATTTTCAATTGCATTCAGGCTAGCCTCACTTGTCAATCATTAGCTTGTTTGTGCAGGCCAATGGGAGATAAGTGGTAAAAGCTTTGCTCTTAGAATAAAGAAAAATAGTGTTTGATATCTTTTAGTGAGTTATATGGACAACCCATCACTAGATGCTCAGAACATTATGATCCTGGTAGGACCAAGGGTTTAACTAACCTAGAGGGTTAGATTGGGTACAAGGAGCTAGTCTTCTTATATAAATCAATCGAGATTGTGATTTTCTATTGTTGGGGGAATGTCTTGGGCCTTTAAGGAGATGTGAAGTATGAATGGTGGTAATAACCATTACTAGCCTCATAGTTAAGACTATTATGAGTTATTGTTTAGTAAATTAAATATCTGGTTGAGTTTGTTGAAACAGTTCAATTATGTAATTGAGGAACTAGCATTTTTTGTATAAATTGTATGTTTGTGAGTGGAGTAAAGATGCCTCCATGGGCTAAGATTCTCTTGATTGGGAAAGGCCATTATAAGGAAATTTTGTCTTTGGGGAGCTGTGATGATAAACTTTAGTGAAGGTATGTTGAACAATTGTGTGTATATAATTATTTTGTTCATAAATGTGTATTATATCAATTTGGTTGACTAATTTATGCCATGATAGAGAGATGAAACATAAATAACTTTTGTAAGACCTAGTTTGATCCTTTATGGGTTGGTGGAAACATCAAAGGGCAGCTCCTTACTTATTTTTCTCATTTTATTAGCACTCATCATGGATAAGTTGTGAGTTTATCTAGCTATAAATTGATGACACCTAGGGTAAGCAATGGTAGATTATTGCTTGGATTGTGTGATGCTACACTTGATATATTAAAACATAGCAAATAAATTGATAAGTATTGTGTTTAAATCTTGGGAGCATTGTTTTGTTCCAAGTAATGGACTTATAAGCTAAGTTTGGATAGTGTTTCTAGTTGAAAAATTTGATATGGTTGACTAAATTGCAACCATTGTAACTTGGAAGCGAACAAGTATTATGCATCATAATACTAAAGTATTAAAAATTCATTAATTTCAACTTAATTTAGGCTTGGTGGCTATGTGTTTTTGGCCCTTTGAATTGAATGAAGGAGCTTGCGATTTTGTCACTCAAAAGGCTAGTAGCTATCAAGTGTGTGGATACATACATACATATACATATATATATATATATATATATATATATATATATATATATATATATATATATATTGATTCAATGATGTGGTTATGTTGATCATATGTATGTTTTAATCCCATAAAGAGGCAGTGATACCCCTGGGTATGTTTCATACCTATGTAATGATTATTTGATTTTATGTTGAGTTTTGGAATCCATGAGGATGTCATGATGCTCATGGATATATATATTTTATATTTATGAGGATATTTTTTGTGATTACAGTTATGTTATGGTTGTGAAAAATATGATTTCCATGATGATGATGATGTAATATTCACCTAGAGCCTTGGTCAAGTTCACCCCTTCCCTAAGATTATGTTGCGTTCAAGCAAGCATTTCTAATCAACCTTTGACTTATTGGCATGAGTCAATTAGAAGGATAGTGATAGAGCTTATTGTTAGAACCATGAAACCATGTTTGATGATCATAGGTGGCTTACATGGATGGGCCATGTTATGATGATTGAGATATAATACTCCTTGGAGGTCCAAGGATGTAACTTAAGTATGGAAGGTCTAGAGGGTGAATATGAATTACTTGCTTGGGAAAGTGAGGAGGTATTGGGGATCTCTTATTGTTAACAAGTAGCATGAGCCATCTAATCTATGATGCATGAACTTGTTGGTAACTTTTTGAGATTCATGGATGTAGATTTATAGGCTATGTTGGAACACATCCTTCCTTATAAGGTGTTGATGGACTTCATATCTCAAAAACTAAGCATGATTTTATATGTTGGATGTTTTATGTTATCTTGGATGACATTTGTACATTGGGTAGGTCGATGAGGACCATAGACCCTTGTGTTTCATTTCCTAGTGTGTTTAAGTGGTGTGATATGAAAAACTTACCTTGAAATAATTTACTAAGCTTCTAAATCCTCATGTGTGTCATTGTATTGTGTTTTCCTTCAGTGCATGTAAATTTTTGTGTGTGTGGACACATTTTACTTTTTGATTGACTACATTAATCATGTAAACTTGTAACTTCTTTATTTTGTGAAAATGTAATTATCTTGTGAAAATACATGTTGCCCCCTTGATATTAATATTGTTTATGTATATGATTTGATGATGTGATGTGATCATGGACCACCTTGTGATGTAGTTTTACTTATGGAATCAACCCCTTATAACTAAAAAACTGCCAAGGTATGGTGAATGTGTTGTTTAGTGTGATCCTACATCACTGCTCTAACATTGAGTTTTGATGCAAGTAGGATGTTTAGGGTGAAGAGAACACTATATCAATGATGATTAGACATAGTAAGGGCTAGGCAATGGAGTCTCACATATACTAGAAACCCACTTCTTCCCTTTGCACAAAGCATATGTCTAACTCATTTGAGTTGTGCACCATGAGAACCAAAAGATAGACGTAAGATCTTCACACATAATGGTAACCTCTTGGATTGAGTATTCCTTCAACCACCTCTTTGAAGTTATTTTATAAAAAAACTTATAAAATTTATCTATGTAGCCTTGTAAAAGCACTATTTGGTCCTAAAAATTAAATTTTTATGAAAAATCAACAAGACTAAAATTGTTGAAATACATGCAAGTATTGGCTTGTAAAATCAAGCATGTTAGGAATGAGGTAATGGTTAAATTACTTTAAAAAATGTTTTGGAATGAATATTATGAGTTATTGACTGTCAAGTCCAACTATGTGGTGTGCAATGTATTGTTTGTATATACTTGATATTATTTTTATGAAATGAATATTTATTATTGTTTAAACATGGTTAAAATGCATGTTAATTTTATGCTCAGGAGGAGCAATATTAAGTCATGATCAGATAGATCTTAATTTTTTAATGTGTTTTATTATGTTTTCATAAGGTAAGTGTAGTGAGATGGTGGGATTATAATCTATGTAATCATCATGTGAACTCACAAATTTATGATGAACATGCTGAAAACCTTGGGGCTACATGTGAATGCTTGATGTGACTTCTCTCATGTTTGATGTAGTTATTGTAGAACATTACACTAACCCATGAATGATGAATGGTGAAAGATAAGTAACCATGACTTGATAGATCTATAATCTTGTTGACATTCTATGATTAATGTTACCATGAAGATACACATGCACCACATGTGTTGCGGGGACCATAGTGGTATGGTGGTTGTTGATTTTTATTTTGGAATGAATGAAATGAGTTATATGTGAAGCATACTTAAGTGATGGAAATGCCATGTAATTGTATGATTATGGAATTGTTTTGCATTTTATAGAAATAATTTAAGTTATGATTATACTTTTATACATACATGTACATATAACTTTAAAATGTTGTGTGATGACAACACCTCAATCCAAAGATTTTGTGAAAATAAGTTGGATTATAATTTTAGCAACTGCTATTGTAAAGTTGTTGATCCACGATTACATAATTTCTCATTATGATAGGAAGGTTTTGTTGAAAACTATTTTTTTATTAAAATTTTGGTCATGCATTCACAGTGAAGATGAAATTCTTAAATATATGTTATTTTGTATGAACTAATAGTGGTGAGTTGTTGGTTTAATGAGTAATAAAAAAATCTTTTGTTCGGAGATATTGGAATATATTTGGTAATTGAAGTCTATGATGCATATTTTCACATAAATTGATTGACTTTCTAGCTACATAGGTGGTTTAAAATTAAGTAAAATTTAGTGGTATTGTGTTAAAAATAACATTTCACTAATAAGCTTGCCATAGTAAGGGAAAGTTTAAACTGAAAGAACCTTTTTAAAAAGTGTTAATATTTCCCTAAGTGAAATGGTGGTCTTGTGAGGCATAAAAATTAGGATTTATATGTTATCTAAGTTAAATTTTTTAGAGTTTCATGGTCATAAAAAGGGTGTGTGCAACACTTCATCTTGCCAACCTTGGTCTTACAAAAGAAACCAAGCTAAGTTGAGATATGATGGTTTTCTAGCTTGGTTAATTATAGGACATGGTTATTCTGGAGGTAGCATATCAATTTTAGTAAGGTAAGGTTATGTGTTTACTCACAATGTAAATTTGATAAATCTTCTAATTATATCAAGAAGGTAAGTGTATGCCAATATTTCTTAATCTATTATTAGACTACATAAATGTGTAGTATGCATGACTATTATGTTGATAATAATTGATAAATTTTATCAATTTGATTACTTCTATTCTTGATCTATCTATTGTTTCTTATAATGTGTATGCATTTTATGAAAAGAGTGATAAAATCTCTTTTTGGTATAGCATGATTCCTGATTACAAATTTTTCACTATGATGACTATTATTTAAGGATGAGAGGATGTCATGACCTCACTATTTGGCACTGGTGTACAACTAATAATATAAGGTCCAATAGTATGTTGTCAAGATCAGGGTTGAAATTAGACTATTCATTCTAATGTGAATCTAATGATTTGTGCGCGCGCACGCACACACACACACACATGTATGCATGTATGTATGTATGAATGTTTATATATATTCATGAGTAGATTACTTCATCATGTTTCGAATGCTTATGAGCTCATGTCTATGGTAACATTGGCACGTGCAATAAAAAAAGGGATTTGAATTATCTTAAACCTTGTGCATTAGGTATTGAATAGGCATCTAGGCCTTAGTAATGCATTAGCATTGTTAAAATGGTTTTTAATTGTTTGATATTTTTTTTGTCATATTATCTTAGAATTTCATTGCATGCCTATGCAAAAAACAAGTGAAAATAAAGTAAACGTTGTATTTCCCCCTTTAACTATGGACTTGACTAGAAAATTAATTTTGGCATGTAGGAATTATGTTAGGGTTATTTGGATTGATGGATTTATTTTTTATTTTTTTATTTTCTCTTTAGAGTAATTGACCTCTACTGGAAGAGAATGGCAATACAGTTAGATGGGGATGCATTCAAGCACTGACCAGAAGGAAGAGAGGATCTTTTGGATAGAATGCAGGGTACCAGATCTACATAGGCCACCTTCATGAAGGGGGAAAGAATGGAGGAGAATAAAGACTTTACATGGTGGTAGAGGAGAGGATGAATAGCAAAAGAGAATGAATAGGAGCTCAAGTTGGGTACATGGGAGTATAATGGCACTGCTACTGCTAGTGTGGCATCACCATGGGTGGAAAAACCAATTTAAAATCTTACTTATTTGATCTTCAAGCATGTGAATTTCTTTCCCCTATTTATATTTTATTAAATATATTTTATTTTAATTTTATCAAGATATTTTGGAAAACCCATTGGGGCATACATCCATGGAGGTATGTTTTTTCATCTTGCACGGATATATACTGTGACCAGGTGAAGGAGGGTTTGTATGCATGATATTTTTATATAAAAACCTATTAAGATGCTCTAGTTTTTATGATTGAATTGGCTAGTTGATTGTTTTATTAATCCATAATGATTTATTTATTTTATTACGCCCAAATGATTACTTGATTTTAATATGCTAGAATGATTACTTGGCTATATTTTTAATAAATTTTGGATTGAATTAATTGGTAAATTATTTTAAATTCTAAATACTGGTACATTGAAGATTATGATATAAAACATGTACATACCTTTCTTACATGATATTGAGGTGTTAAATATTATTCAATTTGACTCTACCATTTGGTATTAAAATTACCTTGGTTAGTTAGAAAACTGTTAGTGTACATTGTACTATTGAATATTCTCTTGGGTAGTGAATACAATAGATGTATCTTGTATTGATTTATGTCCCCACTTATAATGAAACATTGGCTGTAGTTTTTTACAGTGTGTGATACTTCTCTACTTAAACCCCCATGTTAAAATTATGGTTATGCTAGCATTAGATGCCATTTAAAGTGAAATAAAAATATTTAGGCATTTTTTTTATCTATGTTTACTCTTTGTATGACAAGATTCAGCTTTAATTGACAAACTATGAAAGCTTAGTACTAAAAGTTAGCATTCAAGTTGATTTTCCTATTATGCATTCATAATATCCATATGTGGTTTTAATACATAATGCTTGCCTATTGGATTTTTTACTTGTTGATCATACATTTTTTAGGTTTGTATGGTTTGGTATGTAAGAAAAAAAAGAGAAAAAATTAGTGTACAACTACTTGGTTGTGCTTTTGTATGGTAAGACATGATTGATTTTATGTGGAAATGTTGAAATTGCTTTTGTTAAATTCTTATCAGTAATGCTTAGATTCAGATTTAATTTTGAGAAAGGATGGTTTTGAGAGGTTGTTATCACAATGATAAGAGGTAAATGTGATATTTGTCTTGTTCACATGCCATACATTTGGCATTATCTTTCCTTTATTGGTTTTTGGAAATGTTTAAGGTTTTATGTTAAGCAAGAGGAAATCATTTGCCATGCACTTTTAGTTATTTTATTTTAATTCGGATGGTTTCACTCGCATGAGGGAAAAATGAATTGTTGAAATTATCATATTAGTTCTGATTAGATGAATATAGGAACCCTCTTGGTTATTGTATCAATTCATATACTTGTTATATGCATGGTTGTTTTCATCTTATAGAAGCTACTTGAGTTTAGATTATATTTGCTTGTTGAAAGTTTTATATGATGGTGCATTGATGATTATTCATTTAGAAAAGATAGTACAACAGTAGATTTATGGGCTGCCTAAATGGGTTAATGTGGAATTATGTTTGTTGGATTGTTTTCCCTCTAACTGGACTTGTATTATTAAAATAGAATTTATTTTCCAGAATGTTTACTAGGGAGGAAAATTACATTGCTAGCTTTATGCTAACACATTTATCTCACCCTTTTTAGTGAAAAGATTTTATTCTATTGGTTCTTCCCTTGGTATTTTGGCTTCCTAAATCACTGGTTACCTATTGAAGGTTGTGTTCATCATTATTAATACATGAGGAGTTTCAAAATGATAAGTTGTTGGTAGAGTTATTCTAATGCTATAATTATTGAAGTCGACATATATTATGTTGAGTGTTTGATTCAACCTTTTATACTCGTATGATATCACAATGGTCTCCTTGTGCTTATGCATTAGGATTATAATTATATTCATATGTTTAAACTACCAACCTATGATGATTGTTAGAGTTATTGTATCAACTCTATTCATGTAATATTGGACTCGATGATGTGGCCTATTGTATGCAACTACATGTATTTTGTAGAATTAATTTTGAAATTATAATTAACATCCTTATATTAAAGATTATCATGTAACATTACAGTTGAACATTTGAGTAATCCAACCTTGAGCATGATTAAATTTAAGTTATTGAATTTATTTTATTTTGAGGAGAGTTACCCACGTAGGTTGGAAATTAAGGCTATATTAGCCATGGATGGAATATTTACACATATGTGTTAATGTTATCCAACTTGCCTTAGGTATTAAATTATGTATGTGAGATGAATATGCTATTCACTTACTTGTTGGTTAGTTGTGGGGTGCTTGAAGCATTTTGATTGTGTATAGAATCATTTCATATATGTATTCATGCATGTTGTTAATAAGGCCACATCATACTATTAAGTGCTAGAAATTTTATATGATAAACACACTATGTTATGGCCTTGTGAAAACTCATTTTATGATGTTATTTTAAGTGGTTTCTATTTCCACATTAACTTGTGAATCCAACTTAATGGATGCCCTTGTTTGCATAATACTACCTTTGCTACTGTGGAATTACAATACAAGTATATTCCATTTTGTTAGTATTTATGTTAAGCATTAGCAAATTGGCAAAGCAATGAATTAATTATTATTATCTTTTAAGGATGTAAATTCAGCCATGATAAAATGGTTATGAATATGACTTATGAGTTGGAGCTTCCAATCTCAATGTGATTTTTTATTGACAAATTACTCTTGGTAGACATGGATTGATCATGTTCAAACAATATGTTATGTGGTAGCTGGTTAATTGTTAATACAAACCATAGCTGGCTTAAATTTATTAGCCTAATGTCATAATTTATCACTCCAATAAGTCATTACTCATTTTTTCTAAATCATTCATTTTTCTTAATTTAAGGAGTTGGAAAGAATTGTTAGTATGAGGACCCTTAATTAGAAATTCATCAATGAATTTTTTATTGGGTAACACTATTATTATTGATCTAGTGTAATAACTGGTGTTTATTCCATGTTAGATAATAATTCCATATGGATGAGTCCTCATTTTTATAATGAGACTATTAAGGGTGTTATGACCTTTTTATACGTATGCACTATGGTTTGGTGGACATTAAATGTTCATGTTGGTAATTAGGATTATGGACATATGATGCCACAATAATCATTTTCCTCTTGTTGGGCCACATGTGGTAAAATGGCATTCGTTAAGTGATGGAACATGGGTGCAATGACCCCTAAGATTATGGATTGTGGCTTTATGATCTATTGGGATAAAACCTGAACTGGTCCTCACTTTTGCGATCCCAAGGTTCTATGTTTATAGTCTTGTTTTAGGTCACCTTGATAGTGGATTTATGTTAGCTACTAGTTGATCTTAAAATGTTGTAAAGTTGGCATAAGCTAAAGCTTGGATAGTAGGTACCTTGGTCCTCCTTTTAGGACATGTTGTACCCATTAGGGTACCTTATTTTATCAAGATGATATAATTAAACTAAACCAATAAGTTGACTCACTATTATGTTAAAACTTACCCTAGGTCATTAACCTTGTTTAAAGATACACGAAGGATTAAGTGAATCATCTTGCATCATGAGTTTCCAAGTCATAACTGTTAATCATATGCTTGCATTGGGTTGAGGATCTTTAGGTGTTTTGATGGGGAAATTGAGTTCCTTCTAAAGGTTTGAAGGTTATTAACGTGGGCCCACACACCAATACACCTAAAATGGTGGTTCACCCTTTAGGAAACTCCTTTCTCTATGGAATCCTCTAGTAACGGTCATATTGACATAGATATCTCATTGAGCCAATCTATTTATGGGTTGTCTACTCATCTGATATAGAACCATGTACTCATCTAGTATAGGATCATGTTTATGCATCGTGCATGGTGTGATGATATAGTAGACCCTTCACATGGTTCTATTGTGTACTCTATTAATATTTTTTTAAAAAAAATGGGTTTGTTTCATCTCATATTAGAGCTTATGATATGAGTGTTATTGAGAACAATGTTTACTTTTCACACTCATTAGAAGTCAAGGTCAATGCTAATTCATTTTAAAATTGAATTAAGTTGTACTTGTTGTTGGGTTACTGCCACATTATCTTCTAAGTAAGGTTTAAAAATGGCAATATGCCTAAAAGGTTATCTGGTGATTCAAAAATTAAGGATAGAGTCAGATTGGATGGTGTTCATGTTGAGAAAATCTAAGGCTTGAGTAGCCTAAAAAATAAGGATAAGTCTTCATTAGGGTAGTAATAGCTTGTGAAGCCACTCAAGGCATGATTGGGAAACAAAAACATATGATGAGTAATCCTAAGAATGTTTCCTAGAGGTTGCCCCATTTGAGATGGGTTATGCATATAGATTAGACTTCGTGTGATGGTGTTGATTGTAGTTGACCAAGCATCAAGGGACTCAAGAGGTTTTCACTGCCTACTTATAAGGGTGTAAAACCTGATGATGTAGTTGATGCATGAATATGCTTATACATGAGTATATCAACCTATAAGTTATGATAGCTAATAGGATTGATTTAGTATTATTTGTATGATAATGGGTGATGAAAGGCTGATTTTTATGCAATGGCCATGTTCTCTACCTTTGCCTTGGTTGGGTTTACCCTTCCCATTTTTGGTTGCATTCAGGCTAGCCTCACTTGTCAATTATTAGCTTGTATGGGTAGGTCAATGGGAGATAAGTGGTAAAGGCCTTGATCTTAGAATAAAGGGAAATAGTGTCCAATATCTTTAGGTGGGTTGTATGGGCAAACCATCACTTGATGCTCAGAACATTATGACCTTGAGAGGTCCAAGGATTTAACTCTAACATAGAGGGCTAGATTAGGTACAGGGATATGGTCTTCTTTGGTAAATCAATCAAGCTTGAACTTTCCTCTTGTTGGGGGAATGTATTGGGCCTTTGAGGAGCTGTGAAGCATGAATGGTAGTAATAACCATTGCTAGCCTCATAGTTAAGACTATTGTAACTTATTTTTTAGTAAATTAAATATCTAGTTGAGTTTATTGAAAGAGTTCAATGATGCAATTAAGGAACTAGCAAACCTCATGTAATTTGTATGTTTGTGAGTGGATTAAAGATGCTTCCAAGGGTTGAGAAGCTCTTGGTTGGGCAAGGCCATTCTAAGGAAATTTTTCCTTTGGGGAGCCATAATGATAAACCTTGGTGAAGGTATGTTGAATAGTTGCATGCATGCAATGTTTTTATTCATAGTTATGTGCTATTTCAGTTTGGTTGACTAATTTGTGACATGCTAGAGAGCTGAAACATAAATAGCCTTTGTAAGGCCTAGTTAGATCCTCCATGGTTTGGTAGAAACATCAAAGGGCTACTCCTTACTTCTTTTACTCATTTTATTATAACTCATCGTGGATAAACTTTGAGTTTATCTATCTATAAATTTTTGATAGATAGGGAAATCAATGGTAAATTTTTGCTTGGCTTGTGTGATAATAAACTTGATCATTTGCAACAAAGTAAATAAATTGCTAAGTATTATTTTTAATGCTTGGTAACATTATTTTGTTTCAAGTATTGCACTTATAATCTAAGTCTAGACAGGGTTTCAAGTTGTAAACTTTGATATGGTTGATTAAATTACAACCATTATAACCTAGAACCAAACAAGTATTATGCATCATAATACTAAGATAATAAAAATTCATGCATTTTAGTTGAATTTAGGCTTGGTTTCCATGTGCTTTTATCCCTTCGAGTTGAATGAAGGAGCTTGCAATTTTGTCACTCAAAAAGCTAGTAGTTATTGAGTGTGTAGATATATATATTTTAATTTCATGATGTGGTTATTTTGATCATGTGTATGTTTTAATCCCATAAGGAGATGGTGATGCCCCTAGTTATGTTTCAATCCTATGTGATGATTATTTGATTTTGGGTTGAGGTTTGGCATCCATGAGGATGTCATGATGCTCATGGATATATATATTTTATATTCATGAGGATGTCTGTTCTGATTGAAGCTATATTATGGTCATGAAAACTATGATTTTCATGATGATGTAATATTCACCTAGAGCCTTGGTTAAGTTCATCATTTCCCCAAGATGATGTTGCATTAAAGTAAGCATTGCTTGTCAACCTTTTAATTGTTGACATGAGTTAATTGGAAGGATAGTGATAGAGCTTGTTGTTGAAATCATGAAACCATGTTTGATGATCATAATTGGATTGCATGGATGGACCACCTTATGATGATTGAGGTATAAGAATCCTTGGAGGTTCAATGATGTCACTTAAGCCTAGAAGGCCTAGAGCGTGAATATGACTTACTTGCTTGGGCAAGCAAGGAGGTTTTGGGGATATCTTATTGTTAACGAGTAGTATAAGCTGTTTAATTCATGAGGCATGAACTTATTGTTAAATTTTTTGGGATTTATAAATGTAGATTTATGGGCTATGTTGGAACACACCATTTTTTGAAAGAAGGTGTTGATGCAAATCAGATCCTAAAAACCAAGCATGATGCTATATGTTGGATATTTTATGTCATCTTGAATGACATTTAGATATTGGTTAGGCTAAAGAGGACTATAGATCCTTGTGCTTCAATTTTTAGTGTGTTTAAGTGGTGTGATGTTAAAAAATTGCCTTGACATAATTTACTAAACCTCTAGATCCTCATGTGTGTCATTGTTTTGTGTTTTCCTTTAGTGCATGTAAACTATTGTGTGTGTGGACACATTTTACATTTTGATTGATTATATTAATCATGTAAACTTGTAACTTATTTATTTTGTGAGAATGTAATTATTTTGTGAACCTCCATGTTAGTCCTTTGATATCAATATTGTTTATTTATATGATTTGATGATGTGATGTGATCATGGACCACCTTGTGATGTAGTTTTTTGTTTGGAATTATCCCCTTGAACTAAAAATCTACCAAGGTATAGTGAATGTGTTGTTTAATGTGATCTTGCATCACTGCTCTAACATTGAGTTTCGATGCAAGTAGGAGGTTTAGAGTGAAGATAACACTATATCCATGATCATTATATCAGGTATGGGATAGAGAGTGGAATCTCACATACATTGAAAACCCACTTCTCCCTTTTACACAAAGCTATCTCTTATCTCGTTCAGGTTGTGCATCATGAGCGCCACAGGATGGCCATGGGGTCTTTGGGCAAAATGGTCACCTCTTGGATTGAGTGTTCATTCAACCACCTATTTGAGGTGGTTATATAAATAAATTTGTGAAATTTATCTATATTTCCTTGTAAAAGGACTATTTGGTCCTATAATTTTTTTTTTTTAAAATTAGCAAGATTAAACTTGCTGAAGTACAAGCATGTATTGGCTTGTAAAGTCAAGCATGTTAAGAATGAGGTAATGATTGAATTACTTGAAAATAATATTATAGAATGAATATTCTAATTTATTGACATGTGTTGACTGGTAAATGCAACCATGTGGTGTGCAAGGTAATGTTTGTATATAGCTGATTTTTTTTTTGAAATGAATATTTTTTATTATTTAAGCATGGTTGAAATGCATGTTGATTTTATACGCAAGAAGAGCAATGTTAAGTCCTGATTAGGATATTTTAAAAAATTTAATGTATTTTTTTATGCTACCATGAGGTAAGTGCAGTGAGATGGTGGGATTGTAATCACTATAACCATTATGTGAGTTCAAAAATTTGTAGAGAACATACTAAAAACCTTAGGGTTACATGTGAATGCCTAGTATGACTTCTCTGATGTTTAGTGTGAATGTTGTAGGATGCTACACCAACCCATGAATGGCGAATGGTGAAATATAAGTAACCATGGATTGATAGATATATATATTTTTTGACATTTTGTGATGAATTATACCAAGAAGATACACATGCACCACATGTGTTGCAGGGACCATAGTGGTATGGTGGTTGTTATTGATTTTCATTCTAGAATGAATGAAATGAGTTATGCATGAATTATACTTAAGTGGTGGTAATACCACATACTTATATGATTATGTCATTGTTTTGCATTTTGCAAAAACAATTTAGGTTATGAGTGTATTTCTATACATACATACATACATATAACTTAAAAAATGTTGTGGGAAGATGACACCTCAATCCAAGGTTATTGTAAAAATTTGTTGGATTGCAATTTTAGCAACTGCTATTGTAAATTTGTTTATCCATGTGTTAATAATTTTTCATTATGAGAGGAAGGTTCTACTGAAAACTATTTTACTATTAAAATTTTAGTCATTGGTTTGTGGCTAAGATGAAATTCCTAAATATATGTTATTTTGTATGAACTAATAGTGGTGAGTTGTTAGTTTAAGGAGTAATTAAAAACTCTTCTGTTAGGAAATATTGGAATATATTTGGTAATTACAACTTGTGATGTATATTTTTGCATGAATTGACTGACTTTCTAGCTTCATAGGTGGCTAAAAATTAGGTAGAATTTAGTAGTACTGTGTTAAATACAATAATTCACCAATAAGCTCTCCATGGTAAGGGCAAGTTTAAGTTGAAAGATACTTTTGTAAAAAGTGTTAATGTTTTCATGAGTGAAGTTGTGGTCTTGTGAGGCACAAAAATCAAGATTTATATGTTATCTAAGTTTAATTTTGCAAAGTTTCATGGTTGAAAAAAGGTGCATGCAACACTTCATCTTACTCACCTTGGCCTTACAAAGGAAACCAATCCAAGTTGAGAAATGATGGTTTTCTATCCTAGTTAATTGAAGGGCATGGTTGTCCTGGAGGTATCAAATGGATTTAAGGTAAGACTATGTGTTTACTCATGATGTAAGTTTGATAAATCTTTTGGTTATACCAAGAAGATAAGTGTATGCCAGTATTTCTTATTTTTTTATTAAACTACACAAGTGCATAGTATGCATGATAGTTATGTTGATAATAATTGATAAATTTTATAAATTTGGTTATTTCTATTCTTGAGCTATCTATTGATTCTTGTAATGTTTATGCATTTTATGAAAAGAGTGATAAAATCTCTTTTCAGTATAACATGATTTTTGGTTACAGATTTGTCATCAAGATGATTCCTCTTTAAAAAGGGAAGGATGTCACAACCCCACCAGTTGGCATCGATGTACAATCAATTGGATAAGGTCTAGTAGTACGTTGTTTAGATCACAATCAGAATTAGACTAGCCATTCTAATTTAAATCTAATGATTTACATACATATATATACATATATATATATATATATATATATATATATATATATATATATATATTATATATATATATATATATATATATATATATATCTTATTTCATCATGATCTAAAAGCTTATGAGCTCATTTTTATGGCAACATTGGCATGTGTAATTAGAAATGGGATTTGAATTGTCTTAAACCTTGTGTATTAGGCATTGAATAGGTGTTTAGGCCTTAGTAATGCATTGACATTGTTAATTTTTTTTTTAATTGCTTGATATTTGTTTTGGCATATTGTCTTAGGATGTTATTTCAAGTATATAGATAAAACAAGTGCAAACAAAGGAAATATTATAATTCCCCCCCTTAACTACAAAATTGATTAGAGAATTAATTTTGGCATGTAGGAATTACATTAGGGTTTTTTGGCTCAATGGATTTATTTTAAAAATATATATTTTCTCTTTGGATTCATTGACCTCTACTAGAAGATAATGGTGATAGGGTTTGGTGGGGCTACATTCATCCACTGACCAGAAGGATGAGAGGAGTTTTTAAAGAGAATACAAGGTTCCATATCTGCATAGACCATCACCATGCTAGGGGAAATAATGGAGGTGAATAAAGGCATTGGATGATGGTAGAAGAGAGGATGAATAGCAGAAGAGAATATATATGAGGTAGAGATAGGTACATGGGAGTATAATGGAACTCTTACTAATAGTGTGGTGTCACCATGGGTGGAAAATCAATTAAAACCCCTATTTATTTGATCTTCAGGTATGTGAATCTCTTTCCCTTATTTATATTTTGTGAATAGCTTTTATTTTAATTTTGTCAAGCTCTTTTAGGAACCCCATTTGGGAATACATCCATGGAGGTATGTTTTGTCATACCCACAAGGATCTATGCCATGGCTAGGTGAAGGAGGGTTTGTATCCATGAGATTTGTATTTAAAAACCTAATAAGATGCTCTAGTTTTTTTGAATGAATTGGTTAGTTGCTTATTTTATAAGCTAGAATGATTTCTTGATTTTATTATGCCCAAATGATTACTTGATTTTAATATGATAAAATGATTACTTGGCTATAATTTTTAATAAATTTTGGGTTGAATTAATTGGTAAATTCCTTTAAATTATGCATACTGATATATTGAAGATTATAATATAAAGCATGTACATACATTTTTGACATGTTGTTGAAGTGGTAAGTTTTACCCAATTTGACTCTACCACTTAGTTTAAAAATTAGCTTAGCTAGTTAGAAAACCGTTAGTGTACATTTCACTATTGAATATTCTCATGGGTAGTGATTGCAATAGATTATCTTGTATTGATTTACATCCCCACTTATAATGAAACCTTGGCTGTAGTTTTTAATAGTGTGTGAGGCTTCTTTACTTAAACCCCCATGTTAAGATTATGGTTATGCTGGTATAGGATACCATTTATAGTGAAATGGATATATTCAAGAATTTCTTGTTGAGTTGTGTTCACTTTTTGTATGAAAAAATTTGGTTGTATAACACTAAAATTTAGCATTCAGATTGATCTTCCTATTGTGCATCCACAACATTCTTATGTGGTTTTAATACATAATGCTCACCTATTAGAGTTAGTACTTATTGATCTTGTAGTTTGTATGTTTGTATGGTTTGGTATGCAAGAAAGAAAAGAGGAAAAACTAGCGTACAACTACTTGGTTGTGATTTTGTATGGTAAGACATGATTGATTTTATGTAGAAATGTTGAAATTGCTTTTGTTGCATTCTTATTAGTAATTCTTATATTTAGATTTAATTTTGAGAAAGGATGGTTGTGAGAGGTTTTTATTGAAATGATAAGATATAACATTGATATTTGCCTTTCTCACGTGTCTTACATTTGGCATTATCTTTCCTTTATTGGTTTTTAGAAATGTTTATGTTGTTTTGTTAAGCAAGAGGAGATCAGTTGCCATAAATTTTTAGCTATGTTATTTTACCTTGGATGATTGCACTTGCATGAGATAAAAATTAATTGTTGAAATTATCAGATTAGTTATGATGAGATGATAATAGGAACTCTCTTGGTTGTTTTAGGCATTCATATACTTGCTATATGCATGGTTGTTTTTTTCTTACATAAACTACTTGATTTCACATTATTTTTACTTGTTGGAAGTTTTATATGATGGTGCATTGATGATTACTCTTTTGGAAAATATAGTACATTAGTAGGTTTATGGGCTGTACAAATGGGTTAATATGGAATTAAGCTTGTTTGATTGTTTTCCCTCTAGTTGGACTTGTATTATTAAAACATAATTTATTTTCTAGAATGTTCACTAGGGAGAAAAATCACATTTCCAGCTTTATGTTGACACATTTATCTCATCCTTTTTAGTGTAGGGATTTTATTCTATCAAATCTTCCCTTGTTTATTTTGGCTTCCTGATTTACTAGTTACCTATTGAAGGTTGTGCTTGTCAATATTAATCTATGAGGGGTTTTATAATGATAAGTTGTTAGTGGAGTTATTTTAATGCTATAATTATTGTAGTTGGCATATGCTATGTTGAGTGCCTAATTCAGCCATTTATACTTGTATGATATCACAATGGTCTCCTTGTGCTTACATCTTCAATCTTGTAATTACATTTATATGTTAAAACTACCAACCTATGAGGATTGTTTGAGCTATAATATCCATCCTATTTATCTAATATTGGACTCGATGATGTGGTCTATTATATGCAACTATATGTTGTATTCTATAGCATTCATTTTGTAATTATAATTAACATCCTTATATTAAGGATTATCATGTAACATTACAACTATACATTTGAGTAATCCAACCTTGAGTATAAATTTAAGTTATTAGAATTCCCTTGTTTTGAGGAGAGTTACCCACATGGATTGGAAATTAAGGATATATTAGCCATGGATAGAATATTTACACATATGTGTTAATGTTATCTAACTCGTCTTAGCTATTAAATTATGTATGTGAGATGAATATGCTATTCACTTACTTGTTGGTTAGTTTTGGGGTGCTTGAATCATCTTGGTTATATTTATAATAGCAATATTAATCTTGGGAACACTTATTATTTAATTACTTAGGTGTATATATTAATTTCATATATGTATTCATGCATGTTATTAAGAAGGCCACATCATATTATTAAATGCTAGAAATTTTATATTGTAAATGCACTATGTTATGGCCTTGTGGAAACTCATTTTATGAGGTTATTTTCAAGGGTTTCTATTTCCACATCAACTTGTGAATCCAACTTAATGTATGCCCTTATTTTCATAATATGACTTTTGATAATGTGGAACGATAATACAAGTGTATTCCATTTTGATGGTATTTATGTCAAGCGTTAGACAATTGGCAAAGCAATGAATCAATTATTATTATATTTTAAGGGTGTGAATTTAGCCATGATAAATGGTTATGAATATGATTTATGGTTTAGAGTTTCCAAGCTCAATGTGATTTTTTATTGGAAAATTAATCTTAGTAGGAATGGATTGATCATGTGAAAGTAATATGTTATGTGACAGCTAGTTAATTGCTAATACAAACTATAACTAACCTAAATTTATTAACCTAACGTTAGAATTTATCACTCCAATAAGTCATTACTCATTTTTTCATAATCATTCATTATTCTTAATTTGAGTTGGAAAGAACTATTAGTGTGATGAATCTTTTTTAATAATTCATCAATGAAATTTTAATGTCATAACACCATTATTATTGATCCAGTGTAATAATTGGTGTTTATTCCATTTCAGGTAACAATTCCATATGGATGAGTCCTTGTTTTTATAATGAGATAAGTAAGGGTGTTATGAAATTTTTATGAATATGCAATATGGTTTTGTAGACATCAAATGTTCATGTTAGTAATTAGGATTATGGATATCTGGAGCCAAAATAATTGTTTTCCTCTTATTGGACCATATGTAGTAAGATGGCATTCAATAAGCAATGGAACATAGGTGAAATGACCTGTAAGATTATGAATTGTTGCATCATAATATAATGGGGTAGAACATAAATTAGTCCTTACTTTTATGATCCCTAAGGTTCTATGTTCATAGTCTTGTGTTGGGTCACCTTGGTAGTAGATTGATGCTAGCTACTGGTTGATCTTAAAATGTTATAATGTTGACATAAGCCAAAGCTTGGTTGGTAGGTACCTTGGTCCTCCTTTTAGGTATTGTACCTATTAAAGTACCTTATTTTATTATTATGATATAATTAAATACAACTAGTAAGTTGACTCACTATTATGCTAAAACTTACCTTGGGTCATTAACCTTGTTTAAGGATACTCGAGGGCTTGAGCGAATCTTCTTGACTTGTGAGTTACCAAGTCTTAACCATATAAGGTGTCATATGCTTATATTGGGTTGAGGATCCTTAGGTGTTTTGATGGGGAAATTGATTTCCTTATAAAAGTTTGAATGTTATTAGTGTGTGCTTGTAGAGCAATACCCCTCAATCGGTGGTTCACCCTTTAGGCAAACTATTTCTCTATGAAATCCTCTAGTGATAGTCATCCTAACATAAATATCTCATTGACTCAATAAATTTATGGGTTATCTACTTGTCTGGTGTAGGACTATGTTGATGCATCGTGTATGGTGTGATGATATAGTGGACTCTTCACATGGTTTTGTTGTGTACTCTGTTAACAATTCTCAAAATTGGTTTTTAGGGTTATTTCAATATAAAGGCCCCTTTCTTAGTGCCTTGAGTTTTTTTTGTAATTTTTTTCACTACAAAAAAATTACTCCTCCATTGTAAATGGGTGTCTTATTAGGTACTTGTATGATAGATCCCATATGAAGACATTTTGATGTCTCATTGGCATAATTTTTTAGCTATATTTTCATTTGTTGTATCTTCAACATCTTTATCACTTGTTAAAAATTACTAAAATTTTTAGATCTCTTCTAGCTTGTACCAATATTCACAAGATGATGTTCAAGTAGTAGCTGCATCCACTCATATGTCTCTTAGTTTGTGTAATTCTTGGCATTCTTTGGTTTCTGATTCAAATTGTGGGCTAGTTTCTTCAACCACATTATGGATCCATTACACATTGATGTCCTTATTCACAACTTGGAGACCTTTGTTCAGTGACACAATATTTGTGTTCACTAGTCACCACTTTTGCTAGCTACATCAGTAGAGACATGCATTTCTACCTTCTCCCAGTTCAACATTGATGGGGGGGTTATTCAAGCAATGTTTCTTTGGGTTCATCTCACTACCCATTTCTTTGGCATTTAGTGTTTCATTTTAGTGATACATGTATTCAACACCATTTCCTATATTACTTGGTGATTACAGTGACTCGACATCCATGCATTCTAATAAGACAAATTGGCATCCATAGGGACACTAGGCTTCAACACTACTTTTTTTGGAGGGGTAACTTAACCTTCCTATATCATCCTCTCATGGGCGGAATTTTTTTCCTATGGGTTTTCTCTTTGTCTTATGTTTTGAGGGGATTAGTGTGTACATGGGTACCTCAATAGGCCTTATAGCTAAGAACCATTATTTTTTTCATATTTGCATTTCTCATTCATCCTAAGTTGCACTTTAGGGGGGTTGGTGTGAATAGGGTTATTTTTTGTATAGTTCTACTATCAAGTGTGAATAAGGTTATCTCCTTAACTAGTTTCACTAATTCATTTTATTCACACCTTATTTGGTTAAGTTTATTTAGATGTTTTAGAAAATTTTCTCACCTCACAGGATCATGACACTTGTCACAATCCTATGAAGGGTTGGTGATATGTATTTTTTTATAAATACCCTCTTTTTTAAGTTTATTATGAACTCAATTCATTCCAATGCATGTGTGTTACATATGGTTCCATCCTTTGAGAGAATACAATTTATTATTTGTCTTTTGATCTTCTTTATGAGTTAGAGTGCTTCCCTTAGGAACTCTATAATCTTAGCCTAATTACTAATAGTAAATTCTTATACAATATTAGCATAAAATATTTTACTAATCAATAGTGGTGTTTACACAGATATAGTCTTTTAAAACTTTTACTAAGAGCTGGTTGGGAATGTAGGATTATGGATTGACAGGAAATCAAGTCCCATTCCTAGTTAATATTTATTAGTTTATAAATATTAATAAAAAATATGGCACATTTTTTTTAGTATCCCACTATGAGGTTCCTACAGTGGCCCCTTTTATAGGAAAATTGTCAAACGCCCATTCTCATTGCTATAGACTCCATTTGAGATTCATTTTTTTTAAATGCTTAGTTTTCCATGAACTTTATGAAATTAGACTCATTTTTCCTCATTTCACGTGCATTGATCACGAGATATCATTTTTGGTACATGAGAGTTTCCAAATCCCTTTGTCATCGGGTCATTCATTTGTTTTAAGGTTGCTTCTTGGGAGGTATTTTTTTGCACTTATGATTTATGTCATGTTCTCTATGAGGGTCACTTTTCAACATGATTACAGCTTGTGTCAAGTTTTTTTTTATAGTTTTTTGACTCCACCGTGGATCTTCTACAAGTCATTTATCATTCATGTTAACTATGTTTTGGACACTATTTTTTGAAATCACATGATTTTTTTCTATCCAATAATGTGATTATTTTGTAATGAAAATGTAGTAATTTTTTATTTGTAAATGGAACCTAAAATGACCTCATTTTTTATACCCTATCGAATAACTATTTGTCTCTTTTTCACATGGAACTATTGGTAAAACTCCTACATTTTTAAATGTGTTGTTTAAGTAGTGGATTCATATCGCTCATGCATTTATTTGTTTTAAGTTTATTTTCCATGTTTAACAGTTGTTTGTCAATTTCATCTACCACTTCCACTCATTCCATTCTTTCTAAAACATCTTTCCATGCCCTATTTATTCATCTTATTATATTTTATGGAGGATATTATTTTTCTCACTTATTTTTTTATACTTTGACAATATGTCCAACTCTTTGTGTAAAGAGAATTATGGTATCCCCAACATTTATTCAATGTTATAGTAGTGGATTCATACATATCACCCATATTTATTCCTTTGATCCACCCATTCAACATTATGAGGGGATGTTATTATACTACCTTATTTGGGTTATACTAACTTATTTGGGTGTTTTATGTACTCTTTTGGGTCTCCTTGTGACACATCTCAACATCTAATTTTGGTAGTTCTTTGTGTTGGATCAACCCACCTAGTGCACCTTTTTTTATGGATTAATTCCATATAAGGAATTTCTATTTCAACATATTTTAATACATTTTTTGTGTTGTATTACATTCTTGGTATCCCAATGACATATCTCAATACCTTTTACACTTATGTTGATTACAATGTTATTAATTATATGTGGGTACCTCATTAGGTTGTGTGTCGAGACTGATTTAAGAGGTTTAGCTTTAGTTTTGTACACACTCCTTAAATTTAACTTAAGTGGCATATTTGTGTCAATTTATAATTATACCATAATCTTATGTAGCTAAAAATTAATTATTGTAGGATTTATTATTTTCTTATTAAAAAAATAACCCCATTGCACACCAACATGAAAACTTAGACTAAAGTCTAAGTTACACACCAACATGAATTTTAAGCAACCACCTAGATTTATGAAAGTACATGCATGTATGAGCACCTTCAGGGTCTATAAAAACAAAGGTCTCCCTCACTTTCAATAATGTTATGCAGAAGATAATGTGAGAGGCTTATTTTATGTTCTTCCATTGAGTTTTCATAATAAGATAATAGTTGTATACTATTATACCCAAATCTTGGTGTCTCTTTATTTTATGGTCATGAACTATGTATAGGATATACATGTTTGATAATAGTTAGCATAGAATTTTAATATTGTGTTTGGGAAGGTTTGAGTGAATACTAGATTTGAAAAACATTGGCTTAAATTATAGTGAAACTCATTGGGTATTTTATTTAGCAAATTTATCTTAGTGTGAAATCAGAAACTTTATTTTCTACCTTACTCTTATTTAATGATTTTTATCAAAATTATTTATTATAACATAACATCATTATGAATATACATGATCAAATTAGTTCTCACAATCCTTAAGGAAAGGTTAATTCACTTACAAGGAAGGGTTTACTTATTAGGTAATAACCACATTGGTTTGATCATGTTATCTTCACCACTTAGTTATTTATAAAACTACATACTTATAACTCAAGCTCTAGGTCACTTTTGTGGTTATAAAATGAGAGGGTGATAACCCATCAAAACATTGGAGTGGGTCACAAACCTAAATCAAAATTATTCAATGATGAACTTACAAATCCCTAGGGTGAAAAAAATCCCATAAATTTATGGATACTTTTTCAATTTATAGAATCCAAACCCAACATTGCACGCAAGATATAGTATTTATTTCATATAAAATAAAATACACCGTTATACCATTAACTTATAGTGTATCTAGGGATATGTGTGGATAATTTGTGGACTACATCACATTTTATCCTAAATTGTCACATTTCTCTATATTATCACATAGTTGTTAGGGTCAACCTATGGAGTAACCATAGCCTAAGTAAGGTATATTTTTGAGGTAGAAGTTGGTACTTGAGTAGCTTATTAAGAATTATATTCTTATTACATGGATATGGATGTTTCCCCCTAGAAGTGGCTCAGTGTTATTTATCAATTATTTTAATCTATTTTTAGTTACATTTATGGGTTTACTTATTATGTTCTCATTATTGGGCTATATTTTTGTTAATAAGCTTGTGGTGTTTACATTTATATAAATTATTGTGATTTATCTTGATATAAGTAATTTTATTACAAGTGATATCAAATTTTAGGTTTGTGTAAGATATGTAATGTAATTTTAGTTTTCTAATTCTAGAGTTTGTGAGATAAAGGATCAAGAAAATATAATTTTTGCAATCCAAAAAGATTATTTTATCACCATAGTAGTGCTTGAGGTTAACTATAGAAAAAAATGTCTAGAATTTTTTCACACCCTTGTAAAAAAATTTAAACGCTATATTCATCCCCAATTTTATTTTTTCAGCCCCAAACCCCACCACCAAATTCCTAAACCCTAAACCTTAGAGTTCATGAATGGTTCATCCAAATGCTCATGTCTACAAAAAAGGGTAAGTCACTCCACTAAGAAATTATATCAAGAGGACATGGAGTGTGAAATTTTTTATTTATGGGTTTCTATGTTGGTTATCCAACTCTAAGGTTTGTAAAGCATGGTAAAAAAGTAAGATCTTGATGTGGTCAAAAGGGACATGGATGCAATGAAGTCATATTTCATTAGCATCAATGGTAAATTATAATCTCTTCTCTAGTTTTATGACAACACCATAATCCAATAATTCTCCACCTACCCACTAGGGTCCTACCAACAAGAAAATTCAAAGATAAAATACATGTTTGAGGAACTTGATACCAGAATTGTAAGTGCAAAAATTTGATGGTACAGATCTGGTCACATAGATCAATCAAATGGAAATTTTATTTGGTCTACATTAAATTCCATGTGCAAAAATGTGGTCATGAAATATTTGTCTTTGGAACCAAACTAGTTCATTTGGTATAGATGGTTATGCACATAAAATAAATATAAGGGTTTTATTATTACCTTTTTAGTTTTGACTGATGAGCTACATATGCGCTACCACAATAGTGTAACATAAAACTATTTCGACTAGTTATTTATCAAGGATTATGTTCAATAATTATAGAACCTATCTTTATGCATGGATGAAACAAAAAGAGATAACTTAAATAACCTATTATTATGTTCTCTCAATGTATTATCCCACTTGATGTTCATGTGTTTAATCCAACTTTAACATCAACACCCATGGTATTCACATGTAGGGTAGATGAAATAGATTTAGTAAAAAATGAGCTTTTACTATTAGTATATAGTAAATTTCTCCAACATAATAATTCACTCATCCTACTAGATTGAATCCTCAATAAAATAAATGGAAACAAGCAAAAGGGTTAGGTTTCAACTATGATAGAAAATACAACAAAGGATATAAATGTGTTGAGAAGAAATTGTTCTACATTGAAACAACCAATGAAAATGAAGAGTATGATGAAGTATCAAGTGAAGGTGAAGAAGATCTATGGGATCAATTTCAATATTCCCATCCAAATATTTAATGCCATGAACATTCAAGTATTATCACTCCACAAAACCTAAAGGTTGTGGGTTTGCTCAAGAAATAGAAGGTGATAGTACTTATTGACTCAGGGAGTATACATAGCTTCATGACTAATAAATTGGTGGCACACTTGAATTATTATTTTTTATCTAGCTCTAGAATTTTAGGTTATGGTTATAGATGGTGGCATAGTTAATTGTTTAGGTAAATGCCATAATATCAAAATTTACATAGGATATTATCAGCTAAAATATCCTATGTTTATTATTCCCATGGGTGGGGTTGACATAGTTTTGGGATTCCATTGGCTCATAAGATTTAACACAATAGTTATTAATTTTCAAGAGTTATTTATGTGTTTTCATTCTAAAAGAAGACCATTTGAACTGTGGATTGCACGTAAATTTGATACAACTTGTTAGTTTTCATCATATGCATAATATTATCAAAATTGGGTAGATGAATTTGTTTCATTACAAGTACAATCAAAAAATATGTCTACACAACATGATTTACAAAATATTATTTATAAACACTTTATTGTTTTTGGGACAATGCAAATATGACTACCACCACAAAGATAACATGATAATTCCATTCAATTACTACCATGAATTCAACCACAAAAGATCAAACCATACAAGTACCCACATGTCCATAAGAGTGAGATAGAAAAGTTGTAGGATGGTATTATTAGGCATATCCAAAGTTCATATTCATCCCCTATAGTAATCATATGAAATAAAGATGATACTTATAACCATACTTCCCATGACCCTACTCCTTCCTATGATTACACATCAGCTCACACACAGACTACCAACCCTGGTTATCCCACTTGGAGACATTTTCCACTTTTTTGGACCTTTCTCACATGACATTCTCATCCCCTACACATCCCTAGTCCATCTCAACTCTTTGGCATACTATATGGGCTCTCTAAGGACCCCCTAGGGCCCTTTCAGGAACTCATTGACCACCCTAGGCACCTATTTAACCTAGGCCATGGATTTGGGAAGAAACTCATGGCCTAGGTTGTATGTTTCCTTCAAAAAATCCATATCCTAGGTAGAACGCATGTAAAAATGCCCTGTTGGGGCCCAAATAGCTAGTTTTTGGTCTTTTGACAAATTAAGGTTGAGATATTTGCCTCTTTATCATTCATTTTGAGACTTGACATTCACTCTCTCTTGCATATCTATTCTGATCTTCTCACTTTATCATTCACACTCAAATCTTGGTTGCCTCCTTGAATATTTTTTAGTTCTTGATTGGCACAATAGCTTTATTTGTGATAGGGGATGCCCTACTCTATTGAAGCATCCATTGGTGATTCACATTGATATCTATAGTGTTCTTAAAGCTTGTGGGTTTCTCCTTACTCCCTCAAGACTCCATTGCACCTATCTCTTGTGCTCCTTGCATTAGTTCTTCCATAGATATGCAACTTCTCCTTCACCTCTTCCATAGCTTTTGGCTCTTGGTCTAGACTCAGCTTACACACAGTGTGATCTTCTTCCTCTCTTGCCTCCTAGTTTCGACAATCGGTTGGCAAAAAATTTACACATCTCTTTTGAGCTTGATATGAGGGAACTTTACTTTGTAAAGTGAAACTCTTTATTTATTTGATTTAGTATACATGCTAGTGTTTGATTTCTTTTAGTGATTTAGTTATTTTTTGGATTGCTTAGAGTAGTTTCTGAAGTTTCTTGCATTTGTATATGGTTAAAGAATACTTTCATTTCTTGAAATATTAATTTATTACATGTCACTGATCTCTTTGGAAGAATTTCACATTGCATACTATAATTATACATGCTCAAAACAAATTATACAACTTTCTTAAATAATCTCTCTCTCTCTTGCTAAAATAGAACATTACATTGTTAGAAAATAATAGTGTTAAAGGTGAAAGATAGCTCAAACATAGACTAGGCATGCTCTTGAACCCTTTCTTGAAAATGTCTCTATTTCTTAATACATCTTTCATTTGGCCTAAAAGTGCCTTAGATTTTAGATTTACATTTCATTTTTTAGCTTTCTTTACTTGGTATTATTATTTCTAGAATTTTTATGCAATCAATAGTCTAGTCTTAGTTGCTTACTTTATTGTGGTTGGATTTACTAGAGATACTTGTGCCCTCCATGTTCTTGATCATACTAGTCCCAACCTAATTTACAAGTCTATTTATGTCTTAGTGTAAGATGATCACCTAAATAGCCACTATAGATCTCCTATATCCCATATAAGCCCTAATCCTTCTAGCCTCTTAGTGGTTTATTTTAGCACCCTAGAAAACACTAGTGGCTCCATTTAAATTCTTAGAGCTACATTTTTTCACACCTAGTGGGGACTCACATACAGTCTCATGCTATTTCTATCCCATTTAGAGCTCTCTTAGCCAATTCCCCTTTGTTATTTATTAGATTTGCTTTTAATTATGTTTTGGATCTTGCCTTGGTTGTTTTCTCATGCTTTGGTTTTATGTCATTCTCCTTGTTATTTATCCATCAATATACCTTTTATATTGTCTTCCATGTTTCTCTTACTTCTTTTCATCCATCACGAGTCTCCCACCCTTGAGACACTAATCCTATTGGATTCAGGGTCTCATCTCAAAGCTCACTCATGAACAGGCTATGGTTACAATGGAATGCCATAGACACTGTAGGATCCAAGAGGTTCCCTAAACCCAACATGGTGTTGTAGACCCTCTCTCATTCCAAAGGCAACAAGATTGGTAGATCTATAACCAATAGACTCGATCTCCTTTTCACTACTCCAAGCTTCATTCATTTGAGGATTTTTCATCTTAGCCTCATACCACATCTCATTTACCCATTTGAGGTGATGAGGATCCCCTTACATGAATAGGACCTGATGAGTTACGTGCAATAATTATGATTATTATATATACCATCAAGTGAGTGAAGTGAATATTTCTCTCCTTAGGAGTTGATGGCATGCTTCCTTTAGAGACAAATCTTGTACCTACTCAATTTCAAGTGCCTTAACCAGTTCTTACATGAGTTCCCCACCTCTCTCTCAATAGGAGACTCTATAGCAAGAACATCCTCATATCCATGTTGTGGATTATAGGTATTAAAACTAGATGAGGTATCCCCATCATGGGGAGTCCTCCCAGCCTCCTAACCCTTCCTTTAGATTTTTTAATGAGATTGATAATTTTTATCATCACCTACAGACTAGAGATCCAAAGGATGCCTATCAAGAGCATTAGTTCTTACTAGTTAACCCTTGTTTGATGGCATGTGATTAACACCCTGGGACTTTGGTTAGCATGAATACTTCCATGACTATGCCACATCTTCCCATCATCCTTATGAGGAACATTACCCATCTTGTTATTTTTTCCCACCCCATGATAGAGATGATTTCCACCATGAGTGTCTTCCCCATCAATAATTACCTCAATATCATCCTCTCCATGATCATGGTTATGATGATGTCTTTGGGAATAGGAAACATCGTTACCATTATGAGCCCCCTTTGGGATCTTGTCACCATCTTTTTATCAACCATGCCTATGAGGATCTCCATCAAAATCCTCTAGCCCCTTAGGTATGTGTTATTCCCCTTCCTACACCTATCCCTAAACCACCTAAGTTCAATGGGAATTGGGACTTGGGACTTGGGACTATGAGTTGAAGATCTTGTCTAGTTTTAGAATCTACCCCTAGATTCTCTCTCTAGTTTTTAGCTCCTTATAGATGACTTCCTCCAATACTTTGATATCTCTAGACCTTTAAACCTCAGCATCTAGTCACTCACCTCTATACCTCAAGACAAGGGTGAGTATAGCTTTGATTTTATGTGTTGATGACATTTATCCATTTATACGTGTAAAATAAGGTTATTGAATGACTAGATTTATGATATGTTCACATGAGCATTGAGGTAGGAGATTCACCTTAAGATTCTCAATCACGAACCCACCTCATATGATGAAGCTATTAATGAGTGTCTAAAGATTAAAGTATTTGAAGTGTGTGCATTCATGTGGCCTATACCTTCTCAAATGTCATCCTATTCACATGATCATAACCATAACATGATTGATGATGGTGTTACTGATTCTCCTCTTGAGAAGGACAAGAAGGGTAACCATGATTTGAATGCTTTGAACAAGAAGCCAACTAAAAAGAATGCCTCTGAATCAAGAATAATAAAATAATGGATGGTGTTTCCTTATGACCCCACCAATTTTTACAATTACAATAAGATGAGGGGGCATGAAAATGATAATTGTGTTTCCTAAAATTTTGGTGCACAAGCCTCACCTCCATCTCATAGTTTTCCTCTTGCAGATCCCAACTAAAATTTGAATGTGTTTAAAGAGATTCTACCTAACTAGGATAAGGAGAAGAAGAAGAAGAAGAAAAAGAAGAAATTAAAGGTCAAGGCCCTTTGTTCTCCTTCTTGCTCTTCCACCTCTTCTGAATCCTCTTCCCAAGATGACCCAAAAGAGAAAGCCAAGCATGAGAGCAGCAAGGTCATTAATAATATCAACATAGCCTCTATTGGGTATGAGTGATTTATCAACATGCACTCTAATCGAGCCACTAACCCTATTGGAAAGACTAGTGGTGTTGGACCTCCCATCTATCCTATGGGGGCAAGAAACCCTAAAGTCAGATTTGACATTCAACATAACATCCCTCCCCAAGATAGATATCATCCTTACTCCATCATAGAGGAGTTACATGACCTCTTAGTTGGGATCTCCATTTGGGACCTTCTTCTCCTTTGCCTAGAGCAAATGGGCCTCATCTTTGATGAGCTTAGTCTCTTTCATGAGGGTTTCCTATAGGATGATGTTGAAGTTTTGTTTAACTCCATTGTAACCAAGCACCCTCATTCTCCCATATTATCTTACAACCTCATCTCATTGCCAAATGCTTCAGTTCTTATAAAGAGGGCTCAATTCCCTCTCTATATTAAGTTCTCCATTTATGACTTCCACATTAAGTAGTGTATCATTGATGGATTTGTGTTGAATATCATGCCCTTACATGTGTTTAATGAGCTTGGGATCAGTCAAAAGAAGCTTTCTAATTATTTCCATAACTATGTTGGTTTCAACAATGACATGGTTATGCCAAAGGGGAATGTGAAGCTCTAGGTCAATTTTGGCCCCAAGATAGTTAGGATCGAGTTTTGTGTGTTATACCTTGATATTTCATACAACATGATTTTTGGCCATCCTTAAACTGTTACTATACAGGGCATCATGTCAAACATGTTTTACATGGTTCAATTCATGCATGAAGGTGAGGTTCATAATATAGAGGTTGACCCAAATCTTTCAACATTACTTTATGCAAAGACAAATCCGTTAGGTGAGGCTTTGGCTATATCCTCATAGGTCTCAATGGACTCCCACACACCCCTAACTTCTAAGTCTCATTTTATCAAGGATGAACACTATGATCCAGCTGAGTATCAAGCAACATTCACTCATTTAGAGTTTGGCATGCATCAACCAACTCTTCTCTAGTTCCATGACACTAGATTAGATCTTCCCTTCTTGGAGACTCTTTCAATATATCTCTCCAAACATTAATTTCCCCTCTCATCATGCTTCTCCCATCTAAGTATTGGCTCTCTCAATGTGTCTCCCAATAAGGCTACTAGATTAGCTAAGTTTGATCTTGAGTGTTATGCCATCATGGTATAACATGTTGCTCAATAAATGAGAGGAGAGCATATAATAAGCTCATAAATATACATCCTATGCACCTTCATCCTTTAAATTTTTTGGGTTTATAGGTCTCATTCATGAATAATGACCCCACTTTTGGCACTCTCATGTCTTGTGTCATGACTAGTGAACCTAAGGATATGGATTCTCCATATCCTTCTTCCTACCTTTTCCCTATTTTTTGGCCTCTTTATAGGGTAAAAATTGGCTTACTTTAGGGGAAGGCCACTAGTTAGTGTGAAGTGGTGGCCTACCCTTTGAGGTAGGCCTGGGTCTGGGCTTGTGGTGATTTGATGAGCCTCAAAGCTTACCAAAACACCTTCCTCAAGCCCCTATTTGGTGGATTTCCCCTCTCATGGCATCCATTATCAGATGTTATAGGTCTCTATAGCTATTTGGATTGTGCACTCCTCCTTACATGTACCTTGAGATAGAAGTAGAGTCTTTTGCTCTTTTAGTTGGTTGGGTTAATGCTTGTTAGTAGCTAGCCCTCTAACGACTCCCTCTCTCCTTTTTTATAGTGCCTGTAGGTGGTGTGGGTTAGTGGTTGTGGTTACTTACAACTTACTTCAACCTTCCCTAACTGGTCTTCATCTATCATAGGCCTTCTACCACCCCTCCTCACCTCTCATTGTAGTTGACATTGAGACTCTGTCATGGTTGACCCCCACATAGCAGTGATGGCTCAAATAGTTGAGATGCCATTCTTGCCTCTAGCACTTTAAATCCTCATCACATCTACACAAAAGAGAAACATGACCTTGGATCATTCATTTACATAGTGAAATAATAAAAATATGTTTTAACAAGCTCAATAACTATTTTTCTTATCTCCCTCCCTTCCCAGCCTTTCTAGGCTAGTTTTGATCCCCTTCTGGGCTCCCTAGGCCTATTTTGGCACTTTATAGCATAGGGCATGGGTTTTTGGGCTAATCCATGGCCTGACACTAGGCCAGACATGGGACCTATGGATTGGTAGTGGTCTAGGCCACCAATTTTCTTAGGTAGGCCACAACTTGGGCTAGAGGCTTATTTTTTGCCTTCTTTGGGTCTCTATTTCATCTCATTATTGCTTCCAAAACTACAAAACCTTCATCTTAAAGGTTTTATCCCATTATAAATGTAATAGATAGGTTTATTTCTCTCTTTTAGGCCTCCTTGGGTGTGTTTTGGGACCATTCTAGTATTTTAGACCCCTAGGTCCTCTAGCCTATTAGGCCCATGTACTCCTTATTGGGGTAACCCTTATGGATCCTTTGTGGGTGTTTTATCATTTTTTACATTCTAGATCATGAAACCTCCATATTATGGGTTTTATCAAGTTCTAAGCACATTAATAGCCTTTATTTTTAATCCGAGGCTTCTTTGGGCCCACTCTAGCCCCAATTTTGTCCTTGAGAACCCTTCTAGATCCCCATTGACCTCTCAAGCCTGAGCCCCATTCTGTGGGCACCCAGGGATAAAAGTTACTAACTATACTTATTTAGCTAGTCATTTCTCTAATTTTTCATAGTCGATCCATTATAACTCCCTCTCTCTCTTTTTCATCATAGCTATAGGTAGGGTTATTAGTTGGTTGTGGTGGTTCAAGACTTGTTCTAGTCTTATCGATTGGTATTCTTCTCTAAAATTCCCCCCACATTCCCTTATTGCCTCTTATCATGGCCAGTGTTAGTCAACCACTATGGTTGTGGCTTGGTTTCATTATTTATTTCTCTTATGCAACTTGCTTACATCACCTCACTTTGAGACTACCTTTCAGTAATTGCTAGTCTTGTGTCCTCAATCCCCATCATGATGTACCTCTTAATGGTGATTCACACAGATGGAGATAGTCGAGGCAACCTAGGATTGGTAAATTTAGCTTGGGTTATTGATGATTTATGGACCCATGAGCTTATTGTAGCTAGTTTTTTCCTTACCACTGAAATGAATAATGCCACCAAGTATTATGCAATCATTGGCACCTTAAACAATGCCCATGAGTTAGGCATATGCTATGTGTAGTTATTATCTAACTCACTTTTAGTTATGTTTCAAGTCACTAGTGTCTAGGTAATCCTTAGCTTTGATTTTCTCTACCTATTTGAGGTAGTGCATGATTTTCTCTCTTTCTTCATGTATGTCCACTTCACCCATATCCCTCATAGGGAGAACACTAAGGTTGATTCTTTAATGACTATCATTTTGAATAGTATGATTTGATTTGATATCACTTATGTCCCTTATCATAGGAGTTGGAGCTGGAGCTAGAGATGGAGTTGGATTTTAGATTATATATCATTTACTCTCTCATCTATGGATCATGTCATCGAATTCTTCCACCATTATCCTTATCTGGTAAGTGCAAGTAATGTTTCCTTTTATCTTTTTTAGTTCTTCCTTTCCTTTGCTTTGGTGTGGTTTCTAGGCACTGCATAGTTATCCTTTTTCAATTAAACATCGACTACTTGTACCTCAGGGGAATATGTAGTCATACTTCCCATAACCCTACTCCTCCATATGATTACACATTGGTTCACATGTAGACTACCGACCCTAGTTATCCCACTTGGAGACATTTTCCACTTACTTGGACAATTTTTTCATGATATTATCATCCCCTACACATCCCTAGTCCATCTCAACTCTTTGGCATGCTAGATGGTCTCTCTAAGGACCCCTCAAGGCCCTTTCAATAACTTATTGACCACCCTAGGAACTTGTTTGACCTAGGCTATGGCTTAGGGAGGAAACCCATGGCCTAAGATACATGTTTCCTTCATAGAAGTCAAGGACGAGGCCATAGCCTAGGTAGAACGCATGAAAAGGTGCCCTATTTGGGCCTAAATGGCTAGAAATAGATAATTTTTAGTCTTTTGGTAGATTAAGGTTGAGATATATGACTCTTTATCATTCATTTTGAGCCTTGACATTCACTCTCTCTTGCATCTATACTCTAATCTTCTCACTTGATAATTCACACTCAAAGCTTGGCTGCCTCCTTGAATCTCTCTTGGTTCTTACATGGCACAATAACTTTCTTTGTGATAGGGGATGCCCTACTCTATTACAACTTACATTGGTGATTCACATTACTATCAATAATTTTCCTAAAGCTTATAGGTTTCTTCGTGCTCCCTCAATAATCTATTGCACTTGTCTCTTGTGCTCCTTGCATTTTCCACAAATTGACAACTTCTCCTTTACCTCTTCCACAACTTTTTGCTCTTGGTCTGGACTCAAATTACACATAGTTTAATCTTATTCCTCTCTTACCTCCTAAATTATACAATAAATTGGTACAAAGGTTGCATGTCTCTCTTGATCTTGATATGAGGGCACTTTTCTTTACAAAGTTAAACTCTTTGTTTTTTTGTTGTAGTATACATGCTAGAGTTTGATTTGTTTTAGTGATTTAGTTATTTTGTGCATTTCTTAGAGTAGTTTTTTAAGTTTATTACAATTGTATATGGTTAAATAATACTTTCATTGCTTTAAATATTCCTTTATTACAGTCATTTCTCTCTTTTGAAGCATTTCTCATTGTATACTAGAATTATACATGCTCAAAACAAACTATACAACTTGCTTAAACAATCTCTCTCTCCTTCTAAATTAAAACATTTTATTTTTATAAAACAATAGTGTTGAAGGTGAAAGATAACTCAAAGGTAGACTAGGCATGCTCTTGAACCCTTTCTTGAAAATGTCTTTATTGCTTAAAATGTATTTCATTTGGCTTGAAAGTGCCTTAGCTTCTAGATTTACATTTCATATGTTAGCCCTCTTTACTTGGTATTATTGTTTCTATAATTTCTATGAAATCAATAATTTTGTCTTAGTTACTTGATTTACTATAGTTGGATCCACTAGGGATACCTGTGTCCTTTATGAACTTGATCGTACTAGCCCTAATGTGGTTTACAAGTCTATCTATATCTTGGTGTAAGTTTACATACTAAATAGCCATTATAGATCTCCTGTAGTGCATAGAAGCCTTAAGCCTTCTATCCTCTTAGTGTTTTGCTTTATCACCCTACCAAACAATAGTGGTTATATTCAAATTCTTAAAGATATAATACCTAGAAGATGTGTTGAGATTATAGATAACTTGACGAGTGTACCATCAAAGATAAACACCTATTCCAATAATTGATGATTTGCTAGATGAACTAAATGGTGTTCTCTAATTTATAAAAGTAGATATTTGTTCATGTTACCATCAAATTTAGATACGATATGAGGATATTCATAAGACAACTTTTAGAACTCATGAAATCCATTGTGGGTTTTTTGCAATGCCTTTGGTCTCAAAAATGCACCATCTATGTTCTAGATTTGGATGCACATTATTTTTAAACATTCTATCATAAATTTGTCTTGGTATTTTTTGATGGAATTTTAATATACAATAAGATGAGGGAAGAATAATTTTAAGTAATGATTAGGATCTAAAAATTATTAAACAACATCATATTTACACCAAATATTCCAAGTGTGATATTGGAGGATATGAGGTAAAGTACTTGGGTCATATTGTGTCACATGAAGGTGTCAATGTATACCCTCAAAATATCAAGGCCATGATAGAATGACAAGTTCCAAAAACCTTCAAGAACCTCTAAGGTTTTCTAGGGTTGATAGGTTACTATCATTTTTTTATGAAAAAATTATGGAATCATGGTAACATAACTCATAAATTTATTTAAGAAGGATTCCATCCATTGGAACAGAGTTTCCATTAAGTAAATTGATAAACTTAAGGAGGCCATGTGCTCCACTCTAATTTTGGTTGCATCATATTTTTCAAAGACATTCATTGTTAAATGTGATGCATCTAGATATAAAACAGAGTTAGTAGTCATGTTGTAATAATGACCCCTTACATTAGGAGTCATTATCTCAAGGGTAATCATTTTATAAATCCTATCTATGTTAAGGAGATGATGGCTATTCTTCATGCAGTTAGACAATGTAAACCTTATCTGATGGGTGTACACATTAACTTAAAAATTGATCATGATAGTCTAAAATACTTATTGGAATAGAGGTCATCATTCAAATAAAAATAAAAATTGGTGACTAAAATGTTGGGATATGACTTTGAAATCATATATAAGAGAGGAAAGGATGATGTAGTCAGAACACACTATAGAGGAGGCATGAATCCATAGGGGTATTGTTATGCATAATGTCCATATGGAAGTAAAATTGAGTGGATAAGGCATGATAAGAATGGTAAAATAACAATGGTACAAATTTTATTATTTATCATCTCCAATAGGATTTTAGTTTCTCAAATAATTTTGAGTGGAAAAGGAATGCATTATGGTATAAATATATATTGTACATGTGAGAGAATTTTACGCTCAAACACAAGATCCTTATAAGTCTCCATGCATCAGAAGTAAGGAGCATTCAACATTTTTGAAAACATATAATAAATAAATATTATTGTGGGAAGGAATTAAGGGGTTATCCAAAAATTTATGGTAGAATGCAAGGCAAGTCAAAAAAACAAAGGTGAGACAATTATTATAATACAAGGTTTATTTAAGTTAGAGGGTAAAAATGTTATCATGGTGATTGTTGATAGACTCAAAAAATATGCCTAGTTTTGTTACTTATCTCAGACATTTTTATCTAGTATAATATTAAATGATGTTTAGGATATATTTCAAAAGTTACATGGTACTTTAATATCATAGTAAGTGATCATGATCCTATCTTTCTAGTAATTTATGGATTGATTAATTCTCATTTTTGGGTACTTAGTTAGTTAATATACTATCATTTCATCCTTAATTTGATGGGAAATATAGGTGGTAAACATATTCCTAGAGGGTTATCTTCATTGTTCTACATTAGGTAAATAGGAAATATGGGTTCATTACCTACCATTAATATAATGGTGATATAACACTTCCTTCCATACATCATCCAAAATGTCTCAATTTATATCACTATATGGGTATCAACCCCCATACATAACCTCATCTTTGAGGGTGAAACCAAGGGTTTAAGTTGTTGAGGAACACCTTCAAAACTAATAAAAGGTACTAGCTATTCTAAGAGATAATTTAGTAATGACACAAAACTAAATGAAACAACAAGCATATTAACACCATAGAAACAATAAATTTTAAGTGGATGATTTGGTATTTATTCACCTAAAACCACAAAATTAGATTTACTTGAAGTAACAAAAAAGGATAGAAAAATTTCTCCTAAGTATTAGTCCCTTGTTAGATCTTGTAGGAAATTGATATTGTCACATACAAGATAGCACTACCTCAGTATACATGCATAAATATAATATTTCATGTCTCCCAGTTAAATAAAATAATTGTAAAACATGTATCTACTTAGATTGAGCTACTAGAGTTGGATGAGAAAAACAAAGTCATTTTAGAAGCTAAAGAGATCCTTTTGACACACACTAAAAGTATGTGAATAATGGATATTAAATAATATTTGATAAAGTGGAAGAATATAATGAGTGAGGATGAAACATGGGAATATTAAACCTTATATAATCAACATCCATATTTTTTAAACATTTAGGGCAATGTTGTTTTGAATGGGAGGGGCATGTTATGCACTTAACTTATAGTGTGTACAGGGATATGTAGCCTACATTGCCTTTTATTTTATATTTTCACATGTCTTTATGTTCACATATTATTATTAGGGGTAGCCTATAGAGTAACCATATCTTAAGTAACATATATATAGGATGTAGTGGTTAGTACTTGAGCATCATATTAAAAATTATATTTTTTTGGTAGGTTATGGAAGTTCCCCCTTGAAGTGGTTTTTTATTATTTATAAAATATTCCACTTTACTATCAATTAATTTTATGGATTTACTTATTATGTTATCATTATTATACTATATTCATGTTAATTTTCTTGTATTGTTTACATTTATATACATTATCATCTTTATTTGTTCATAGAATATTGAGAGTTTATCTATATACAAGACTGTTTTAGAATGTTGTTTATAGGGTACAATACTATTGTTACATGGGGGTGGATACAATTTTGAAATGGAAAATGCATTGCTAAGGTGCAATCCAAACATGGGAATTCTTCCCATAAATAATAAATGGATAGGGAATGCCAAACCATACAAATGAAGAATATTTCATGGAGGGTATAGAATTTCATGTTTTCTATAACCTTTTTCAAGCTTTATAGTTTAGATAAGATGATGTTTCACTACATCTAATCCTAAGAATGAGTTGAAATTAAGATGTGTAGATGATGTGGCTCCACAAATTACAATTTTTTTTTGTACAACCAAGATTTAAGTATAGTTCAAACATAATGTGGATGTTAAATTAATAGTAGCAAATAATAAGATTAACAATCTTCTACATAAGAAATCTATATGAATAGCTAAGAGATAATAAGTTTTTGTATAATGAAACTTTATAAAATTGAAAATATTTATCATTTCTAATAAGCACATTGAACAAGAGAAACATAATAAATTAATGAACCTTAATAAAAAAAATTGATCACAAAGGAGACTGAAAAACAAGATTAGTTTAAGAGAAGTACATTTTCACATTGTTGTAACTTTATATATGTATATATATGATTTTTAGGATACAATTCAAAAGTTACATGGTATCTTTAATATCATAGTAAGTGATCATGATCCTATCTTTCTAGTAATTTTTGGATTTATTAATTATCATTTTTGGGTAATTAGTTAGTTAATATCTTGTCATATCATCCTCAATTTTATGGGAAAACATAGTTAGTAAACATATACCCAAAGGGTTAACTCTATTGTTCTACATCAGGTAATTAGGAAATATGGGTTCATTAGCTACCATTAATAGAATGGTGATTTAACACTTCCTTCCATACATAATCTAAAATGTATCAATTTATAGAAATATATGGGTATCATTACCAATCCATCACCTCATCCTTGAGGGTGCAACCAAGGGTTTGGGTTCTTGAGGAATACCTTTGAAACTAACAAAAGGTACTATCTAGTCAAAGAGATAATTTTGTAATGACATATAATTAAAATGAAACAACAAGCAGATCAACACCATAGCAAGAATAATTTTTAAGTGGTGATTGGGTATTTATGCACCTAAAACCATACAATTAAATTTACTTGAAGCATCTAAAATGGATATAAAAATTTATCTTAAGTATTAAGCCCTTGTTAGATCTTGTAGGCAATTGTCAGTGTCACATATAAGATAGAAATACTTTAGTCTACATGCATACATCTAATATTTCATGTCTACCAGTTAAATAAGATAATTTAAAAACATGTATATACCAATATTTAGCTACTAGAGTTGGATGAGAAAAGCAAAGTCATTTCAGAAGCTAAGGAGATCCTTTTGACACACACTAAAACTCTGTGAACAATGGATATTAAATAGTATTTGATAAAGTTAAAGAATATAATGAGTGAAGATAAAACATGGGAGGATAAATAATTATTAAATCAACCTCCATATTTTTTTGAACATTAAGGGCAATGTTGTTTTGAATGGGAGGGGCATGTTATGCACTTAACTTAGAGTGTGTGCAGGGATATATGTGGCTGATCTATGGCCTATACCACCTTTTATTTTATATTATCACATTTATTTATTTTCACGTATTATTATTAGGGTCAGGCTATGGAGCAACCATAGCTTAAGTAGCATATATATAGGATTTAGTGGTTAGTAATTGAGCATCATATTAAAAATTATATTCTTTTTGCATGGTTATGGAGGTTCCCCATTGAAGTGGTTTTTTGTTATTTCTAAAATATTCCACTTTAATATCAATTACTATTATGGATTTGATTAATATGTTATCATTATTGTGCTATATTCTTGTTAATTTGATCATGTTTTTTACATTTATATACATTATCATCTTTATTTGTTCATAGAATATTGAGAGTTTATATATATGCATGACTATTTTAGAAAGGTGTTTATAAGGTACAATACTATTTTCACATGGGGGTGGCTACAATTTTGAAATGTTAAATGCATCACTAAGGTGCACTCCAAAGCATGGGAATTATTCCTATAGCTAATAAATGGATAGGGAATATCAAACCATACAAGTGGAGAATATTTCATGGAGGGTATAAAATTTCATGTTTGTTATAACCTTTTACAAGATTTATAGTTTAGATAAGGTGATGATTCACTATATCCACTACTAAAAATGAGCTGAAAGTAAGATGTGTAGATGATGTGCCTCCACAAATTACAAAAGGTTTAGTATAACCAAGATTTGATATAATTCAAAAATAATGTGGATGTTAAATTAATAGTAACAAACAAGAAGATTAACAATCTTCTACATAAGAAATTTATAGGAATAACTAAAATATAATAAGTGTTTATATAGTTAAACTTTATAAATTAGAGAAAATTGAAAATATTTATCATTTCTAACAAGCACATTAAATAAGATAAACATAAGAAAGTAATAAACCTTACTAAAAATGTTGATCACAAAGGAGACTGGAAAATAAGACTCATTTAAGAGAACCATATCAAAATTTACATTTTCACATTGTTGTAACTTTATATTTATTTATTTATATATAAGTATGCAATTTAACAACATTAAAATAGGGAAGAGAACCCATTGAGATGTCTCTGGACTATAATAAAATGTGTAAGCAAAGATAAAATGAATCCCAAAATAATTTTTTTAATTAAAGGATACCATTTAATCCATGACCATGACATCAATTCCCATTATTTGATAAAAAATCTTAATATAAAGAATTGAACATCTCCTACATTACCTTTTCAATGCTAGCTTTTGTAGGATTTGTCAACATTTAATCTATAAAATTTAATAGATGTAAAAAGGTAGTGAAAAAATAAATAAAGATCATAAAATCCCATTAGAACCATTTGATAGCTTTATTTAAAACAATATTATTCAAGAGTATTAAAAGTAAATCACTGAAAAAAAGGATCTATGTTGTAAAGATAAAATATTAGATTGTTGATAGAATAAAAGATGTTATACAAACACACTGGCCCAAAAACATAGAATGAATTCCACCACCACCACAAAACCTTTAGAAAGAGTTGAATGTATGTGAAAAGCACATAGATATCATCACATACTATCATAAGGAATATAATCGTAAAAAATAGGAACTCAAAAGCATAATATAACCTTATAATCAAAATTCTAAACATGACAAAAAAAATCAATTAAGAGGGATTGAAAGGGCAAGGTGCATGAATCAAATTATAAGATGCCACAAATAGATGAAAATTATATTTCATCTTCATGTTTTGGAAGATTAGTTATGATGTAGAAGTAATTGATTAGAATTCTAATGATTATAATGTTAGAAGTCATTATGATTGTTTTTCATAGATGGACTATCCCCTTTATAAATTGAATATGTGGTGATTACTAGTAGTCAATATATTTTTCAAGTGATCTCCATTATGACAAAATTGGTAGTGAAGTTTGAAACAAAAATGTAAAGCATATTGTAATTCAAGTAAAGCATATTAGGTCATATTTTATAATATGATTGCAACCACTCTAAAAATGCATAATGATGTGGTATATAGTGGTTTAATTTTATATAACAATGAGACAAGTGACCTTTTTCAAGTAGTGATTCGATTTAATATAGCAGTGAGACAAGTGAACCCTTGAGTGGTATAGTGATTATGTGGATATTAAGAATAAATATAATAGCATGGCCAATTATATTATAATTATATGATGCAAATAAATATGTACATGGTTCTAGGAAAGGTGTGTGAACTATATGATAAAATGTTTAAAATAAAGATAACTATATGATAAAATGTTTAAAATAAAGATATTTGAGACTAACCATCATTTCATTAAATTTAGACATATTCTATTTTAGGTTAAAACCTGAAACTATCTTTACTATCTTTTATATTATCAAATATAAGAATTCAAAATTTACTATTATCGAATTCCAATCGAGATTTATTTATAACTAGATATCATATTTTCAAATTCTAATTTGAATATTTTATAATTCATTGCTAAACAATTAGATTCTTGAATTTAATTTGTTGAATCAATTCATTGTTTTGTTACAAAACATGATAATAATTAATATTCTATTTTCATGTAATCAATTCAAAATTGTCCATGATGAATTACAACACATTTCTTATAATTATTTATTTTTTATTTCCTTATATATACGTTCAAGAGAAATGCCACACATATCCATGTAACATTTATCACAATTTTTTATTTAATTATCTTACCTATACATGTAGACAAAATATAAAACATATCAATGTAACATTTAGCATGGTGAAAGTATCACATATATCCATGAAACATTTAATATGAAAAAATTAGGACAAATATAAGTGTAGGAAAAATATCAAAAATATCTGTGTAACATTTAGTGTGGTTAAATTATCACACATATATGTGTAACATTTAGTATAAAAATTATATGACATATAAATGTATGTAGAAATTTAAATATCAAAATTATCATACATATAATTAATGCAACATCTAATTGATTGAAAATAGTTTACATATAACTGTAGACAATTTACTTTTTCATACCATAAATATAAGCTTGAATAAATTATCACATAAATAATAAGTTTTTATTTGTAATAAAAAAAATACTAAAAAAAATATGTGGCAAAAATATATTAAGTTTACAAAAATTATCACAAATAAATTTTATTTTAAACACTTGATGCAATATATTTACAACTTGCCTTATATTTGTGACATCTTTTACATGTAGCAATACTGACAATAAATCATGTAGCATGTAATTGTCTTCAAATAAATAATTATTAAAAGACTTTGTGATGATATAATTTCCCTTATCGTTACAAATATTTTTATCATGATATTCATCAATAAGCATTGTATTGAATTAACTGTATAAACCCCTAATACATTTCCAAACTAACTCCATTGGTTTATAAAATATTATAGGATTTTTGAAATACTTATAATCAATTAGTTGAATCAATTCACATTCTTCTTGATTATATACAAATTCATAATTATTTTTTTCAATGCTTTTTATTGAAGTAATAAATCTGTCAAGTCATTTATATTTTTTGAATTAACTAATTTAAACATGTACTAATTTTGAAGATACACAATCCCTTATGCAAGAAATCACTTAAGTTTGGTTGGATAAAGTAGTATATATTTTTGAGCTTGATAACCTTAATATATTGAACATCTTTACAATGACTCCATTTTTATGAACTATATGAATTAAAACACCATCAAGTATAATATAATCAAAATCGATCAATGCACTTTGTAATATTTATATAGTAAATTGTTTTAAATTAATTTCCATTGAGATAAAATCCATATAAATAATGAAATTCAATCTAAATATGCAAGAAAAATCTCATTAAATCAATCAATTGAATATCCAAGAACATTTTCATTTAAATATAAATGTTAACCAAAGTCACTTGTTTATATAGGTTACTGTAACAAATACAAAACAATAAGTTGTTGAAATATTTTTTTTAATAAAGTTTTTGTGAAAACAACAAAGAAATGATTCGATATAATACAATCTAATTTTTTTAATTTAAATAAGAAAATTAACCAAAGTCACTTGTATATTTAAGTTATTGTAAAAAATACAAAGCAATAGGTTTTTTCAATAACATGTTTTTAAAAGTTATTGTAGCAAAAACAAATAAATAATTTTACTTAATAAATTTCCATTTTAAGTAGCATAAGATAACTTGATCAAATTAATTTTTTTGTATAACTTGATTTAATAAATTTAAAGAAACACAATCAAAATCACTAACAATTTTATTATATATTTCCCAAGAGTGATGCATATTTGGGTGCAACCCCACATGCTCTAATCACATACATAATTGGGTGAATAGTTTTTTATCGTAATACAGAGTGAAAAATTTATAATTCTAAGGAAATCCAAAGAAAATGGAATTTTATTTTATGTAATCAAAACTTGTTTCTTGTCTCTGAACAATATGTTTTTTGTTTTATACTCACATTTGTATTTATTCAGAACTAGTTGTATATTTTTTATGTATACTAGCAAAATATTTACTTGATATAAAAAATTATACCACCTATCTTGCAATGCAATATTATCCTAATAAAATCAAAGATGACATTTTATATTCAGTCAAAATGATGAATAAAATAGTGAATTACTATTGAGTGTAGATAAGTAAACCATAACCTAATATCATTTTTTTTTTTAAATCATAAAAAAATTGTGACTAAATGCATGATAGAATTATCTATAACATGAATCTTAATAATCAAGTTTAATTCTTGGTGATCTAAATTTGATAATTCTTAGAACTCCAAATAGCTATCCTTCCACTCCTAATACCAATAATTTTCTTCTAACTAGAATGAAATATTAAAATATGAGAGAAGAAATTGTTTTTGATTCCATTGTAATAAGATGCAATCATAATTAATAATGTGTATGTTTAAGAATAATTATTTTTTGTAACAATAAAATAAAAGTATAGTTAATTTTTGTATAAAATATTTATAATTAGGCAAAAAAAAGTATTGAAAAGAACATCAACATAGCAAGATACAATCAATGACAATAATAAGTCTTTGTAAGGATAAATTGTGAATTAGGCGAGTAATATTCAATTTGACAATTGTAATTTCATAATCATGTATTTTATACAAAATATTTTTTAATTAGGTAAGCAATATTATTCAAGATAATCTTAACATAGCTATATCTAATCAAATAAGTAATAATATTCAAAATAACATCATTATAAAAAGATTCAATCAAACACAATAATAAATATCTCCAAATATAATTTTTGAATTAGACAAGTGATATTGAATGTGTCCACTATTAATGTCATTATTGTATGTGCTTAGATTGAAAATATAAACAAATGTGAATGGAAATATCTATTTGTCAATTATCCTTTTGATAACTAACATGACAATCCTAGCAATTCAAATGATATATCATTGTCAATTAACATTCTAGACCACTAGTGATGTCATAATCATATTCATTTGGATTTGATATTCAAAAAATATAATTATTCAAACCATTTTGAATGGAACTATCCATTTGGTAATCAAAAAGTTTAGATTAGGTAAATAATATTGAATTTATCCTCTTGCTTTTTTATTATTGTCTATATTTAGATTGAAAATTCAGACCAACATGATTAAAACTGTGTAGTTTTCAATCAATATTCCAAACCATTAGCAATTTTTGTATTTAGATTGAAAATTAAAACCATTATGATTGAGAATTTGTAGTTATCAATTAACATTCTAATACATTATCAATGTTATAATCATTTACATTCTATGAAGGGCTTGGTTAGAATATCTATAATCTACTCTGATGTTGGACAGTATTGAAGATCAATGACTTGCTCATTGATAATCTCCTTAATGAAGTGCATGTGATCTCTATGTGTTTTTCCCTTTGATAGAGAACTATATTCTTGCAAATCTATATAGTGGTTTGGTTATCATAATAGATGATTTTTGGCTTATGAAACTAGATACCAAACTTAGTGAGAATTCATTGAAGTCAAATTACCTCAGTGGTGGCATTAACAACCCCTTTGTATTCTTCTTCTATAGATGATAAAGCAATTGCATGTTGTTTCTTGCTTAACCAACTTATTAGACCTAAACCAATTGAGAAACTAAAACCTAAAGTGGAATTTTGACTCTGAATATTTCCAGCCCAATCTGAATCTATGTATCCAATCAAATCAACCTATATTCCTACTCTATAGTGTATCCCATAATGATGCAAACCCTAAATGTAGTGTAGAATTTGCTTAGCTACTTTCCAATGCATTTTATGTGGATCCTACATAAACCAAGAGACCATACCAATTGCATAGGATATGTCAGGTCTAGTGTGTGTGAGATAGATAAGACTACCCACAAGTTGTTGATATGGAGTTGCATCAACCATTAGTGTAGGAAAATCAACCTCAAGCTTCACATTAGACAAAAAGGGAGTAGGAGATGTCTTACAATTATCCATGTTAAACCTCACAATAAAATCAAGAAAATACTTAGATTATGATAAATTTATCCTAGAATTTGACTAAATGATTTCAATCCTAAGAAAGTAATGCAACAATACCATGTTTGTCATTGAAAATCCATCTAAAAGTGTAGTTTTCACTACTGAGACGGATGATTGTGAGCTCCCTTTAATCAATAAGTCATCCACATAGAAAACTAGGATCAATAGAGAATCATCTTGCTGCAAGATGTAAACATTCAAATCTAAGTAGTATCTAATGAACCTGACTGTGAGGAGAAAGGAGTCCATCTTGACATACCATGCCTGAGGGGCCTATTTGAGTTTGAATATAGATTTCCTGAGTCTACAAACCAAGGAGGAATTTTCCATAAATTCTTGTGGTTTCTCCATATAGATCTCTTCTTTGAGATCACCATGTAGAAAAGCACTCTTATGCCCATTTGGTGAACATCCCATCGATATGCAGCTGCAATGGCTAGAGTGAGTCTAATATATGTCATCTTGGCTATAGGAGAAAATGTCTCAATGTAGTTTATGTCAGACACCTAAGAAAACCCATTTTTAATTAGACAAGCTTTATAATTATCAATAGACCCATCTTCACCATACTTAATCTAATAAACCCATTTGTAATGGACCAATTTTATTTCTTTAGGAAGAGGGACCAAGTCTCATGCTTTTTTCCTAATTAGGGAAATATACTCCTCCTGCATAGTAGAATCTCATTCTAGAATGACAGATGCATCATGAAAGGTTTTTATATTTGAGGCAATAGCCAAATAATCATGTGAAGTCCCCTAAATTTGTGAACATATCTACCTTGTATTTGATGGATTTTCAACCCATTTCTTAGCACTTGGAAGTGTCTATTTGACCCAAGAGTGACAAAAATTATATGAGATTGGAGAATTAGAAGGTGAGTCATCATCATCTAAAGTGTAAGTGTGATATGGAGGAGAAACCTCATCATTACTCTAATTACTTGAACTTGAAGAAGAAGAAGAAGAGTCATCCTGATCATTAGGAGGATTTTGAGGTGGATCTAAGTCACTGTCTAAGGTGGAATCAATATCCAGTGAGAATTTTGAAGAGTTTGAAGTACCAGTAGTAAGTTTAACTAAGCCCTCATGAAACTTGACACTCCTTTCAATGAATAACTCATGAGTTCTAAGATGTAGGATCTTGTATCCCTTAGTACCCTCTACATACCCCACAAAGATACAAGACTGAATATAAAGGTCCATTGAATTATGTTTCTTATTAGGAACATGGGCTATTATTGGTGATCCAAAAACTCAAAAGTGATCCAATATAGGCTTGTGACCATCCAAATATTCAAAAGGAGTGATGCCTTTCAAGTCTTTATGTGGAACATGGTTCTGAATGTAGCACACATAGTTGATTGCTTTGGCCCAAAACTGAGAAAGAGATTTTGATTGAAGCATGTAGTTGGCCATTTCCTTCAAAGAATGGTTGTTACATTTGGATACACCATTATATTGAGAACTATATGGAACTATGTGTGGCATATGAATCCCCTTTGATGTGAAAAACTACTCAAACCTACTATTGACATACTTCCCACCATTGTCAGTCCTTAAGATTTTGATGGAACAATCTAACTACTTCTCCATGAGTGCCTTGAAGTCCTTAAAGTGATCAAATACCTCATACTTCTTGATAAAAACACCCAGGTGTACCTCAAAAAATCATCAATTAATATGATCATGTATTTAGTCCTATTGAATGAAGGTTTTAGAAATGGACCTGCTATGTCACTGTGGATAATTTCTAGCTTCTGTTTGGCTCTCCTTGCTTTGACCTTTGTCATATTTCCCTTCTAGATGGTTGCTAAGAATGTAACCATTGAATATTCCATCCAATAATTTGACTTTAGATGGCCTTAAAATCATGTCCTAATAATTGAGTTGCTCTAGGTAATGGTAGTTTAAATGGCCAAACCATTCATGCCATAGTTTGTTCACTCCATCTGCATGAGTAAGCAGTGCAGTTGAGGGCTGATTTGGGGAAAATTATCAGAAGGTATACAACCTAGACTAATTATTGGCCTTCCCATAAGCTACTATAGTGTCACTATGTAGCTCCTTGATAACCACTAAATTAGGTGTGAACTCAACTCGCTTCCTTGCACCTATGTGAGTGATTTGGTACACTAACAAAATATTGGTGGATAGTGAAGGAACACATAGAACATCATTAAAGATCTCATCACTTACTTCAACCAATCCTTTACCATTGGATTTTATTGAAGTGTCATCACCCATGAGAATTAAAGGCATAGAACATGGCTCTATTTCTAAAAATAGATCCTATGATGAGGCCATGTGATAGGAAGCATTGAGTCAATAACCCAAATCCAAGGCTAAGAAGCTATTACAACAAATGCCTTACCCTTGTTTTTACCATTTTTGATGTCTTTCACCTTTGAAAAATATTTTTCAAATGTGTTCTAAGTTGAGGATTCAGGAATATTAAGGTTATTCTTCTCAATCATCTTAGTCAAGGTGTCAATCTTCTTTTTCATGCACTGAGATTCATCATCACCAAGTTTCTTATAAAAGTTTTATTTGAGTTTCTCCTTATTAGGTTTCCTACTTAAGGAGGACTCATTTAAAAATGATTAAGGTTTGGCATCTGATTTTTTATTCTTCTTTTTCTCATGATCTAGTTTAGACTATTTATTCTCTTGTTTGGTACTACTAGAAGGCTTCTTCTTATCCTGATTGACAATCAAAACATGTGATTTTGAAGACTTATATGTACCCATTTGAACCAAATTATATTGATATCAAATTAGATTGACAATAAACTCATTGAATGATGGTATTTTCCAAATGGATCCAAGTACACATTTGGTAGCATAAAAAAAAATGAATAGTCATGACCCAGTTTTGCAAACACAAATAAAATCAACTAGTCATCTATTTTCTCAATGACATATTATTTTAACTATAGTATTAGTGATTTAAACTTTGTAAATTAGTCTTGTAGGGTGTCATAGTCACCTGGGCTTGATGTGATGAGTTCATTCTCTAGATCATGACCCCTCATGATGTCTTACACTCAAAAAATCTTATCTAGGATGGTCCAAACTTTGTTGGGAGTTTTTATAGATTCAACATGGAACAAGAGGTTAGGATACATTGACAAGCATAAGAACCCATAGGCCTCATCACATTTTTTTTACCACTTAACCTTTTTTGCCTCTGTGGATGGCTCAGTTTTCTCATGCATAGTGATCTGATAGAGTCCTTTACCTCTCAAGGTGAGCTACATTTTAGACTTCCATTATAGATAGTTAAATGGTGCGAGTGGTTTAATGTTTAAATCCATTAGTGCATATTAGATTTATATAATTTAAAAAATTGAAATGAAATCAAATAATATATTACACATCATATAAGTACCCCCTTGAACTATCAACAAGACCCCACTTAAGTTACAATGCAACACACGCTCAATTTTTGATGTCAGGAATTATTGAGAATGCGTCTATAAGCAATTAGTGTGAGAGAGTATGAGAGGGACATCAAGGATAGTCAATAATGCATCTAAGAAGAAAGGTATAGAATGTTTGCACTAAGTTTTAAGACATTACACCATAGAAAAAATAGATGTTATAAAGGTCCTAAAAAATATCACCAATGCGTAGAGATTGAAAAAATATGCACTTCCAAATAAAATAACACCCAAAATGGAGCTATGGATTGAAATTTATGGAACTTACAAGTTCTCACTCCCACATATCCCTAAACCCTTTCCAAAAATGGAAAAAAATTCTCAAGTAATGCTACCCCACAACCTGATCAGTAAAGACCCTCTGAAAGTCTGAGTTGGTCCATGAAGAATAAACTAAATTTTTGAGACTACTTTATTGACACAAGAAATCAGCATTCAAGAACCCAAGTACAATTGTTCTAGAACTCTAGATCAGTCTACAAAGAGTAATCTAGGTTTTTGAGACTACTTTATTGATGCAAGTACTCAACCTTTGAGAACTCGAGTAGAGTTATTTTTAAACTATGGATTGGTCTACGAAGAGTAATTTAGGTTTTCAAAACTACTTTACTTCCACAAGTAATCGACCTTCGAAATCCTGAGTAAGGTAGTAAAGACACTTTGAAAACCCAAGTTGGTCTCAGAGGAGTAATCTGAGTTTCTTAGACTACTTTACTTCCAATATTAGTTGCCCTTCAAAAACTTGAGTAAAGCAGTAATGATCCTTCTAAAACCTGAATTGGTCTATAATAGTATAAACTGGGTTTTCAGTCCTACTTAACTTTATAGATTTGCAAGTAAAGCAACTCCACAACTTCAAGTTGGTCTATATGAAAGTAACATCTCTTTGAAATCCTAGATTGGTTAGCAAACTCTCCAATTAATGCAACATGAATTTGTTCAACTACTGAGCTGAAGTAATGACCACCTGCAGATCTGAGTAGTACAAAGGTTTGATGGCATGTAAACTGAAGCAAGACAAAAACATCCAAAATACTTCAGCAATGAAAATTTTGAGAGAGACCCATTTTATATTTTGACCCAAGGAAGAAAACTTAGAAGATGTTTTTGCACAATAACATAGGAAGTATAGATTTTTGTAGAAAACAAAAAATGGGGCCTTTGAATGCCAAAAAGAGAGGAAAATTTGACTATTCTATAACTAAGTCATGTTTAAAATTGATCCTAATGTTTTGACACCTTCTAAAACCAATGGCATAGTTGGTTTTGAGCTATGAAGCTCCAATAGAAAGTTATACACAAATTCTCCAAGGAATCCCACCAAACCCTTCTTTTTACTAGAATAATGAATGTAGTAAGATTTCACCACAAATATTGTTACAATACTAGCAAAATGGATCTAATACCATGTCAGATTGGCCATGATCTTGGATATTTACATAGAAGATTGACCAAATATATGTATGTAGCAATGAAATCATAGATAAATTGTAAAGGAGGAAGAAGCTTATCTTCACATGACAATATTGTAAAAATGCCCTGCTTGCATAAAATCGCATTAACTTGTCTAACCTCCAAAAAGGAAAAGTGGGGTACCTATAGGGAAAATTAAATAATTTTATATTATCCATCTTATATTGTTTAAAATATATTCATATATTAGCAATCCATCTAAATCAATAAAAAACATGTTTTTTTAAGGCACTGTATAAAATAATAATGTTAAAATTTAGATGATAATACATTTATTCTAGAATGTAACAGTGAATTCAAAGAATTAAAAGTAAAAATTAAAAAATTGAATGATTTTATTCTCGAATGATTGACAATTAAACAATCTTATTTTAATCCTTTATTTATAATTTATTTGAATTTATTGAAAACTACATGTGTAAAAAAATAAGTAACTATATGATAAGAAAACAAGAAATATTTTTCAAGTTGTAAATGATTTTTAATAATTGATTGTGAGTTAAAAGTGACAATTTGAGACATTTGTTTTGATGCACCTATTATTTCCATCACCACCAACTACATATCCTCCTAACAAGTATCTGGGCCTTTAGTCATGTCATTGTGTTTTTCGATAGAGACATCTCTACTTCAATTGAAGTCATGCCCAAATTTAGTTCCTCATTTAAAACCCTCCTTGATTGTAATGGCTCTATAAATTTATCATGAATCATATAAAAATTAATTTTATTAATATGAAGATGTGAGATTATTTTGTTAGAAGAATATGCCTTTATTTTGGCTAACTAGTATACTCACCTAAAATTGTCTTTAAATATTTTTCATAACTTTTTAAGCTTAATATATTGATTTATATTTTCAACTATGTGTATTAATTGAGCTATTTTAAAAATTTAATTATTTTAATTGCATTTTTTATACCATAAATAAGTAGAAAAGATGATAATTTTGTACATCTATTAATCATGTGTTCCCAATAATGTATTGATCTCTCAAACATAAGTGGGTGCTCTAATTAAAAAACTCAATATCTATTAGGAAAACAATATTCACATGATCTTTGTGTGACCAGTCAATTTATATAGCATCCTCTTCATTAACCATTTTTTTTCACTTTGAAAATCATATATGCCATAAATCATTGGCAATATTTAAAACCACCTTCTTAATTTATAATTTTTTAGCACCCTTCATAAATGATTGCATTCATATTTTTAGCTCTTTCCATGTGGATGTGAATATGTTTGTGAAATAGGTGTGTTTCAACCACTAGGACAAGAAATATTCAAATGTAAATCGTTGCACCAAAACTAATACATGAGAGAAAATTTATAATATCACTTTGTGTAATGTTAGTTACAACATTATAAAAATCATAAATAACAATCTTTGGACTAAGGCAATGAAGAAGTTATTTTAATCATTTCAAAGTTATAATTTATTTAAATGAAAGATAACATTGACATGTGAACTCATAAGTATCTTTATCCCTCTCTTGAGTACTAGTAGTGAAATAAGATATATACATTTTTATGAGGTTATTAGCATCTTTTAACATTTTTATTTCTTCTTCTATATTTTTTCCCTTTTTTCTAGTTTCAATATTTTTATTGTGTGAATTTTCCCTTTTCATTTCCAAACTCAGAAAAAAACTAACCAAATTGGCTTTAATTAATATCAAACTTTTTCACAACATTGGATGCAATGCATCCTATTAAAACTAGGTCTTCTATTATTCATGATTTGAAATAGTCTAGAATTTTTTCCTTTACAATTTTGTATTATTTTATTCTTTTACAGTATGCATTTAAAATTTCTACTTTGACACTAGGTTTAGGGGTGGTTTTTATCCAAAATTCATCATTTATAAATTCATATTAATGTATAGATAGTTCATTATCATACATAACCCTTGTTCCTCGGACTAAATTGGATGTAAGATTGTAAAGTGAATTTGGTTTTCGAGAAATATGGATCAAAATCCATAGTTTAATAACACATAAACCCATCATTTGTGTATAGATAAAAATAGAGAACCCATTTTTTGATATATCATATAGAAGGAGGAGGAAGGATAGATTTTCATTCAAGCTATATAATTTTAATTTTTTAAAAAAATTAAGATTTCTTTTTCAAAGTCCTAAATCATAACATGAAAATACTAATTTTTAATTTGTTTTTATACATACATTACAATATGTTTATTATTTACTAATTTAATTGAATCAAAAATTTCAAATTCTTTATACTTTTTGACCTTTTCTTTTCCAGTATTAGGGTGTTGTGTTTTTTCTCTATGATCTAGGTTGACTTTGATTTTTACAACTTGTCAATAAATTTAGGTGAACCCATATCTTGTTTTCCATACTTTGTTATTTGTAGATACTAATTGTCTAATCTATTTTTTACATGGAAAATAGAATACAAATAGAACTATATTTAAATCTATCATGAACAAATGTAAAATTGTGGGTTATCATGCTAGTTTTATGATCTTCAATGGTATGGTGTCCATTAATAATGTAGATGAGTCTCAGGATCCTACAAGTCTTGTTCAAACTCCATATTTATGGTTTATCCAAAAAAATTCTTGAAAATAAGCAACATCGCATCCTTGTTAAGAGGCATTGGGTTACATGACATCGAGATAATTAGTTGATTAATACTATCTCTATCAAAATATTGGTATTGGTATTTTTAAGGTGCCTAGTGACCACTCTCAACTCTAATTTTGAATTATTTTTTCATTCAACCAAAAATATTGAATATCTTGATTTTTTGAAGACTCATTATTTTTAAACTCTTTTTTGGTTTGTTTTAAGGTAGTCCTTTGATGTGATGAGTGTTGTAACTCATATAATTATGATATTTAAGCATCCTTTTCCAAGTTGGCAAAAATTTTACTCCTCATAAAAGTAATTTTTTTTTGCATGAAATATTATTTTTCCAAATTATTTATCCATATTCAAGTAGTAATAAATACATATTTTAAAGATCCATACTAGTGAAGTTTGTTGAATAAAGTTATAAGAACATTGAAAATATTTTTGTTGATTTCTAACCACTATTGCTAGCATCTATGTAAGGTTCTATTTTCTAATCATAGGAATATCAAGAATCCATTTTATGTTTTGTAGAATGAGCCATGCCAATTTTTATATACAATGCCACCTATAAATCTATTTGAATAAAATGACATGAATTTTTGGTGTTATTTAAAAGACCAAATTAAATGGTAATCATATCATCAGAAATACATTTCATGTTTACTACAATTACAACCACTTCATGCACCTTTGATATTAAATGAAATAACCATAGGTCATTATGGTAGTTATTTATGTAACAGTTCTCCACAAATCACTCCTCACATCTTCTCTCCTAGTCAATTAAAACATCTATGAATCAAATATCTCTATAAGAGGTGGAGGTAATCAAACCCATAATTTCATACAATTAAACAATTACTAGTTTATGTTAAATAAAATGTTGAATTCATGTGAAAATGGGTTGAGTTGTTATATGGTGTGTCTGAGTTATGGAATCACATCTAGACTTATCTCATTTTTAGAGCATTAGCCCAATTTTTTAGAACACTAGATATTTAGGGTAAACCATAGTAATAGTTGACTATCCTATCTCTAAAGTTGATTACAAGTAAATCCTCAGGGATAACCATTTATCAGTGCACCACAAATGACATATTACTAAGATATTCATAATTCTAAGCTTAGAAAACAAATATGGGGTATTTTAATATACCATAAGGTATGTAAAAGCTCAATACCCTATATAGTGTTGTCTAATGGCTTAAGTATTGGGGCATAACCACTCACTTAATGGATAATAGTTAAAATTTATATCTTCTTACCAGTGCACCAAAAATGACAGATGAATGAAGGCTTCCTAAGGCTAAGCTTAGAAAATAACTATGGGGTCTTCTGATATACTCCAAGGTACATAGAAGCTTAATTATGTACATAGTGTTGTCCAATGGCTTGATTATTAGGTAATAACCACTCATTTCATGAATAACATGAAAAAATGATATCTATTTAATCCAAAATGATAGCTACCTATGATTTTTAAAATTTTAAGAACACAAATTTTACCTAATTGAAAAAAATGAAAACAAAAATTCATTATAAAAAGTGACAAAAAATAATAAAATGAAATGCAATATTCAAAAATAATATTTTTTTTATAACGATATATTAAATAACTCATTATATAAATATGCCATAATAGTGAAGTATGTATGTGATAATCAAGGAATTACATTTTTATGATGGCATTTCCTAAAATTTCTATTAAATTTATGTTGAGTATGTTGCTATAGTAAAAATAATAATTTAGAAATAGAAAACAATGAACAACATATGCGATAGATAATGAATTAAAATATTATGATAACACTTTCTAAAAATTCTATTAAATATTTGTTGGAGCATGTTTCTATAAGAAATAAAACTAATTACAAAATAGATAGCAAACAATTTTTACCTATGTGATAGCAATAACCAATAAAAATGAGACAATAAATAAAATAGAGTATACTACTAAAAAACATTTTTTTTATAAATATATATATTAAAAATATCATCATATAAATATGATAAAATAGTGAACTATTTATGTGATAACTAAAAATTGAAAATCTTATGATATCACCTCCTAAAAATTCTATTAAATATATGTTGGAGCATGTTGTTATAGGGCATAATTAATTATTCTTATATAATTATTTTACATGGTGTATACTTGAAATATTTATTTGTCTCTCAAATAAATCAAAATTGACATCTAAATTTATAATTGAGTTGTAATTGGTTCAAATCCTAAATTAGCAAGAATTATGAGAGAAGTGGTGTAACTTTCAGAGTGAGCAACCACCCATACAAAATGGGTAGAGTGGTGGCTGCCCATTTCATTTTAAATCTAAATTCAAGCTAAAATACCAAAATTATTTGGTATACCATCTCTATGGCATAAACAAAATTGTGTATTTTTTGATGAAATAAATAATTATTCAAGAAAATGTATGAAAGACATACAATCACATGGACAAATTAACGATTGGAAATTATTTTTACTATACCTATAATGGATGACATGTATTATTTAACTTATTTGTTGAAATATATAAACATCATATTCAATATAAATTAACCATGTGGTAGTTTTTAGAGTGGGAGGCCACCCCCTTAAAATGTCTAGACTTGGACGCAACTTATTCTAATGTAAATGTATGCACATATTTTTTTTGAAAAAATGTACGAATGACATGTACTCTACTATAATGAGTGAGGAATGTAAAAAATTAATTATAACTACTGAGACTTATTTACACTATGCCTACAATGTATCATATGTATTGTTGAACTTATTTATTGGTAGCTCTAAATTTAATATATATAATATATTAAACCTATGGTAATGTTTAGAGAAAGTGGCTACCTATTATATTATATATGTATGAAATTTGGAATCATATAGTATGCACATCCACATGTTTTAGAGTGAGAATACTCCCCCTTAAATTGTTTAGAGTGGGAAACCACCCATGCTATTTTAAATGTATGCAAAATGCGGAAGTATACAATAGAGATGTGAATTATTTGACAAAATGTATGAATGAAATTCTCTTTCATGGAATGTAATGATTATAGGATTTTTTTTTGTGTTCTAATTGAAATCATACATGCCACTAAAGTGAATGAGGTATGTAAATACTTCAATAGGATGATTGAAACTTATTTTCACTATGCTTTCAATGAAACACTTGTATGGTTAAAGTTGTTTATTAGCAACACCAAACTTCATATTCAAAATAAATTTAACCTGTGGTAATTTTTAGTTTGGTTGGTCACCCACTCAAAATGTTTGGATTGGTACGATGTCCATTATATTGTAAATGTATGCAAAATGTGGAAGAGATTGGGTAGTCACTCACTCAAAAAATTTAGACTAGGAGAGTACCCATTCCATTCTAAATGTATGAAAAAATCACATTCATACAATATGCACATGAATTATTTGACAAATTATATGAATGAGATGTTAATTCATGGAATGCAATGATTGCAAGATATTTTTATGTCTTATTTACTATCAACCATGCTATTGTAGTAGATGATGGATGTAAATACTTCAATAAGATGATTTACACTTATTTTCACTATGCCTAAAATGTATCACACATATGGTTGAACATATTTATTGGTAGCTCTAAGCTTCATATAGAGAAATAATTTAAATCATTGTAGTTTTTAGGATGGGTAGTCATCTACTAAAAATGTTTAGAGTGATCATTCACCCATTCCATTGTAAATGTATGCAAGATGTGGAGGAATAAAAAATACAAATAAATTGTTTGAAAATGAGCTTGAATGCAATGCAGTCTCATGAAATGCAAAGATTGCAGGATATATTTAATAAGATGATAGAAAATTTAATTTTACTATGCGTATAATGGATCAGATGTTTTGTTGAACTTTATCAGTAATTTATAGACTAGGTGGTTTCCCATCCAAATTATTTAAAGTGGGTTTCCACCCATTCTATTGTGAATGTATGTAAAGTGTGTAAATATATATCATGCATATACTTTTTTTGTCAAAATGTATGGTTGAGATGTAGTCTCATGGAATTCATTGATTATATGATATCTTTTTGTGTTTTGTTTGAAAACAACTATGAAGCTACAATGGATGAGGGATGAAATTAATTCAATATGATGATTTTAAATAATTGAAAACATGCATGCAACTATAGTGGATGAGAGATTTAAATACTTCAATAGGATGATTAACACTTGTTTGTATTATGCCTACATTGGATCACATGATGGTAATGTTTGGAATGTAGTTATGTCTAAATTATTATTACATTGAATATATTGTAGTAAAAGTTAACTTTGTCTAATTTATTATTATATTTAACACATTAAAATAAAATAATGTAAAATAGGTTATATTTAATATTGTAATAAAAAATTATATTAAAAGCTTGAACTAAAATTATTCATTTCAAACTATAGTAATTTGTATTTAATCTTTAAATATAAACTTAGGATATAAGCTTCTAAGTAATAGTTTACATGTAATTATTATATTTAATTAAAAAAATTAAATTAATAAGCTTTAATTATTTGAAACTATAGTAGTTTACATTTAATATTGTCAAAAAAAAATTAATAAAATAAGCTTGTAATAATAATTTACACTTAATATTGTAAAAAAACTTTAACAATAAAAGTTTGTAGTAATATTTTATATTTAATATTGTTGAAAATATTATAATAAAAGTTTAGATTTAATATTATATAGTTATATTTCATTGCCCTAAATAGAACTAAAAATATTTAATATTATTTTTATTTATTTTGGGAAAATAAGTTTTATTCATTTTAAACTATCAATTTTACATTTAATGTTGAAATAAAAACTTATAATAGTATGTAACATTTAATATTGTAGTAATTTATTCATCTAAAACTAATATAATTTACATTTAACATTGAAATATGGTTATTTTATTAAAATATACACTTGTAATAGTATTTAATATTTAATATTGTATTAATTTAAAACTAAAAAAACTATATTAATATAGAAATATGGGTATTTTATTTTTATTTGTTTTTAGAAAATAAGTTTTACTCATTTGAAACTATAATAGTTTACATTTAATATTAAAATAAAAACTTATAACATAAAGTTGTAATAATATTTAACATTTAATATTGTAATAAAAACTTATAATAACATCTTGTAATAATAGTTTGGAATATATCAAAATTAAATTCAAAATAATTTTTTACTATAAAATTAAAGTTTTAAAGGTTTATTATATCTAAGACATGGGGTTTCAAATTACACATTTACTCTATGCGACATATTCAAAATTTGTAACTATCACATTTTAAATGTGGTACAAATTTCAATATGGTATATTAAAAATTTGAATATGTCATGTTGAGATTTTTCAACCAAAAAATATCAATGTGGTCAAAAAATCTTAACACAACTATAGAGATAGAATCCAAAGTGAGTTAGATCATGCATTAGTCAATAAAACTCAAATAAGCATAAAGAACATACCTAACTAAGCCAACTCCTTCATAGTGTTTTGAAAATTAAAATTAAGAGCTATTTAAAGAAGGAATATACATCAAACCTTATCAAGAGTATTCCTCCTCCAAGTGTGGCTCAAAAATGTGATTATCCCCTGATTTGGTGCTCCAAGTCTTTACTAATGATGAGTGGTTTGCTCCTCCATCATCTCTCAATGCCCCAATGAAACTAGGCTCATGATATTTGATCAAATATATGCCAATAGTGAAACTATCCTATTCTAAATCAAGCATAATAATACTACACAAAAATGACTTGTGAAGATAATTTTGCATAATAAGTTTACACCAATGAAGCTTAAAAAGATGAGTGAAAACCCTTGTATTTATAAATTCTTGGAAATGATCAGAATTAACCATGACCATTCATATTGAGATCAAGATGTGTTGCCATGAATCAATTCAATTTTGGAGGCTCAATCCATAAATATTCCCATAAATATTTGGAAGAAAGGGGGATTAATGAGGCATGGGATGGATTAAACCTAATATTTGTTCTATTTATGGCATATGGATGTCACCCCATAGATGATGTCACTTGATGATGTAGATATTAGAAATGAATTTCTAATTAATAAATATTCAATAACTTCTATGTATTTTCTACTTAAGCCTTTGATTTGGATTAATTTACTTAATTAAGATTAATTTATTTTTTTGCAATTCTTTGGAAATTGGTTGCTCACTTAATCAAACTGGTCAAAATGTCAAGTTACTGAGTCATAATTTGATTGGAGTATAATTATAAGAAGGTGTTAGTTGGATATGAACCAATACCCCATTTAGGACATTGTCAACATGAAATAACATATGCACGTGTTATGTGCTTGTGAATTAGAAGAATTTAATGGTTCAGAGCATCAAATTACATTTTTATCATTTTAACTCAAAGTGATTTGAGAAAATTTAATAATCACATAAAATACATTACCCCATTTAGGGATACATTAGCCTAAATCAACACTTGTATATGACAAGATCGAACCATTTAGCACGTTTTAGTGATTTTGGCCCAAACTATGCGTTATCATAGAATTTTGAGTAAGATTGATAGTTTTAACACAATGGTGTTAGGAATTAGATGTCTACATTTTCCCCCTATTTGAGAAGGCATGGAGAGACATTCGATTGAAGCAACATATTTTAAAATAAAGGGATGGAATCTCAAAAAGAGAGAGAAAAAGTGAAATCGGGGATATATTAGCCTAAATCAACACTTGTATATGACAAACTTGAACCATTTTAAACATTTTAGTGATTTTGGCCCAAATTATGTGTTATCATAAAATTTTGATTAAGATTGACAATTTCAACATAATGATGTTAGGAATTGGATGTCTAAATTTTGCCCCTACTTGAGAAGGTATGGCAAGACATTCAATCAAAGTAACGTCTTTTCAAAAAAAAATGTCAAGAATAATTTGGAAGGAAATTACCCATGATGCCCCCTTGAGAGGACATAAAGGGATGGACTCTCAAAAGGAGAGAGAAAAAGTGAAATGAACCCATGGATGAGATTAAATCCATATGAGCTAATGCTTGCATGAGTTGATTCTCAATGATAAAAAATAATTAGAATATAATGGGCCCCAAAGGTGGGGGATGTGGGAATAATATAATCCCAAAGTATAAGTGACACACTATGAACACACCCAAAAGAGGATGAAACTTGTGCACTTAGGGAATGATTGATCCTGAGACAAGTTTCATACTTAAAAAACTATGAGAATGAGGGCAAAAGATATAGATCTTGGAATTAGATAAAAAATGAAAGCATTGCTCTAGAGAAAGGAAATATTAATTTGTTTTAGTAGAGAAATTTTAATCAGTTAATAAAACAATTTTACCTAAGTAGGGATAATTTTGATCATTGACAAGTAATTATGCCTAGTAGGGTTGATTTAATAAATGATTAGTCTAAATAATGCACCTAGTAGGGAAAATTTGGAAAGCATACCTCAAGGATATAATTTATTTCATATATTGAGTATGAGTGGGTAAAAATGTGGATGTGAGGGTTGAATGATTTAAGAAACCACAAAAAACTAGGCATACGAGGATGCACAAATGATGAAAGAGATGAATGGAATAAAAAGAGTGTTTGAGATGACCTATGAATTGTTCATGCATGTATAATAGAGGTGGTACTTTTTGTGATAGTGTAATAAGAATAAAGGACACAGATTTTCCCCCAAGTGATAGGGAAACAACAAGACAACAAAATGGGGGGAAAAGAAGAAAAAGAAGTAAGGTGTTCAAGCTGACTCCAGATGTACAATACAAGTGGATGTTGCCTTTATAGTTTAATAAATGTGAGATCCATCATGAACTTCAAGCCAAATATAGTTCTCCCAAGAAATATGATAGAATAAAATTGATGATATGAAAACACGATTGAATGTTGTAGAGGAAATAAGGAAATAGGCTCATAAAACGGTGAGAGCATTCAAATGAGTACTTGCAAAATGGCAAGAGCATGGGACTAGTATAAGCAAAAGTGCAAGATAATGTTTTTATTTGTTTTGTCGATTATTTTATACTATTTTTGTGTTTTTTGGATAAGTAATAGAAATGAAATATTAACAAAAGGTCTAGGGAACTATCTAACTGAGGAGATGCACGTCCATAGGTAAGAGTTCAAATAATATCTAAACCAACTTCAATAGGGACTGTGAATATATAAACAATGGTACATGTAACTAAATAATCAAAGAGATACACATATAAGAGTAAAAGTTCTAATAACAGTTAAAGACAACTACAATGACCCATAATCATAAATCAGTGAGAGTAAGAGATCCCACTAAGGCAATAATGCCTACCAAATAATAACAAAATAGAATAGCATGCAACTCTAGATAAATCAAAAGAACTATTTAGCAAGCAAAAACCATGTGCTAATGTATTTGTGTTCACTTATCTATAAGAGGGAGCTACAAAATATTATCTAGGTTGAACTGCTTTGTATAACCAGCATTGAATATGTCTAGAATGCCTATGAGTCATAATCAGGATCATAATTGGTCAAACAATAGAACAATCCATATTAAAATGGTCCAAGATATGAAAAGAATATGGTATTAAATAGAATTATCTAGAATATAATGAGATAAAATAAATAGGGTCCAAGATAAAATGGTCCAAGGTGGGATAAAAAGAGTCAAGATGGAATATAAATGATACAGAGTGACAATAGTCTAAATTTTCAATGTTCCAAAGTTGTAAAAGAATATGATTCTCATGAGAATGGTCCATAGTAGGTTAAGATGAATATGGTCCAAAATAGGATGGTCCAGGATATATTAATGGGATAAAATGACTTCAGCATAAGTTACCCCCAAGTAAGGGGTCTTGTAGACAATGGTTCAAAAAAATATCAAGCATAAAACCGCTTGAGATGTACAAAGTTCATGGGATATAGAAGTTCTTCACCATTTAGAGTATCCAGACTGTATGCCCCTAATCCATAGTTTTCCATGATGACATATGGGCCTAGCCAATTGGGCTAGAACTTACCCTTTTTCTTACATTCAACATTTATGTTCTTTTGATTCTCTTTAAAGACCAAATCACCAATTTCAAACTTCTGAGGAAAAGTACATTTGTTGTAGATTCTATGCAATTTATTTTAATAGGATTGTAAGTTGTCTAGGGTATCCAAACACTTACCATCAAGGATTTATAATTCTTACAACTTGGATACTTTATACTCCTCATCATCTTCAATATTCTCTAAAGATACTCACAATGAAGGTAGTTCAATCTCAATCAGGATAATAGCTTTTGTGCCATAAATAAGGGAGTATGAAGTGGCTCATGTGGGAGTTTGATGAATAGTGTGATAAGCCCAAAGGGAAAGAAAAAATTTTAAGTGCTAATTATGGCCAGCTTCATTGACAATCTTCTTAAGTATGATAACAATGGTTTTGTTTGATGCCTCAGCTTGTCCATTGCCTTCCTGGTTATCTGGTGTGGATTTCTTGTGCTTGATTTTGAATTTTGTAGAAAGAGATTTAACATCTTAGTTTACAAATGATCTACCATTATTAGATATAATATGGGTTGGGATACCATATCAATAGATGATATGGTAATGTATAAACTTGGCTATCTACTTTTTGATGATGTAAATGAGAGGAATGGCCTCGATCCACTTAGTAAAATACTTGGTAAAAATGAGGATATGTTTGTGGCCATCATAATATGTTGGGTTTCTTTTCTTAATGAGATCAAGGCTCCAAGTATAAAATAGCCATGGTATAGTGATCAGCTATAGTGGAAAAGAAGGTGCATGTATCAAATCATCATGTTGTTGACAAGAAATATACTTCCTTACATAATTATAAGCATCTGTCTCCATTTTGGGCCAATAGTAGCCTATTCTAAGGAGATTTTTAGCTAATACTATACCATTGGAGTAGGCCCCACACATTCCTTCATGAACCTCTTTAATTTTTAACTTGGATTTTCTCAAATATAAATAATGAAGTAGTGTTCCATCATAGACTTTATGATAAAACATGTTTCCTAGGAGGGTATAATGGGCTATGTGATGAAGGAAAAGTTTTTGATGATTATTGGAAAGGTCAAGAGGAAAAACATGGTCGTGAAAAAAATTATAAATGTCTTGAAACTAAGGCAACTCAAGTTGGATATTGGGACCATAAACGATATATACCGATTCTAAATCTAGTAAGACATATGCAGGTTGTAGAATATTTTGAATGAGAAACTGATATTCTTTAAAACTACTAATGATCTATATCATAGACCTAATTGTTTCCATTACAATGATAGATCTGTTGTTGGCCTATGGTACTTGTTCAAACTATAGATATTTGAAATGAGTCTTGAGATTATCCACAATCTACTTGTAAGGTACCAGTTTGTCATCTTTAATCTAATACTAATCTATGGTTTGATTTGTAATCAATTAGGAATCCCCATAGACCATTAAGTTTTCAATATCCCACTACAATTCAAGACACAATCCTATAATAAGTGCTTCATACTTGGCCTTATTGTTGGTATAATGAAAATTGCCATGAAATGCTTTGGGAATCAGATCCCCCTATGGTGTAATTGACAAAATGTCAACTCCATATCCTCAAGAAGTAAAGGAACCATCAAAATATAATTTCCATTATTCAAGTTCATGTTTTACTTCTTCTAATCATCTATAAAATTAAACCTAAATGATTGAGTGTATATAATAGAGGCCTATTCAAGTCAATCATCAATAACTTTCCCCTTGATAGCTTTCTAATTCTGATATTCAATATCAAACTCACTTAAGAGCATGACCCATTTGGCCATGCATCTTGTGAGAGATATTTTGGATAATAAAAATTTGAGGGGGTCTACTCTAGAAACAACAATACTTTTTTATTCAGCATATAGTGTCACAACTTTTAGGATGCTAACACCATAGTTAAACACTCCTTCTCAATAGGTGTATAATTATGCTCATAAACTATAAGTGTAAGACTTAAATAATAAATTGCATGTTCCTTACCTTAATCATCATGTTAGGATAAGAGTGCCCCTAGTGCATTTTCAATCCCTGAAATGTAAAGAAGCAATGGTTGCCTAGGTATTGGTGGTCTCAAAACTGGTGGATTAGCCAAATATGTGATGAGCTTTATAAATGTTAATTGGCACTCTTTTTCCCACTGAAACCTGACCCCTTTCTTAAAAATATGTGTAAATGGATGGTGTAGACACCTAAAAATGGCCACTGATAACCTCCAACTAGGATTTTGACCAATTTCTACCCAAAATACATAATTTGGTCTAAAAACACTAAAAATGCTAAATGAGGTGAAACTGACGTATTCAAATGCTGATTTTGGCCATGGTATCCCTAAATGGGGCAATGTAATTTATGGTCCAACTAACTTTGATCAAATCATTTCAAGTCAAAATGCCAATTTTGCACATGGGTGCTTTAGATTTCTCTTTCCTATCAAATCTTCTGCATAAGACACGTGCCTTTGTGATTTTTTTTTGGTAACATCCTAAATGGGATAATGGATCCAATGCATCTAACATCACCTTCCAATTCTAATCCAATTAAATTTTGGACCAATAACAAGGCATTCTGGTCAGTTTGATTAATTTGTGCATAAAGTGCTTAATCATGTTTAAGAGCTAATTAACCCAAATCAAGGCATAACTAATAATTCCATCTAAACTTGTTGAATAATTTTTTTTGGAAATGAATATGGAATATCTGCATCATTAGGTGACCTCATTTCTTGAGAAGACATCCCTAGGCCATAAATGCCATAAATATTAGGATTCATGCCCTCCATGCCTCATCAATGCCTTTCATGATGCCCTCCATACCTCTTAATTTCCCTTTCTTCCAATGTCATGATGAGGATAATTACAAAATTAATTCCAAAAATTGAATTAATCCTCAACCACACATCTGCATCTCAAGATGGACGGTTTAGGTTGATTCTAGACATTCTCAAAAATCTATAAATAGAGAGGCCATGAACATCATTTCGAAGTTATTTTTGGTGCAAAGTTATAATGCATAAATATTTTCAAGAAGCCATTACAATTAGTGTTACCATGCTTCCAAGCCAAGCCAAGCCACAAGCCAAAAGGTGCCAAGGAGAGATGGAGGTAGCCAAGATTCCATTGCCAAGGACTTCATGAGCACAAAAACTAGGCAAGCCACTACTACAAAGGCATTTGTATCATCCAAATAAGGTGAAGGAATTCTTGTGTTTTATTCCTTACTTTTTAGTTGTGTTTGTCATTTGTTTTTGTTAACTAAGCTATCCCTAGTGTCTAGGCCTAGAGATGTTATGCTATTAGTGTGTTTCTTTTATTTTGTTTTCATTTTGGAGCTAACACCATATTAACCATCCTCTCTTGAGTCAAATTCCTAGATCATAGATGGCACTTATCTCCCAGTTGTGAAATAAACCTCTGAATATACTAGATCTTTCTTTGCATGCTTTAGAGATATTTGAGGTTAGAAGTTGGAGGCATTTCAACAATGGCCTTGAATTTAGTAGGGTCTACTTTGATCCCTATTTGTGATATAATAAACCCTATAAATTTTCCCAAAGTGACACTGAAGACACACTTCTTGGGATTCATATGGACCTTATACTCACAAAGTCTCTCAAATATTCCCCGTAAAACATTATGATGTCTGACACATGTTCTTTATTTATCTAGGATTTCATCAACATAGTATTGAATAGTATCATGCATCATGTCATGGAAGATGATATTCATAACACACTAATAAATGGATCTAGAATTCTTCAAGCCAAATGGCATGACTTGATAACATAATATTCCCCACAATGTGGTGAATATAATCTTGTGCTAGTATTTTTGGGCTATCTTGATCTGATTGTATCTATAAAACCATCCATGAGGGATAGCATATCATACCTAGAAGTAGAGTCAATAATTGTGTTAATGTTGGGTAGAGGAAAATCATCTTTGGGGCATGATTTATTGATATCTCTACATCAGTACAAAGATGTATACCCTATGGATTTTTGCTTACTGGAACTATGTTTGATACCCATTAGGAATAGTCTAGCAGTCTAATGAATCCTGATCCTAATAATTTCCCCAATTCTAGTTTTATTAAAAGAGTTATTTTTGGATGTATTTTCCTCAATTTATGTTTGACTATCTTCTCATTTAGATGGATAACAAGTTGATGCAAAACCAATTCAGGGTCCAAGACTGGCATGTCAGAGTAAGCCCATGTAAAAATATCAATTAAATCTCTCAAAATAGTGATAATGTGATCTCATTCCTCATCAATGAGAGAAGCTAAATGAAAAACAATTTTGATATCATCATATGTTCCCAGGTTCACTTCAATAATGTTTTCCACAACGAGTGTAGAACCATATTTTAGAATATTAGGTAATGTTTGATCATGATATCCTACTTCTTCTACAGTTTATTTCTATTCTTATCAAATCTTTAGTTAATGTGATGAATCTAAATCCACCAATTTAGGTAATGGCCAACTAGTAAAAATCTCAGGAAAGTTGAGCAAGATGCTCAAAAAATTATTATTTTTCTGATGTGATGTTGGTACTAGCTATGGAGCTAGAATATGATAGACATTGTGCATCCTTTTGGGATGATAAAATTTCCCATATAAGATAATTTGAAATAGGTTTTCATTGAATGGCGTGTCTTTTTATTTACTATTTGCCTGACTAATGAGTTCTTCAAAGAGGTTTTCACCTGAGGATCTCAATGTTTTATCTTTTTCATGAACAAAAAAGTTTACTTTCCCTCCAAAGTAGGTAGAAGGATCCAAATAAAAATCAAATCCTTGTTTATGATCACTAATTGGCAATATATTTCTAAGGCCCATGTACTCTAAAATAGGTTTTTCATTATGGAATTCATCATGGCATATGATCAAAAAAAATTGGTCCCAATCAATGAGTTCAGAATGGCAAAGGCAAAGGGAATAATGGAGTGTTATGGTCATAATGGAGTTTGAATCAAATAATTATGTATCAATAATATCATTTTAAATACTATAATGGGACACCAATTCATGAGCATCTACCCACAGGATCACCAACGCATAGACTATGAAGCACTTACCCCAAGCCAAATAGATTCCACCATCTATGATTGTTCTTTAATTGAATGATGAATTTTATTCTCTTACACTTTATCTCTCATTAATTATCTTATATAATTTTTTCTCTCCTCTCTTTCACAATTCTCAAATGATATTCTTCATTCGAATAATTCTTCCCTTCACACCTCTCTTCTTAAGAGATATTCTATTTCATTTTCTACTCTTCCTTCTCTCTCACATTTATATGATCTTCAATAAAATCAAATGATTTTAATACTTTCACATCTCTTCTCCCTTATATAGCCTTTAAAGGATGTGTCCCATCTAAGAGGTACCTCTTCACAAAGAGATGTGACCATTGACATTTTTATCGACATTTTCATTGACATTTATGTTTACTTCAGTTGACATTTCCATTTACTTCTAGCAACAATTCCATTCACTTCCAGCAACATTTCCATTCACTTTAGGCAATAATTTCATTCACTTTCGATAATAATTCTATTCTCTTCTGGAAATAATTTTGTTTGACATTTTGGTTCATATCTATTATAATTCCTTTGACATCAATGATAATTATTCCAATAATCTCCCCCTTTGTCATTGATGGTAATCCCCATGAATTTATATATAAACTCCCCCTTGTTGTGTTTCCCCTTATTTTATACCCCTATCTTCAATTCTCCCCCTTTGACATCAATGGCAAATGGCTATACACCTTGATCCCCCTGAGCTAATGTTTCCTCTCATAGTCACTAAGAAAAAAAATATTATCTTCTTCTATTATCTTTGTTGAAACCTCAAATTTATGTTTTACACTGCTTATTGTAATATCTTATCTTATTGTTCCTCTTCATAGCATCTTTCCACTATGCACATCATATCTCTCTTGCTTCAACATGGTCTTCACTATCATTTCTTCTTGTGCTTTGTGCTCCATCATGGCCTCCCTGCCATTACTCCTTGTGCCTTTTATACAAGCATAGATTACTCCTTTTAATTATCTAGCTATTACATCTTCTTTCAAACTTGCACAAATTCTCTTTTAAGTTTGGTTCAAGCATCCTCTTTCTTATTCTAGTTTATACGATTACTTTCGCATCATCTTGTTATGTTTCCATACTTACTATAATTATAACATACAATGTCTTTTGACAATGGAGTAAATGAATTTCTACCTGAGAAACCATATGAATCTTTGTTTCCATTCCAACCATGCTCATTCCTCTCACATCCTTCACTTGTGTCATAGTTTCATGCATACTCATTTATTTCATGCCCATTCCTCATATCTATATTTATACCATTGTTCCATATGTATCCATTTATTGCATGTACCTTACACTCCTTTTCTCTATGACCAAAAAGGTTGAAATTAAAGCAATAGCCATAAAATAAGCATTGGCCCCTACTAGACTATTTTGGCAAGAATGATCTTCTATCATGCCAATGGTTTTTTCCTTTGTATTCTACTTGTGGAACTTCATTCTTCTGGGAAGTCTTCTCTTTTATCTTCATAGGATTAGAAATTTCAACATCCTCCTTGGTAACCTTTTGTTCATCTCCATATCCAAGACCTAACTTGTCGAATAGTGACTTATGATGATCTAGAATCTCATTTAGAACCTTGATGATCCTCTCAAATCTTAAGATTATTATCAATTTAGTGTTTGCCTTTTCTAAATACTTTTTTAAGTTGATAATCTTAGCTTTTAGCTTCTCACATTCTTCCTTATTTTCCTTCAGTTTGACTTTAGTCTCTTCTTTTATTTTCTTTGCCTTTTGACTTGAGCATATGGACTCATGATGACCATTTCTGACTCCTCTTGAGTTCTTGATAACTATTCTTCTCTATCTTGATCATCTTAATATTTATAAGTTTGTCACTTTTTATTTATTATCTTTCTTGAGAATTTTTTTTTCATTCAAGGAACTTAAGAGTTCTCCTTCGAGATATACTTCTACTTCTCTAGCTTCTGAATCACTCCAAGATTGTCTTCTAGTTATCTGATCATCACCATCCCAATCTTCTATACCCATGAACAAAACTTCACCTCCATCACTATCTATAACACCTTCTTTATTCTCTTCACTTGAGCTACTAGCCCTTTTTGAATAAAGGCTTTTCATTTATTTATTAGATCTCTTTTTTTTCTCATTTTTCTATTATTTTTAGTTTTTCTTGCTCTTGTGATACTTTATTTCTCATCATGTCCCTCTTCGTCATTAATAATCTTTTATTTTCAATGGGGACATTTATTTGCATAGTCTCCTATTTTTCTATATTTAAACACTTAAAAGGTAACTTACCTTTGTATCTCCTAGATCCCTTTTTAATATTTCTCACAAATAGGGCTTCTTCTTTATCTAATTCTTCATTGGTGCTATATCTTGATTCATGTTTTTCCTTTTTCACTTTCTTTGATACTTTGAAAATTGCTTCATGCTTTGTTGGATTTTCTGATTTCATCCTCATTTCGTATGCTATGATAATTCCATGTAATTCATCCATCTTCAATGTGTCCAAGTCCTTTATTTCTTCAATAGCCAATACTTTCATATAATACCTCATAAGAAGTGACCTTAGTACTTTATGTAATATCATCAATTATTTTATTTTCTCACCTAGCCCTTTGATGGTGTTGACTATCTCATCCACATAAAGAAGATAGGCTACAATGTTTTCTTCATCTTTTAGCTTAAGACTTTCAAACTACCTTCTATTCATTTGAAGCTTTGCCTTCTTACCTTGTCATCACCTTCATATATATTCTGAAGTTTGTCCCATATATCTTTTTCTAACACATAATGCATTACTTTTATGAAATTTGATTTCGATAAACCACATGAAATGGCATTCATCACTTTAAAATTGTTCTCGCATGCCTTCTTTTCAGCCTGATCCATTGGTTGAGTTATTGGTGCTATGAACCCCGTTGCTACTAATAACCAAATATCAAACACTAGATCCATAATATATGTTATCATACATATAATCCAAAAATCATAATTCATTCCATCAAACAATGGTGTTTTTTTGGTGGATAAACCATCCTAACCTTGATTACTAACCATTTGTGCTCCCAGGATCTACCTTCAAGTGGTTAAATTGATTCTAAAGGAACCGCTTTGATACCAATTATTAAGCATAGGCTTATACTGAGAGGGGGGTAAATCAATATAACATAATATTTTAATCTTTTCAAATTTAATCAACCACAACAACCATAAACATTCAATATTTAAAAAATAATAGCACACAAGAACATAGGATTTATGTGGAAACCCTTTCAGGAGAAAACCATGAAAAAATATTTCTTTTATATATATAACTCTTTTACAATGTTTGAAAGCACCAACCTACTAAAGACACCAATCCCCAAACCAAGAACCAACCCATTCAATTTGTGAGCACCCACCCACTGGAGACACTGATCCCCTTCACTGAGCACCAACCCAACCAATTTGTGAGCACCAACCCATAAACTATGAGGCACTAACCCCAAGCCAAATATATTCCACCATCTATGATTTCTTCTTAAATCAAATGATGGCTTTGCTTTTCTTACATTTCTCTCTCACTAATTTTCTTATATAATTTATGATCTCCTCTCTTTTACAATTCTCAAATGATATTCTTCATTAGAATAAATCTTCCCTTTACACTTCTCTTCTTAAGAGATATTATATTTCATTTTCTACTCTTACTCTCTTCCTTTTCTCTCACATTTATATGATCTTCAATCAAATCAAATGCTTGTAATACTTCCACATATTTTCTCCTTTATATAGCCTTTAAAGGATGTGTCCCATCCAAGAGGTAGATCTTCACCAAGAGATGTGATTGTTGACATTTCCATCAATATTTATATTAACATTTTCATCGACATTTCTATTCACTTCCATTGACATTTCTATTCACTTTTGACAACATTTTTGTTCACTTTCAGCAAAATTTCCATTCACTTCTAGTAACAATTCCATTCACTTATGGTAATTATTCTGTTCACTTCTAGCAATAATTATGTTTGGCATTTCCATTCATATTCGTTATAACTCCTTTGACATCAATGACAATTATTCCAACATTATTTAGGGTTAATGTCTTGAGGAATAGTGGATTATTGAAGAAGGTCATTCAAAATAGTTATATGGACTTCAGACGTACATAAAAAATCTTAAATAGAAATTTGTTTAGGATTTTTACTCAATTGGTTGAAGATACTATAAGTATTTTCAATAGTAACATCAGATGATTTAGCCTTGGCTGGCATAGTGTTCAACTTTGGATTTGAAGGTACAATATTCTCGTTGGGTCTAGTGGTAGAAGAAGGCAAAGGGTCTTGAAGGGTAAATCATGAACATCTAGTTATCATTGTATAATCTAATGGGGTAAGGGGACATTATAATTAGAAAATAAAGGTAAATGGCCTTGGAGGTTGACTCATGGGTGTCAAGTTATGTTTGTGCAATTTTGAGTTGGTAAGGAACCATTATAATTAGAAGAAGGGGGTCCAAAAATAGTAACCCATGGAAACTGAGGCACAATAGAATTTCTAATACTCAATGTAGTGATACTTGATGGAGAGACTGTTGAAATTATAATAATGGGTCTATTACTTAAAGACTCATGGGATGATTCATGGGCTTTAACAGTGATAGTGGCAATGTGGTTTACAAAAATATGCCCTATAGTGTTATTATAATCATAAGGCATGTTGTTGTAACCCAAGTTATTAGCATGGGTATTATGATCTTGATTATGATCATGATGATTATGATTCTAACCTTGTTTATGATTTTGTCACTGATTCTATCCTTGATTTTGATTTTCTATTTGTTAATTATATTTAGGAAACATATCTTTATTGATGCCAATATTCTAATAAGTGTTTTATGAGGCAAGATTGATCTAAACTTTGTCACTTTTAATCAAGTCTTCAATGAGACATTGTAATTAAACACAATAATAAGCACCATGGCTAATAACATGATAGAAGTTGAAAATTTTGTTTGCCTGATAGTAATTAGGCTTGGGTTGGTCTTCATGAAATGCCCTTGGTATAGACCACATAATTAGATTAGCTACTACAATATTTTAAAACACAGCCTCAACAAGCTCTCCTAATTTTCTAAAGACTATGTATTTGTTATTGAATACCCTTTATGGAGGGACCCTTTGCAAAGTAGTTGGTGAATTTGGGGGAACTAATTGCACATTTGGAGCTGACAAAGCCTGTACCATTTGTATATGTCTTGATTCAGTCACTCCATTACCTACCATGTTCTTATTCTTGTTAAACCCTTTAGGTTTCTATATTGTAATAGTTTGAATAGGTGATTGGGTTTGATTTTATGTTTGACCCTATGAATAAATCTTCACAAGGATTTTAGTGATAAGTTCCTTCTCAATCTATACACCCTTGTCTATAAATTCTTCAAATGTATTTACACAAGCGAGTCATAGATTATGCACCACCTCAGGGTGTAGGTTCTATGCAAAGATATTGGCCAATTGTTTGTATGGAAAATTATGTTGAAAGTATCTAGATAATGCTCTCCATCACTGTAAATATGCTATGAAGCTTTCTCCATATTATTGTTTAGATTTACATAAGTCAACCATAGTCAACTCATATTTAATATTATAAGAGAAATGGTTTAAAAAAATTAGTTAGATCATTCCAATATGCCACCATTTCCTTAGGTAACTTGATGAGCCAGTCTAATGTTTATCCTGCCAAATTGCATAGAAACAAGTGAATCAAATAGATTATAATATAATCCACCTCTTGGCATAATACAAAAAATGCCTAAATGTGTTCACGAGGGTCACTCTTCCTTTGTATTTTTCAAATTTGGGTGCCTCAAAATGAGGTATAAATGGGACTTAGATAATACTTAAATCAAATGGATATGGACATATCTCATCAAATTTGTATTTCTTGACTCAGTTTCCCATCTCCAATCATAACATATTTTTTTCATCTAAATCCACTCTTGCATGTTTGATACATTGGTAGGTGGAATATAATTCTATTAGGGTGGCATGTTCCCCTATTACATGGATTTGTTAGGGATATACACCCTATGATCTACATATTTGTTTTGATTTACTCCTAAGTTGAGTAAGTGAGCCACTGATTCTTGGGTTGGTAAACATTCCTTGAAATCTACCACCTTGAATTGTAAGTGTTTTATTGATTTTGGGGAGTATATGGTCAATTCACCAAAGTACACATTGGTTGAGATGAAATTTCCAAAGTGTTTTAAACAATTTCCTCAATATGTATTAATTTTTTTGTTTCTTGGTTCTACAAAGGAACAAAATATTCTTGGTGTTTGAAAAAGGTATGATTTATGTCTGGATAAGCATGTTTTGGAACCTCTTGAGACTTGTTTTGTTTAATTGAGATGACATGATCCATTATAGGTATGTTCTAAACTAAAGTATGTTTCATTTGGTCTACCACATTCTCTTGTTCCTTAGAAGCATTGTTGTGTATTGAAGTGGTAGTTAAAGAGTCAGTCAAGTCCATGATAAGTTGTTTTTCATGTCATAGACTTATCTTATTGATCTTGGTGGAAATATCATGGTAATTAGGTGTTGGCTTTATGAGTTCTTATTTTCATTTGCTATAAGAAGCAATGTTTGAATTTTCAATATGAGTGACGGATTGTTCTCATTATTATTATTCTACCCTAACCAAGGTATGTAAGTATTCCATAGGAAAGTCTAATGGTAATCTGGAATTTGATTCAATCAACCTTAGGAGAGTTTCATCTTTATCCTCTAGGGGTTGATGTTTGAAATAGTCTTTTTCAAATCCTACAGTCATGGGGATGTCTTCAAACACCACAAATTTTTTCTTTTCCATCATAAAAATGATTTTCCTCATAGCTAGGGATGTAAGAGACCCCACTATGAGTGTGTACCTTTGTGTCATTTTTAGAAGTTTATTATCTACATTTTGCTAAGATTTTAAATGTGTTTGAAAATGTTAACAAGGTGTGTTTTGATTTTTTTCAAACAAGTGACAAGGTAAAAAGAAACTATAATAAAAGGAGGTGGCATAGTACGACATAATTAGAAGAAATGGTTATGAAATTACTCAACGTTGGTGAGTTGAAATCATCAAATTGGAAGAGGTCATGATAACTCTTGAAACACAAAGTGAAAATAACACAACAAACTTAGGTCAAAAGATACATCAATATCATAAAAGATAGGTACAATTTAGATGAGTTTCAACTAGAAAATTAGAAGAAAGTATTTATGGTGAGGAAGGTAACAATGTGAACTAAGAATCTCAAGATGTGAAAACACATAAGAAATCCTAAGTATAAAACTAAAACCAAATGGTCAGCACAATGCCACCACATGGTAATAGGAAGTAGAATGGTCCTAGAGCTTAGATCATGAGTGAACACAAGATAAACTAAGTTCACAATAATAAAAAGGATGACAAGTCTATATAATGGCCTTCAACCTAAATGGGAAATCGTACCCAAGTTAACTCAAACCAAATGTAAATCATAAACTAATTAACACCTTAGCTTAGAACTTAGAAAGGTGAGATTCTAAATTTGAATTAAAAATGGACTTGGAGATTTTTGAAAAATGATCTAGACTCAAATGGGCAGCATAACAACATTTTTTAGATAAGAAAAACATAATGTTTTAACTTATGATTTGAATAAAGCAAGAAATGATTTTAAGTTGGTCAGCCTAACACCTCCTTATTAAAATAAATGGTGAATAATAAAGGTGTTTGGTTGTGATGTGTCTTTGTTTTCAAACAATTTTTAGACTCAATAAGACCAAGCAAGTAAAGGATGAAAAGACAAAATAAAACTAAATATAACATCCAAAGTCCTAAAACTGATAAGGTTGCATCATACTGCTAAATTCTATCTATATATTGCCCTTGGGAAGATTTTAAGTTTTAATCTAAAAATAAAAGTGCATGAATAAGTAGGGTTTTTACACCACCCCCCTCACTTTCTCCCAAGATATTGTACAACATGGAACTTTGGACTACTCACCCTACATCAAAAATATGTCTATAGTAAGTGGGGTTTGTTCTAAAACTAAACGTTTATGTGTATCTAGATGGTCCTAAGTGTGGATAACACTAGATATGCCTCACATCAATTAGATTTTTATGAAAATGTCTTGTCATTTTCACAACCACTACATCTATCACTTGCTCAGTGTAGTGTGATGTTTGAATTGCCCCTACGGTCTGAGCTAGAGTACCACTAATAGAGTTTGTTTAACCACTCAAATAAATGTCTTAGTGGGTCAACCTTGATTTTTATACCCCACTATAGAGTTGGGTTAAAAATATGTTGGGAGATTAATTCCCAGGTCAACACTTCCCTAAAGGACCTGTGAGGAGGTGATGAAATCCCATTCACAAGCCGAATTGCATAAAAATAAATGACAAAGCAAAAAGACTTTAAGGTTGTGTTTATATCACCCAAACCATACATATTCAGGGAGAGCCTTAACAAATGTATTTTCACACCTTTGGACAAAGACACAAATGCAAATAAAGAGTGTTTTTAATCACCCGAGTTCCCTAAAGGGGATGGAGGGAGAGTATACACGCATACTTCATTTACAAAAATAAACAATTATAAAATATCTAGCATAAAATAAACTATTATTTACTTTAATGCACCAAATGGAAGTGTTTGTGAAACTTTTGGCCCCTTTTCCTTAGTTATAAACTTTGTAAAAACTTTCACAAAACACTAATCATAAAACACCTAGATTCTTTTAAAACACCAACCCAAAGTATTCAAGACTTAATCATTATCAAATTTGTGCTTCTTCCTCGCTTAGGTATTGCAATTTTTAGAGGGTTTATGTCTACCTTGAAGCACTTTTATGAATGAATAAAAAACTTATTGAAAACTAGCTCTCAGGTTTACACAATGTAAAACCATAAAACATAGAGAAAAATCACATATCTGCAAAACCACAACTATTAGAGAAAAAATTCAACTTGCAAGAAAAAAGAGGATAAAATGCAAAATCACTAAACATAGAGTAATAGTACTACTCTAAAATTCATGATAATACAACTTAAATTGAAATAATCAACATAACTACTAGCGGTTAGGATGTAATATTGCTAATGGATAGGCAATATCATATTCACAAAATCACGGTATTGAGATATCATGATTCATAAAATCATGGTATTGTGATATCATGACTATAGATTCAAAATATATAAATATCACAAATAGATCCTAAAAGCAAAAAAATCAATAGCACAACAATATTATATTCAAAATCATTAAAATAGAGGCAAAACTACAACTATATGAGTTATGATATTGTTGCAATATCATGAGTTCAAAATGTAAAACTATAACTGCATAGGGAAAGTTCGCTACTTGTAGAAAAAACATCCCTTAGCTTCCAATTTTCACCTATTTTGATTATCAATCTCAAATTCTTACATGAAAATTATTAATAGAATGATCTTAAATTCCTTAAGAGCAACTTCATGGGGTGTGTGTCCCACCGGGCATGCCAAGATGTAGAGATGGAATCCAAAGTGACTTAGATAATCCATTAGTCAAGAAAACTCAAATAAGTATAAATAAAATAACTAACTAAACCAAATCCTTCATGGGGTTTTGTAAATGAAAATTAAGAGATATTGAAACAAGGAATATACATCAAACCTTCCCAAGATCATCCCTCCTCTAAGTGTCATTCAAAAATTTGATTGTCCCCTGATTTGGTGCTCCAAGTCTTTAGCAATGATGAGTGGCTTGCTCCTCCACCATCTCTCAATGCACCAATGAAACTAGGCTCATGATCTCTTATCATAAGTATGTCAATAGTGAAGCTATCGTATTGCAAATTAAGCATAATAATACTACACAAAAATGATTTATGAAGATAATTCTACAGAATAAATTTACACCAAAGAAGCTTTAAAAGATGAGTGAGAACCCTTGTATTTATACATTTTTATGAATGATCAAAATCAAACATGACCTTCCATCTTGAGATCAAGATGTGTGGCCATGAATCAATTCAATTTTGGAGGCTCAATCCATAACTATCCCCATTAATATTTGGAAGAATGGGGCATTAATGAGGCATGAAAGGGCTTAAACCTGATATTTGTTCCATTTATGGATTATGGATACCACCCCATAGATAATGTCACCTGATGATGCAGATATTAGAAATGAATTTTTAATTAAGAAATCTTCAATAACCTCCATGGATTTTCCACTTAATCCTTTGATTTGGATTAATTTACTTAATTAATATTATTTATTTATTTTGTAATTCTTTAGAAATTAGTTTCTCACTTAATCAAACTAGTTGAAATGTCAAGTTATTGAGTCATAATTTGACTAGAGTATAATTAGAATAAGGTGTTAGTTTTATACAGACCAATACCCTATTTAGGATATTATCGACATGAAATAACACATGCATATGTTGTGTGTTTTCAATTAGAAGAATTTAATGGTTTAGAGTGTCAAATTATGTTTTTGTCATTTTGAATCGAAGTGATTTGATAAAATTAAATAATCACATAAAATATATTACCTCATTTAGGGATACATTAGCATAAATCAAAACCTGTATATGACAAGCTCGAACCATTTAGTGTGTTTAGTGTTATCACATAATTTTGAGTAATATTGATAATTTCAACACAATGGTGTTAGGAATTGGATGTTTATATTTTGCCCCTGTTTGAGAAGGCATGGCAAGACATTCGATCAAAGTAAAGTCTTTTAAAAGAAAGGGATGAACTCTTGAAAAGAGAGAAAAATGAAATCAGGAATACATTAGCTTAAATCAATACTTGTATATGACAAACTCAAACCATTTAGTGGGTTTTAGTTATTTTGGCACAAATTATGCATTATCAAATAATTTAGAGTAAGATTGATAATTTTAACATAATAGTCTTAGTAATTAGATGCCTACAACAACATATTCAATTTTTAAAATTACTGTATTTTAAATTGAAACATAAATTTCAACGTGACATATTAAAATTTAAAAATGTCACATTTTGAATTGAATGAAAAAATTGTATGAAATAATACATTATAATTATTTTTAATCAACTATTAGATTTTAATTTTTGTGTCTCTTCAAAAAAAATAAAGGAAATAAGAAGAATAATAATATTACATTCAATAAAATTTTGATTTTTGATTTGAAATAAAGAGGAACAAAATGTTTTTCACAGGAAAAAATCAATATTACTATTTTTTAGAGAGAATAATCTCAAACTTCACTCACAAAAGAGCATAATATCATATCCAATTGTATGAAAAATAGATGTGACATTCACTTGTAGTAATTAATAAAAAGTAAGAGTAGCTACATAAAATTAACATTAATTATGACAAGAAATAAGTCAAAAGAGGTTTAATAAAGAAAATTTGCAATATTTGTAACTATTTCCCAACATGTGGATCTCATTAAAAAAGACAAGGTTTTGAAGGATCAAGTGGCAGAAGGTTCACAAAAATAAGGTTTCACATAAATAAATTTGTAAATATTTGTAACTATTTATATATATAATATTCACATAAACAAATTTTCACTCTTTTTTATTCTATTTTTTAATTTATATTTTGACAATTTTAATTAAAGCTTTTTTTGTATAGATAAGTATTTGTACTCTTTATAACTTGATAATTTGTTGAATATTTACTTGTTTATCTTTTATATTTTTCTTTAATACTAGTTTTGCTTGAAAATCCAAATTGTTTATTTTTAACAATTGAAAATTTGTACCAAAAAAATAGTTAATATTGGATTTTTTTAATATCCATACTTATATTTAATTAATCTACTATACAAAATTTAAAAACTTTTTATTTCAAACAATATAAATATATATGAAATTTAAAAACTTTTGCTTACAACACTATCCACAAAGAACATACTTTTAATTTAGTTTTTGTTTATTACTTTTCTTATTCTTAATATGATTTGAAAAATTCTAAATATATTTTTTTAATATGATACATAATTTAAAAGCTATATCTGACATAGGTATGTGCAAATATATATAATTTAAACAAAAGAATTTATTTATTTTTATGGATTGTATTTGAAAGCTTGTTTGTTGTACAATATTTTGACTATTATAAAGAAATAATTTCAATTTTTAATTATTATTATTTAAATTTACATTTTAATTTTAAATTATTATTATTTATATTTTTTACAAAATAAAAAAAATCTAAACTTAAAGATTTATTTTTAATCACATTCTTTTTTAAAAATATAATTTTAAATCACACTTTAAATATTGTATTCTAAACAATATATTTTAAATGAATTGTATTTTATATTTTAAAGTTAAATCATATTTGATTTTAAAATATTTACTCTAAAATGATATATTAATTTGACCTTGATAACATGATCCAAGAGGATCCCCACAACTGGTATGATCATATGGTTTGCAATCATTCCAAAAATGCTTATATATTAAAGAGCTCATCGATATCTTACAACACAATTTAAATGTAATCAATCCAAAAATGTATGCAAAGCTTATGACATGTTCAAGGTAAAATAAAACAAGTAAAAAATATATAGTCTACACTTAGTGTTGAGTCAAGGGTTGATTAGATCTGTACAAATTTGAGAGTTTGATCAATCATAACCTACTAAGTAGCCCAATCACATGCTGACACATGACTAAGAAGTTAAATAAATGGATTTGTTTGGTTGGTTTGAGTCTTTGATATTGTACCTATTTGTATGTAGGGCCCATACTATTTTCTAACTGGGGTCCTTTTTTATAAAGATGGGGACCATAACACCTTTCTTCAACACTCTATGGAAGTATGTTTGTATATAAACCTTAATGTTTGTCCTCCCACAATTAATTTTAGACTAAATTCCCATGTATTTACAAATATTAGTTCCTGAGACAAGTGTCATCCAACTAGACAAGTGTCATTCATACTATTTTCTGACTAGGGCCCTTCACCCATTGGGGTCCTCTTTTGTAAGGAAGGGGACCATAACACCTTTCTTCAACACTCTATGGAAGTATGTTTGTCTATAAAACTTAATGTATGTCCTCCCACAATGAATTCTGGATTAAATTCCTATGTATTTATAAATATTAGTGCCTAAGACAAGTGTCATCTAGCTAAACCACCATGTGGAAACCCAACAAACTTCTACATGGTTACATAATTGTCAATTGTCCATAGCTGACAAGGTGAAGTCACAAGCAAAACATGGTCCTCAAGACCAATTCAATAGGAAAAGAGAATGCATTTTAAATTTTGTTTTCAAAGTAATCTTACCAATGTGGGATAAACATTATATAATGCACCATGAGATTATCCAAAAGGCTAAGGCATGGGAGAAGGGATCGACCCCCTCACCCCATGCTTCCCAATTTGGGGTCTTGGCCATTGGGCCATGCCTTATTTTAGAATGCACCAAAAAATAATTAGTGTATATATCCTTTAATTTTGGGTTAAATAAGCCTAAAAAAGGCATTGGAAAAAGGATTTGAACCCCAATGTGTTAGATAAAAAGATGAGGATTTAAACAAAGAATCACATGCCTTGGAAATATTTTAAAAGGCCTAATATTACATTATAGGGTTAAATTTTTAACCCTTTATAAAAGGAGAAATGAACAAATAGAATATTTTAGAGGCAATAAATCTATTGGAGAGTAAATCCAAAGGCACCAGAGGTTTCTTAGTGACTAGGTAGATGTCTATTTGTAATTTGAAGATATTATTTTGATGTAATTAAGATTGTACAAAATATTTGCATCATTAAATGATCAATTTGAGTGCTCTTTATACCCAGAGACATGTCCCAATAGGGGTCAACTCTGATATCAACCTAGGTTTCTCATTTTTTAAAAAAATTAATTTACTTGTTATTTTCTAATAATTTATAATCCATTTTTTAATATTTGAGCCATTTTTGAACATATTTATAAGAAATTGAGAAATACAAGTTAAGTATTAAAAATTGGTGAAATAATGAGTGTTTTCATAAACTAACCATTTTAGATTAAGTTTGGTATCATAGCTATTGATTGGGGATATTATAACACTATTTTTTGATCTGCAAGTTTCTATTTTGCATGCTAATCAAGTCTAAGTCAAAGCATAGACAAGGATTGCTTAAAGAATATAACCTAAAAATTGGTGTAAAATGTGCAATTCAAAGATCATCCATAGGATATCCTAAGGAAGAACAAAAATCATAAATGACCTTTTGTCAATATTTTATAAATGTGAAGGTTATCGTGGAAGAACTATACTAACAATGAAAGAACAAAAATGAAGGTAAACAATAGGAAGAAACCAATGGTAAGGTTAAAGGAGTAGAAACTTCTAAATCTCCTTCATCTTCTTTCACACCTTATATTTATTCCTTTGATGATAAACAAAAGATTTTTTTTTATTTTGTCTCTTCCAATTTAAAACTTTATGTTATGTTTTATTTTCCAAATTATAATAAAGAACTTAGTGCAAAGAAATTGGATCATTGGATAAATTAGATTGAAGTATACAATAGGGTTCAGAATATTCTAGATGAGGAAGTGAAAATTTAATTATCTACTCTTTAGTTGGGTGGTACATCAATCATTTGGTGGGAGAGTAATACACAATAATATCTCTTGAAACATGGTAAATGGATTTATTTGCTACGACCCTAACCTATCACATGTATTAGGATAGTAATAGCTAACTTGTGGCTTACTTATCCCTCTTTGATGCTATTTCATATTTCTCTATGCATTCATTTGGTTATTAGGTCGGCTTATGGAGTAACCATGGCCTAGATAGACTATATATAGGAGGTAGTGGGTAACTATTTATCATCATATTATGAATTCTACTCTTATTAAAGCTTATGGAGGTTGCCCCCTCGAAGTGGCTTATCTATTATCATATATTTGGATATATTTTAGTCATATTTGGATCTACTTCTGCTATTCTACTTTATTTTTAAGTAATTTCATTACAAGTGGTATCAGAGCTATGATTTGGGCAATCTTGTGGGTGAAACCCTATTTTTTTTAAATTTGGCTATATCTATAAAATGTTTGATAATTTCTCTAAAATTGGTTTACTGAAGGTGAAAAATAATTAATTTAAGCTTCCATTAAAATTTCAGATCATTTGGATCTGTTTTACAAAATTTATCTCCATTTTAGGGTTTTTAATAAAATTGCTCTATAGTGCACAATTCAAAGAATTTTTATGAGTTATTTACATTTTTGGAAATCTTAACAAAATATGGATAGGATTCGTTCTTTGTATATTTTTATTTGAGGCTGAAAAAATTCCAAAATCTCTTGATCAAAGTTTGATCAAAAGTGCCAATCAAGGTCAACATCGTAAAGCCCTTTTATGGCAGGTCCACAAACTTAAGGACAAAGAAAGGGTGATAAAACTCTAGGTAAAACTCCTAACAAGGAAGAAATGGAGTCATAAGGGGGATGTAATTAACCCTTTATACCAAGGTTCTCTGACATAAATCATAAAGTGAGCCAGCTTGACTATAGTGTGCAAGGCATTTAGAGTCAGATGCAAGGCATACAATCTAATATGAAATCCATACAAGATAGTTTGGTAGATATCATAATGGATTTGAAAAATAATCAGTCAAATCATCCAACTAATGCTATTGCACAACCCCACTAGGGTGGTTCTCCCAACCAATCTACTTCAAATCTAACTACAATGCCATAGAGGAACCTATTACCAAAGGTGGATATGCACAAATTTGATGGAAAAGATCCACTCAATTGGATTAACCAAATGGAGAATTTTTTTGATCTACATCAGATCTTAGGTTGACAAAAGGTTACCATGGCATCCTTGTATCTTGAACCTGATCAATTCATTTAGTATCGATGGTTGTGTGCTCAAAAGAAAAAGATGACTTTCAATGTCAGTTGGTCAATTTTTACAGAGGGGCTACAATTACACTATGGCAATAGTGTGATAGAGAATTACTTCAGCCAACTACCAAAATTGTGACAGACTAGCTTTGTCAAGGATTATATTCATAATTATTTGAACCTATCCTTACGTGTAGAGATAATTTTTGAGGAGAACTTGAATGACCTATTTTTGGGTGGACTCAAGGACCACATTCAACATGAGGTACACATGTTTAATCCACTTAAGATTTCTGATTCTATTATCATGGCACGCAGAGCTGAGGAAAAATTCATATCCAACAAGAATTAATTATTCACTTACTTCAAAGATCATAGCATGTCAACGCCAACATTTCCTCCACTTACCAGATTGACCCCCTAGAAAATTAAAGAGAAGCGTGCCAAAGGATTATGTTTCGATTGTGATATCAAGTGGAGCAAACGACATAGATGTGCTAAGAAGAAGTTATTCTACATTGAGGGATCCAATGAAGATGAGGAAGAAGATGATGCCTCCAATGATGATGAGGAAGAGATAGAGGAGGTACCTAAAAATTCCCAACCTACAATCTCTTGTCATGCACTTGTAGGTATTAGCACTCCACAAACTCTTAAGGTGGTGGGTTTCCTCAAGAAAAAGAAGGTGACTATGTTGATTAATTTAGGGAGCACACATAACTTTATCAACCATAAGTTGGCCACTCGATTGAACTGTTTCATCTACCCAGAACCAAAATTTCAAGTCATGATTATAGATGGTGGCATCATTTATTGTTCAGGCAAATGCCATAGTATTAAGCTTGATATGGGTGAGTACAATCTTGATTCTCCTATGTTTTCTATTCCCATGGGTAACATAGACATTGTTTTGGGAGTCCAATGGCTCACAACCTTGGGTACCATTGAGATGAACTTCCAGGAACTATTCATGCACTTTCATTCTGAAGGTAGGAAAATTGAACTACATGGATTACAGGAAAAATCTCCACAATTGGTTAGTTCACATCAGATGACCAAGATACTAAAAAAGGGGGTAGAGATAATTATTTCATGATTATGTTCCATAGAATTTCAACTCACACAAGCATCTACAGATGATTCTTGATGACCACCCATCTATTTTTTAGGCCATGCCAAAAGGACTACCACCAAAAAGAGAACATGATCATGCCATTCAACTACTTACAGGGAGTCAACCACCAAATATCAGACCATATAAATATCCATATGCACAAAAGAGTGAAATAAAAAAAATGTTCCATGAGATGTTGGAGGTAGGGATCATCAGGCATAACCAAAGTGCATATTCATCACTAGTGGCCATGGTGCAAAATAAGGATGACACATGGAGGATGTGCCTAGATTATAGGGAACTCAATAAGTACACCATCAAAGATAAGTTTCCTATTCCCATAATTGATGATTTACTTGATGAGTTGCATGGTGCTAATTATTTCAAAAAATTAGACCTTAGCTTAGGGTACCATTAAATTAGAATCAAGGATGAAGATGTTCATAAAACTACTTTTAGAATGCATGAGGGCCATTATGAGTTTTTGGTAATGCCCTTTGGTCTTACAAATGCACCATCTACTTTTCAGAGCTTGATGAACACTATTTTTAGGAATTTTTTAAGGAAGTTTGTGTTAGTTTACTTTGATGACATATTGATTTATAGTCAGACATGGGAAGCACATCTGCAACATGTGAAACAGGTGTTGATAGTTTTGGAGAAGCATTAGCTTTATGTGAAGCCATCCAAATGTGATTTTGAAGTATAAGAGGTAGAGTACCTAGGTCACATTATTTCCCATGAAGGTGTCAAATTTTATCCACAAAAGATCAAAGCTATGATGGAATGGCCCATGCCAAAAACTCTCAAAAAACTCAAAGGGTTCCTAAGACTAATAGGTCACTACCAAAGATTTTTGAAAGGTTATGGCAGCATAGCAGCTCCACTCCCTACATTTCTAAAGAAGGATGCCTTCCATTGGAATGATGCCACCACCAAATAATTTGAGAAACTAAAAGTAGCTATATGCACCACTCCAATTTTGGCTACTCTAGACTTCTCAAAGACATTCACTATTGAATGTGATACTTCTAGATCTAGGTTGGGAGTGGTACTAATGCAGGAAGGAAGACCCATTGCACTTGAGAGTCATCAATTCAAAGGTAAGAATCTACAAAAACCTATTTATGAGAAAGAAATGATGGCTATTCTTCATGCAGTTAAACAATGGAGGCCCTATCTGATGGGTAGACACTTTAAGGTGAAAATCGATCATGATAGTCTCAAATACTTTTTAGAGCAAAGACTATCATCTGAGGAACAACAAAAGTGGGTAACCAAAATGTTGGGTTATGATTTTGAAATCATCTATAAGAAGGTTAAAGATAATGTAGTAGTAGATGCACTATCCAGACGAGATACATCCACAAAAGCATTACTTTGTGCATTATCCATATTGCAAGCAGATTGGGTAGATGAAGCTAGATTAGAATGGGAGAAAGACAAGGATACATAGGTTCTGATTCAAAATCTCCAGCAAAGCACTTTAGCCTCTGAAAATTTTGAATGGGAAGGTAATGTTCTATGGTATAAGGGTAGGTTATACTTGTGCAAAAATTTAGAGCTTAAGCATAAGATTCTTGTGGAGTTGCATGCATCTCCAATTAGGGGACACTCAAGGTTCTTGAAAATATATCATATAATTAAGAAAGAATTATTTTGGGAAGGACTCAAGGGAGATATACAAAAGTTTGTGTCAGAATGCTTGATATGCCAATAAAATAAAGGTGAGATAGTTAAGACCCCAAGTCTGTTACAACCATTATCAATTCTTAGTCAAAGGTGGGAAGAAGTTTCCATGGATTTCATCATAGGGTTGCCTTGTTCTAAAGGTAAGAATGTTATCTTGGTCATTGTGGATAGGCTTACAAAATATGCCCATTTTTGTGCTCTCTCACACCCATTTTTAGCAAGTACAGTAGCAGCTATTTTTTTGGACGTAGTTCTAAAATTACATGGAACCCCAAAAATAATTGTAAGTGGTCGTGATCCTATTTTCACTAGTAATTTCTAGACTGAACTATTTTCTTGTTTGGGTACTCAACTAGCTCATAGCTCATCTTAACACCCCCAATCTGATGGACAAATAGAAGTGGTTAAAAAATGTTTAGAGGGGTATCTCCATTGTTTTGTATCAGATAAATAGGAACATTGGGTTAAATGGCTACCACTTGTAGAATGGTGGTATAACACATCTTTTCATACCTCTTCTAAAATGTCTCCATTTCTAGCACTATATGGTTACCATCCACCTTCCATCACTTCTTCATTAAAGGTGCAAACCAAGGTTCGAAATGTGGAGGAGCACATTCAACATCAATAAGAGGTTTTGGTTAGTTTGAGAGAGAATTTGGCCTTGACACAAAATAAGATGAAGCAACAAGTAGATCAACACCGTAGTGAGAGAAATTTTGAGGTGGGTGACTGGGTATTTGTACATTTGCAGCCTTATAAGTAGATGTCCTTGAAGAAATAGAAAAAGGAAAAAAAACTTACTCCTAAGTATTATGGCCCTTAACAATTTTTATAGAAAATTGGAAGTGTGGCTTATAAGCTCGAGTCACCTCATTCATCTCACATACACCTAGTATTTCATGTTTCATGTTTGAAGAAGGTCATTGGATAGATAGTTTCAGCCCTGAGAAGATCCTCCAAACATGTACTAAGAGGTTGAGAACCAAAGAGATTTAGGAATATCTAATCAAGTGGAAGACCCTGAGCAGTGAAGATGCAACTTAGGAAGGTGAAGACTTTCTGCAACAACATCTAGAGTTGTTCAACATTGAGGACAACATTGGTTTGAAGGGGAAGGGAATGCTATGGCCCTAACCTATAGCATGGATTAGGATAGGAATAGCCAACTTGTGGCTTACTTATCCCTCTTTGATGTTATTTCATATTTCTCTATGCATTCATTTGGTTAGTAGGTCAACCTATGGAGTAACCATGGCCTAGATAGACTATATATAGGAGGTAGTGGGTAACTATTTATCATCATATTGTGAATTCTACTGTTATCGAAGCTTGTGGAGGTTTCCCCCTCGAAGTGGCTTATCTATTATTATATATTTGGATATATTTAAGTCATATTTAGATCTACTTCTACTATTCTAATTTATTGTTGAAGTAATTTCATTACATTATTCTTATAATTATTTGTTTTGGAATTGAAAAAACAATTTTATCCATCAGGTTATATGAAACAAACTACTATGGATTGGTAAAACATAAGGAACATTGAGGGTCAAAGTGTACATTATTTATTACACTCAAAAGTTTGTAAATAAGGCTTTAGTTTTGTAAATTCCCCTTTACACTAAAGATACTATCTTAAAGTATATTGGTGGGTTACATAATTATTTGAGGCATAAAATACTCATTTTTAATCTCAATAACCTTGATAAAGTTTGTGTCTAAGCTCCCCATGTAGAATCAAGGGGTAATGTGACTAAGGAAGACTTCACAAAAAAACCAATTAAGCCACCTAAAATCAAAGGTAAAAGAAAGGGTAAGATGAAACACACTTCCATAGTAAATAAAAAGGATGGGAAACCTTTTTGTTCACATTGTAAAAAATAAGGTCACATGAATATGATAAGTGTCAAAATATCCATATGGAACTCAGGCCAAAAAGGTTTGGGAACAAGAAAGATAATAAGAAGAATACTATATCAATCTAATAAGGTCTTGTCTCTAATTCAGGTGATGAGAGCAATATCACCATTATGGATTTTCAAGGTTCATCTTCTTACTCTTCTAGACACTAAATTTCATACTTCTCATTATTATTTTAATTCTACGTTAATGCATGATGAAAAGAAAATAAATGATCTTTTCCACATAAGGGTGATTTCTAAACATACTAAAATAGATACTCATTTTGATAGTGTATCATAAGATAATATAATTTTTAAAGAAGTTGTAAAAAAATAAGGACTTAATCCTAAATTACATCATAAGCCATACCCTTTGGGATAGGTGTGTGATGATGCAAAATTGTAAGTCACTAAAACATATAAATTTATATCTGAAATCACCTCTAAGTTTATTGATGATGTAGTATTAGATGTGGTTAAAATTGACATTTACTACATTGTACATGGAAATCCATATTTATTTGATAGAAAATAAATTTTCTATAAGGAAGAGAATAATTTTTTTCTTGTAAAAGATGGGGTTGAATACATTGTAATATTCCATCAGATAAAGGCAAATGTATCAAATGTATATATAGGACAAATGATAAGGATTTTTAATGCAAGAAAAAAAATTTGTACTCATGATTTTAAAAGCCAAGGATGATGATAAATCTAAGGTTATAGAAGGTTTTGATCAAAAAAATAAGCATGAAATAGTTAAGCTAATGTTTAACAATGATGATGTTTTTTAGGATCCACAAGGTTTGCCTCCTAAAAGGGATATACAAAATGAGTTAAAATTGTAGCAATATTCACCTCTTCATAATATTGGCATGTATATTTTGTCCGTGGTGGAAAATGACGAAATAAATAATCGAGTTCAAGAGTTGCTCGAGAAAGGCATTATTTGGCCAAACACTTCTCCATGTGGTTCACCAATTATTTTGGTGCCAAATAAATATGGCACTTGGTGAATGTGCATGTATTTTTTAGCATTGAAAAATATAATGGTGAAAAACATTTACCCTCTTCCTCATATTTATGATCTATTAGATTAATTAAATAAAATATTTTTTATTTCACTAAGTTAGACTTAAAAAGTGGTCATCACCAAACTAAGATTAGCAAAGGCAATATTTGGAAAACTAATTTTAAAACTAAGCAAGGTCTTTTTAATCCGATGGTTATGCCCTTTGGGATTTTTAATTCATCCACCACATTCATGGGGGTTATGAATGATGTATTTAGGCCATTCATATAATATTTTTTTATAATCTACTTAGATGATATTTTTTTTATTAGTAAAATTCAGGAAGATCGTGTTAAAGACATTATGAAAGTCTTAGATACATTAAAAAAAGATAAATTTTAGTTAAATATGTATAAATGTGAATTTGGTAAAACATATTTGGTTTATTTAGGCTATGTAGTAAGGGGTGGTGAACTAAAAAATAATCCCTCTAAAGTTGAAGGCATTATGAAATGGCCAAAGTTGAATAATGTTATAGAAGCTACAATATTCCTAGGGGTAGTCCAATATGGGAGGAAGTTAATTGATAACATTTCATTTATTGCATCTCCTTTTCATGCTTTGGAAAATACTAAACTATTCTTTTATTAGGGAGGCAAACACAAAAAATCCTTCGACACATTGAAATAAAATATAAGCACAGCCCTAGTTTTAGCACTTCTAGACTTATAATAGCTATTTGAAATTGAAAATGATGTAAGTTATTATGACATGGGTGTAATTTTGATGCAAAATATAAATCATGCTTGTTAGCATTCATAATTTTTCACAAGTGTGGTAATTAACTATCCTATGTATGATAAAGAGTGGTATGATTTAGTACAAAGTGTGATAAATTGGAAGCATTATTTTAATGGGTAAAGAGACAATAACCCACATGGATCATAAAACTTTGTAGTATATCCAATCATAGTCAAAGCTATAACAATCAAGGCACTTTGTTTGGATGGGGGTTTTACAACATTTCCATCTCATGATCAAGTATAAAAAAGGTACACAAAATAAGGTTTTTGATATGCTTTCAAGACCTCTTATTATTGCATATATTCTTTTGCATCATAGTTATTTGATGTATGAAAGTTATAAAGGATGATATGCTATAAATGATAATTTAAATTATGTCTATGAAGATTTAACTCATGGTAATTAGGTAGAATAATTAGAATGTCACTTGCATTATGTATTATTGTATCATCTTGGTGAACTTCTCATTCCAAAAGATGAAAGAGTTTATTTGATAGGGAAGCACATACTTATCTTATTTCTAGTAATTTTAGCATTGGGAAAATAGTATCACAATTACAAATATATTTTTATTGGCCCATATGTATGAAAATGTATCTAAGTATGTAAAAGGTTGTATTCTTAGTGTCACTAGGAAACCTATCAATATAATTTGGGCTTGTATACCCCACTTCTCATACTAACCCATCCATGGAAAAGTGTTTATATGGATTTTTTAGGGGGATTGCCTATGTCAATAAATAATCATGGCTATTTTTATGTGGTTGTGGATAGATTTAACAAAATGTATATATAAGTTACATGTAAAAATAGATAACAAGCAAGGAGACTACACACTTGTTATTCAACAAATGTTGGGTTTATTTTGGTTTCGTACATCTATTATATATTATCAATATTCTTGATTCATTAGGAAGTTTTGATTAGCTTTATGGTACATGAAGGAAAACAAACATAATAAAAACACTACATTTCATCCATAAAAGGAAAACATAAGTGGTTAATAAAACAATGATACATTTAATCCAAGGGTATTGTAGTATCCATCCCAATTTTTGGGTTGAAAATTTGTGTTATGTGCAACATGATTAAAATAGTGCCATACATTCCTATACACAAAATTCTCCTTTTGAGACTTGTTTGGGTTATTTTCCTAAGTCCCCCTTAGACTTCACTTTTGGGAAAGAAACAATGATAGATGGACATAAAAATTAAAACAAAGCAAATAGTTTCATCTATAAGATACAATCAGTTCATCAAGTTATCCAAGAGCAATTGGAAAAGATTTAAGACAAGTATAAGGCTAGGCATGACAAACATCGGGTTGATCATCACCTCCAAGATGGTGATCTAGTTTGGCTACACATTATCAAAGAACACTTTAAAGGTCATGGTAAAAAACTTAAACCAATCAAGTATGGTCCATTGAATATTTGAAAAAGGTTGGTAATAATTATTTTTGGTTAGAATTACCACCTTACACGTAGATGTTTTCAGTTGTAAATATTGAAAACCTAAAACTATATGAGCCTCATATGCTCATGGATGAAGGTGAAATTGTTCAACTTCCCTCTATAGATGATTTTGCTCCTTAATATCTTGATGAGTTTTAGGAATATGTGATTCTAGATAAGAATAAAAAGACATCATAAAGAAGAGATGTTGAATACCTATGAGTTTTCCTAAAAATAATGAATCCAAGCAAGGAAAGGTGGACAGAAACCAAAAATGTGAGGGAGTTATATCCACACTTATTTTTAGAATAAAACTAAACTTTTGATGGTACAAAAGATTTTTAGTGGGGAGGATTGATCCAAGAAGATCCCCACAATTTATCCAATTATATGGTTTAAAATCATGACTAAAATATTTGCACACTAAAGAGTTCATCAAGATCTAACACAATTTTAATGGAGTAAATCCAAAATCATATGCAAAAGTTATGGTTTGCTAAAGGTAAAATCAAACAAGTAAAAATATACAATCTACATAGTTTATGGCACCAACTGACTAAACTTGTACATATTTAATAGATATACCAATGACAAATTTCCAAGTGGCCCAATCATAGTAATACACGGTAGAGAAGTGAAATAAATGGATTTATTTCACTAGTTTTAGTCTTTAACAGTGTACCTCTTAATATGTGGGGCACACACTATTTACTTTTTGGGGGGCCTTCAATCAATTGGGTCCTCTTTTTATGAGGGGGACCTTGCCTCCTTTCTTTAACACTCTATAGAATCATGTTTTTATATAAACCTCAATGTATATCCTCCAACAATGCATGTGGGACTAAATTCCCATTTTTTGCAAAGTTTAGTTCCTTAAATAAGTGGAATCTAGCTCATCTACCATGAGGAAACCCAATAACCTTTTACATGGTTACACAAATTTTAAGTATCTACATATGCCAAGGCCAAATCATAATAATAATGTGGTCCTCAAGAATAATTTAATAGGCAAAGAAAATTGTTTTTAATTCTTTTTTTTAATTAATCCAATCAATGTGGGATAAACATTCTAAAGTTCACTATGAATTTAGCCAAAATGCTAAGGCATGGGAGTGGGGATCAGCCCCATCACCCCATGCTTACTAATTTAGGATCTTGGTCATTGGGCCATGCCTTATTCTATAATGCACAAAGAAATAATTAGTATATATTCTTTAATTTTAGGCTAAACAAGTCTAAAATAAGGCATTAAAAGGGGGATCTAAACCCCAACATGTTGGACAAAAACATGAGACTTTAACCAATGAATCATAGGCCTTGGAAACATTATTAAAGGCCCAATATTACATTTTAAGGTTAATTTTTAAGCCACTTGTAAAATGAGAAACAAGCAAAAATATATATTTTGAAGGAGATAAATCTATTGGAGAGCAAAACCAAAGGCACTAGAGGTTTCTTAGAGATAGGTTAGAGGTTTACTAACAGATTGGAGATATTATTTTGATGTAAATAAAATTATATAAGCATATTTGAATCATTAATTAATTATTTTGAGTACTTTTTTAGACCTAAATACATAACCCAATAGGGATGAACTCCATTATAAACCAATTTTTCCATTTTATTCATTTACTTGTTGTTTCTAATAATTAATAATCCAATTTTTAATACTTAAGCCATTTTTTAACATATTTAAAGAAAATTGAGAAAAATAAGTAAAGTATTTAGAATTGGTGAAATAGTGATCATTTTCATAAACTAACCATTTTAGATCATAAAATTAAATTAGGTTAAAAAATATCCAATATAATAAATCATGTAAAAATTTCTTCAAATCCAAATTTGATTCTCTATTAGAATTGATGATGCTCGCCAAGATAATGCTTTTAATGGATGGTTGCCCACTTTTCTAAAATCTACTTATGAGATGAATGACTAGTGAGAGGAGGTTCATTCCAAAAATAAACCTTTCTGACTTGATTCCATGAGAGAATCCCCTATATGACTAAAAAGGGTAGCTACCCATTCTCAAAAATCTAGGTTAACCAACTATTTTAGTATAGTTTGTCACCTATTTTCATATCCTTTTAAAATATGAGAATTGATGATGCCTCATTAAAATATTTCTTAAACCCATGTTTGTAAAATAGACTGCTATACATACCCATTACAACATGGGATCATGGCCTGATGTAGTTCCATAGAATAATAAATTAAATTACACTAGAGTAACTGCTTTGTAAAAAGTTTTGAATGATAATTTTTTAATATATTTTACATGGGGTATACTTGAATTATTTATTTATCTGTCAAAATACTCCAACTTCACATCTAGATTTTTAATTAGGTTATTCTTATTTGAAACCTATATTGATAATAAATATCAGAGAAGGGTGGCTTATGTTTTACAATGGGTTGTTGCCTTTTCAATTATAAATGTAAATCTAAAAAATCCCCCAAAACTATTTGGTATGTCATCTTCACAACATAATCCAAATTGTGCATCATTTGATAAAATGAATGAAAGAAATGTGGTTTCATGAAAATATGCATTTGAATTTTATGATGACATGTATGAAAGAGATGCAGTAGTATTTTAGAGTGAGTAGTTTATAACTCAAAATTCTTAGAATGGGTGATAGACCATTCTATTATAATGTGGTCGTGGGTACATAATATTATGATGGACAAGAAAATAATCACATAAACTATTTTACTATTGATCTTCACCAAATGATAGGATGTAATAGTGAGCCTATACTTGATAAAATTGTTAAATATATAATTTTTTTCCATAAATCACTAATGTTACTAATGGATACATAGATTTAATACATTTAGTTTAGTGTGGGTAACCTCCCAGTCTAAACTTTTTGAGTGGGTGATTACCCATTCTAAAAATTGTCATAAGTTTAATTAATTTTTAATATGAAACTTAGACGTACCCACAAATAATTTCAACCATACTTGTGATATAATGCAAACTTAGTTTAAATAATTTTCAATCATATTATGAAACCATTTACATCCCTCATCTACTACAACTATGTTGATGCTTAGAAATAGAACACAAAACTATATCCTGTAAACATTGCATTCAATGAGACTGCATCTCATTCATACATTTTGTTGTAAAAATCATGTGATTGATGTATGCTTCTGCATTTTAAATAATTTTAGTCAAAATTTTCACATGCCTACTATATGCTTCCACATTTTAAAGTGGGTAGCCACCTACTCTAAATTTTTTGAGTGGATGGCCACCCACTCTAATGATTATTACATGTTTAAATATTGTTATATATGAATCTTAGAGCTACCCATAATGAATCTGAACCATACATTTGATCCAATGTATACATAGTGCAAATAAGTAACAATTTTCCCATTAGATTATTTAGCTCCCTCATTAATTACAATTATATGCGCTTGATGTATGTTTCAAAAGTTTGCATACATTTTGTTTAAAGTGGGTGCCTTCCCACTCTAAACATTTTTATTGGATGGATATCCACTCTAAAAAATGTTTCTGGTTTAATTCATTTTTAATATGAAGCTTATAAATACCCACACATAAGTTTAACCATACATAGATTCAATGCAAGCATAGTTCAATTATGTGTCAATCATGCTATTAAAGTATTTACATCCCTCATCCACTATAGTTTCATACTTATTAGAAAATTTAAAAAAAAAATGTATTGAAATCATTTCATTCCATGAGAACACATCTCATTCACATGTTTATTGAACAATTCATGTGAATGTTATATGTTTCTTTAATATGCATATCTTTAGTGAGACTATTTATGTGTCTGTTTTATATTTTTACATTTTAGAGTCGATGGTGGCCCACTCTAAAAAATTTCATAGGTTTAATTCATTTTAACTATAAAGAATAGATCTACCCACAAATAAGGTCAATCATATAAGTGATCCAAAGTAGGAATAGTGTATGTAATTGTCAATCACACTATTGAAGCATTTACATCCCTCATCCACTATAGCTACATGTGCATGCTTAATTTTTTTAATGTACATTTAGTTTAAATTATGAGGATGTCCACTATATACATTTTGAGTAGGTGATCTTCCACTTTAATAACTACCACAAGTTTAATTCATTTTGAATATCACGTTTAGAGTCACCAATAAATAAGTTCAACCATACATGTGATCCAATGCAAGCATAGTGAAAATAAATGTCAATTCTCTTATTGAATTATTTACATCCCTCATCTAATACAACTCTATAGTTTCTTGTAAATTATTATCATGAAAAATGGAACTTCCCAAAACTTCCCAATTTTTTCACCATTACATAGACCAATTATGAAGGAAAAAAATTTGTTATAAACACTTGGTGTAATTTTGATTTGTCTAGTGCCCATCAAGCCTATATGATATTTTTTGATACTAACTGATGTGGTATCCAAAACACTATACATATAGAATTATTCACGAGACACCATTCACTAGTACTATTTATGAGTATTATTCATGTTGATGTGGTAGGTGATGTAAGGTATGATGCAAGAAGGCCATGTGGAGTGGGGATGAATTTATGGAGGCACATGGAGGCACATGGTGGTGGTCCAACTTGTCTAAATAAGATGCTCTTCTTTTTGGCCTTGCATATGTGACCTAACTTTCACTATTCATCAATAGTGTTTCACATGTGAAGGGTTGCACCAATTTTCAGAGATGCTTATCTTTGGAAATGATCACTCCAAGTGGGAACATGGGGAAACATTTCTTAGTCCTTACTCTTCTTTGTCATCCATGTGAGATGTGGGGCGTATGTGTTTAATTATCTCCTTATTATTCCTTGAAAAATCTATATATGGTTGTATTCATCTTTGGTTAAGGTAGGAAAGCTTTAGTGTAGGCTTAGAGAGAAGCCTGAAAGGCCTTCTTAGCTTGGAATGTCAAGTATGTATGTGTGTTTAAGGGAATTTTTTGGAAGATTTTAATGAGAGATAATATTTGTTGATAAATATTTTATAATTATGAGGATATTAACAAATATTTATTATATTTGTGGTTGAACTCATGAGTTGAATTTGTGAGAAAGAATGAGTTGTGGTTTGATGCCATACCAAGTGGTATCAAAGCTATTGTTGGCTCCATCAACTGGTATCATAGAAATTTCTAATTACTTGGGTAGAGGATGCAAGATAGTTTAATGTAGGAATGAAAGAAGCCTTGTAAGAGTTTAAAGAGTGAATTAGTTATGTATTTTTTAGGTATAAAGAATGCAAATAATAATGGTGGACTAACATGAAATGAATACTTGGAGATCATGTTGAATAAAATCCAATAAAAGTTGAAGATGATAGAGGATGAACAAGATGCATATTTTACAAATGAAGGTGAAGAAGACATATGGTTGTTATGTGGTAAAAATATCCCAAGTGAGCTCATGTAATGGATAATAAAGTTAGGAACTTCATTTGAATAAGAATATGTTGAAGACCCCATAAGGATGAAGGTTTCAAGTAAGAGGTTATGTGGAGTTGCAGCCATGTATTATAGATATCTCCAAGTGAAGAGACAAAGGAAAGGAAAGAAAAAGGTAAGGAGTTAGGAATATAGGGTTTCCAAGATACTAGGTATATTTTTTCACCCAAGAATGCAAGCAAAGTGGGAGAAAAAAGATTCATGTCTTGAGGCTTGAGAGAGAAGATAAGAAGAATATTGCCATGAGAGGTAATATGAGAGATAATTTGTCATGCAAGCAACTCAAATCTGATTTGAAATAAAAAAAGACGAAGAGGATTATGATCAGCCCATTATTGAAGACATCTTTGTGAAGGATGATGGAGAGATGGAGTTTGAGGTAGAATAAAATTATATTTTTGAGGGGTTGCATGAGAATGAAGAGGGTAGAATAATAAATCTACAAGTTTCCATGATGGAAGCTTTGAATGAAGAGTTTGTGCAAGCAAATTCACAAGAAGAAATTTTGGGGGAGTTTTAACTTTATGGAGGAGCTAAGAATGAATGTGTGGATGATGAAATTTTAACCTTACAAGTGGTTGATATGGAGCTTTTGATAGCTCATTATAAAAGTGAAGAGCATGAGGACCATGCAAGTGTTGAAAAATAAGAGGAAAACATGCATCAAAACCATGGTAAATTGATTGAATAAGTGATTATGGGATCTCTTGATTCACTTATTATGTTGGATGATGTACAAGTATGTGCACATGTGAAAGAGAGTGTAGAGGATGTTATTGTAGCCATGGGTGTGAAGCTATAAGTGATGATATGTGATGGTGTGGATAATATAATAGGTGGATGGATGATGGATTAATAAATCCATGTGGGATTTTGGTGGAGGTGGATGGCTAGTGGTGGGCTTGAGCTCACATGGGATGATGAGATGCATGGTAGAACATCTTTGTGGAGGAGGTCAACTTCATGTGGGTGTAGTCCCACATGTGAATACATTGAGATATGTATTAGACTTTGGTAGAGGAGGATAGTTTCAGGTGGGTTTCATCCCATGATTGTTTTTGGTGCATTGGATCCCATGTATGCATCCATTAGGATTTGGATGACATTTTGGTGGAGGAGGATATTTTTGGGGCTAGTGCATAGAAACTAGAAGTGGAGATGGAAAAATAATATTTTATAGTTACACTTGGTGTGTTGGAAGGGGATGTCATGGTCATTACCCCTCATGACCAAAAGAGTGGTCCTACCACTTACCCCATCTATGTGATCAAGAAATCACATTATCTACCTTGAGTGTCTGATGTAGGAGCATCCAAGGGATCGGATAATCTTGTATCATCAAAAAATAGAGTGGTGTGATTTTCTATTTTTTTAAGAATAAATGGGAAGGATACAGTCAAGATAACACTTGGGACCTAAGTTGATTTCAATCAGAGTATAACAATGTGGTGGCCAAAAAACTATTCATACATCAATATTCATGAGACACTATTCACAAGTACTATTCATGGTGATGTGATATATGATGTGGGGAATGATGCAAGAAGGCCATGAGGAGTGGGGATGCATTTACAGAGGCACATGGAAGCACATGGTGGTAGTCCAACATTTCTAAATAGGATGCTCATATTTTTAACCTTGCACATGTGACTTGTCTTTCACTATTTATTAATAGTGTTTCACATGTGAAGGGTGGAACCAAGTTTCAAATTTTCTTGTCTTTAGCAATGATCACTCCAAGTAGGAATATGCAGAAGCATTTCTTGGTCCTTACTCTTCTTTTTCATCCATGTGGGATGTGGGGAATAGGTTTTTAGTTGTCTCCTTATTTTTCCTTGAAAAATCTATATATGGTTGTATTCATCCTTGGTCAAGGTAGGCAAGTTTTAGTGTAAGCTTAGAGAGAAGCCTGAAGGGCATCCTTGGCTTGGAATGCTAAGTATGTATGTGTGTTTAAGGTAGGCTTGTGGAATATTGCAATGATATATAAGATTTGTTGATAAATATTTTGTAATTATGAAGAGATCAATGAATATTTATTGTATTTGTGATTGAATTCATGAGTTGAATTTTTGAGAAAGAGTGAGTTATGATTTGAGGCCACACCAAGTGGTATCAGAGCTATTGTTGTCTCCATCAACTAGTATCATAGTAAGTTCTAATTCTTTGGGTAGAGGATGTGAGAGAGTTTAATGTAGGCATGAAATAAGACTTGCAAGAGTTTAGAGAGTTAATTATTTGTGTATTTTTTAGGTATGAAGAATGCAAAGAATAATGTTGGAGTACCACAAAATGAAGAATTGGAGATGATGTTGAATAAAATCCAAGCAAATTCAAAGATGATGGAGGATGCACAAGATGCATATTTTATAGAAGAAGATGAAGAAGAAGAGATATGGTCTTTATGTGGTAACGAGAGCCTAAGTGAGCTCATGTAATAGATAATGGAGTTAGAAACTTAATTTTAAGAAGAATATGTTGAAGACCCCATGAGGGTGAAGGTTGCAAGTAAGAGGTTATGTGGAGTTGCAGCCATGTATTGGAAAGATCTCCAAGTGAAGAGACAAAGAAAGGGAAAGAAGAAGGTGAGCATAGGGTTTCCAATATGATTGGTAGATTTTTTCACCCAAGAATGCAAGAAAATTGGGAGAAAAATATTCAGTATTGAGGCTTGAGAGAGAAAAGAAGAAGAAGATTACCATGGGAGGCAATGTGAGAGAGAAGTCGCCATGTAAGCAACTCAAATCTGATTTAAAAATCATAAAATATGAAGAGGCTTATGAGAAACCCAATGTTGAAGACATCCTTATGAATGATGATGGAGATATGGATGAGGTATAATAAAATTGTATCCATGAGGGGTTGCATGAGAATGAAGAGGGTAAAAAAATAGAGTCACAAGTTTCCATGATGAAATATTTGGATGAAGATTTTGTGAAAGAAAATTCATAAGAGGATATTTTGGGGGAGTTTCAACGTTGTGGAGGAGCTTAAAATGAATGTGTGGATGAGGAGATTGTAACCATGAAAGTGGCTGATATGGAGCTTTTGATAGCTCATTGTAAGATTGAATACCATGAGGAGCATGCAAGCATTGAAGAGGAATAGGAAAACATGCCTTATAAGCATTGTGAAGTGATTGTGAGAGCTCTTGATTTCCTTATTATGTTGGATGATGTAAAAGTATGTGCACATGTGAAAGAGAGTGCAAAGGATGTTGTTATAGCCATGGATGAGAAACTACAAGTGATGATATGTGATGGTGTGGATAATCTAATAGGTGGATGGATGATGGATGAATAAATCCATGTGGGATTTTGGTGGAGGTGGATGGCTAGTGGTGGGATTGAGATCACATGGGATGATGAGATGCATGGTAGAGAATATTGGTGGAGGAGGCTAATTTTAGGTGGGTGTCATCCCATCAGTATTTGTAGTGGGTATAGTCCCACCTGTGAATCTATTGAGATATGCATTAGACTTTGGTAGAGGAGGACATTTTTAGGTGGGTTTCACCCCACAAGTGTTTGTGGTGTATTGGATCCCATGTATGCATCCATTGGGATATGGATGATATTTTGGTGGAGGAGGATGGTTTTGGGGCCAGTGTATAGAAACTATAGGTGGAAATAGAAAAATAATATTCTCTAGGTGCACTTGGTGTGTTGGAAAGGGACATCATGATCATTACCCCTCATGACCAAATGAGTGGTTCTACCATTTACCCCATCTCTATGATCAATAAATCACATTATCTATCTCAGGTGTCTGATGTTGGAGCATCCAAGGGATCGAGAAATCTTACATCATCTAAGAATAGAGTGGTTTGCTTTTCTATTTTTTAGAATAAATGGCAAGGATACAATCAGGACAACTCTTGGGACCTGAGTTCATTTTGACTGGAGCATAATGATGTGGAAACCATAAAACTATTCATGAGACACTATTCACTAGTACTATTCATGAGTATTATTCATGGTGATGTTATAGGTGATGTAGGAGATGATGCAAGAAGGCCATGTGGAGTAGGGATGTATTTACAGAGTCACATAGAAGCATATGGTTTTGGTCTAGCATGTCTAAAGAAGATAATCTTATTTTTAACCTTACACATGTGACATGTCTTTCACTATTAATCAATATTGTTTCACATGTGAAGTGTGGTGCCAATTTTCAATGATGTTTGTCTTTGGAAATCATCACTCTAATTGGGAACATGGGGAAGTATTTCTTGGTTTTACTCTTCTTTGTCATCCATGTGGTATATGGGGCATAGGTGTTTAGTTGTCTTTGTTTTATTCCTTGAAAAATATATATATGGTTGTATTCATCTTTGGTTAAGGTAGGAAAGTTTTAGTGTAGGCTTAGAGAGAAGCTTGAAGGGCCTCCTTGGCTTGGAATGCCAAGTATGTATGTACATTTAAGTGAAGCTCGTGGAAGATTGTAATGAGAGATAAGCTTTGTTGTTAAATATTTTGTAATTATGAAGAGATTAATGAATATTTATTGTATTTTTAATTAAACTCATGAGTTGAATTTTTGAGAAAGAGTGAGTTATGGTTTGAGGCCACACCAAGTGGTATCTAAGCTATTTTTGGCTCTACCAACTGGTATCATAGCAAGTTCTGATTCCTTAGGTAGAAGATGTGAGAGAGTTTTATGTAGGCATGAAATAATCCTTAAAAGATTTTAGAGAGTGAATTATTTGTGTATTTTTTAGGTATGAAGAATGTAAATAATAATGGTGGAGTACCATGAATGAAGACTTGGAGATGATGTTCAAGAAAATCCAATCAAAGTCGAAGATGATGGAGGATGCACAAGATGCATATTTTATAGTAGAAGATGAAGAAGAAGATATGCTTATCTTAGAGAGAAGTCAAAAGTGCCTCCTTGGAAAGTTTTAGTGTAGGCTTAGAGAGAAGCCTAAAGGGTCTCCTTGCCTTGTAATGCCAAGTATGTATGTGTGTTTAAGGGAAACTTGTGAAAGCTTGTAATGAGAGATAATATTTGTTGATAAAGCTTTTGTAATTATGAGGAGATTAATGAATATTTATTGTATTTGTGATTGAATTCATGAGTTGAATTTATGAGAAAGTGTGAGTTATGGTTTGAGGCAACACCAAGTGGTATCATAGCTATTGTTGGCTCCATCAACAAGTATCATAGCAAGTTCTGATTCCTTGGGTAGAGGATGTGAGAGAGTTTAATGTAGGCATGCAATAAGCCTTGAAAGAGTTTAGAGAGTAAATTATGTGTGTATTTTATACGTATGAATAATGCAAAGAAGAATTTTGGAGTACCATGAAATGAAGACTTGGAGATGATTTTGAATAAAATCTAAGCAAATTCGAAGATGATGGAGGATGAACAAGATGCATATTTTACAGTGGAAGATGAAGAAGAAGAAGAGATATGGTTGTTATGTGGTAAAGAGAGCCCAAGTGAGCTCATGTAATTTATAATGGAGTTAGGAAATTCATTTAAAATAAGAATATATTGAAGACCCCATGAGTGTGAAATTTGTAAGTAAGAGTTTATGTGGAGTTGTAGCCATGTATTGGAAAGATCTCCAAATGAAGAGACAAGGAAAGGAAAGAAGAAGGTGAGGAGTTGGGAACATAGGGTTTCCAAGATGATGGATATATTTTTTTACCAAAGAATTAAAGTAGAGTGGAATAAAAAGATTCAGTCTTGAGGCTTGAGAGAGAAGAGAAGAAGATTACCATGAGAAGTAATATGAGAGAGAAGTTTCCATGTGAGCAACTCAAATCTAATTTGAAAATCACAAAAGATGAAGAGACTTATGAGAAACCCATTATTTAAGACATCCTTATTAAGGATGATGGAGATATGGAGTTTGAGGTAGAATAAAATTGCATCCATGAGGGGTTGCATGAGAATGAAGAGGGCAAAAAAATAGAGCTATAAGTTTCCATGATGGAAGCTTTGGATGAAGAGTTTGTGTAAGTACATTCACAAGAGGATATTTTGGGGGATTTTTAGCCTTGTGGAGGAACTAAAAATGAATTTGTGTATGAGGATATTGTATCCTTACAAGTGGATGATATGAATCTTGTGATAGCTCATTGTATGAGTGAAGACTATGAGGAGCATGCAAACATTGAAGAGGAAGAGGAAAGCATGCCTTAGAATCAAGGTGAAGTGATTGAATAAGTGATTATGGGAGATATTGATTCCCTTATTATATTGGATGATGTGGAAGTATGTCCACATGTAAAAGAGAGTGTAGAGGATGTTGTTGTAGCCATGGCTAAGAAGCTACAATTGATGATTCTGATGGTGTGGATAATATAATATATGGTTGGATGATGGATGAAGAAATCCATGTGGGATTTTGGTGGAGGTGGATGGCTAGTGGTTGGATTAAGATCACATGGGATGATGAGATTCATGGTATAACATCTTGGTAGAGGAGGTTAGTTTTGGGTGGGTGTCATCGCATGAGTGTTTGTAGTGCGTGCAATCTCACATGTGAATCTATTGAGATATGGATTAGACTTTGATAAAGGAGGATAGTTTTGGGTATGTGTCATCCCACTAGTGTTTTCGGTGTATTGTATACCATGTATGAATCAATTGAGATATGGATGAGATTTTTATGGAGGAGGATGGTTTTGGGGCTAGTGCATAGAAACTGGAAGTGGAGATGGAGAAAGAATATTCTCTAGGTGCACTTGGTGTGTTGGAAGGAGATGTCATGGTCATTACCCCTCATAACCAAAAGAGTGGTTTTATCACTTATTCCATCTATGTGATCAATAGATCACATTATCTACCTCATGTGTCTAATGTAGGAGCATCTAAGGGATCAAAAAATCTTGTATTGCCCAAAAATAGAGTGGTGTGATTTTCTATTTTTCTTAGAATAAATGACAAGGATATAATTAGGACAAATCTTAAGATCTAAGTTGATTTCAATCGAAGGATAATGATGTGGTGGCCAAAAAAATATCAATGCATCACTATTTATGAGACACTATTCACTGGTAATATTCATGAGTATTATTCATGATGATGTGATAGGTGATGTATGGGATGATTTAAGAAGGACATGTGGAGTGGGTATGCATCTATAGAGTCACATGGAGGCACATGGTGGTGGTCCAACTAGTCTAAGGAAGATTCTCTTCTTTTTAACCTTGCACATGTGATTTGTCTTTCACTATTCATCAATAGTGGTTCACATGTGAAGGGTGGCACCAATTTTCAAATATGCTTATCTTTGGCAATGATCACTCCATGTGGGAACTTAGGGAAGCATTTTTTGGTCCTTAATCTTCTTTTTCATCAATGTGGTATGTGGGGCATAGGTGTTTAATTGTCTCCTTATTCTTCCTTGAAAAATCTATATATGTTTGTATTCATCTTTAGTTAAGGTAGGGAAGTTTTAGTGTAGGCTTAGAGAGAATCCTGAAGGGCCTCCTTGGCTTGGAATGTCAAGTATGTATGTGTGTTTATGGGAAGATCGTGGAAGCTTGTAATGAGAGATACATTTTTTTGATAAAGCTTTTGTAATTGTGAGGAGATTAATGAATATTTATTGTATTTGTTATTAAATTCATGAGTTGAATTTGTGAGAAAGAGTGAATTGTAGTTTGAGCCACACCCAGTGGTATCAGAGCTATTGTTGGCTCCATCAACTAGTATCATAACAAGTTCTAATTCCTTGGATAGAAGATGTGAGAGAGTTTAATGTAGGCATGAAATAAGCCTTTCAAGAGTTTAGAGAGTTAATTATTTTATAGGTATGAAGAATTCAAATAAGAATGGTGGATTACCATGAAATGAAGGCGTGGAGATGATGTTGAATAAAATCCAAGAAAATTCAAAGATAATGGAAGATGCACAAGATACATATTTTACAATAGAAGATAAAGAATAAGAGATATGGTTGTTATGTGGTAAAGAGTGCCCAAGAGAAATCATGTAATGGATAATGGAGTTAGGAACTTAATTTGAAGAATAATATGTTGAATACCCTGTGAGGGTGAAGATTTCAAGTAAGAGGTTATGTTTAGTTACAACCATGTATTTGAAATATCTCCAAGTGAAGAGACAAAAGAAGGGAAAGAAGAAGGTGAGGAGTTGGGAACTTAGGGTTTACAAGATGATGGGTATGTTTTTTCATCCACTAATGCAAGTAGAGTGGGAGAAAAAGATTCATGTCTTGAGTCTTGAGAGAGAAGAGAAGAAGAAGATTACCATGAGAGGTAATATGAGAGATAAGTTGCCATGTGAGCAACTCAAATCTGATTTGAAAATTTAAAAAAATGAAGAGGCTTATGAGCAGCCCATTTTTGAAGACATCCTTGTGAAGGATGATGGAGTTTGAGGTAGAATAAAATTTCATCCATGAGTGGTTTCATGATAATGAAGAGGGAAAAAAAATGAAGCTGCAAGTTTTCATGATGGAAGCTTTGGATGAAGAGTTTGTGCAAGAAAATTTACAAGAGGATATTTTGGGGGAGTTTTAGCTTTGTGATGGAGTTTATAATGAATGTGTGGATGAGGATATTTCATCCTTGTAAGTGGTAGATATGGAGCTTTTGATAGCTCATTGTAAGAGTGAAGAGCATGAAGAGCATGTAAGTGTTTCAGAGGAAGAGGAAAACATGCCTTAGAATCATGGTGAAGTGATTGAAGAAGTGATTGTGGGAGTTATTGATTACCTTATTATGTTGGATGATGTGCAAGTATGTTCACATGTGAAAGAGAGTGCAGAGGATGTTATAATAGCCATGGGTGAGAAGTTGCAAGTGATGATATGTGATGGTGTGGATAATCTAACAAGTGGTTGGATGATGGATAAAGAAATCCATGTGTGATTTTGGTGGAGGTTGATGGATAGTGGTGGGATTAAGCTCACATGGGATGATGAGATGCACAATAGAGCATCTTTGTGGAGTAGTTTAGTTTTAGGTGGGTGTCATCCCATGAGTGTTTGTAGTGGGTGTAGTCCCACATGTGACTCCATTGAGATATGGATTAAACATTGGAAAAATAGGATATTTTCATGTGGATGTCATTGCATGAATTTTTTTGGTGCATTGGATCCCATGTATGTATCCATTGGGATATGGATGATATTTTGGTCGAGGATGGTTTTGGGGCTAATGTGTAGAACCTAGAAGTAGAGATGGAAAAAGAATATTCTTTAGGTAAACTTGGTGTGTTGGAAGGGGACATCATTATCATTACCCCTCATGATCAAAAGAGTGGTTATACCACTTATCCCATCTATGTGATCAAGAGATCACATTATCTACCTTTGGTGTCTGATGCAGGAGCATCCAAGAGATAGGGAAATCTTACATCACCCAAAAATAGAGCGGTATGTTTTTCTATTTTTTTCAAAATAAATGGTAAGGATACAATTAAGATAACTCATGGGAGCTGAGTTGATTTAAACTAGAGAATAATTATGTGGAATCCAAAAAACTATTCATGTAGCACTATTCACTGGTGTTATTTATGAGTATTATACATGGTGATGTGACAGGTGATGTAGGGGATGATGTAGGAAGGCCACGTGGAGTGGGGATACATTTCTAGAGTCACATGGAGGTACATGGTGGTGGTATAACTTGTCTAAAGAATATGATCTTCTTTTTAACCTTACACATGTACCTTATCTTTCATTATTCATCAATATTGTTTCACATGTGAAGAGTGGTGCCAATTTTCAAAGATGCTTATCTTTGGCAATTATCACTCCAAGTGGGAACATGGGGAAGCATTTATCATCCTTACTCTTATTTTTCATCCATATGTAATTTTTGGCATAAGTGATTATTTGTCTCCTTTTCCTTCCTTTAAAAATCTATATATGGTTGTATTCATATTTGGTTAAGGTAGGCAATTTTTAGTGTAGGTTTAGAGAGAAGCTTGAAGGGCCTCCTTGGCTTGGAATTCCAAGTACGTATGTGTGTTTAAGGGAATATTTTGGAATCTTGTATTGAGAGATAAGCATTGTTGATAAATATTTTATAACTGTGAAGATATTAATGTAGAGTTTTTGCATTTATGATTGAATTCATGAGTTGAATTTCTGAGAAAGAGTGAGTTGTGGTTTGAGGCCACATCACCAATAGAAGTTATTTAAGTTTCATTGGTATTTGATTTTCATGATTTTTACAATCTAACCAACTTAGGTCTATATTATATGAGCTCCCAAGTTATTTTACTTACCTGACTAAGTCCAAGTAAAAATATTTGATTGATCGAAGTGCTCGATATATTTTAATTTAAAAAGAAAATCCTTGTAATATTTTTTAATTTAGAGTTTAAAAAAATAATCAAAGGTTTCGAGTCTATGAGGTACTTATGAAAGGTGTTGATTATTCTAATAATGCCAAATACCCTCAATGAGTCTGGGATCCAAATTTTTAAAGAAAATTTTCAAATAAACTTTTTAAAATGGTTTCTTTATTCCTATAAAATCCCCACTAACACTGGATGCACTTATTTTTAACCCTATAAAAATAATTCATAGTTCTCATTTACTCTAAAACCTTTGATGAACTACTTTAAACCATTGGATAACATCTCCCTTCACATTTCTCTTATTTTATTGTTGGTGATCAAATATAATTGTTCTCTTCTCTATGAAGTTGGATTACTCTACCTTTCTCCTTGTTCATTCAAATTGTTTTCTTTTTCATTTTTTTAAATTTTTTCTAGCCAAAATTTGGAGGTGTTGCAAGCTATGAAAAGTTTTTATTTACTCCAACAAAAACTAGAATAATTATTAAGATAAATTTTATACATTTGTATGTTTGTTTTGTACATCCCATATAATCACATAAACATTTTCTACCTCTTGACCTTTCCTTAAATAATTTGACACTAGTTGACAAAGTTTCCTTCTACATAACCACATCTTCTAATATGAAATTAAAGTACATGGGATATGAGCCCATTCATACTCTTGACACAAACTTCTTATAAATTATAGACAACTTAATAGGTTATATATATGTTGATGAATTCTCAGAAATAATGGATTATGAGGGAAATGCAACCTTGTGGAATACCTTCTTGATAGTGGAATTTCACATGTTACACCTCTTGTTACATATGTCTAATGTGTAAACATGGTTCATGCATGTATAAAGTATTATGATCACGAGCAAAGAGGGATCATGTCTGTAGATGATGTTTTGATAGCCAAACTAGATATTACCTCAATTGTCATGACTTTCAGGATAGCACCCCATGAAAAAATAATATAAATCAATAAAGACATTGTCCAATAACTTTGGGTTCAAATACAGAAAAAGTATTGAACATGATAAATCAATGTTGGTTAAAAAATAATAAGGGACCTTCTAGGTCGGCCAAAACCTTATACAAGTCTAATTTTTAGGAAGAGTTATTAGATATTATAACATTGTTAAATAGAGTCATAGGCCATATTGATACACACTCATTTAAGAATTTCATGTGCATGTATATTAATATCATTTATGCTAGATAAAAATTAATTGATTGGGGGGAAATAATTAGTGATAACATCCATTATCAACTTACTACATTGAAACAACAAAAAAAAATTACATGAAATTATACTTGGTTTATTCTATTGTATAACTAAATGAAGTTGGGAAAAATGTTCCATATAAACTTTTACATAATATATTCCCTCATCTCACTCATGAAAAAGGAAATAAACATTTTTTGGAGGGTGAATGATGCATTCACTATGTTATTAGTTAGGATTATTGAGGGTAACATTGTAACCCAATTATCAAATGAGGTTGCCACTATGATCAAAATGTATGTAAGCTATTTCATTTAATTTTATAAGTTTGCATACCTCAAATTTGGAGGATTTTAGGGGATAATATATAGGTTACCCTGATATGCAAGTGCTAGGGTGATTCTTATTGATCTATGTAGACAATTGAGTAAGGATCGTAAAAAATTGCAATCAAACATGTGGGAGATATCTCATTTCCTATTGGATTGAGTTTTTATATTTTCAAAACATGTTATTCCTCTAATATTCAAAATACAATATTATGTTTCACAATACAACCTCACACTAAAAGACTTGATTTTCATAGTAATAACTTTGTAAGAGATAATCATAGACTATGTGTTAGTTATTCATATATATATTATAAATTAAAAACTATTGGGAGGATTGTAAAGATGATTTTAAGGTTAAAAAAATATTATTCCAGAATGACTCAAGATTAGATGAGATCATTTAGACTTGAATGGGTGGGAAAATGACTAATTAATGATGGAATTGACATGATTGAACCATTGTTCACCAACAAAGTACATATTTTACCTTTGCCTATAACTGATTGGTCAATAAAATAAATGTTAGTTTTGAAAAAATGCCAAAAACTTATTTTGGTGAGATCTAAAATATGGTTTAATATTTTTTATTGAATACACAACTAATGGATTTTTAAAGAATGCACAAAATCCTAAGTTTTGACAATAGATTTCATTAACAAGTGCATCTCAACACACTAGCATAAAAATAGATATCAATATCCCAAAGTATAGTCCATCAATAAGTGGTGGAGGAGATGAAGAAGATCCAAATAAGAATAAACTTCTAGAGAAAACTTGTGGAGATGATTATTCATCGAGACAAAATATTCCTTTTTGTATAACTTCAACCTCTTATACAGTTCCATGTGATTGTCAACCCCTTATAATTCCTCCAACACGTGAAAATTCCATCACAAACACCTCATTTTCTATCACCTTTTAATTTTCATTCTCCACCTCATTCCTTGCCCATCCAAAAAACTCAACTATAATGGGTTTTATTGATACTTCTTAATCACTCTTTTCTTCAATGGTTCCTCTTGATTCTCCTAATATGCAATTCACTACTTATTCACTTGATACATCCTTCAAAAATGGGCATGACAAATGGTGAGCAAGAGGAAAAACTCAGCTACAACTATAGCTATTGACTTCGATGTAGTTTCATTTTTTTGTCAAAGTCCTCAAAATAATAAAGTTAAGGTCACCTCAATATTGGTGATCTTATAGGGGAAATGTTTCTAGTGGTTTCCCAGCCTATAAATTGTTAGGACTTGTTCCAAAGTCTTAACGTTAGGTTAGATTTTTGGTAGGTAATTAATAATTATTGTAAATGGGGCATGCATCTTTTAGTAAAGATACCCCCATAAAATAAACTTACTTAGTTTAATTATTAGATAGTTTTAATGTTTTATATTTATTAATTAGAATTACTTTACAGGTTGTTTTCCCATATTTAGTTGGTTAAAGGATTAGTTGTTTTTACCGGTCATTGATAAAAACTATATAAATCCATGTTTACATTGTAAAAGGGTTAACAAAGTAAAGGCACCCTTATGTACTTGTTTTTTTGAAATTAATAAAATACTTGTGCACTCGCACTAAGTGGGGACAAGGTTCAACCTATTTTTTGGTTTTGGAGTTATCAGTGGTATCAGAGTATGGTTATTTTGGGAGCTTGGTGAATTTGAAGGAGCAAGGTGAAAAATCAATTCACGTGATATCATTTGGCATGAAATAAGGTATGCCATATAAAATGAAATTTTTTTATTGGTTTAAATGTTTGAAAAATTATTAAATTACTTTAATTTTTCAAATATTATTCACATTTAAACCTGTATTTTCTATATACCACAGTCTGGGCTTTTTGATCATTTGATACTCCATTGTCTTGTGTTCAAACCTCCTCATCTGGCATAAAAATGAATTTTTAGCATTTTAATGTTATTAAATTCATTGTGTTTTGGCCAAAATCATATTTGTATGGCCTATTTTTTGTTGAAAAGCTCTGAAAATTTTCATTCATGGCTGCCTTTGTTATTTCCATTCATTCTCAGACCTCTTAATAGCTAAAACATTTGCAAATGGTATTAAACCTCTTTTTGTGCATTCAAATTGAAAATCTGGAATTTTTTTGAACTTGTACGGCCTATTGTATGGCCTTCCAATGCCCAGGCTTCATTTTCAACACATTTCCTGCAAAAAATACTTTAAAAATATGCCAAAACTCAGTCAAAAACAATTTTACCTAGCCTGTATGGATTTGTACAGCCTATAGGAAAGAGAGCAGGTGCAAGAAAATCTCCAGCATTGGGACTTAATTTTTGGTTGTTTCTAAATTTTTTTTATCAAATATTTGTTGTGATTGGGTCCCACAGGAGAAGATTGAAAGAGAGGCTGTAAAAAAGGGAAAAAGAATTTGAATTTATTTACTCACATTTCACATGTAATTTTTTTATTTTCCCTCATACACAAAAATCTGGTATAAGTAAAAATTTCTAAGTGTAATGTTCTGCAAATGCTCTTAGAGCAATTGGTTAAGCTTATTTTATTAGAAGCTTGCAAAGGAGGAGGTCAAGGGTTCAAATCCCTTCTTTTTGGAGAAAGTTACTTTTGCCTTGGAATATGCTTTTTTTGAAAAGGAATATTCCCTTTTTAAAATTATAATATTGTAAAACACATACTTATTGTATTGTGTTATTTAATTTTTCGAAAAAGGGGCAGAATTCAATCATATTTATTTTGCATTGTTGTGGTGAGATAAGGGTGTAATTGGTGAAATAAGGTTGTAATTTGGTGAAATAAGGGTGTAATCATTGATTTTTGGTGTGGTTAAGTGCAAAACCCATCAAAAATACTTGTTTTTTTCTTTTACGCTCTACGCGGAGGTTAAGTGCAAAACCCCGTAGAATCAGTCTTATGTAGTGAGTGTGATATTTGTTTCATTTCTTTTGCATTTTGTCACACATTTCTCTACTACACTTACTTTCATTTCAAAATGCTGAAAATTCAAAATTTGCTTTTAGATGGTGATAGATTAAAAATTTCCAATTATTCAGATTGGAAACGATTGATGGAGGCTTCACTAGTGTTTAATGAGTTATGGGATATTGTTAAGAATGAAAATCCCACATTGCCAATAGAGCAGGCTAAATTAGATATTTTCAATTTGTGTGATTCTAAGGCCTTAGCTCTCATTAAATGTTGTTGTACTCGTGATACATATGTTCATATTGAAAATTCTCCTCATAGTTACACTGCATGGAAAACATTGTCAGATTTGTATGATAAGAAACCTAAGCATTAGAAGATAGATATTCATATGCAGTTGTTTACTTTGTCATTAGATGAAGATGGGGATATGGGAGAATATATGTCTAAGTTGAAAAATATCACTACTGAGTACACTAAGGTTGGTTTTGGAAAACTAGATGATGACCTCATAGTTACTACTACTTTGAAAGGACTACCAGGGTCCTATAGGAATTTTGTTGAAATGTTGCATGTCTCTGACAAGATCACAGGGATCATCTTTGATAATTTGGCTGAGTTGCTCATCCAACATGACCTCTCTCTACCCAAGAAATCTAATAAAACCAAAGAAGCCCATGTTTTAGAGTCAAAGCCTAGTTCATCTTCATCTGGGCATCAAAACAATAGAGGAAACAGTTATAGAGGGGGTCAAGGTTACAGAGGAGGCAGATATAAAAATAGAGGTAGGGGTCATTCAAATAATCAACAATCTAATCAATCACATTCACATGAAACAAGTGATTGAGGACATGGCCACAATTCATATAGGGGCAGAGGTCGAGGTAGATTAGACATTCAGTGTCATAGATGTGGAAAATTTCGTCACATTGCCTCACAATGTAGGATTCATTTTGATAAAATTTAGAGGCCACAAAAAGTGACTAAGACTAACTCTACTCAATATGCCGATCATGACTATGATGAATCTAGTAATGTTTTCCATGAATCTACATTCACTACTTTGGGTCACATTGATTATATTGAATATGAGGCTAGAGATGAGCTCACAGATGTATGGGTTTTAGACACAGGAGCAACCAAACACATGAAATTTAGGAGAGATTTCTTTTGGTCTTATAAGGAAGCTTCTCTCTCTCCAGTTTCCTTAGCAAATAAGTCTATGCATACATCACTAGGACTTGGTTCTATTCAAATTCTTCTTCCTAATGGGTCTATAAAATACTTGGAGGATGTTTGGTATGTTCCCACATTGAAGAAACACCTACTTTCTTTGGTAACTATTCGAAAGAAAGGTTATCAAATTGTGCTTGAAAATGGGCTCATTTACATCAATTCAGTGAAGGATGATTATAAAACAATGTATACAGGATATGAAGATGGAAACTTGGTTAGATTGCATTTTAAGGTGCCTCATCCCAATATAGAACTTGTAACAGTTGTTGACACAGGTACAGGTACTATGTCTACACAGTGGTTATGGCATCTCCACTATGGACATTTGAATATCCACTCTTTAGTGGATTTGCAGAGATATGGTATGGTGAATGGGTTTCCCACTTTTCGCAAAGATAGTATTCCTTGTGAGTCATGTGTTTTGGGTAAACAAAATCAAGAAAATTTTCCTAAACAGTCATCTTAGAGAGCTAATAGATGTTTACAGTTAGTTCATAGTGATGTATGTGATATGAAAAAGTCATCCATTGGTGGGTTTAGATACTTTTGTCTTGTTTATTGATGACTTTTCTAGGATGACTTGGGTATTCTTTATGAAAAACAAATTTGAAGTTTTCGCTAAGTTTGTTGATTGGTTACACTTAGTTGAAAAAGAAACAGGTTCACATTTGGCCACTCTTCGTTCAGATAATAGAGGTGAGTATACCTCAAATGAATTTTTAGACTATTGTCGAGAACATGGAATTCATCGACAATATAGTAATGCTTATACTCCACAACAAAATGGAGTATATGAATGAATGAATAGAACTTTAGAGGGCACAACACATGCCATGTTGCACTATAAATAGCTTGATGATAAATTTTGGGCCGAAGCTATTGGTACTATAGTGTATTTGAGAAACAGGTCCCCCACAGTTGCACTTTTGGGACAAACTCCATATGAGGCATGGTATGGAGTTAAACCCAAAGTTAAACACTTGAAAGTGTTTGGATGTGTTTGTTTTGCTTTGGTTCCTATTAAACATAGAACTAAGTTGGAACCACGAAGTTGAAAATGCATATTTCTTGGTTATTCTGAAGATAAAAAGGGGTTTCATTTGCTTGCACAAGATTCAAGCAAATTCATAGTGATTCGAGATGTAATATTTGATGAGTTTGGGACTATGAACACTGCAGAGATTGATTCTCAACTTGATAGATTAGAGAGGAAAAACACAAAAAGAGATAAGGGTTTGAATAATGGGGATAACTCTTCAAAGTTATGGTATGAGACTCAAATTCCTTCACTTTCATCTCCTTCATCTACAAGTTCATAGGTTGATGACTTAGAAATTGTTGAAAATTCTCTAAGTCCCCCTTCGAATAATGCACCTAATGAGAATTCTGGAGTCCCTGATTTGAATAATTTGTCTAAGTATCCAAAATGGGCTGAAAGTACTTTTTTTGACTTGACAGCAGATGAAGTTGGTTTAATAGGGCCCAGGAATTCTCAAAAATAGGTGAACTATGATATGGTTGTTACTACTTCCACTGAGCCATCCACATTTGAGGAGGCATCTACTGAACATGTTTGGCAACAGGCAATGAAATGTGAGTATGATTCCATACTTAACAATAATACATGGGTTTTAGTTGATCCTCCTCCACATTTTAAACCCATCGGATGTAAATGGATTTATAGGACTAAGTATAAATCAGATGGCTCCATTGATAAACATAAGGCATGACTTGTTTCAAAAGGATATGCGCAACAAGAAGGTATTGACTATGAGGAAACATTTGCACCAATTGCCATATGGCACACTATTCGTATGGTACTTGCCTTAGTAACACAAAATGGTTGGAAAGTACATCAATTGGATGTTAAAAGTGCTTTTTTAAATGGAGATTTATAGGAAGAAGTCTATATAAAACAACCTCAAGGTTTTGAATAGGTGGGTGCTAAACACAAAGTGTGTAAATTGACAAAAGCTTTGTATGGGCTCAAACAGGCACCCAGGGCTTGGTATGAGAAAATGGATTCATACTTGAAATCCATTGGTTTTCATCATAGTGAATCAGATGATACTCTCTATTTTTGAGTGCAGGGTAAGAAAATGGTGATACTAGTTCTCTATGTTGATGACTTTTTTATTACAGGTAATGATGAAAATCATAACAAGTCTGTGAAGAAGGAATTAAAAGATGGGTTTGAGATGACAGATCTTGGACTTCTTCACTACTATCTAGGCATAGAGGTAACTTAGAAAGAGCATAGTATTTTCATTTCACAAACTAAGTATATTTCTGAGTTATTAGAGAGTTTGGCATGAGTGATTGCAAACCTGCCCTCATTCCCATGGAAAGTAACTTGAAATTGTCTAAGGATGATAGCAGTGCCTTTTTTGATGGCACCACATATAGACAATTGGTGGGAGGTTTGATATACTTGATGACTACCAGGCCTGATATTTCATTTTCAATTGGAATTTTGTCTAGGTTTATGCATGAGCCTACAGAAATTCATTGGCATGTAGCAAAATGAGTACTTCGTTACCTTCAGGGAATGAAAACATATGGCCTTGAATACCGCCGCAACAAGAACTTCAAACTTGTTGGATATTGTGATGCAGATTTTGGCAAATGTGTGGATGATAGAGTGTCAACCATAGGATACACTATGCATATGGGTTCAACTGCCATTGCTTGGTGTTGTAAGAAGTAGGATATAGTGGCAAATTCATCAGCAGAATCAGATTATATTGCAGCATGGGATGCTTCTAGAGAAATTGTTTACCTTCATCGTATTCCTGAAGATCTTCAGGTTTCTCAGTTTGCTCCTACACAGCTATACATTGATAATCAGAGTGCAATCAAGATGTCCAAGAATCCAGTGTTTCATGCCAAAACAAAACATATGGATGTCAAATACCATTATCTGTGAATGTTGGTGGCAAAGAAAACTCTTGATCCAATATATTGCCCAACTGCTGATCAGACAGCTGATATCTTCACAAAACCCCTTGACAGAATCAAATTTGAAAATTTCAGAAAAATGCTTGGTATGTGTCCAAAGACCTGAATTTGGATCATAGGGGGGTTTGTTAAGACTTGTTCCAAAGTCTTAACTTTAGGTTAGATTTTTGGTAGGTAATTAATAATTATTGTAAATGGGGCATGCATCTTTTAGTAAAGACACCCCCATAAAATAAACTTAGTTTAATTATTAGGTAGTTTTAATGTTTTATATTTATTAATTAGAATTACTTTACAGGTTGTTTTCTTGTATTTAGTTGGTTATAGGATTAGTTGTTTTTACCGGTCATTGGTAAAAACTATATAAATCCATGTTTGCATTGTAAAAGGGTTAACAAAGTAAAGGCACCCTTATGTACTTTTTTTTTGAAATTAATAAAATACTTGTGCACTCGCACTAAGCGGGGACAAGGTTCAACCTATTTTTTGGTTCTGGAGTTATCATAAATGTCAAAGATCAAGAATAAATTATCTTGATGCACTAGAATTTTAGTAAAATACCACTTTTAGAATCAACCCATGAAGGTGATATTCATAATTTATAAGTGACTACAACAAAGGTTATACAAAGGATATAGGAAGGGGGAAAAAATGTAGGAATAATAAGAGAAAAAATTTCATATGTTGTATACATACATCAAATTAATTTAAAATCTGAATAAAACACCCTTGAAGGTAGTAACTAAATAAACCGTAGTTGAATAAATTCATAAAAAAACTATTTCTAAAATCAACAAATGTAGAAATCAAGGGAAAACTATGGAGGCTTGGGTCAAATTGCATATTATTAATCATTTGAAGGTTTTTAATAAGAACATAAAAGAATATGAACTTTTGATAACCGAACATGAAAATTTAGCTTTAGAAATCAAGACTATGAAAAAAGAAATTAGATGTTTTGAAGGTTTCATTCAGAACTTACAAGATATGTCATGTATGAATGAAAATATACTAATATCTAATTATATATTTATAAATTTTGATGAAAATAATTCTTTTCTTTGGGCTCAATTTTTGGTATTAAAAATACATGCTCTAGAGGATGGATTAGAAGATTTGTGGATTCAAAATAAAAATTGTGATGAGATGAAGTCAAAAATCTACACAACTATTTTGGCTATATGTTTTGATTTTTTAAAGGAATATGATCTAAAACCATGGACATCAAATGAGCTAAAATTTTCTTTTCAGAAGATGGTTAAAGATGTTTGTTTAGAAAATATACATTCAATATGGAAACCATGAATAAGTTATAATGTGATGGTCATTGAATTTTTAAAGGGATTAATGGGGGGGGGAATGAATACTTAGCTTGTTAAATTGGCTCATATTTTTATTTTGGAGAGAGATGGAATCATACCTATAGTAAAAAAATTCACAATCTATAGGTTGAAATATTCACAAGGTGAAAATTAGGATCAAGGTGCTACAACTCATCAAACAAATTCTCAATTCAATAAGCCTCCTCTCTCTAATCAAACTTACTAAGATTTTTCTCTCTCTACTTATATTTATTCATCGTACCCTTTCTATGAAAATGTAATGACTTTAATTTATGTTTCATTATTTTAAATAAAAGTAAAGTTGAATTGTAAAATTGCCTCCAAAAAGAGGTATTTGTCATGTAATTATTTGCACTCTTACTATAAATAAGAGTTTTTCATATTGTATCAAGAATTTTTAAAAAGTAAATAGTTTTTGAAGAGAAAATAAATCAAATAAGAACTTGTGTATTTTTATTAAGGATTAATATAGGAATATTTACAGGACTATGTACTTTTCATGTTCTTTTTGAATGATTATTATTTATTATGTTTAATGATTCATTTAATCTATGTTTTTTTATTTTCACATAAATATGTTTATATTTGAAATGTCACAATTATAAATATTTTCCAATGCATTGAAATAATTTAAATTTGTTTATTATATTATTTTCATGTCTTCATTTTTCCCTATTTTCCTTTTTTTTTCTATCTCTCGTACTTAATATTCTTCCATATATGTTATTTTATATCCCAAATTTTTTTGAATGTATATATTTTTTAATATTCAATTTTATACAACATTCAAGTTTAAAAAAATGGATCCTTCCTTGATCATAGAGGATTGACCTCTTGTCCCTTACACTAATGACTAAAAAACCACATTTTTTACCCCTTACAAATATTTTGCCTATAATTTTTTACACCTACTATAGGGCACATTTTTGTGTTTTCTATGCAAATGACAAAATATTTTAGTTTTTCTCACATGAACATCCCTAAATTTTGATCTCTCATTCTCCATTCATGTCTTGATTGGATACAATCAAAATAAGAGGACAATTATTCTAACCTCCAAACATGCCCTTGGTATAACATAACTAGCCATGTTTAGTTTTAGAGAGTTGTAGTTGTGTTAGAATAAGAACAAGATAATGTTGACCTCACCTAATGAGCTGCATCAATTTCTTATAGAATAATACAACCAAGACAGGTCATGATTAGGGTCGTTTGAATATCTATTCAACTACCTCTTGCTATGAGACAACATTAGTTATTTTTCTCACACTAAATAAAATAAAGTTTAATAGAATCAATAAAAAAAAGGTAAATATGATACCATATTTGAGTTACAAGAAAAGTTTGATTTTAAAATAAGCCTAGAACATCTTTCAAATATAAATATAGTAAGTAGAAACAAACCACAACTCATCAAGAAGCTTTAAACAAACACCTAAACTTCCCATACACTAAAAAATTAACTTAAATGTTCCACTAAAATAAAACCTTCTTGTACATACCCAATTCCATTATAAATGCATGGCTCAAAGTAAGATATTTAAATTTTACAATGAAAAGAGTTAAATATTCTTCAATATAATTAATGAATTCATAAATTTCTCCATCGTACATATTTTAAGAAGCTACTAAATAAAGAGTAGTAAGGCATGCATGTTTTCAATGTTAGCAAAAACACTAGTTTAAATTGTCCCTCCCTTTATATGTTGAATTACTGATGTGTATGATCGCTTGGTCCTTTCCTACATTCAAGTTTTAATGTTGGCTATATCAACATGTGAATATCAAATGGTATTGATGGAATCCAGGTGGAAAATTAAAGAGCCCATGAGTAGTAAACCCAATCCACTCTTCAAGATCTTTATCATTATTAAGTGAAGTAAAAAAAGATGCTTAAATGCATCAATATGTTTTTTTTATTTGACTTGGAAAACATCTCATTTTATAAACAATTAATTTTATGATGAGACCACCATCTCCAATAATTACATGAAGCTCATCCACAATGAAAACACTAAATTATTGGAAAATTTTACATTGATTCCATTTGTAATACAATGAATCCCATTTCTCAACTTTACTTATGTTACTTTGATCATTCTTGAGGAGAATCAAATCAATTACAATTTCACTTGTCCAATCAAATACTTTCTAACCTAGAATTTTTTATAACTTCTACTTCAATTCACAATATATGTAATTGTAAACATACTAACATGTTAATTGGAGTGCAAGAAAACTATATTTACAATAGTAAATTATATAAAACATAAAATAGAAGGTTGTGGAGATATTTTCCCTTATAACTTGTGAGTGATGAGTTGAATTATGAGGTCATTTGTGCATCTAAAATTTATATTGAAGAAGGAAATGTAATGTTGAACCATGAAAATTTATGATTCTATCAATGTCAGTTTCCCTATAATTAATTTGTTATGACAAAGGTTCATGTTAAAATTCAAGCATCTTGGAGTGATAACTCATGTTTAGTTAGTAATTGTAAGATATTCATAGAATCAGTAGAAGACAAGTATTTCATTACATGCATTTGGGAAAGGAAATTGATGCAAAGGAAGAGGAGGTGGAGGAGGGTACAACTTTTTGATCTATACTTATGATTTGATCATAACAGAAGAGATCAAAGCATATCAGTGTAACAAATTATGGTGATCAAGTGTTGGTATCCATGGTTTTAGGCCATATAAGTCAACATTTATCTTAGAAATAAGAAATATTACACTAAAAAATTATATAAAGGTTTCCCCTAAACCTCCCATAGATAAACCTCCATCCATCATTACTAAGTAAAAATAATTTGCATCTAAAAAGTACATAGAAAATAATTACAAATGTCAAATGAAAAGCTGGCATAAGTGTAAGGAAAGGTACAACCTCGTACCCCATATCATTTAGATTATTTTACATTTATATTAAATGAATAATTTTCAATACAAATTTTAAATGTCACCCACTATTCCTTGCCTCCTAATTTTTTTCCTTAGTTTTTCTATCAATTTGCTAGAGAGGGGTGAAATTTGATAGTCCTCAGAACATTTTTTGAGAATTTAATGGTAAAATGCGGTGGAAATGTTTTTAAAACCTTATGGGCTGAAAGGGAGAAATTTATATGGACTATCAAATTTTCTATTGAACTATAATTATATCTATGTAGATATATATTTAGCATGTTCATATTTAATTCTTTAAATATGAATTGACCTAACTTTTGAAGGGCAATCGTAAATAGAAAGCTAGAGGGTTGATTATCAAATTTAACCCCTTGCCAGAGTCCTCTTTTGATCCTCATATTCAAAAGATAAAAGAACACCTGTTTCAAAAAGGATGTGAAAAATGAGCAAAATGAATTACTAACGTATAATTTACTTCCTATGTTAATCTATAATGGATCTCAAAATTACTAGTGCTAATGTCAAATGTAGGAATGTAGAGAGGTAACTTTGTGTGTGTGTGTGTGTGTGTGTGTGTGTGTGTGTGTGTGTGTGTGTGTGTGTGTGTGTGTGTGTGTGTGTGTGTGTGTGTGTGTGTGTGTGTGTGTGTGTGTGTGTGTGTGTGTGTGTTTGTGTGTGTGTGTGTGTGTGTCCTTCAAATCAATTTTAAATCATCATGATTCATCTATACCATTATATTATGATAGGAAACCTTTTAGTCACATCTATTAATGCAAACTAAACCTTACACAAAAATATATCAATTGCTCAATACATAATAAATGTGACTAAAAAGGTAAATTATGTGAACACATAACTTAACATAGCATGAACACATTGTTGAACTTATCATTTACACTTCTTACATACATCTCGTTATAAGATGTATGGTTCACACAATTCATTCCTATTGTATTATTTTTAAAATTGATACTATATATAAATCAAGTAACTTAATTTTCTTTATCAAACATCATATGTATCAAATATCAATGTAACTTATCTATCTCAGTACACACACACACACACACACATATATATCTATGTATGTGTGTGTGTGTGTGTACACACACACACACACACACACACACACACACACACACACACACACACACACACACACACACACACACACACACACACACACACATATACATATACATATATTATTATTATAGTGATAAAATTTATAGTGACTCAAAATATTTTAGTGTTATGGAAGATGGAGATGCCACTGATGACACTAAAAACACCATCCATATATGTCCATAAGATATAACTAATTTTATTGTAGACAATATCATTTTTAAACACAAATATTCTAGTTTAGTATGGCATAACCAAAGGTTTTATATATCATGTGTTATAAGATCATAAATTTTTTGAAGAGGTATTGGTACCCCTAAAGTTTTGTGTAATAGTTGAAAATATGGTAAATCTATGTTATGAATGCTCAAACTTGATACACCCCCATAAAAAAATAGACTAGCCAATTGAAAAAATAGTTTTTTTTGGAAAATAATAAGTACCCTAATTGTTAAAGGTAGTGCTCAATTGGATGTTCATGGGAGTTGTAAAATTGATCCATTTTTGCTCATCTGTGAGAAAATATGTTACATAGAAGTAAAAATTACAAATATTATTGAAAAAAATATGGTGAAATTTAAAGGAATAAATTTTAATACCTTTGGTGGGCATATCAGTAGAGTATTCAACCCTCCTTGAAAATGATGCTCCTTATTTGAAGGATCTCTCATACAATAGCCTGCTAGTAAATTGCCTAACATATATGGTTCTCATATACAAACAAGTTTCAAAAGAGGTTGAGGTGAACATGTGGGATGAATTTGAATATTAAAAACCCCCATTTGGTATATCTAGTTTATTTTGGTGCCACTAATTGCAATCATTTATAAAAACTGATCAAAATACCCTGCAATGCTCAAAAATGTCAAAAATGAATGCCAATCTACTCAATTAATCATATCAAAAAGTTGATGATGATAAAAAATGGTCAATTGCTTTTGTATGAAATGGAAAATTTGGAATACCATTGATACAAATAAATATTTCTCAAAAATTAACCTTTGCTTCAGTGAGAGTTCTATGGTACAAAACTAAAGCCCTAAATGAAGAGGCCAAAATGAAATTTGGTTTAGATGCATTAAAAAAAAATGCCATATTTATTGTGGGTGATGAATATTTGGAAGTACATAACATAAAATTTGATTGTATAAATGTCTGTTAGAATGCATGGTACAAAGATTATGGGTACCCAAGGAGTACCTTCTATAGTCATAGATTCGACTTGATAAATGGTGGCATCAATGTATTAAATGGTAACACTAGGAAAGAGAAACAAAGTTTGAATAATGTTGAAATAATTATTAGCATATCAAGAATAATTGAGATAGATTAAGATAATTATCCACAATTGACTCATTCTGGATGACAAGATGGAATCAAAGTTCCTCAAATACTACTTCCTGCATTAAATACCCACAATTTACTATGAAATAAGTATAACAAGGACCAAAATGTTTTGAACCTTCTTCTTGTGTCATAACCAAGATTCAATAAGATAATTAACAAATTTGTTTACATGTTTTAATTGTAAAGAAAAAATTATTTACCAAGTGTGATGGGTTTACAAATATGTACAATAAACATATAGCCACCACGTGTGTAGAATCACTCTCAAAACATGAAGAGGAACAAAATTGGCTTAATGAATACAATAAAATATATCATGCACATTAATATTTCTACAAATTTTAACCAGAGGAGAAACCTCAAGGATTATTAATAATTGTACATGATAAATTATAAAAAATTAAAACTTCCATACCAAGGACAAGGAACAAAGAAATGTTAGTAAGTAATGTTATGAACCTCCTAGTTACTTTGAATGGTATGCTCACACATAAACACAAGACAGAGGAGATTTTCCACTTTGGCCTATAATTTTTTGAACATGGATAAAACTACATAGTGACATCATTTGATTTATGTCTCAAAGTTCTCCAAGAATAAGTTGATAATAAATCTTAAAAATAAGTAATGTGTGATGTAAAGAGCACAAACTATACAACTTTAGGTAAAGGCTATTGATTTATTTTGATGAAATACAACTTGCCCATGTGAAAATAAACAAGTTTGTTATGACTTGAACACCATATTCAGATTTAATGCTTCAATTTTATGATGTGTTGGTCATGCTAATGTAAAACCCTTGCACTTTATAAAATTAAATATTGGCCATGTTGTGAAAATGATTTATGTTATTAAATAGATTAAAATTAATTTATATTAGAGTCCCATAATTACAATTATGAATCACTTTGTTTTCATCAATAAAGACATAAATTTCCAATAATGGCATATGAACTATTTGGAATTGATCTATCTGATGCAAGTGACTAGAAATAGTTACCTAAGGAGATATGTCTGATCATTATAGTGTCTGAGCTTTAGATTTTATATGAATTATATGTATTTATAATAATTAATGCAATAATTTTAATGGAAATCATACAAAAAATAAAAATATAGTAACTTAATTTACTCAGTTGATGTTATATAATCTCAATTCACAATTTTATGAAACATTTTGAAACTAGACACCATATCAATGAACACATACGTAAATATCAAAATGATAGGTAATATACTTACACAAGACTATGACATAATTTTATAATTATTAATAAATATGAATACTAATATAACAAATGTTATATGAGATTGGATAATTGATAAAATAACATAGGATAATTAAATAAAAATTAAGCATACTCAGCTGGAAAGGGTTAAAAATCTCAATAAAAAAATGCTACTTGGAAAACACATTTGATTTTCCTAAATTCAAGAAAAATAAACATATAATTTTAGAATCTATCTATTTTGAGTGAGTATAAAAAACTCTTTAAAACTCCATTAGAGATAATTTAGATAAAAATACACATGTAGTCCATAAATTAAATGCCCATTATGTTTAAATTGCACATGAAGCATGCAGGTTTAATGAGAGTCAAAACTTTGGTGGTTTCATTTGCAGTTTCAGCCAAACATGTAATTTTTTGTATAATGTCAACAATGTTGAATGCATTATCATTGAATTTTAAGCTTACATTGAGTTTCAAACTAAAAAATGTTGAACACAAGTTACACCCTATTGGACATTATGTAAATCTAAAAAATAGAAATCCCAACCCAATCGTAGAACACTCTAACTCTGATATAATGTAAAATATAAGATTGTTGTCTAATTATTGTTTAGTGAAAACAATGTTACATACAATTAATTATACAAGTATTATATTACAAAATAGGGCCCATTTTATTTCTAAAAGACCCAATTATAGACATTCATGAAAGGTAATCTTGAATCACAAAGAATAAGTAGATATTATGTTATGCTTTCTTAGTTATTCCTTGAAAATGAAATTATAATTAAATAATAGTTCAAGATTCTCCAAGTCTAAAATCTAAGTCCAAGTTTTGATTGACTTGAAATGAGACCAAAAACACCAACTCAATAGGATTCAGTAAGGCATGGCAAGCCATGTCAAAAGACTTGTGGGTTGCTCATACATAGAAATAAGTTGCATAACTCAATTAAAATAGATAGGTTTCATTAAGGTAGGACAAGTTCTTAAATTAATCAATAGATTTTATTCAACAACATTAAAATTACATTCCACCACCTTTGTATTTAACTATTTAAAAAATAAAACACTATTCAGAGTCATATTTTCTTACAACCCATATGGAAAAACTAAAATTTAGGGATAAAATTATGTTAAAAAATAAAATAGCACAAATAAATAAACATGACTCAATTTTAAACAAGAGCACACCCTTTTTTCATTGTTTTAATGCATGTAAGAAATATTTATTTTAGAAGGCAAAGATATGATGGGAAAAGTTGACTACAAATTCTATCTTGGGTCATTTGCAATTGCCATAAAATATCTAGGAGTTAGCAATATAACATTAAAAAAATTCATCAAAAATCTAAGCAAACAAGAAATTTTTTGAGGTAAACCTCATAACGGTGCACTTAATAAAAAGTGAGATAAAATGACACAAAGTTAAGTTTAGTGTAGAGGAATAAACTTGGTATTACACACCTTAATGATATAAAAATTGGAAGATTTGATGTTGTAGATGTAATGGTTTATCTCTAAACATAACACACTTAATACAAAGCCCTAACATGTGAAAGAAATAAGATTTTAATTAAAGTTTTTTTTTAGGCTCTATAAGAGCATAATAATCTATAATATGAGTTAATGAATAATTTTTCACAACTAAAATAGTAGATCAACCAACCAATTGAATTATTGTGTAGTTTTTTTACCTTGTAGTTGGATGATCCATATTGAACCCACCTTCATTTAAAAGGATTTCAAGAACAAAATATTACAAAAATATTTTATTGAAGGTAAACTATAAAAAAATTATCACTTGTTATGATAATTTAGCATACACAACATTCCAATACTAAATACAGTTAAAGTTATTAGCCAATGAAAACCCAAAACTAATATTAATTAATGAATCATCTTTCACAACCACTAAAATAGTGTATTAACCATTTAAATAAATTATAGTGCAATTTTTTTACCTCATAGCATGATGAGCCGTGTTGAACCCACCTACACTTAAAAATATTTAGAGAAAGAAAATTTATAAATCTTTAATTGAAGGACAAGTAGAAAAAGCCTCACTTGTGAAATACATAACATTCCAAAACCAAAATTAGTTAACTTTATTACCTAACAAAATCTCATAGTTATTTATATAAACAAGGTTAAGTCTTTATCAACTTATTGAGATTAAAAACTTGTAGACCACAAAAAAATTGTGCATTTATTATTGAGATGCTCAACAGAATAGAGTAGATCTTTTGAGATCATTGTTATAATTGCTTATAGTGTTATAAATGATATCATATAACCTCTTTACCGATGAAATAATGATGTTTATTCAAAATCAACTATGTTCTTTCATGTTTTTTTATTTTTGTCCTAAAATGTATGAGCACCATCATATCTAGATGGGAAGGAGGTGCCAATAAAATAATCTTATGAGAAAAAAATTAAGCCTATAATGAGAAATAAAGAACATTTGACCACTATAATTATCCTCCTTTAATGTTACATTTAAATGCAATGGTATATTTTCCCTCCTTAATGTCGCATATAATTGTAGACATAAGGCCTAACAAGTGAATTTTTTATTCAAAATTACAACAGAATAAGGGGTAAGTTGAGTAAAATAATGTATTCTAATGGTTTTTTTGATATAAAAACTTTAGCATTTGGGAAATATTGATTCAAAATCATAATTAAAATGAAATATTTAGGGATAAGGAAAAAATACAAAACTTATGCGTAATAAACATTATAAATATCAAAATGATATATATTGTAAGGTGTTTTAATTAACTACCAAAAAAAACAAATTATTTAAGTATAATTATTCCTATAATACTTATTATGGAAGGAATTAATAAGTTCATCCTTGGTTACAATTTTAAGAATAAGTTTTTTAAGTATGGTGATTCCTAAATACTTATTGTGGCAAGTACAAACAAATTCATCCCTTTTTATAATTTTAAGAGTTGAACAACTATAGAATTTGAAATAGAAACACATTATTTGAATACTTTACATATTAAGATATACCTCTAAATAATAAATTTTCATAAATAATTGAAAATCTATTGATATAAATTTTATTTAAATTATAGGAAAATTCATGTTAAAACTATTTCCTATTGTATAAATCTATTTTGTTTTTTTTGGGAATAATGGAGTTTTATTCCTAATTAAATAAATAGGTCTAGAGTAAACTAAATCAGTAAATATTAAGCAATACTTAAACCACTAATTTATGTAAATATATTTTATCTTTGATTTTTCTAAAAATAGTAATAAATGAGAGAAAATATGGCTTAGCTTATTTTGAGTTGTTCAATCTAAGACAGGGTCTAAGAATTTAGGTACAGGACTGGGATAGTATTAGAAATAGGTTCTTGAACTTCATTTTATAGATTGGATAGGAGCACCAAAAGTGGGACACCTTGTTGTTCGGTGTTGTAGTCCTTTTCTAGCACTATTTTCCAAATGATATGAGTTTTCCTAGGTTCTGCTCGATAGGTCTATATTACCCTATCAATGAAATATCAAAGCCTAGAAGTCTATAGAGCTCATTGTGCATTTGTTTTAATATTCAAAATCCCTAGAAGCTCTTTGTGATTTAACTTGAAAGTAAAATTTGGGAAATAAAGAGAAGGGGTTAGTGTGTAAAGGATATGCTATATGTACTTCACACCCTATGTGTGGGCATGATTCCTATATACCAATACTTCGAGGAGGGATCAAGCTAATGTAGTTCTCCCATTGAAGTGTTTGGTGTAATTATGTATGAAAATGCAACTAGATGTGAAACTGAGTGTACTTCAAATGGCTAGAGACTAGTGTAAAGGTTTGAATAAGCTTAGAATAATATTAGAAGGTTGTATATAGAGAATAGGGAAAAGTGCTTGAGTGTACTTACTTGTATTCTTGCTTCTCTCTTGTAAATGAGTACCAACCCTTTTAAATGGACTTTGAATGGCCTTTTATAGGTAAATGAATGATCATGGTTTAAATGAATCTATGTTAGGCTAACATTAATTAAGATAAAGATTCAGGAAAATATGACTGTTTGAACCAAATTTGCACTTGGACAACAGTGCCAAAAATAGGACACCCTAGGTTTTAGTGCCATATCCAAGTTGGGTGCTATTATATAGAGGGAATAAGACCTAAGGGATGGATTTATGCCTAAAATATTTGCTTGGGTATATAAGGGTTAGGTCTGAAAGGATGTAGATGACTGGGAATCAGTGAAAGAAAAGCTTAAAAGGGTTGTGCAAGCAAATAGGAGGACCTATGGATTGGGTGTCAATAGCCGCACTAAAGTAACCAAATTTTGCATTTTATATGACTAAATTTTCCCCCCAATTTATTCTAGTGATGCAAAAAATAAAAATACTAGGATAAAGGAAAAAAATAAAAAGCATACTTGAACTTACCTGCAAAGGTGAAGCCCATGAAGCTTTTGTGATGCTAAGTAATGTTGGGTAGTGTGAATTTATGAAATGAAACAAAGAGTAGATCAGTTCTTATTATATGTGATATAAAACAAGAACATACAAAATATGAGTAAGAAAGAAGAGAAAGTAATGAATACACCTCATCAGGTACGTGAACCAATCAAAACCTATTATGATCTTGAATAAGGTTGAGTAATGTTGGATTGTATTGGATGATATTGTACCAAAAGTTATATTATGAATAGAGTTAAGTGCTCAATTCCCTAAAAAGTGGCTCAAGAATATAAAGTTTGTCCCTTTGGCTCCTTCATTGCCTATTGAGTGAAGCTATATGATCATGCATATGATAATCAATGTTTGGACTATGTGTCCAATCCCTCTGAATAGTTGGCTCAAGAATATAAAGGTTGGCCCTTTGGCTCCATCATTACCTCATGAAGTGAAGCTATAAATTGATATTGTTATATAATATATCTCATATGAGATGGATTATGGAGTGAATGCTCTAAAAATCTAACAATGTGATGTGGATAGCTAGATATATGCTAAAAACTAGGCCACTCTTGGCCATTTTGAAAGATGCAGGTTAGGCTTGTATGAAAGCCACTCTGAAACTAATGCAATATGCTTATGTGAAATTCAACTCAAAAATTTAGGTACTTGATAAGTTAAAATTGTATGAAAGTTCAATTTTAGAATGATGTCAACCACTTGTATATAGATTAAGGCATACAACCAAGGTTCATTTTAAGAGGTCCTATAGGAAAACCTATTGGAAATATCTAGTGAATCCTAAGAAATTTGATTCATGTGAATGGAAAATTTCCCTAGGTCAATGGTGAATGACTGAACCAAATAAAAAATTGAACAACTGAACCATATGGCTAAACCAAACAACTATACCAAATGGCTAAACCATATGGTTGAACTGAATAACTAAACTAAATGGCTAAAAGAAATGACTAAATTGAATGATTAAACCAAAGGGTTTGGCTATATTCTAGATTTGTCACATGTTTCTACCATCTGGTGTTATTTTTTTACTCTATCATTTGGTTGGGTCATTCAGTTGATCCATTCAGTGGAGTCATTTGGTTGAGTCATTTGGATGCATCATTCGATTATGTTATTCAATTGCATCATTTGAATGGGTCATTCAACTTGGTCATTTGACTAAGTTATTTAGTTGGATCATTCGGTTGGGTCATTCAACTAAGTCAATCAGCTAGGTCATTCAGTTGGATCATTCAGTTGGGTTATTGAGTTGAATTGTTTGGCTTTGTCACTCAATCATGTTATTAGGTTCTATCATTCATCCACATTGTTCATCTTAAGCTTTTGGCTCTTTAATTTTGTAGACCAGTTTGACTTGGTTTTCAGTACTATCATTCATTTTCTTCATTCATTATTGTTTTTCAATTTTGTGCTCCTCCATTTGTAGTTCTACTTGTTCCCTTGGTTGGTATAGGTCAGACATGCAAGGGATACACACACACACACACACACACACACATATATATATATATACATATATATATATATATATATATACATATATATATATATACATATATATATATATATACATATATATATATATATATATACATATATATATATATATATGTATATATGTATATATATATACATATATATATATATATACATATATATATACATACATATACATACATACATACATACATATATATATATATATATATATATGGTGAATGTAAGGGTAATCTCATATATCATTATAAAGGGTTAGCGAGCCAACCCCCTCAAAAACAAATATCCCTAGAATTTTGGTGATCTAATCCCATCTGTCGACCCTAAAAAAACCAAAACCAAAATCCTAAAAAAGGAATATTCATGAATTAATAAATATTCAGCACTAAAAAAACCTTGCACTCAACTACTGAGAATGCCTGGGTAATAAATTAAAGTAAAAAACAAAATAAGACCAATATGCCATGCACATTACCCCTAATCACTGGTGTCTGGAACATGGATTCTAATCTAGAAGTTATGCCAACTACCTAATATGAAACTATAAGTGAGATTCATCATGCCATACATGATAACCCTATATTTGGATTCCCTAAGAAAACTATATTGAAACTACTTATTCTGACTGATCTAGATGTGCAAAAATAGTAGATGAGCTGAACTTTTTGCCTATTATTAGAAAACCTAGGTGTTTTTCTACCTGGATAAGAGTAGAAAAATGAGGACACCCTTATGTTTGGCAATGTTGTCCATTTCTAAAGTTGTTGTCATATTCTAAAACTGGTTGTTGATATAGAATTGTCATTATTTTTTTGTTCTATTCTAACTAGTTTGACGTCTAGATTATAAACTAGGTGATATACATGCTACTATTTTGAATGCTAGGAGATTTGATATTTGTGACAAAACCCATATTTGTTTCCCCCTTTTCTAAGGGTAGGAATGATTGAACCTACAATGACTGCCCTCAAAATAAAAGAGTCCTACAAGTGTGTTATGTTTCATAGATACATGATAAATAAATGAAATTGGACAGCATATCTCTAGATATAGCAATGTTTATATTGAGATATTGTTAGATCAATAGAGATATGCCAAGATAGATATAAAAATGTAAAAGCATGTGTAATGTATTGAACTAGAACTGGAAATGTTAGATTTTAGTTGTTAGTTGTTAGTTGTCAAGGAGGGATGGAGTATGATGTCCATCATGGCATCTAAGAAAGTAAGGTAAATTGATGATATGGATCATGACATTAAAAATAAGGGCAAGAAATCAAGCAACAAGCATAAAAATCAAGAAGTAGGAAGCATACAAGGTTGGCCAAGGGGCCACACAAACAAGGGACATGGGCACATGTCACTCAAACTAAAAAGCAAGCATACAAGGCATGTTCAAATGCCACATACACATACAATTTCAAACAACCAAAGATTGGCATGAGGGCCATAGGGATATAGAAGAGTAAAATCAAGGGACATTGGAAAATTTATAAAGGTACACACACATGAATATAATCAAATGACATTGGAAGATGTCCTAAGGAACACATAAGAAAAAAAATTGGAATTGGAAATGCAATCTCACCTAGCTATGTAAAGCAAGAAAGGAAAGTATGTAAAACTTGGAAAGGTATAATCACATCTAACTAATTAAAACAAGAGTGAAAGTATGCAAGACACATTTAGTACAAGAATAAGTATATTCTAAGAGATACATAAGTGTTAGATACTAGTGAAATGTTAATAAAGTAATCTGTGTAATCTAGTAAGTAATGTACATCAGTATGATAACTCAGAGTGTGTAGTATAGGATTGACATAACCTAGATGGTGTTTTCATGTGGAAGATGACCTTAGTAGGTATGTATATCTATGTGTGTCTTGAATGTAGAAGTATGAATGCCCCCTTAATGGGTTGAGTAAAGCAATCAAGTAACTGGATGTCACTGCACACACTGAAAGAAGATCAAGTGAAGAATGGTAATGTAGATAATCAACAAACAATAGCATGATATATCAAATGTAAGTCCTAGCATGATAGTAGTAATGTAAATCATGGATGATTCATATAATCAAAATGTTTTTGGTAGTTTTGAATTATTTGAATGTTTTTGTATTTTTTAAATTTTGTATTGTTTTTGTATTTTTATATAAGCTATGTACAATCAAGCAAAAGAGATTATGTACAAGTAGGCTGTGATAGGATGATACTAATCGATGAGTCTCATGGGAGACTCCCTATCATGGTGTCCTGTATCAAGTAGTGGAATCATGTGTAAATGTGAAACATGATGAAAATGTTGAGATTGTGGCTCTGAAAGTTGTATATGTTATAGAGGCTCTAAAATCTTTGAAGTATAAATTGACTATGGGGTCCCACTATAATTCTAAGAAGTGGACGTAACTGTAGGGCTCTTAGAGACCCATCTAGAAGTAGGAGATGATCTCTAAATATATTCTTTATGTGTAAACCCATGAGATCTCAATGAAACTGATCTAGGTGTGAAAACTATAGATGGAAGCTATCTAGAATCCTAAAGTTATGGTAGTGTATGAACCCTCTATACTGGTGATAGATGTGTCAATTATGTCTAAATATATATCAGAGGAAGAACTATAACTGGTGAGGAAACTAAAATTGGTGGAGAAGCTAGAACTAGTGACTACAAAATAGATGGCTCTAAAGTGGGTAGGGTAACTCATACAAAACTCCACCAACTATAATAACCTAATTAGTGTGAATGAATTATATGCATCTATGAATTGTAGATGGTACTGCTCAAAAATTTTGAATCCATGGGCAACTAAGTAATATATCAAAAACTCTTGCACTAGGAACTATAGTGAAATTTGTGGTCACATGTGTTGGACCAATCTATAAAAAAATTACAATCTCACCCAATGAAATGTATATGTGCACATTGAATATACTGATAATTGTATCTGTCGGGGTGATATCCAACTCTAAATAACCCAAATGCTATAATAATGTAATGGTGTACATGTTGACACTGGAACCATTATCGATGAAGACACTATGAATGGGTTGATTATGAATATGTGCCTAATAAAAATGCATTATAAACTGAATTATCCTTCACAATCTCTTTATCTGAGAAGGATATCAAAAGTCTAGCTAGAAATTTGGACTCATACACACCGATCATACCACTCAAATGATGTGACACAACTAAAGGTGCCTGGTATATAACTGGTGGTGGGTGTGTATGATATGTAGGGTGAACCCTTGATGTGTCCCCTATATCCTATTTTGAATGCTGTGAAAATGAATCTGAGAAGATTTTCAAAGTTTTATCCTATGTTGTCTTTTCTTGTGGAGGCTCAATTGAAGTGCCAAGATCATGTAGGTTGTCGTCTATCAAGTCTTATATCTTATGTTTCAAACTGATGCATCTATTTGTAGTGTGGTCTGGTGCCCTATGGTAATCATAAAATGCCTACTGATCATATCCCTTGGGAAGAGGTTTGGTTGGATCAACTTCCCAAATAGGAGGAAGAGATATGATATTACTATCCAAAATCTATTATAAAACCCTAGCTAGAGGAACTGAAAGATGTGAGAAAGTATGTTGAGGGAGTGTTAATAAAACTATACATTGAGGAGGCTCTGAAGCTACATTTATTTTAGGTTGATTCCACCCTTTTGTATCATTAAACTTGACCTTGTATGGGACTTTGATAAAACCCTTATTAGTTGTGTCTAGAATGCTTGTATACTTGAGTTTGCCCATTAAAATGAGTTTCACTTCTCTTTCCTTTAGTGTATGACATAGTTTAGTGAAGGAAGAGAATCAATTCAACATAATTGATTCATGAAGTGCTGGTAGAAGACTATGTTGGAAGAGGTCCTGTAACTCCTAATTTGCCATGGGATGAGTCATCTTAGCCAAAATGGTCTTATACCAAAGAACATAATCCATGAGATGCTCATTTGGTCATTGTTTCTATTGAGTAATTTGAGCATATGAAACATTATCACCAATGTTAATGTTGAAGTGTGATAAGAACATGTTAGCTACAGGATTGAATGCATGAACCAACTAATTCGATAGACTATAGAACCATTGTAAAGCATAATCATTTAAACTCCATGGAAATATCTTGGTAAGTAGCCAGTCATTGGGTACATAGTCCAAGCATTCTATGTGAAATTCTCTCAAGTGTGTCTCTGGATCAACCTTACCATCATAAAGAGTAATCTTGGATTGAAAAAAACCTTGTGACAAGGGTGTAGAATCAATATGACATGCCAATTATGTATACAAAAGAACCAAAAAATCCAAAGCCTATGTAGGTCTAGTGGTACCTTGCTCAAGATGTAGCACCTTGGGTTGAAGAGATCTTATCTCTTACACAAGGGTTGTCACATAAGGAGAGAGGGATGTACTATCCATAACTAGTGGCATAGAGGCAGGTTGGGCTTCTATAGGGGGTTATTGACACATAGTTGTTAACATGGTGTCATTTTCAACTAGTTTCTTGGTGGGGATGGAAAACTCAACTTGTTTAGCCTTTTTGATTTCCATGATAGATTGCAAAATTAGTGTATGATCTTTAGGCTATTCCTGAAGTCTTTCTCTAAAGTTTTGGAGGATCAAATCTTTGTTGAGTACAACTTCATTATCAATAATGGGTGGAAGTAGATCAGTAGTCCAATGTGGTGGAGCATGAGCATTGGTGTGTACATCATCATTATTATTTTCATACTGCTCTTTGTCAAAATTATCCTCATTAAAATTGGTGTAATATGGATGTGTAGAATCTATGATTAGAACTTGAGTTGGTTATTTATCTATGGTATATAGTCGAGTTGTAAGAATCTAGGTAAATTCATGAGGATTGCCACTAAGTCTTACACTTCATCTTTAGGGAAGAGATGCAAGGAACTTAGGTGGCATAAGGAAAATAACTTGGATAATAGTAGAAAATATTAAGTTGATATAATCTAAACAAGGAACTAGAATAAGCATAGAAAGGATACATAACTCCTAAACATGTAAGGTGATACCTCAAGAAGCAAAAATAGAAGCTAGTACATGAAACGAAGGATTTTTCAAAATTATTTATGCAAAATACTATGAATTTTTTAATTTAAAATTTTTTTTTTGAGTTTGATATGCAATTAAAAATTTATAAAATGATTGGAAAAGTACTAGAAAATAACTAGGAGCTAGTTAATGCAACTAAGGATTATTGAATGAATTTTTAAAAATTTGATATGAATTTATAAAAAAAAATTAGAATTTTACTTGAAAAATTTAGGAAAAATCATAAAATATTTATAAAATTAGCAATATATTTTTCCTAGTGTTTGGAATGTGTTTGTATGCAAAAAAGACCTAGTATGTGCAAACTAGGGTTATAAAAAAATATATGATAATTTTTCAATTAATTTGTAGATTTTTTTGTTTTTATAGAAAAAATTAGGAAATTATGGCTAAAAATCAGAAATAATTTACCCTAGGATTTCTAGGGTTTTTGTGTGAAATTCAAAGTAAGTCAAGTTCACCAAATATTTTGTTATTTTTGGGAATAATGGAGTTTTATTCTTAATTAAATAAACAAGTTTGGATTAAAGTAAATCAATAAATATTGTGTAATAATTAAACCACTAATTTATGTAAATAGATTGTATCTTTTCCTTTTCTAAAAATAGTAATAAATGAGAGAAAATATGACCTAGCGTATTTTGAGCTATCCAGTCTAAGACAGGGTCGAAAAATTCAGGTACAGGACTAGGACAGTGTTATAAATAGGTTTCTAAACTTCATTTTTTGATTAGACAAGAGCACCAAAAGTGGGACACCTTGTTTTTTGATGCTATAGTCCTTTTCTAGCATTGTTGTCTAGGTGATCTAAGTTTTATAGGTTCTGCTTGATAAGTATGTGTTACCCTATTAGTGAAATATTGAAGCTCAAAAGTCTATGGAGCTTGTTTTGCATATATTTTAATCTTTAAAATCAATAGGAGATATGTGTGCTTGAACTTGAAAGGAAAATTTGGGAAAGAGAGAGAAGGGGTTAGTGTGTAAAGGATATGCTAGATGCACTACACACCTCATGTGTGGGCACGCTACCTACATGCCAATACTCTAAGGAGGAATCAAGCTAATGTAGTTCTCCCATTGAAGTGCTTGGTTCAATTGTGTATGAAAATTCAACTAGATGCAAAACTAGGTGTACTTCAGATGGTTAGGGACTAGTACAAGGGTTTAAATAATCTTGGAATAATATTGGAAGGTTTTATGTAGAGAATAGAGAAAAGTGCTTGAGTGTACTTGTTTGTATTGTTGCTTCTCTCTTATAAATGAGTGTTAACCCTTCTAAATGGACTTTGAATGGCCTTTTATATGAAACCTAATGATCATGGGTTAAATGAATTCACATTATGCTGACCTGAATTAAGATAAGGATTCAATAAAATATGACCATTTGAACCAAATTTTCACTTGAACAATAACACAAGAAATAGGACACCCTGGGTTTCAACGTTCTTATCCAAGATGGGCACTATTGTCCAAAGGTAATGAGACCTAGGGGGATGGATCTAGGCCTGAAAGAGCTACTTGGGTCTATAAGGGTTAAGTTTGGAAGGTTGTGGATGACTGGGTATCGATGAAAGAAAAGCCTATAAGGGTTGTGCAAGTAAGTAGGAGGACCTGTGGATTAGGTATCATTAGCCACACTAAAGTAACCAAATTTTGCATTTTATATGACTAAAAAATCCAAATATATCTTTTGAGAACATATCCAACAAAACATCATATTATGAATACATTTTTTCAAAACTTTATGAGTTTTAATTTTTCACACCATTAAAAAAATATCCTAGTTTATTAATAAAATAACATAAAAAATTAATAAAATTAGTAAAGGTTATTTATAACTATGATCACCCTGAAAAATGTGAATGTTTTGATTATCAATTGAGGGAACATTTTTTAAGAAGGTAATTGACATTACTTTTTAATTACACTTAGTAAGTGAATTACTATTAAGAAGATAATTTGAAATATAATCAACAAGTGTAGCTACATCACCACAATTAATACACCAATATTATTTTCACCACCTTTACACACAAGATTAGTTTATATCTTCTCTTCCTTCATAACTCCATCAGAATTACAACAAAGCTATATCTTTAAAAAATTGGCATAGACTTTAAAACTAAATCCAAAATTTGGTTACATGGCCAAGAACATCGTAACACTTCCACCAAGTTATTATGCTTAAAGTGAGTTAATACACCCACATCCCTACATAAAAATAACTAAACTCTTGTGGTTTTATATGTATTAAATATTTTCACATTCATTATTATGGTTCTTCCATTAAGTAGGTATTTATGACAAAATATTTTACAGTTTGGGTTGATGTCATTACCTTGAATAATGTTATCATATAAAAATGAGGTAGTATCTTTACCTAAATCCATCCATGTAGGTTCATAGATTGATGAGCAAGGTGTTGAGGTCAATTTTCATATCACTCATTTGTTTTCTTTAAGTTTAAAAACTTAATCCTTCCATGTAGATTCATAGATTAATAAGTAAGGTGCTAAGCTAAATTTGCACATCACTCATTATTTTTAAGAGGTTACAAATTTAATGCCATGAAAATGGAAAGTGATTCATAATATGTTCCATTTCAAATCAATAAAACTTTATGAAATCTATAAATCTTATCCCTTATTTTCCACCCAAACATTGATTTTTGGTATTTCATTTTAATTCAAGTATAATTTATTCAGAATATAAACATGCAATATAAATACTAAGGAGATAAAAACTACACAATTACTAAGAGAATTAGCCATTAAAGGACCATCAATAAATTTTAAATAATATAATTGATCTCTTGGCCTCTCTCCAAAATAAATGGAAGATTTAAAGGTTATCATAACCCCCAAGGATATGAAAAACTATATAAAGTTTATAAACACAATGTTTCTATTTATTTATTTTTAATTCTACAATTTTGGACTTAAGAGGTGCAAATTCAAGACTCCTAATATTGTTTACAAAATGAAGCATATAAAACATACCATATTTATATTTTCAAACCTTATTGGACATGTTATATATACATATAACACACACACACACACACACACACACACACACACACACACACACACACACACACACACACACACACACACACACACACACACACACACACACACACACACACACACACACACACACACACACACACACACACACACACACACACACACACACATTGTTTTTATATAGTGTAATATTACATATATTAGGTGTTGATTGTTGAAAATGTATGGGTAAAATTAGTTGAAAGTTCCAATGCATTGGAATTATGATGAAATTGAATTCAAGATTATAGGTCATCCTACTCTAAAACTATCCTTAAAAAATTGGAGGTGAAAAGGTAAAGGAGAATAAAAAGGATAATAATGCAGTAATATTCATAGTGTATCAAAAGAGTGTATCCTTGGTGTATCCAAGATAAAACATGAAAATAATAAGTGCTTCAAACCCAAATAAATTATTTGATAATTTAATTTCACGAGGTAAAATACACCAAATTTTATTTGATATGGTAAAATCCAAGTTTTACAGGGACCTGGAACTACAAGAGTGCATTATAAAAGTTTAAATAGGCCAACTAGGGCCAAAAAATCAAAAAAAAAAAAAAAAGTTCTTAGAATAAAAATAAAAAATAGGAAAACATAGTAGGACTAGGAGGAAGGTCCCTCCTGAGGGTCATCAACTTTAGCAGTATCCTTCATTGAGATGGCCAGTTTATCCTTTGAAACTTTGGCTCAAGTATGATTTTTGGGGCCTTTAACCACTTCACCAGGGAGGATCATTCTAGGTCACTTGTTACCTTTTACTTGTATGGGAGACTGTTTTGAGGGGGGTGGGTGCAACTCCCTTGGGGGAGCATAGGGGAGGGGATTTAAAACCTTAGGTGAATTTATAGAAGAGAACTGAGGGGGCTAAGCAAAGTGAAAAAGGCTTGAACAATTGCTTCACCCTATCTATGTAATGTATTCTAATCTTGGATGAGTTTGGCTAGGCATAAACCTACTTATTGTACCTTTGAGTTAAATTTTTCTAGAAGTTATTTGTTTCTTTCCATTTCCTTCATAACCATGGCTTTCCCTTTCCAGATTGATTTTGTAGGGGTCCCTATTTCAATAGGTTTCAGTTTTGGAATAAACAATAATTTAAGGGGTGGGGGGTGGGGGGTTCATTTGGGGGGACTATGATAAGATGTTCTAGGGGGTGTGGTCAAAAGGTTGGTGGGATCCCTTGATAGGATCCTCCACTAGGGAGTCCTCCACAGAATAGGAACCCTTAGGTATAACCTCCCAACCTAAAATGGCTTGGTTATGCTTAACAAGGAGGATCAGATCTTGATGCAGAATGGGATTGATATCATTTACTTGGTGAAGCAGGATAGTGCTCTCAAGGGACATAAGCAAGAAATAAAGAAGACTAATTTTATACCCAATGAAATGATTGAGAAGTAGAAAATGGTGGGAAAATATTAGTGTATATTTACCTTCCAGCATCATATATCACATGATCTGAGGGCAAATTTTTGTTTTGTGACACAAGAGGTCAGCACGTGGGAAACCTTTTTTGTCTATCTACACAAAATCATTTATTTTGAAGAACCATTATAGGGACTATTATTTTTTGAATGGTTCTTGAATTATTTGACACTTATGCATGACATGCTAGTGGCATCATCGATGAAATCCTTTGAGACATTAATGGTGATGCCACACATAGAAACCTTTCACTTTATCCAAGCTGCCACAAAGTCTCGAGCAATCTTGGTGTTATGCTCAATGACCCATTCCATAAATTCTAAGTATCCCTTTTTTGAGCTTCTTCCAAACTTTATTTTTCTCATGAACCTCCCTGTATGATGTTGGTTCCAGTCGATCCCTGTTACTACCCATGGGGATCGAGAATGCAGAGTTGAACCAAAAAAAATAAAGCTTTTAGATGGGGTAAAAATGAGTAAGTCACAAATGAGTGGGAAGTCCCATCGAGGCCTCATAAAAATAATTAAGACCCCTTATTTTGAAATGATTATGAATCAAATTAAGATTGACCCCATCAAGGTGAGATCATGCACGTGTAGAGAGATGATTTTTTAATCTGCATTCGTACTTTCATTATAGATAGCATTAAGGACATTTGAGGAGACATTGCATGTATCATGGTAATATGAAGTCAAGTCATAATTAAGCCATATAATTTATATAAAGTGTTATATAAATTACACAGTTGTAATTAATAATATGTTAGAAATGAATATATAATAAAAAATGTATTAAAGCTTGATGTAAGAGATTCACACTGGAGCTCTCCTATAGATTTATAAAAAATCTACAATCCAAGAATTAGTGGTATATGGAGACTCTCCTTATTTATGTAAAAAAAATGGAAAAGGAAGAGTATTATTTATCCCTAAAATAGAAATCTAGATTGGTGTTATCTATATTATATTGAAGGGGTATATATAAATAAAATGACACAAGGGAAATAATCAGATCTATAGGAATACAATTTGATACTAAACTCATATATAAGCATACACTAAATTTATTATGCTTAGATAGTCTAAATATGGAAAATACAACTATGTTAAATATAGAAATGACAAAAAATGAATTACTTTACTTGTTCTAATGTTAATGCAATTTTATATCTCTAACATGCTAAAATCAAGAGTGAATGATATTTTATAATAGTTGTCAAATTATATATTGACACCTCAAGCTATCTGGATAGTAATGTCAACTTGGTCAAATTACATCGATGCTACTATATGGGTTCGATGCTATTGTCATGTACAAAATATCTATTGAAATAGGTTGCAACCACCTAGATGCTTATGGGTTTTATTCATCTTTATTTTGGTGCATTTAGATCTAAGTCATGGATAGTCACTACTTGTAAAATGGAAAAAACATAGCTTTCTATTTTCAATGTGATCTTGATAAAAATGGGTTAGTGTGCACATGGTGCCAAGTTAACCTAAATGACCCTATTATTTAAAGACACTTCCTACATAGTCGATACTTTGAAGAGGGCCAAAGACTAATGTAGTTCTCCCCTATGTGTTGTCTTGTGTTTGAATCATATAATGTGTGAAAAGTAATTATAAAAGTTACCTATCTTATAACTTGGAAAATTATACTCTTGGGCTACTTTTTTAGTACTTTAGACCTATAAATGTGTTGTGCCTATAGATGGTATGTAAATAGGTAAGCTTTGTTCAATTGAATGCTTGAAAAATTGATTTTGATAAGTGTCTTGATATCTTTAGTATTTTTCTAGGTATTCGTAGTTGAGGAATGAATAAGTGCCAATATTGTGTGTGTGTGTGTGTGTGTGTGTGTGTGTGTGTGTGTGTGTGTGTGTGTGTGTGTGTGTGTGTGTGTGTGTGTGTGTGTGTGTGTGTGTGTGTGTATCAATTACTTTGGAGTAATAACTCGCATTAAAAAACTTAGGCTAACCATTAGGATACATTTGTTTTATAAATTACATGAGTTTAGGGAACTGGACACTTACGTCAAGATAGGTAGTAGCATTGATGTTACTTTCTACCCTAGACATTAGTGTCCAAGGAGTATGAAAGTAGTTACAATTTTTAAACTTGAAGATATGGAAGATATATACATTTTAAGCATTTTGTGTAAGATAAAATTCTTGGGTCATTAGTATAAGACCATTTAGATAAATATATGTGTGTTAAGAAGCCCAAAGATAGAGCTTATGCGAGACTTTTAGAAGTAGGAAAGGTAGAGAACTAATAATATTAGCCAAGGTCTAAGTTTTCCAAGTGTACAAGATTGAGGTGCTATATAATCATAAAATATCATCTAAATTTGCTCACCCTTTAATCTAGTAATGAAATTACTAGTTTAAAGGAAAGGAATGCATACCTGGGTGTGTGTACACACCTTCTCTTTGTGTGTGTAACTTGAGTGTTTTTCTAGTACTAACCTACAACCAAGATCATATTACAGTATAAAATTAGTGTACTTATAATCTGGGTTGAAAGTACATTAAATAGATTTAAATTGAAATAGTAAGATTTAGGATTACACATGTGTGTCGGTGAAACTACCTTACCTATTGGAAAATTATTTTACAAAGATGTATCATTGTAACGCTCTAAAAATTGAGATTATGATAAACATAGAGAAATATTTAAAGTTCATATATCCAAGGAGATAGAGAGAAATTGGAAGGCTATGCCCTCAACTTTGGAGCAAAAGTGAGTTTCCACCTAGCAGTTGAGATTGGCTCAACCATGCAACCCCATGATACTTATAACCTAGTGAGGTTGGATGATCAATTCCAACCTTAAAACTTGTCAATATTGAGTGATTTTATCACCTCAACCATACCAAAAAGTGAACCAACTATTGTAATAGATTGGCCTAATAAAGTTCATAAAATTCCACAAGGTATCAATATGAAAAATTATGTGATATGGTAACAATCCATAAAAGAGTTTTGGAATCTAAAACTGATTTGGATTTTGAAATATTAGGCACATGTTGAATAACATATGCTCCTTAGATATGTCTCATGTTGAAACTATGTATAAAAATAGTATTAATGTATATAATTCTACCACAATTATGAATCTAAATCATATAACTATGTGTTTTAGCCAATTCAGATAACTGTGTAAGTGTCAACAATATGTTTCTAAAGTAAGTGACTACTATATATAGAGAATCTAAAAATTGATATAAGTACCAATGTAGAGGACATGTTTCCAAAACATGACCCCACTATAATCTTTGGATGTTGAATACTGAATAAGTGTAGAGAACATGCTTCTAAAGCATGCCCATATTGAATTTGAAAACTATGAATGTGTGGAATCCATGCCCATCATGCCCCCATTGAATTTGAAAATTGATATAATAACTGCATATTGAATGAGTGTGGATAACATTCTTCCAAATCATACCCCCATTACAATCTGAAAATTGTGCCAAGTGAATTTAACATGTCTTTATGGCTTGCCCCCACTAATATTCATCCCTTTAAAGTGAGGGAAAGATACTAACTCGTATTTACCTCACCTCAAAAGGATGAGATAACTATATAAACTATTAATGTAACCATGTAGCATATAGAATGGAACATGTTTAGGTAAATGTATCCTTGAAGCTCATAGAACAATGTGGTCACATCAATACCTATGAGTGTCATGCATAATTGTATTATCATTAAATTATGTATGTAATCATTATTAAAGGGTACGATCAAGGCCATTTGTTCATTTTGAATAAAAAGCTTCTAAATAAATGGTTTAGCAATTTGAGTATATGTGTATGAAAAACCAAAGCACACCATAGGTTAGAGCTTCATTCTAGTCTATGATATGCACAATAATATTTGGACTTTCGTATAATCTATAAAAGAGGTATTTTGATCACATTATTTATAAGCATCTCCCTTAGAATCTTACTTGACCTCTTGGTAGCATTTTTTTCACTTATATAATCATTATCACTAGGTGACTTTAGTTTTGGTTTCAAATATTTATTTTTATTAGGCACATAATCATTATGGAAAGATGCAAACACATGGTTCATAGTAGCATATTCTTAGTTCATTGTATATGAAATCTGACAATAAAGTGATTTTTGAATTTAGAGACTGAAGCTGATTTTGTAACTAGTTCATTAGTTTAGTCTTGATATTGATTTTTTCCTTTAGGGTTTCACAAACACAAACCCTAGGTATTCAAGATTGGTTACCTTCATTTGAAACTATAGGGTTGTCCACCTCACCCTTTGGATAAGTGATAGTCTGGATGTAGTTATAGGGAGGACAGTTATCACCCTCATTAGGGTTAGGAGGAAGAAGGATCCTCTTTGTATCCATTTGAAATGTTTCAAAAATTGATATGAGGACAGGATAAAAAGGGCTTACAAATGCCAAGGAGATATCAACCATAACAATAAGGATATAGAAATTTCAAGCTATTAGATGATTTATTTGAAAATATAAGATAGGGTTTTTATTTTAAAAATAGGAAATAAGAAAAACCCAAATAATAGGAAAACAAAAGTGCATATATGACCTGCAAATATAATTTTACTGAAAATAGAAAAAAATTAAATTTGGCAAATCCATACAATAATTTCATAAAAAAAAGAGTTTTTTCCTATATTAACATTGTAATGAAAAAAATTAGAGGAATTTGAAATTTGATTTAATATGAATCAGAAATAGGCCAAATAATCTTGAATGCTTTTTAGGCAAACCCTAGAATATTCCAAACAAAGAACCAAAAATTGCAATAAATAAAAAATATTTTTTAGAGATTTGAGAGATGTTTTTGAATAAAATATGGTTTTTGATGAAATCTAGAAATTAATTTTAACATAAGTATGCCATTCACCCTTTATGTCAATATTTATTAAACATAGTAAATTGAAAATTTTAAAAAAATCGTACCAAATTTTGGTAAAAAAAGAGGTTTTTGCATATAACAATGAGTAGAAAATACATGTGATGAATTTAAAATGAACCTGTTTGGAGGGGGAAATGCACCAATCAAGGAATATTCTATTTATAATCATATGCAAGTGAATCCCTTATGACCAGAGGAGGTAAAACCCTAGGGTAAAGTTTCAGATCTAAAAATCCATCACAGCTAGTTGAAACCCTAAGAGTCTTAGAAGCCCTAGATCATAAAAAAAATTGCATTCACATGGATGGGGTTCATCAAATGTTTAACCCTAAAATGGAAATCTAGATTGGTGTTATCTAGATTGTATTAAAGGGATAAATAGAAATGAAATGGCATAAGAGTGATAATTAGATATATAGTATGCCAATTAGATGCTAAACTCATATATAAACATAAATTAAATTTATTATTTTGAGATAATCCAAATATAGAAAGTAAAACCATGTTAAATATATAAATGATAAAGAAGTGAAGTTAGCTTGTTCAGATGTTAATGTAGTGCTCGATCTAAACAAAAATTTCAACCTAGGATGGTTACGTCAATGGTACTATTTGGGTTTGATGCTAGTGTCATGTATAAAATATCTAGTGAAACAGAATGTAACCACCTAGATAATTTTGGGTTTTGCTTCACCTTTACTATGGTGCTTTCAGATCTGGGTAATGGATAGAAATTGCTTGTGAAATGGGAAAACCATAGATTTCCATGTTCGATGTGATCTTGGGAAAAATGGGTTAGTGGGCACACTATGTTGAGCTGACCCCAATGACCCCACTATCAATAGACACTTTCTACATAGCTAATAGTTTGACTAATGTAGTTTTCCCCAACATGTTGTCTTGTGTGTGAATCATACAATGTGTATAAAGTAAGTACAATAGTGACTTAGCTTGTAACTTGGAAATTAGTATCTTACGCTTCTCCTATAGTACTTCAAACCTATAGATGTGTTGTACCAATAGTTGATATATAAATAAAGAAGATTTTTTCAATTGAATGCTTTATAGAGTTCTTTTCATAAATGTTTTGGTCTCTTTGGTATTTTTATCAGTATTCATAGGTGAGGAATGAATGAGGGCTAGTCTTATATTTATATCAATCCCTTGGGACTAAAAACTTGCTTTAAAGCACTTTAGATGACCATTAGGATATGTTTCATTTCCAAATTGGATAACTTTAGGGCACTAAACACTTACATTAGGATAGGAGAGTAGTATTGACGCTACTATCTACCCTAGACATTAGTGTCCAAGGAGAAGGAAACATGTATATTTTCTAAATTTGTAAAGATTGAATATAAGTACATTTTAAGCATTTTGGAAAAGATATAAGACCTGGGTCATCAATATAAGAATAGTTGGACTAAGAGATATAGGCCAAGAGGCATAAGGATAAAGTAGATGTGATACTTGTGGAAGTGGGAAAGGTAGAGAAAAGAGAGGAATAGTCAAGGTTAGAGTTTTCCAAGTGTACAAAAGTGAGGTGCTATTTAATTACAAAATATCATCTACAAGTGTTTAACTGTGCACCTGAATCTCAAAAAAATACTACCCACATTAACGAAAATGCTACCCACATTTATCTATGTTCACCTCCTTCAAAATATTTCCAACAATCCAATAATATGAGTAAATATTTTAATTTTTACACCATTTAATCAACATACCCACCTAATATTTTAATATTCAAATGCAGTGTAACCCCAAAAAATAACATCTCTATATATTTTAGCTTTCTTTTTGTATAATTTTTTTTAAACTAAAAATTTCTCTTTAAATTTGTAAAAACATTAATATTTTAGTTAGCAAAATAAAACCCTTTATTTAAATAAAGTTAAAATGTGTTTTAATTCCATGCTTTGCTCTAAGTGGGAATTTTATATAGAGATAAAAGATTAAAATATTTTAAAAAAAACATGTGATTTTCTATTCTATTTTAAGGTGGTCATTGCTTAATTTATATTAAGTATTTATTATTTGGTGGAGCTTGTTAATTATATCAAAATGTGTGGTAAGGGATTGGGATATAACTAAATATAAGGTATAATTACCATGAAGTGTTATGGAGGAAAATTTAAGGTTGACAAATATCTCTAGAATAGAATCTTGTAAAATTAGAAAGAAAAAAAAAAGGAAATTCGTTTTTGAATTCGATGCCAATATCTAAACTTCTGACCTCTTTTTAAAGAGCACAATTTATTCACCATTAGGACAAATCAAGTGAAATGATCACATTTCTTGATGAAAATTATATCCAAAGTAACATACATATATAAATACACCATGACATACATTCCCAAATGCATGAATGCTACAATAATAGGGTGTAAGGTCGATTTATGGATGAAGAGTAGATGGACACTTTATAAGATATTGTGATTTTAATCCTTGTGTGTTTGATATGCAAACCTATTTCTATATGGAATTGTCCTATTACATAGTTGTCATTGATTATTAGTTATGGGAATCTATTGATATTTTATGTTTTCTAAAGATAATCTCTATAATTCAAAAGATGATAAATTTAAAATTTTGGTTTATCCAATATTTGTGGAATGGGGAATTTGCATATCACATAATGTTTATAAGATATTACCTTGTTATAAGTATTAGATCACTAATTCCATCAATTAAAAAAAAAAAAAAACACTTATATTATAAAGTCAAAAATTAAGATAACCAAAACCACCAACAATCAACTAATAAAATGACATTGAAAATTGTTTCCACTAATTAAAACTTGAGACTCATCAAGTCTAATAATTTATTTGCCAATAAAATTATGGAACTAAATAAGAAATTGACTAATATTTTATAAAATTTATTTATAAATAAATATTATAGTTTGCGTTGAAACACCCAACCAATATTAGGTCGTATATACAAACTGTGAGCATCTACAAGGACATATAAATGTTCATTGTAATTTATGACCAAATAGTCCAAAAATAGTACACTAGACATCAATTTCTAGGTCGTCATAAACACATTTGGCTATTTAGGTCATTATATTAGTAACATGAAATAAAAAAATTTAGTCTGCTATGATAAAATAGATATAATTCCATATGTTACTACTACTTTAAAGTAAAATTGTCAAACCATAAACGTCCGTAAGAATATTAGTCTTAAAGTTTGTTTTGTTTTTCTTGCAGAGCATCTGTGGGAAGGCCCAACAGAGTAAAAGATTAGATTGGAAAAAGAATAGAAAAGTGAATAATGGGTCAATATTGTATCTAAAACCTTATTACCATCAATCCTCACAAAAGTGTTATGCATATTTGTGCCACTTCCACACATACGCACATTATCATGATATAAGGAAAGTGATATTCCAAAACAACCAAAAAAAATGAATAAAATGGATGGGAGAAACACCATTTCAAATGGAGGCACAACTCAAGAAAATGGGAACCCTTTGACAACATTTCAAAAAATTGGGGGACATTACCTGATGTGATGTTTAAACCAACATAAAAATAGCAATCATTTTTACCTTAACTAGTTTATTAGCGAGGTGTTGAGCCAAATATTCACATCACCCATCTATATTTTAAGAGGTATTAAATTTAATGCCATTAAAATTGAATGTGATTCATTAATATGGTCCATTTTAAATTGAAAAATCTCCATGTAATATGAAACTATCAATTCTTCTTTTCTATCCATATATTATTTTTTTGCATTTCATTTTATTTGTAGTTGTAGTCATATAAAGTGTCACTTGAGTGCAATGAGTGTCACTTGAGACCACTCATCCCTAGTTTAGCCCTGCACTCATATTAGGACCTCTCTTAACCCTTATCCATATTTTATGTGGACATTACACATTCATAGGTATCCCAAAATTAGTCCTAGACCTTCCCTCAAGGACACCAGTGCCATACTTTGGGCACTAGATTCATGCACTAACATCCCACTTTTAGCGTTAATGTCCTTTGCCTCTTCTCAACCCAAAAAACTATTTTTTCAATTCTTAAGACCCCTAGGGTAGGCCTGGACCTATTTTAAACCCTGAAAAATCACTATGTCACTATATATACATGAATCTTAGTCCTTTATCCATTAGATGGAAATGAGATGCAAAATAGAAAAATAAGCTTAAAACAAGTTGTGCACAATGAAGGTTATTGATCCCTATTTTTCCCTACTTCTACACACACCATCCAAAGCTTAAAATACATAGATTTAAAGTCTCAATCCTAATTCAAATAACTCAAGTTGAAACTCATACTAGCAATCACTTACACTTGTACCAAGCACATAGGTGGGAGAACTACATTAGGATTGATCCCTCCTTGGAGTATTAGTAAGTAGGCAATTCCCAACACAATGAGGTGTTGATGATGTCCAACCTACCCAACTAAGATCACATTTTTGATACTTATGCCATTTAAACACCCTAACAACATGGAATTATAGGGTTTTCTCCTAAATTAGTCTAAAATAGTGCACACATAATGAATCAGGGCTCATCCACACAAGTAAAAGCATATCACACTTAATCGGAGGTGCACCAAGAAGATCACATAGTTATTACACAAGATTAAATTAACATTGAAAGTGGACACTAACACCCAAATGATACTATCTTAAGTTCCTCACTATTGTCCAAGAGGCTTTCTAACACTTGTACCCTTTTTTATAACACTTAAATCAGCTTTGGTGCTACTTTTTAGCCTCTAGGTCATCCGTCTCGGTCTGTTTCTAACTAAGTATTTATTTGTGTCATTCATTTTTATTACTATAAATATCATATTAGGTAAAGTATTTCAGAAATTAGTGGTTACATTTATTGCATTTTGATACCTTTATATACTATACTCATACCCTTTAACTACCTAGGGTTTACATTACATAATCCCTTAAAAGTTAAATCATTTGGTGAACTCAACTTACTTCAAATACTACCCAAACCCTAAATTAGATGTTCTTAGGATTCGTATCCTTTTGCTTTATATGTTAAAAAATTCATTCCAAAATCTCATATCATATTTTTTATTTTATTTTGGCAATCTTTTATATATTAAAGTTCCTAAAAGGTTCAAAGTATACAACATTTTGTTTTCCTACTTTCTAACCTACAATGATAGATTTCAATAATTGATTCGATGAGATTAATAAGAAGCAATTTCAAGATTTCATCTCTAAATGTCTATATATTCAAGATGACCTTATCCATATTGTCCATGAATAGCTTTAGAAATCCAATAATGGCCAATCTTCTACCGCCCAAATGCTAGCACTATTACACCTAATTTGGGGGCAACCCATATTCTATAACAACCTATTCCAACTCAACCTTCAACAATGGTAACAGTTCCTATGGCTAGTTCCTCCTCTCTATATGTATAATCCCTTATTCATAAGATCCACTCTCTATAGGTTAAGGTGTTACATCTTGAGTAGGGTGCTACTGGGCTATCACATGCCTTGGATTTTCATTTTTTTTTACATACACCTTTAGCACAACATATAGCTACAACTCCTTTTCCATCCACATTTGTGGCACCAAAGCTTACTATGTATGATGGTAAGGGTGACTAATAGCACCATATACAAACTTTTCATGTAACATGTTTGGACTATGTGTCTGATGATTGGCTCCTTACTAATTTTTTCCCCTCATACTTTAAAAGATTACGCATTACAATGGATCTATGATCTTTCAAATTAGTTCATCACATCTTTCAATCCAATAGAAGATATGTTTTTGGCACACTTTTCAATCAACATCAATGATAAGGTTTCCTACACTCAAGTGGCATAACTAAACAAAAATCCAATGAGCCAATAGCTAAATATGTCTTGTGATATAAAACTATATTAGAAAAGATGAATAGCCCAATGGATGATAGAGAACTCCAAGACATATTTAAGAAAAGTTTGGTACTAGCATTGCAGGAAGCTATCATATTCAATAAGTTTCCATTATTCATAGATCTTTGCCATATAGTGAAAGAATTGGAAGTTAAGCTTCTATCCATGGTCAAATTAAAATACACAACTAGATCAGATTCAACTATTAAGAGTTTCAATAAGCCCCCATACAAGGTGAAACCTAGTGAAGATAAGAATGATTCAAAAACAACAGTTAATGTAGCTTCAAAGCCACCTCCTTGCATGGTTTTATTAACTCCTCCAAGGATACCTTTTATGACTCTTCCTTAGTCACTAGCATGAGTTTTAAAATAGCTCTTGGAATGCAATGTAATATATCTCCCTCCCATCAAATAGGTTGATACAACTAGGCCTCTTCTATAGAAATATGATTCCAATGCATTTTGAGACTATCACATGGAAACAGGCCATATCATAAATAGATGCGTTAGCTTGAGACATAAGATATAGGATTTGAATCAAATAAATATCATTGATATCAGGACTCCTACAAAAGGACCTAAACCACAACCAATAGAAGCAAAATTATTGAAAATATTTTCAAATATGTTTCCAAAGCATATAGCTAATGAGACAATAAGTAATTTAGGTGTTTATTATACATACCAGGCATAGCCACCACCAACATCTTATGATACTCATACAATAGACACACACCTTCAACATAATATCATTGGTGTATATAATACTACAGTGCTAGCTAGGACTCTCATCACTTTATCATAATAGGAAATAGATCATGATGACACATATTTTTATGCACTCTTTATATGATCCTACATTGATCATCATCATATTCAGAGTGTCATGGTTGATAATAGGTGAAGTCTCAACATGTGTATTATCACACTTATACATCACTTGGCTATTTAGAGTAGGATATTTCTCAGATATATATAGTTATCCATGGATTTAGTGGTCATGTCTAGATTTCCATTGGGTAGATTATATTTTCAATATAGGTTGGGCCCACACATATGGTAACCAGATTCATAATAGTACCTAGTGTAGTCACATTTGATATGTTATTACGTAGGCCCTAGATACAACATCTCTAATCAATTCCATCCACTGTACACAAATGTCTCATATATATACTTGTTAATCAAATGGTTACAGTTGAGGGTCTTCCATATGAGTATCCTTCAACTATTCCATAACCACTTATACAACAGTCACTAGTTACAATTATATGCACAAATTTTGTTACTACACCTCATATATCAGTTGAGTTACCAATGTAGGTGAGCTATATTCCTATAGAATAACCACATATGCAGATTCTCCCACATAGACCTTTATTAGAGAAACCCCTACATCAGATACATGTGCATTCTACAAGGCCTCACTCTCTACCACCACATAGATCAGTGGTACAATAAATAGCATCACCACTAGTTACATATTTTTCTACTATATGGGTTTCCAAATGCACCACAGTTCACATGCTAATTCAATTAGCTGCACAGATTCATATTCCTACTCCACTATAAATTTTAGCTATAGATAACTCAGTACATCTGATTCTTGGATCCCATATACCTAATTGCATAACATAGATGATCACTATAGTTCCCTCTATTTGATACATGCCACATTGATTGGGAGTATATTATGATATTCATCGGGTAGTATGTTCCTCTCTACTTGTATATAGATTATCTTACCTTTCTCCTTGTCTAAAATTTCATTTTCATGATTGTTTATACATAGATTATACTCAGAAACACAAAAACAATATAATCTATTCAAAATACAAAAATAGTCAAATATTTCTCAAAAAAAGCAAATTTAGATTGTTTTCATATCCATGTTTACATTCTTTATACTTGTTAGGTACTATAACTGCTAGCTATCTTAGTATAGTCAATTTTACCATACATACATGCTTAACTTGTTCTTGTCGAGCGTTCACAAATTTTTACAAGACCTAGGTCCATCACCACTAGGGGTGCATACATAGATACATTAATTTAGCATTGATGCATTCACCCATTGGGGGCATCCTATACATAGTTTATAATTTACCAAGTTATATCATTCTATACTCCATATCACATATTTAATATTGTTTATATCTTGATATTAATCATCTTATAGTACAAATATATTTTTTATCTACTTATATAGACTCCATTTATGTACATCTTCTCTCTTATACAAATTTTCATGACATGGGTATGCATACTTTCATTTCTATATTTCTTAGTTTAGATTTGATTGTGTCTTTTTGCTTCTACATCTACTTGAGGGAGTTTGAATATAAAATTGTTATAAGGCTATAATCCACCACTTTCATTATGTGCATGCTTTGGGCATGTGCCCATGTCGTTATTTGTGCCTTCTTGATTGTGTATTCAAATATTTAAACATGTCCTTCCATGTGGAACTAAGCTAACCTTGCTTATTTTTTGCATATGTGGACATTTAAACATGCACTTGTGTGTATTCATTTTATTATACTTAGTGACATGTGCCCATGTCCCTTGTATTATGGCCCCTTGGCCTATTTTATGTGTCTCATGTTTTTGTATGTATGTTTTTATGTATGCATCATGGCCATGACACTTGTCTCTTGATTATTTCTTACACACCCAATTTTTGATGCCATGAGTGCCCTCATGCATTTCCCCTCCCTCCTTGGGTGCCTTGATGGACATCATGCCCTATCCCTCCCAATTAGTTTATACATATTATTAATTAGATATGTAGTTCATACACATGCTTACATTTTTATATCTATCTTGACAAAATTTTCAATGATAGATCTAACATACATCATACATTACCAACTCATGCTAAAATTATCTTACATTTTGATGTTATGTATACACATTATATTAGTTTATTACACATATATCATATATGGTCAATCTAACACACATCATGTAAATATTTTCTTTTGAGGATAATTTTTGCATAGGTATAAAAATTCCCCTAAAAAGAGGGAGAATTCTCACAGGTTTGTCATAGAGATTAGGCCACTTGAGTGCACTCAAAGTATAGTTTTCAGAATGCAAACACAAAATTATAGAGTTCTAAATCATGGAAACATAGTGAAAATTAGTCAAACAAAGTTCAAGTTTAGTCTGGTAAAGAAAAAACATAGAGGATGTTGCCACTAAAAGTGGACAATAGTGCCCCAATGTTATTGTTCAAGGAACTGCACTACTATCAAGTAGCCCTAAAAATAAAAAATTCTAGAATTGTCAAAAAAATACAACACTTACAGTCTAGGTTTACAGAATTTTAGTCACAGATTATCATTTATTGTTAGTTTATGTTCCACTTTCCATAAAATCATACCAAATTTTCCCAAATTGAGGGCATCATTCATGGCATGATCACTCTAATTTTAACTTTAGATATAAATAGACAGATTGTTATAACTCAGTTTAGAATCCATGTGCACATATATCAAATTGGGGAATTATGTGCTTCACATTGTTTTTGTATACGCATTTATGAACCAATTGATCATATGGAATGGAAAACATCATGACATTATCTATTTTATATAAAATAAACACCATATGTTCTATTTATGAACTAGAGTGATGCCTTACTCCATTTGAAGCGGTTGGAATTTCAGCATAGTCCCTGAGCTACATTCTTGAGTGTCCAAAAGGCCCCATGGCCATTTTTTAATTTAATAGTTTCTAAATTGCCTGAGATACATCCTATACAACTTAAGTTACATAAATAACTTCAATTTAATTATTCAATTTTAGATAAAGATGCATCTACTACATATGGGTGGGAAATGATGGAGTTATAGCCTACTTGAGTTCTTGAGCCACCTACATATGAGGGTTAGACAAGCCATTTAGTACAATCCAAGTTATTCAAAGTTTAAAATCCACCAATTAGGGGTGGGAAATGATTGATTCAAAACTATATTAAGTTCTCCATCCACCCATACCTGAGGATTGAGTAATTCATTAGCTCAATACAAGCTATTCATTGGTTTTAACATTAGTTACACACACAGGATGTCACCATGTTTTTACATTGGTTCACATACCCAATGAGGTGTATTCATTTCTTTACTCTCTCTTTTATCTCTTTACTCAATTTTGTCTTTGATTTTGATATATCTTAAGTAATTACTAATTCGTACATGTTTTATTTGTAGGATACATAATGTAGCACCCTTCACATACACATAACCAAATTCAAGGGCTTTGCCTGATAGGTAAGTCGAGGCATGATTATTTTTATATTATCCTATTAATTTCATTTTTTTCCTTTATATAATAAATGGGTGGAAAATTTAGTCATATAAAATGTCACTTGAGTACAATGAGTGTCACTTTACATCATTATTCTAGATCTTAGCCCTAGACCCATCTTAGGACCTATTTTAACCCTTATCCAAATTTTGTGTAGATATTACACATCCCTCGGCATACCAAAATTATTCCTAGACCTTCCCCTAGGGATATAGGCCCTTAGTGATCCAGGTTTTTCCACTTGGACATTAGCACCATGTTTTAGACACTAGTGCCCTATGCTAGTGTCCCACTTTTAGCACTAATGTGCTTTGCTTCTTTTCAACCCCAAAAAATATATTTTCAATTCATAAGACACTTGGGGTTGCACTAGATCTATTTCAAACCCTGTACAAGCACTAGATCAGTATATATACATGACTCTTAGCCCTTTATCCACTATATAGAAAAGAGATGCCAAATAAACAAACAAGCTTAGAATAAGTTACTCATAATAACAATTATTAATCCCTATTTTACCCTACTTATACATATAGTTAGGTACAACCATCCTAAGCTTAGAATACATAGATTTATAATATCAAGCCTCATTTAAAGAAGTTAGGTCGACACTCATACTAGCATTAACTTGAACTTGCACCAAGTACTTATTTGGGAGAACTACATAAGGGTTGATCCCCTCCTCAGAGTATTGGTATGTAGGCAACTCTCAAAATAGTGGGGTGTTTAGGATGCCCATCTCACCCAACTAACATCACACTTTTGATATTATGAATTTGAATATACTAATAACATAGAGGTATAGGGTTTATTCCTAAATCATTCCAAAATAGTGCTCAAATAATGAATCAAGGCTTGTCCACATAGGTATAGGCATATGAGACTTAGCCAAAGGTATACCTATAATATCACATAATTCCTACACAAGAGGAAATTAACACTAAAAGTGGATAATAACGCCCTCAAGCTACTTTTCTAAGTATCACACTACTATCATGGAGGTTTTTTAACACCTAGAACCTATTTCTAATGCTCAGATAAGCTCTTGTGCCAGTTTTTAGACTCTAGATCATCTGTCTCTATCAATTTCCAACTAAGTATTCATTCATGTCATTCATTGATATTACTATAAATATCAAATTAGGTAAAAACTTGCACAAATCAATGGTTATATTCATTACATATTTTAATCCCTAATTTATTATACTAAGACCCTTTAATGATATAAGGTTTACATTCCATAATCCCTTAAAAGTTAAATTAGTAGCTAATAAAATTCATTCAAGAATACATATAAAAATATATATTAAGGAGAGGATGATGATTACAACAAGATTTACCAAAGAATTGAATCGTTAAAGGCTTATTAATTAATAAATGAATTACATTTAATTAGATTCATTGTATTTCTGTATAGCCTTTTATTTACATGTTATTTTCTCTTAAGTGGTTTGCTCTAGAAGACACTTATCTAATTTGAATTTTGAAGTTACCATTTTCTTTCATATCTTTAGTTTATTATGTCTTTTTTTAAACTCTTAGTTTATGTTACTCGAGTAAATATATAATGGTCAAAGGTACTTGATAATGATAATTATTCTTGTATCATAAATCACATGACTTGTGCTCAAATACATGACTCTAAAATTTGTCATTTCTCTAAGCCATTTATCTATAACTGAACTCAATATTTTGTTTGTTGTATTACATGAAAATTTCAAAGTCAAAGTCTCAAGTTTCTTTAAAATCACCTTCAAACTATATTCAACTTAGGATAGATGTCCTTGATCTCTCTATACATGTCCATGTTACATAAACAAAAGAGTTTTTACATTCCTATCCTCTTCGACTAGCCATACCCACACCAAATAACAACTTGTTTTTGAAATTCAAATTATTATTTTAGGTCTTCTCGCACATTTATTAATGTTGAATAAATGAAATTATAAAAAGGTTGAAATATAAATAAAAATCAAACGACATTCATTATCTCTACTTGGTATGTTCTTGTCTCAAGCTTAGACACTATTTCACATTGAGAAAATATTCCCTATTATTTCTAAATTCAAGATCATTCACAAGGAACAACCATAATCCAAGTCAAGAGCATCCAAAAATAAGTCAAGATCAATCATTTTAAAGTATCAAAGCCATATTTTTAGCTACATAAAAATAACCAAAGAGCATAATTTGATAATCGATCTAGGTGGGAGAACTACGTGTGCTTTGATTTATTTTCTTAGATTATTAGATACATAGGTTATAGTCAATCATAAAGGGGTGATTGAGGTTAGCACAGAGCATTAAACTCCCTTATTTTTTCCATGTTTTCAAGATATCAAGGTAACATTTGGGTTTCAAGTAAAAATAAGATAAAAAATAATTTTTTCACAACATCATCATATTGCTCAATAGACACAAGTAGAGAAGGCATATTGATTAGGTTTTCAACATGATCAATTGGGATAAGTCTACAATCAACAAAATTGAGTGTCATGTATTGCTATCCAGTTACAATGGTCATGTATAGAAATAATCTTTGATTCTATCACTTTCAATATTTTTATTCATCTTGTATTTTCCTATCAGACATTATTCATGGTCAATTGGGACAAATTCATAATCAATGAACTCAAATAACTTATGTTGAAGTCTATTTATAATAGGCGTATCTAAATTTAGTTTCTAATTCTAATATTAATAATAAGCTTGCATTGTCACCTCTTACTTATTTCCACTTTTAGACACTTAGAATAGTCAACAAAAATTTGTGTGTACGATAATTACATTTCTTCCCAATGTTTTTCAAAAATAGTAGTTTTCATATTTAGTAATTTGTCAAAAACAAAAAAATAGTTGATTGTTGTACATCTTTAGCATTCTGATATACTCTAGTTTTATACCTATAATTAAATTTAGGAAATTATTATTTTATAAAATATAGGTTAAAATATATTGGTACCCTATACAATACATAAATTTCTCAAGTGCATACATTATAATCAAGTGGTCAAAGTTAAAGGCATTCGATAAGAGTACCATTTATATTCAATAGTAATTATTCATCCCCCACCACCACCATAGTTGGTTATGTGACCTACTCAAAACTATAGTATAATAATAATCATTACACTCATTTAAAAGCATAATGTATAATCAATTATTGCACATGCATAATCTATATGTATAACTAGTTTAGGGGAAAATGTATACCTTTCTAAGCAACAAGCTTTGTTTTAAAAAGTTATTCCAAGTTAAATGAAATCAAAATATTACAAAATACATCCATAGGTATTACTTTAGACAATTCAACATTTTCCATAGCAAATAAATGTATTAAAACCTTCTCTAATTATATAACCAACTTCACCAAGTCTTGCACCTTCTCAAGCTACACATTCTAGAAAATATTCTATGAGTATTGATCATGATAGTTACATTACAACACATGGTGCCTTTTTACATTAAGATACATCTACATGTATGACTTTTTGTGCATGAAAAATCATCTTCAACATCTATGATATAAGCATACACTATGGTCCTACCATTGATGGGATCATCATCAATTTTCATATCAATAAATTTCTCAAACAAATCAAATATTTAAAAATTATAAAAAAACATAAAATTACAAAAATAATCAAAATATTTTAAAAAACTCAAACACCAGAACCTAAGCATGACATGAGATGCTAGTTTACTTATTTACATATGTTATTGATCACATATTTTTGTAGATAGCATATTTTTTTATATATACACATGTTTTCATGAGGTCTATGAGTGTGATGCAAGGCATACATTTCATATGCATTCTTATATGTTAGACTCCCTTATATCTAGTGGACATGCCTATATGGTGGACATCTTATTTTTAAATTACACTATAACAAGATTATATATATGAATTGAAATGTAATATTGATCTATATATATTAAAAGTGTCTTGTTAATGACTCATATTTTACATTTTGCTACATGAAAATGCTAACTTATTATAATATGGCATTGATATATATAGATGGAATAAACTAGCTTTCGCTTGTTAAATGCTCCTTTGATGTTTTTTACTTTCTTTCATAATAGGCCAAACATTGTTTGATTATTATGTGTGGCCCTTAGCCCTTGTGTGAAATTATTTCTTGATCATCTCTATGAGATTTTTTATTGGTATGTGTGAAAATTGAACATGTACATTATTGGTGGCACTTGGCCCTATTATCTTGTGTGACATTTGTTCATGTCTCTTATTTGTGACATTCCTAATGTCCTTTGTATATAACATGTGGCCTTTCTTATTATAACATATTCATGTCCATTGTATGTGGTCGTTGGCCTTATTATATGACATTGATAGTCATTGTGTGTTACACTTAATAATCTTGATTAGTAGTGCCATGATACATATCATGCACTTTTACTATGAAGTCTACTTCATAGTTGGTTACTTTATTGGATGCCTTATTGATATATCTAGGTACACAACACTTGTATGTCTTGCATTCAATATGATACATATATGATTCAATGATAATTACATTTATTTAATTAAATACACCCCACATGTTGATATAATATTATATGATTATATCTTTATCACATGATATAATTAGCCCTTATTTTGAGAAAAGTGACTGGCATGATACATCCCTCATCTCAAAAGAGGACATCAAAATGTGGTTGTCTTAGAGATAAAAGCCTCCATGAACAAAACAAAAATTAGATTTACAATAAATTACTAGTGTTTTCAAAGATTCAAAGTAACATCAAATCAGATAAGTTATAATAAAGTAAAATTTTTCAAAGATTCAAACTAATTTAAAAATCAACCATATGAAATATATTGGCACATCGGTATAGATTCTAAGGGCATATGACACACATATTCACTCACTTTTAATATACTCAAAGAATAGAATCATAAACACTTGAATACATATGCATAGTCATATACAAAATGTTTAAAAGATCAAAGTTACATGTTAAAAATACAATTATAATGGGGCATATATATGCATAAAATTTCATACCATTGGCATAAAATTCAGGGAGCATGATGGGCATGATATTTACTCATGTTCAAGCTTATTCAAAATTGAAATCTATAAATTTAAATTTCAAAAGGAATGATACTTATTCATGCTCATACTTATTCAAAATTTAAAATTACAAATTCAAAAATCAAAAGACATGATACTTGTTCATGCAGATTTACAAAGTTATAAATTGCTAAATTGCAAGATCAAAGTTAAAAGTTATAATTTCAAAGGTAAAAAACTCATTTCAATTCAATATATGAGCAATACAGTCATGATAGGGGCATGAATATTTTTCATTCTCTTTATACCATGCAAAATATGATCGAGATCCATTTTTAGTGGTTCCATAGATGTGTGGGTAATTAATTTTAGTCAACCCAATGTTGGTTCCATATTCTATTGTGGGTGATGTAAGTTCAAGTATAATGACACTAAAATCACTTTAATGAATCAATCATAGCTACACCAATTTTAATTAGTAAATTAAATAAAACTCACTATTCATGAGAGTTTGAATAATGAATCTTTTCAACTCAATATATTTATTAGTTACTCCAAATTGGGTCTTGACCAATTTCATTTTATCATTGGTTTAATTTATTTAAGTGCTTTAGAAAAGGGGCACAATTCTCCATAATTAGATATAGGTTATATGGAAAATTAGTTTCACTTACATACATGTGTACTCCTTCCTGGCTCTCTTTTCAAATTTTGTAGTTTTCAAAGTTCAAGATTTTTCAAAATTTAAAGTGACAAAAATAAATACTTTATGTTGTTTCAGGTTTTATTAAACTTGAGTGCCCTGAAAAAATGAAATATCCACTTAGAGATAAAGTGTGTTGTACACACTCAGGTTTAAATTCTTTCTCATTTACTCTAGCAAATTCATTACTAGAATAAAGGGTATATATACACATAAATTTGATCATAAGTACTTAATAGCGTTAATTATTATCATATCCTAAACCACATGACTTGTGCTTGAATACATAACTTATTTTATATTCTTCTTATTCATTTATTTATATGTAATCTCAACCCTTTGTTTATCGTCAATATTACACAATTTTTTCAAGTCAAATCAATTTCAAACTATCTATAGCTCAAGAAAAGTGTCATTGCTCCCTCTAGACAAGTCCATGCTATGTGGACAAGAGTATCATTGTGATGTTTTCCATAAGTCAGCCATATCTAGTGCCAAATAATGGCTAGTTTTCAAAATTAAGTTCATTTTTTTTGTCTTTCCATGATTATTAAAGTTGGATAAAGGATATTATCAAAATATTTATTTATAAATACACATAAAAGGCCATTCATTATCTCCACTTGGTATTCACTTCTCTCAAACTTATACATTATTTAAAATTAAGAAAATATTCCCTATTCTTTCCAAATTCAAGATCATCCACAAGGACCAACCACAAGACAAGTCAAGAGCATCCCATTGAAATTCCAGAATTATCATTGTCAAGTGTCATATTTCTAGCTACATACACATAATCAATGGGAATAATTATATAATAAATCTATGTTGTAAAAATACATGGGATTGATTTCCCTCCTTATATTATTTGATACGTAGGTAGTGATCAAAAATCAAGGGGGTGATTGAGGTCAGCTTAACCCATTACACTCCCCTATTTTTACAAGTTTTCAAGATATCAAAGTTATCTTAGGGTTCAAAATTAAAAAAAATAGAAATAACAAATTATGTGTGACATAATTCAAATTGTGATATCTCAGATTAATTAATAGACACAAGTACAAAAGGTAGACTAATTAAATTTTTGGCACATTCAACTAGGACAAGTCTACAATCAACAAACTTGAGTGGCCTAGGTTCATGTTGACTTATAGTGGTTGTGTTTATGAAAATTATCATATTCTATCTAAATTTTCCTTTATCATGATTTTGTATTTTCTAATTTTATTGTCAATCATTAAGCATGGTCAATTAGAACATGTCCATAGTCAATGGACTTGAATGACCTACAGTGCAATCCACTTACAATGAATCTATCTAAATTTAGTTATGATTTTGCTACTAATTTTGAGCATGCACAATCACCTTTATTATTGATTTCCACTTTCAGACAGTTATAATAGTCAACAAAAAATTATGTACAAGCTATGTACATCTCTTCCTAGTGTTTTCTAAAAATAGTAGTTTTTCATATTTAACAATTTATCAAAATTAAATTTGTTTATTATGGTACATCTTTAGCATTCTAATATAATATAGTTTTACACCTATAATCATATAAAAAGATATTATTTTATCAAAAATAGGGTAAAATAGATTTTTTTTTTGGCCCTTGTATTTGATTATAGTCTCCTATCCAAAAATCATGTGTGGAATTCCAAATATTGACAACACATATATATCAAGGCCTCCATCCTATTTCATACTATATGGATTTTAGATAAGTCGTAAGTTAACATGGATACACTTATTCTTGTTTCTTTTTGCCTTCATATTTTAGTTTCTTTCTTTTTTGAAAGAGTTTTATCTTCTTGTTTCTTTTTGCCTTCACTCTTAGCTTGTTTTATTGCCTAGTTTATTTATTCTTCAAATGATAAAAAATTTATTGTTATTTTTCTTTACATTTATGTGTTACATTGCTACATATCATGATTTTTGTATATTATTAGAGGTTTTACATATAGATTATTTAAGCACATACTATTAACCACCGTATTTTAAATGAAATGTTAACCATTGTTTTACATAAATTTAAAAAGTCTAATGATTGCTAAGTATGAGGATGTGTGCATGATACATAGATACCCATGCTAGAAAATATTGTAATGCATTAACTAAGGATGATTTGTAGGAAGAAGGGTGACATGCAAGTAAGACAATGCACATCATAAAGGTTGGAAGAAGTACACTTTTTAGGAAACAAAGACACCTTAGAATAAAACACCATTGGATCAACTAAATACAAATTTGATAGGTAGAAAGTGTATACAAGGGAAAATGTAGTTGACCTACAAATCAATCCTAAATTGGAGAAGATAAATCACACTTTCAATTCCGCTTGTTGGTACATCTAGACAATTGGGGTCATGACCAATATGGATCCTCTAGACCTAACCAAGGGGTACCTTACCACAAAAGCATCACTATAAAGTGTTCTAAACCCTCTATTCAAGCAACCATGAAATAACCCTAGGTAGGTTCTATGTTTTCTATATTCACATAGTAAATGTAATGTAAATTAGAATCTAACCTAGTGCTCAACAAAGCTTATCTCATAAAATGGGGGTAATAAACATAAAAAATAAGCATGCATAGAAGATATATACTTAAGATAATGTATAGTAAATCCTAATGCATTGAAGAGAAGAATATAAGATAACAAATGCAAATCTATCTACTTTAATAAAGAAGTAACAAAGTTAGGAATACTTACCTTTGAATATGAACCCATTGAGCCTCAATCTCTAACTTGGTGAAGGTGATATGAAAGAGGTTATCATGGTATGTAAGGATATCAAGGATAATTCATCTCTATGCTACACAACTTTTGTATGCATCCAAAATACTTCTTCATAAGACAAGATTCGTATCTTCAAGTGTAGTATTTAAACCCTAAGCAATGTTACTCAAGTAGAACAATGGATAAGTAGATGTGTAATATATGATGTTCTTTTTCTCTTCCTAATAAATGGTAGAAATAGATGTGTATATATAGTTGAATCTAACCCTAAACCTTTCCAAAAATTTAGCTGACAAAGTCATCCCAATCGATCCTATATCATTAATTAATAAAAATAGGTTAAGTCCAAGAATAACTCAGCCAAGGCTGATAGAATACCTTAATGTGAAAATATAATTTAATTATAGGGTCGGTCTAGGTCTAATTTTGTTTGGTAAATGTGAAAATTGGTTTTTGGCTTAGGTAGGGGCTGAAAAAGGTGGTGAATTATTTGGAAGATTGTGTAAGGGAGGTATCAAAGCTTAGTGAAGTGTATAAGAGAAGTTTATGTAAATTACAAGTGGTGTTATATGTATAATAATATTACAAAGCACCAATGGTTTGTCCACCCCTTTCCCAATTCACCCTTTAAGGCATGCACTCAAAGAGATTGAGACTCAACAGGTTTATGCAAGAGAGAAAGCATTAGTAATTGATAAAGTTTGAAAATATTATGTGTATACATATATCCCAATAGAATCTCATCATATGTCATTCAGGTGTAACATGGGATGGTTCTTTAGGAAAAAGAACATAGAAACCCACAAAGTTGGAGCTAAATAAATTACAATAAGAAGTGAATAAGATAAATGGAAGGACAAAATTAAAAAATGCATATATTTACTTACCTTAGTGCAATACAAAAAGGAATGAAGTGAAATAAATGTGAAGGTATCCAATGTAGGTGATATCATGTGAACCTTTAAAAATTGAAAAAAAATTGAATTTTTTGCAAAATATATATGTAATATGTGAAAATATTCTCTACAACATCAAGATTATAGAACATCTTGTATTTCAGAAAAAGAGCTAATAGAAACAAAGTTATGTTCCAAAAATGGAATCTAGTTGTAAATATTTTATAAGTAAATAATTTTTAATAGTAAATATAAATAGGGTAAAAATTAATTCATTTATTATTGTACTACTTTGAGAAAATATTTCTCTAAGAGACCTAGTTTGAGCCTAAAGAGTGGCCATGGTGAGCAGGAAATAGCTATGATGTGGAGGACACATAGTGGTCATAATAGGTGAAGCATAGGGAAGGGAAGTATTAGTTTCAAAAAAATTATAAATTTTAATTAAAATTAAGCTAAATATATAAAATTGGATGGTAAGTAAAATATAGACACCAAAATTGACCCTAGGAAAATTTTAGGTAAACTAGAGATATAATGAGGTACTAGGTAAAAAAAGATCAAACAGATAAATGCCTAAGTCATTTATGTTAAATGGTCATAAAGTCACTACAAACTAAGAATAGATTCGGCCCTGTCGACTTAGTTTGCAAGGTGAGAAAAAATTAGGGGGTGATTATGTAGCTGTGGGCTGATATAATGTTGTTAAAGATGGCCGAATGTGTAGTAGTGGACCGATTGAATTAGAAGTAGTTAAATGGATGACATAATACCCTCTAGCTGATGTAATTCATACTATGTGGTCAATACAATTTTCTAAATGAGGTTGACTACAAACAAGATGGTTGATGTAGTATGCTAAAACTAGAAAAGGGTCAATTTAGTATGAAATAGGTTGATGGTATCTAGAATAAAAAGGTTGACTAAGTACCATAAGGATGACGTAGTATGGAAAGAACATGATAGGATTGATTTAATATTAAATAGGTCAATTGTGTAGGAAAAGGATAAAAATAAGAATACTAGATCAAACAAGTTGATGAAATAGTTAATTTGTAATTTTTTGAGAATATTTAAGAATGTATTTTATTATTATGACATCAATATCTAATGCCTTCTCTGTTGTTTGATATTTTTTAGAGATGCTATAGATTATGGAGCCTAGTGAATGCATCATGGCTAGTAGATTTATTAGAGTATTTTTTAGACATGGATAGGGATCGATTGGTTGACTTGGGATTTGGAGGCATTATGGAGATGAAATGAATCCCACTAAGTGTTGATCACATTATCATGTTCTTAGGAGCATGGAAATGATTGACCAATACTTTTCGATGGGAGGTGGAGGGGATACTATAGAGGTGGTGATCACCTTGGAGGATCTCTATGCATTGTTTGGACTTCTTACAGATGGGACACTAGTGATTTGTTATACACTTGAGTCATAGGATGAGATACGATCTTTGTTCTATTGGGTGACATGCTTAGATAGGATCTATCCTAGGTTATGTGTTAGTTTGTTCAATGTTTATATCATTTCCATTTTATATATTCAAAAGGCCATGATAGATTTTGTGACAACATGAGTGTTGGGTCATAATTCAGATGGTAAGGTACCAATGTACACAATAAACTTTTGCAAGTCTATTTTGGATCAAGGAGTGTTTTATGATATTCGTTCTATCATTTGGGTCTACCTTATACACAACATGTATGGGATGTTGAACTGAGCGAAGAAGATGATGGGCCCTATCATTTTGTTGAGACCATGTATTTATGAGAAATTCCCTATGTATTGACCATTTGGGTTATCCCATGTGGTTGATGAAAGGTTACTTCAGGTGGTTTGATGGAGGTAGGACCATGTAGTGTGGGCCATGCCCCATGTTTCAACTTTGTAAATTATTACATGAGGGTAGATTGTATGTCAATATACACTCACATAGATATTATATAAATGAGTTGGGCCATTATTACTATAAGTTTGTCACATGTGCAGATCAAAGGCCACTACACTTTGTGGGTGGAGCCTCATCTAGTGGCTCGTCTAGCCAGACAATTGGGATTGCCACATTTAGAAACCCCTCTAGTAGTGCCTACTTATTGGGCATTGTATGTTAGAGAGATGAGAGGGAGAGGAGGCAAAGGGGTTCCTTTTGAGATATCAATTATTAGGCCTCAACTAGTTATACCATGGCTTGGTCAGGCACAATATTAAGAGACAACAAGGCCTAGAGGAGATGACACCATGGATATGTATGTAGGAGATGTGGGAGCATATAAGGAGAAATAAAATGTTAAGCGATGGATATATATTTTACTTAATCAAATTCATTTTTATTTAACCACTTAATCATACATTAAATATATGCAATAAAATTGAAAGCAATAACATGCACCACATAAGAGAGAGAGAGAGACAGACAGAGAGAGAGAGAGAGAGCGGATTCTACATGGAAACCCAAAGTGGGAAAAAACATGGAGAACAATCTCAAGTATATAAATGAGCACCAACTCAAGTTACAAAGTTTGAAAGCACTAACTTGCAGGAATACCAACCCCTTTGCTGACCACCAACACATTAATGATTCATGAGAACCCACCCACAGGATCACCAACCCCTCTTGTGTATAAAACACCAACTATCTCTCAATGTTTCTTTCTCAACAAATGATAGCACACTACTATATCTCTTCTCTTTTCTCTTCTTTCCTCTGATCTTCTTAGCTAGATAAAATCATTCACTTCCATAATACAAAATGTCTTCCCAAGTCTCCTTTTATAGCTTTTCAAATGACCTTTGGCATTCACCCTTGTATGACCCTTTGAATTCTTTCTTTGTCTTTACCTAGTGACTCTTCAAATTCCTCAAGGTGACCCTTCATGGAGAAATGCATCCTTTTCCTCTTTTATCTTTAGTGATGACTCTTCAGATTCCTCAAGGTGACCCTTCATGGAGAAATGCGTCCTTTCCTCTTTTATCTTTAGTGATGACTCTTCAACTTCTTCATGGGCCCTCTTTTGTCTTTATGAAACAAAAATATATTCATTAATATTTAATTAATATTAACACACTTTTATCCAAGATATAAACATTAAAAACACCTTTAAACATTAAATGCTAATTTGACAAAAATGCCAATATTTCCAACAATCTCCCCCTTTGTCTTTGATGGCAACCTGAAACTATCACCAATTCTAAAAACCTATACTACACATGCCAACCTAAAATTGAGACCTGTAAACTGAACCAACTAAAAATATACAGTAAGTCCCACTTATTGTAGCATCTTATTTCTTGAACATGTTCTTGTACTCGTTCCCTATACCTATTTTTGCTTTTATTCCTCATACTTATTTCCTATATCTTACCCTTATCTCCCCCTCAACTGATATACAAATTAATCTATCAACTCACCTTCTTATCATTCAACATAGCCAAGACCTAACAACATCCACCATGCTTCAATTTTTCATAAAAGTGTCTCCTTGAAGCCTAGAAAAGACACCCCACACAAAGGTCCTAGAACAAAATCTTAGGATATTCCCACATCTCCTATGTTACTTCCTTTATCTTTTTGTGTCTTTCTCTCAGAATCCATTTAAGCATGTCTAACTTATTTGACTTACTAACCTCAACATTCATGATGTCATTCATCTTCTCAACTCTTGCAACTATCTTACCTTAGCAAGGCTCATGCGCAAATGTAACAAGAGATTCTTCACATTCCTTCCTATCTGATCCTTTATTCATTATATCAATTAATTTATTCTCACTCTTAAACTCAACCTGTTCAACCTTTACTGTCTTAGGTATCCAAACCTAAATTTTGTTCTTCTGATACCTTATAGGGGCTCTGTATCCTTTGACATACCTTGAAGATCTCTTTACTCTATTTAGACATAATTTAGTGATATGGCCAACCTTATGACAAAAAATACAAAAAAAAATTCTTGTACCTTTTGCTTGAATGTGACTAAGATCTCCCTTTGACTGATTTCTTCTCCTCATACAGTCTCTTTCCCTATGACCAACATGATGACAAAAAAAACAATGGCCATGAAAAGAATTTGAAAATCTGAAAGCATTGGGCTACTTGATTGGCTTCTTCAATTTGCCTTTAAAACTTGCATCTTTCTTACCTTGGACTGATATTTCGTGATCTTTCTCAACCTGTATTATGATCCTCTCATGCTTATCCTTCAAAGAATCTAACTCAAGCATTAACTGATTACAATCTTCTTCTCTTGATTTCAAACTTGAATTTGCAACATCTAGTTGATTTTTAAGATCCTAAATAAACATATTATCTTATTTTGATTCTTATCCAACTTAGAATCCAAGATACACACATGTTCCTTAAGAACCTTGATCACAAATTTCAATTTTTGATTATCCTTCTTTAGTTGCTTGGCCATCGTGCTTTCCCCGATCTACCTTCAAGATGTTAAACTCTTTGTAAAGGAATATGCTTTGATACCAATTGTTAAGCATGGGATATATCTTTTATTTAATCAAATTCCTTTTGGTTTAACCACTTAATCATACATTAAATATATGCAATAAAATTGAAAGAAATAACATGCACCACATAAGAGAGAGAGAGAGAGAGAGAGAGAGAGAGAGACCATATTTTACATGGAAACCCAAAGTGGGAAAAACCATGGAGAATAATCTCAAGTAAATAAATGAGTACCAACTCAAGTTACAATGTTTTCAAGCGCCAACTTGCAGGAACACTAACCCCTTTGTTGAGCACCAACACATCAATGATTCATGAGAACCCACCCACAAGAGAACCAACCCCTCTTGTGTATAAAACACCAACTATCTCTCAATGTTGCTTTCTCAACAAATAATAGCACACTACTATATCTCTTCTCTTTTCTCTTCTTTCCTCTGCTCTTCTTAGCTAGATAAAATCATTCACTTCCATAATACAAAATGGCTTCCTGAGCCTCCTTTTATATCTTTCCAAATGACCTTTGGAATTTACCCTTCCATGACCCTTTGAATTATTTCTTTGTCTTTACCTAGTGACTCTTTGAATTCCTCAAGGTGATCCTTCATGGAGAAATGCATCCTTTTCCTCTTTTATCTTTAGTGATGACTCTTCAGATTCCTCAAGGTGACCCTTCATAGAGAAATGCATCATTTTCTTGTTTTTTCTTTAGTGATGAATATTTGACTTCTTCATGGGCCCTCTTTTGTCTTTATGCAACCAAAAATATATTTGTTAATATTTAATTAATATTAACACACTTTTAGCCAAGATAAACATTAAAAACACCTTTAGACATTAAATGCTAATTTGACATCAATGACAATATTTTCAACATAAAAGAGGTGAAAGTATCCACTATGAGCTCACCAAATATGGATACACTATCAACTCAAAGAGACACGGGCATTAGTTATCACACAAGGGAGTCCTACATCTATAGCAGGACATAGTTGGTCTATAGAGAGGCCACTAAGGAGGGGATCATGATGATCTTAGATTATGAATCCTAGTTTTACATTGGAGTATAAGTAGGTAATGGAGAAGGTGCTCGGTGAGTAAGTAGACATTGAGACTTTGATTGGTGATATCGGCACTGATGAGAAATGTTTTGAATTTATGTTATTTTTTAAATATAGAACACTAGTTGCATCATTTTTTATGATAGATGGATGATTGGAGAGATATATACATGTGATTTGATGTATATTTGGTTTTAATTTTTGTAGAGACTACTACTAAGGAGATCATATGGGGAGCCTCAATTATGGATGCACATCATGATGTTTTAGATGGGGTGTTGTCATCATATGACCCTACCACTTTGGTTGATCATGTGTTTCCTTCTACCCCATATCAGGCAAGGTGATTTAGATTGGTGAGAGAGGCCACATGAAAGATATAGGTGTGAGGTGATGGTTTACATCCACCAACAAGGGTATAATCTAGAGAGGCTCATGTTTAGCATGCCTTAGCATAGGAGAGATATGTACACATGATGACTACTATCTAACTTGGATAAGTACAGGCCTAGGTGGCCAACCTAAAAAGATAGTTTGTTGGCCTAAGATCTTGGACTACCTCTTTACATTATATCATTTAGAGGGATCAGTCACAGGCATCATGGGTAGTGTGGTTAGGCCACGTGATAAACAAGATGGAGCATAAACATAGAGTTGTAGATATTTTATTTTGTACTTGTATTATATAAATACATGATATATATTGATATTGATATTCATATTTCATTGATCTTATAAGTTGTACTTGGATTTAGAGGTGGATGCATGAAATATTTCCTTTCTAGCACATGTATTTAACTTTTATTGTATATAATATGAGAAATTTGTGATGTATGTTTTATTTTATAGCATTATGTGATACACATGCATGGTTAAAAATTTAAAGGAAAAAATGATTATGAAAAGTATAATTTAATCAAAACAAATGTAATACACACTATATCATGATGGTAAATGTGTAAGAACAAAATATGAATAAGTGTAATAGATCAAAACGGTAAAGTAAATGGTAATAAAATGTTTTCAAACTATTTAAAGAGTTGAACCAAATTAAAACAAATAAAACTCATCCTATATCACGTGGGGAAGTATGAAAATTTTTAATAAAATGAAATTCACATGAAGACCCGTGGTATAAAATTAAACAAAGAATAAAGTAAATCAATCATACTAAATCAAGTCGAGAAGTATGAAAAGAAAAACAAAATGTAAGTAGAAATCAAATTAATCATACTATTTCAAGATGGGAAGTATTATAAATTTGATAAAAGGGTTGTAAACATATGTGCAATTGAAAAATAAGAAGATAAAAGTGAAGTGTTTATGAAGTAAGCATAAAACATACTAAATCAAGGTGGGAAGTATGTTAATAACATGTGAATCATAATCTAAAACAAATTATCTCAAATTTGAATCATGTAAGGTCATTATGACTTGGTTATAGTTTGAACTATATATTGGAATATTTTGTGAGGAGGGCCTGGTTGCTATCCATGATCTTACATTGTAACTCACAAAGGAAACACCAGTGAGGTGGAAACAATTATAGGAATAATTTAAAATATGTTGTTAATGTGGTAATTTCTAAGGAGGGCTTGGTCCTATCCATGGTCTTACAGTATAACTCACAAGTGGAACACAAATGAGGTGAACTTTAATAATGAAATATTTTATTATGGTAATTTTTTAGGAGAGACGAGTCCTATCCATGGTCTTACATTTAAATTCACAAAGAGAAACCCTGGGGGGAATGATCAATATAAAAAAAAAATCTCAAGGGGAAATATATTAGGAATGTTTTAATGAAAGAGGGAATGTAAAAATCAAGACATATTCATCTATGAGAAGACCTTATAAAACATGAGGCATGTTAGGTACAAAGGTGAGGCACTAAGAGTCTAGTGACCATAAAATATAAAGGACACCCGCTAATAATAAGTACAAAGCTCTATAGGCAAATAAATGAGATAATAATAGAAAATCATGATGGTTATATGAAAAATAAAATTAAAATGGACCTACCTTCCCAAAACATATTCCCCATTCCTCAAGACCTCTTATAGAGTTGTCAATCTACTATGAAGATTGGGTACTTGTGTGAAAAAATAGGTAGCACTGATAGATTTTTTAATTCTCCTATCCCAATATACTAGTGTACCACACCCAATAGGCCTCAACTCTATCATGATGCCAATTTTGGAGTTTGAGATTCAATTAGGAATAGGATATATGATATGAATCATGTCTTTTAGTGTGATTAGATTTTTAAATTTGTATGTTTTCTTTTTGAATCATTGATTTTTGTTTAAATGATTTAGTTTTTAACCTTTTTATGGTTTTTATGATTCCTCCTCCATAAGGATTTGAAATAACCAACATGAGTGATATAATTGATACACATGGATGAGCTTTAGAGGTTGGTTTAAAGGAGGCTAAATATCCACAAATATGACTAACTAAACACTTAGGTTGACCTATGAACCAATATGTAATCTCAAGTTTCAACCTTATGTATGCTTAGTATGTGAAAGGAAAATAAAGGAATAAATGAGATCTAAAACATATTAGTAGATGGTAGTAGTATAATGAGAAGTCTTGTTTTCTAACTAATCATATGGTAAAAATAGATTACTAAGGGATTCAAGGTTTGTATAACCAAGTCATAATAATAATTATCTGATTTTTTAGTGAGATAAGATAGTAATCAATCAATGTAGAATAAAAAGAATCCATGAAATAAGTAAACTCATAAACATAAGTGTGCATTCATGAAAATAGTGATAATAATCCATAATAAATATGAAAGTAAATGAAACCATATAAAACACATAAAGCATAATATAAAGATCCATGTAAAATAGATAAGTGAAACCAAATTTGACACATAGTCAAGTGTACAAGATATAAAAAGAAATGGATCACAAATATAATCCAAATCATAACATATAAAAATGTGAAAGAACACCATGCAATATTCACAAATACTGATAAATTTGATAACAAATATCATCCATGACATCCGACACATCTATATGGAGTTGAATTATAACGGTAGCCAGAGGTTCATTGATCTTAATGAAAAGTTGTGCAAATACTTCCTTTTATATGTCTTTAAATTAAAATGTAAGTGTAGCTAACAAATATTAATTCCCATGAGGAATATTATGCATAAGATACTCAAGGAGAGGAATGGATTCTTGAATGGTAATAGTATCTGCAGGGCGAGAAGGAAGTGTAACTTGTAGTGAACGAGGAACTTTCTTGCATGTACAACATGTGGAAGGAGGAATGACTAATGCATGTGTCAAATGTGGGAAATCATGAATGTGCTATTGAATAATGTGATACTGATCGGTATGATGTGTACCACAGTAGTGAAAAAGGTAATATACTTCCCCATACTTAGGGATATACTCTAGTAATAGCTTAGGAGGAGGTATGGATTTGTCTTTAGGCTAAGTAGTGGTTGGATGAAATGTGTTAATATCTACCTAATTTTATGTAAATGAGTATAAGAGTGGTTATCTCTCTCATTAAATTAATAGATACATTTATTAGTAGGCTTTGGGGGCCTGCTAGCTAAAAAAGTAGAAGGAGAATCTAGGGTTAACTAGTATAATTGGTAATCTTTGGTCTAATAACTGGAAACTTTATGGATATCACAATAAGGTTGATCTACCCATTAGATAGGCATGTGATTAAGCTACAATAAATGAAGAAGGCCATCACCAAGTAAATTTGGGGTTGTAAAAAAAACTATACTAGGCTTATTTGATGGTAAAGCTAGAGCAAAAACTAGACTAGGCTCATTTGAGGGTGAGGTTGGTCGTGTAGTAGGTTTGAGAAAAATAGATAGCATCTATGGAGGAAGAAAACTATAAGGATCATATTATATAGAAAATCAATAATGTCTTGTCATGGTATGATCCATGAGAATACTCCTAAGGGACTCTATTATAACTAAAGGTGTACCATGTGAGTGTTCCATCTTTACCCTATTACAAATATGAAGAATACTAATATTAGGTCTATAAAGAAAGGAATGATAAAAGACTAATAAAAAGACTAAAACAAAGAAGATCGATATAAAATAACTTAAACATTTATATCTTGGATAAATCTAGCTAAAAATGGGTCATCCAAAGTACAACATTCATCATAGTTAGGTGTATACAAGTCGATTGTACATGTAGAAATGACTTTGTTGTTAGAGGATGCATGATGGATAGAATGTCTAGCCTTGGTTAAGTAAATAGGTATATTATCATTAGGTGATTGATTATATTTAGGTTTAAAATAATAAGGAAGATGGGTGATAATATGAGGGATAGATTGGAGGTTTTGATCTTGAGTCTAATCTCATCTAGCTCATCATCATTAGAATCTAGGAGGTTAGGTTGAATGTTCCCAATTAATTCAGGGTGACCATTTTAACCTCAAGGGGAATTGAGTGAATAGTTGAAGAGTTTAGATTCCCTAAATGTGATACTAAGCAAATTTTCAAGGGTAGGAATTTTAAATGCACTCTGCTCTTAAAATTATTTGAAATTCTGAGGGTTTGTGTGTCCTTAAATATTTTAAATAGCTCTATTATGGGTGAATTTGATGCATTGGCATAAGTACAATGTATCTGATCTTATACAATGAGTCCAAGGTTGACTATGAAAAATTTTGTAAGAAATTAGAAAATTAAATATCATAAATTTCACATGGACAGTGATAGGAGGAACGATAATGGGAAGCCAAACGTAACCTAGAGGAGGCATTTGCCTTCTATAATATCATTAAAATGTGGTACGTGTAAATTTTAGGTTTCATTAAAAATATCCAAATGTCTTAATTAATTCAAGGGAAGCAATGCAAGTACCTAATCCTTCATCAATTAAAGAATGCTTAACTTGGATATCACCAATTTGGATGCTAATGAATAGAGCAAGATCATCTGCATAAAGCAATATCTCATTGAGAATCATAGAAGTGATAGGGAACTTATGTGAAAAAGAAGTGTCCATTATTTCATCAACATGTATGTACATCTCTTCACATTATTGAAGTATACTATCTTTAGATCTAGATAAGGTAGGTTCACAAATTGTCAAATGAAGACGAGGATTATTCATTTCATACAACAATTTCATTAGATGATTTTAATGATGGGGAGAAGTTCGCATTAACTTGAGGAAAGGTATTTGAGATGGAAATGAGAAATTTCCAAAATGGGATCTGACTCATCATAACCCATGGGAGGACTTATAGATATAGGTGCATAATGTTTTAAGATCTCCTAAGAAGGAGAGTTTTAAGTGCAATTGAACTTGTGTTGATAGGGTGTAGTTGGTTTGGTTTGATTACAAATGGGTTGATTTACTTTAGGTGATGGGATGGTTGGTTGAGGTATTTCTTGTGGTTGGGTTGAATAAATACTATTGGGATTTTGGAGGATGTTTTCTTGTTATGTGTATGTTTGGGGAAGAGTAGAGATAGTGTGAGAGGTATAATCAAGTTGTGTTGTTGAGAGTCATGTTTGAATGGTTATAAGTTCCTCTTACCCCAATTCCATTAGATGGGATGGGTAAGTGTCCTAAATGATGTATAATGGTTGAGAGGTGTGATACATAGGTTTTATATTTGATTCGATAAAAATAAATACTATTCTCATGTTAGTCATATTAACCATGTTTTCATCATTGGTAGTGAGGTCTATAATACTTTTAACATTGTTTGTAGGAGTATGCTTATTGATGTTATCTTGGTGGTTGGGAAGAGGATATTTGTAGATATCAAAATAAACATTATCTTGGTTTAAAGCTTGGTTTTTATTTTTCATTTCATGGGTTTTAAAAGCTATATAATACACTTGTTGACACTTTAGAATAAGCTTTTCATGATCAAAGTTTAGACCAAGAATAAAATCCATAGCATGATTGCATAATTATCTAAAAGTCTCATGAGAGTGGACCTAAATTTCATGAAACCAACAAAAAAAAATTGGATAATCCCTCTCTCCAAGAACCTTGGAATAATCCCTTGACCAAGTCATAATAATAATTATCTGATTTTTTAGTGAGATAAGATAGTAATCAATCAGTGTAGAATAAAAAGAATCCATGAAATAAGTAAACTCATAAACATAAGTGTGCATTCATGAAAATACTAATAATAATCCATAATAAATTTTAAAGTAAATGAAACCATATAAAACACATAAAGCATAATATAAAGATCCATGTAAAATAGATAAGTGAAACCAAATTTGACACATAGTCAAGTGTACAAGATATAAAAAGAAATGGATCACAAATATAATCCAAATCATAACACAGAACAATGTGAAATAACATAATTAAATATTCACAAATATTGATAAATTTGACAGCAAATATTATCCATGACATCCGACTTATCTATACGAAGTTGAATTCTAACAGTAGCCAGAGTTTCATTAATCTTAATGAAAAGTTATGCAAATACTTCCTTTTGTATGTCTTCAACTAAAAATTTAAGTGTAGATAACAAAGATTAATTAATAAAAATTTAAGGGATTATAAGGAATTATGAGAAATTATTGTCACTTAGCTTGGGTCATGAGAGTGGACCTAAATTGCATGAAACCAACAAAATTGTAATTCGGGGTATAGAGAATTAGTGAATAGGTGGAATAGGTTGTCGTCTGCCATATTATGCTCACATTTATTAGATAATTTATTCCATCATTTGATGAAGGCTCGTGTTTTTTTGGTTTCAAGTTGTTTGTAATTTATAAACTAGACTAAGTTGCTCTCGAGAATATCACTAGTTAAATTCTTGGACTAGTGAGTTAACCAAGTCTTTGAGGCTAGTGATGGAATGCATTTTTAATTTATTGTACCAATATGAAGCATCTCTTGAGAGTTTTTTATCTAATATTTTAGTAGTGGCAAAGGTCTTAAGTTTGACCCAATATTTATAAAGGTTACCAAATGTTTTTAAATGTAATGTGGGATCACTAGATACATTATAGGTGATGATGGGTGTGATACCTCCTATGTCAATATTATATTTGTATATGTTTGACTATTTTATTAATGAAGGGTGGTTGCGGTATAATATTACCATGGGAATCCTTAAGGGGGGCGGTGGGGGGTGGGGGGTGAGATGGGGCGTGGCGGTTGGGTGTAAGCTGGGGGTGGCACATTCATATTTTGTGCTTCCTAAGAAACCTATTGAGTTTGGTTTTGAAGATGAATGAGATGGTTTTACATCTACATCATCTGATTTGCATTATTTTTTTGGAAGTTATGCATTTGATTAAGTGTTTGTAATATAAGTTGGTAAGTTTGGGAAGTATTTTGACTAGTGTGTGTAGCATGTGATGCATTAGTATTATTATTAATTGCTTGATTTTCACTTTGAGTAGTATCATGTGCCACACTAATAGCATGAGTAACATTGGTATTAAAACAAGCACTAGTAGCATGAGAATCATTAGTATCAAAATATGCACTAGTAGCATGGTTAAGGGGAAGGGTATTTTGAAGAGGCCCACTAGAAGATGAACCTACGATGTTAGTATAAATTCTTGGCATGGAGGTTGAAGAATTCATAAAAAAATATGTCATAGTGTGTGAAGGAGACATAATATAAGGAAAAGTTTGAGATACAAGGAAAACGGTTTCCCCAAATCCATGAGAGAAGGTAGGGGAGGGTAAAGGAGGCTATTTTATATGAGGACCTATAATGAGATTATAAATGGTTTAAGGATATTTTCCTCTATTTTGAGGGAATTCATTGACGGAAAAAGAAAATTTATGTTGTGTACTCTAAATCATGTTCATCTTCTAGTGATAACAAAGGATTGAGAAATAAGGATGAATAGGGAGGAGTCACATAATTGGTAGTGTGAGTGGGAGCAAGGACATTGCTTTCATCCATGGTGGGTACCACAAGATTTATCTTGGGAAACCTATTATGATTATTAAAACTCATCATGTTCATCTGGTTTAACTTTTTATTATCCTCAAACAAGAAATTCATGATGAAGAAAAGAGGCTAAAAACTTGATGAAAAGAAGGATAATTGGTAAGATACTAAATCGAACCAATCAATAGTGTTCTATAAGATGGGGAACATAATAAGGAATAAATAACATATTTATACATATTGATTGTGTAATGTAGAATAATAAATTGAAAGGAATTAAAAGATACACAGTTGTATAGATCAATTATGTACTAAAGGTAAGCAAAAATAACAATCTGTACAAGACTGTGTCAACAAGGATGACTGTGTACTAAAATTAGGATTTTTTTTTAAGATAATAGCTAAGCAAATAAAATGAAGCACAAAGCAATCAAATAAATGTGGTTGATCTCACCATAACATATAGCATAAACCTTGTGCTAATGCTGGCTAGTACAATTTTTGTTATACAAAATATAATGATGAAAGAGCAAGCAACAAAGCATGAATGTAAATGTTAATCTAGTTGGTCATTACTGAATGTTTTTAAATTATAACAGATTTTGAATTTAATGTGATAGGGAATTGACTATAAGAAGGAACTAGAATGCAATCTATAAATATTTTTAGGTAGTTTAGGATGAAAGGGATATGTATTGGTGATGTTACTGGTTTGGTATTGTGGCTTACCCCTTCACTTCACAATCCTACAATGATAAGGGTGTTGGGTGCTTTGCCAATATATAACATCAACCATGTATTTATACTTGGCCATAAAACTAATTCGACTTTCCCCTTTGTGATGAAATCTAAGTAGATAGGACTCAAGAATAAAATGTTTCATGCTTTTTAGTGTTAAGTGATATGGAAGTGTGTGAAAAAGAGAAAAATTGTGTAACTAAATTGGTAAATTAAAAACCACCTATTTAGTTTATCTTTGTTACTCTAAGCATGCAAGAAACTAAAATGAAATGTAAATTAATTACTAGAAAGATAGGTTAATTCATTTGACTATGAAGAGTATAAATTTGACTCAAGTGACATTGTATGAAAAAAATATAAAATAGAGTTGACTAGGTCATTAATGTTATGTGGAATCAAGACATAGAAGAACACGTTCGAATGGGTTGATTATGTCTTCTAGATAGAATACAAGCTACATAACTATTTCAGACTAGTCAACCCAGTTTATTGTATGGTTTCAATTTATAGATCATAAACTATGAAAAAAATACTTAAAATAATAAACAGAAATGATAGAGAAGGCAAGAATGAACCTTGATGATTTTAAAGATACTTAGTTTGAAATTTTTATGTTGTGTTACTCAAATGTTAATTTTATATTCTATGAACAGAGTTGACTAGGTAGATGTAGTCTACAAAACCTGTGTGATGAAAACAATCTATAAATAAATTTGATTGGTTCGACTAAGTCTATAAATTTGTATGCTAAAAAAGGGAGAATGATGAATAGAATCAACCAGAATGATGAAGTATGAAATCCTATAGCCGAAGAAGAGGATTTTGTCAAGCTAATTAATCCAATCATCTCTATTAGGAGAAGACTTACATAAATAAAATAGAGTCAATTTATAATGATTGTGTGTTAACCCCACACACATATTGTTAGACTATATTGATAGGTTAGGGGATTAGGATATGTGATTAGATAGGTGATTTGGGACTAGGGATGTAGGAGAGCCTAGGAATGGTCTAGGGTATGTGGCTAGGTGGGTCATGGGAATTTTAAATTCCCATATATTAGACAAGTGGGATTAATTAGTAGATAATGGTGAATTAGAAGAATTAATTGATTTGTGGGGTAGGAATAAGGTTAGTGGATGAAGGATGAATAAGGGGTTTGTTAGATAAATGACTAGAAGGGGTGATTGTAGGATGAAATTAAATGAGATAAATGAAATTAGTGTCAACTAATAATAATATTAGTGAGAATAAATGAAGCAAGCGAATTTAGGTGCATATATTTTTACCCTCTTTGAAATGGCATTATGATTGGATGAAGTGGATTGAGTAATGGTCTTTCAAATAAAAACTATTTCATAGATGAATTTTAGTGGTTATTATGCCACCTCGAGGGTCCATACAGGGAGGAAGGATCTGTATCAACACTCAAAAGAGTAAATGAGGGGTGGGATGCAATGAATAGACAAGGGGATGGGATTGCATAATAGTGATTGATTATGAAGAAAAGGAACTTGATTGGAATAGTGAGCTAAAAAGTAGTGTTGCCCATGGTAAAAACATATGCATAAGGAGTGGAAACATGATGATGATAAGATAAAATTTTGTAAGCTTTCAACATATCCCAGGTAAGGACACATGTCAGGGAGAGCTAAAGACCAAAATAATAAAGGCCAAGATTTGATTACATATCCCAAACAAGGACACATGTTGGGAGAACATTAGGCCAAAGGTAAGATAATTATTTGATAAGATTAACGATGGTTTTAGCTCAAATTTGAAATCAAGTGATATGATGAAGTAGATGAGAGATAATAAATGATATGATTGAGTGACCAAAGGATGATGGGAAATAACTTGACTACAAAAAATTAAATCAATGAGCCATAATATGATTAATAACAATTATGCCCCTATCAAGGACACATGCAAGGGAGCAATAGACAATAAATTTATGATCCTAGTCATATCCCAATGGAAGGAGGAAACTATAAAATTTAAATAATGAATTAACCAATCAATGATAAAGGATGGCTGGTGGAAGAAAAGATGGATGTTGTGATTTGTCAGGCCCAATCTATAGGGGCAAGTGATTGATGAAAAGGTTAGGGAGATGATTGCGGGGATGGTGATTGATCAATAGACTGGTTGATAAATGAGTGATATTATAGCTTAAGGATTTTATTTATCTAATACATGAGGATGATAAGATAAATGTGGTGACAAATGGTGGGGAAAGAGGAGAGAGTGGTCGAGCTGACCTGAGGCACACCCTATGACTGAGCATTGCCTATATAGTCTAGAAAGGCCTCAAGTAAATGTAGTTTAGATCAAATGATAAATGAAAAGAAAGACATGAGGATAATGATGATTATGGATGTTAGACATGGTATTTATTTGATAAAGGATGCGATGTAGATGTTAGACATGAAGATGATGGGATTAAGATGATTGGATGATTAGGATAAATGATCAAGCCATAATTATTGTAATAAGACTCATCATAGTCTAAGCAATCTGATAGATATGGTACTTGGCAGTATGCTCTATGATATAAGTATGACCAAGAGGACATTATGCCAAAGTGAAGATAAAAGGGGAAAATAGATAACTTTGCATCATCGAAGGCACTTAAAAGCATCATTTTAGCTTTTAGTGTCATCATAGCATCCTCATTCATTACCTGATAGACAAAAATATGTATGATGCAAACAATGAAAACATAAGATAATCAGATGCAAACAAGTCAAACAATAGATAAGTAACACACACAAGTATCTACATGTAATGTCATTATGTATTTCCTAATCATCCTAATGATAGTTGATAGGTGATTGATCAAGTGATGAGTTGGACTAAGATGGTCATGATGTAAATGTGGATTAAGGATATGGATTTGGTAAGGTTATAGAAGACATAAGACAGGATGAATAGGATATTTAAATAAGGCAAGATGATAAAATTGATAAGATAGATAGTACTTTAGATAGGAAGATTGGGATATTAATACATAGGATAAGATGACAAATGACAAGACAAATTAAAAGTTTTGGGATTTTATAATTTTTAGGGTTTTTAGAATATTTCAATTTTTATGGATTTTGGGATATGTATGTACACTATACAAAAGGGGTTACTAGCAAAGGGAATACCAAGCCTAGTAACTAGGATATCAATGGATGGAATGTTGGATAGGATGAAAAAAGGATTAAAGTAATGCTGAAAAGGGGAAGAATATCAAGGAAGATTGAATTAGGGATTTCCAATGAAGACATCATGAAGGAACCAAATGTTTAGTTACCTGAGTGTCCATTGGAGGATATGCTAGGATGATTCTAGAGCACTTATAAAGACCTCTTTCATGTCCTTATGAATTCCAATATGGGAAGGAAGGATGGACATGATAGGATGCATGATATGATAGTGAATAATGGGTAGGAGCAACGGACCAAGAAATAAGGATAGGATTGATAAGGGAGATTATGTCGATGTAATGTATTTTCCCCCAAGTATTGAGGTACCATGTGGATAATGTATTATTAGACCATGATGTTGAAAATGAGTATTCATTATAGTACTTTTCCAACATGCCAAAAGACTAATTTTCACCATTGGATGAATGATTTTTTATTTTACTCTTTATTTTAGCATCTCAATTTATTAGATATGGTGTGAGATGCAAGAATGTTGACACTTTATTGATATTCAAAAAATACCTATTCTAGAGATATGTGATGCTAGGGTCATTTTTTATGACCTTTATTGATACTTGATTGAAACCCCTCTAAATAGCTAGACTAGGTGTCTTCGTCACTCCTATGAGCGACAATATTGTTCAGATTTTTAAGGTATGGAATGGAGGGGTTTAGGTTTTGGATTTGATAGTGAAATAAAAGACTTGATTGGATAATATGATCATGATAGGAAGGAATGATGTGTTTTTGAGGAGTGGAACTAGATGGGGAGCAAAAATGGGGTTCAATAGTTATATACACCATTGGATATAGATGGGGGAATATTTATGATCGGTGTCATATGTTATGTGAGATTAAGGGATCAAGAGTTGTTGACTTTCATGACCTTAGTTGAGAAGGTAATAAGCTTGATTGTATTTAGGAAAATAATTTTTGCATGCCCCCTTTTGCACACTCCTAGGTGAGGACACATTATATTCTCCCTTAATTTCAATGTCACCATTATCAATTAATTTTTGGATATGATCTATAAAATGGAGACATCTAGGACTTTATGATATATACAAAATTGTTTTGCTTGATACCATGAGGGCACATGCATAGACAAATATAGAGGTCTTATTTTGGGGTGGAAAATCATGCCTATAGACCTCAATTTATAAAATAAGTCTTCCATGGATACTAGGAGAGGGGTATATTTATTTTCTATAGTGTAGGATTTATCATGTGATGATGATCTCATAATATTGGGAGATGATGAGGTTGACAAGCTAGGCTTCTCTTTGCTAGTAGGATAGGGGATTGGTGATGGATTATGACTAGTAGATGGAGGATTCAACTATGGATGGGTACAAATTGGAGGTAAGGTAAGTTGAATTGGGTCAAGGCCTTCAAAACATTGGGAACTCACCTCAAGGAGTTGTAATAGGATTTCCTCTTTATTTTTAGTAATATATTTATTAAATAGAGTGATCTTTGGATTAAGAAGGTCATGACTAGGACAAGGGCTAATTGATGGGGGACTGAAATGGGATTGGTTGTCTTGATAACTGGATGGGGATAAGGGTTGATGAGGGACTTGTTTGTGAGGTAAATGTAGGCCTATGGGTTTGAAATCATTGGGAAGGTGGGCACCCATCTCTAATATCCGTAAAATGACCTCATCCCTATTGGCAAAGATGTACTTATTAAATAGGGTGACTTTATCACTTGTATATTAAGGGGTGTGATGACTATGATTATGATGAATGAATAATGGATTTTACCATGATGAGCTAGGGGATTATTTATGGGGATGGACATGGGACATTGGTTTAGGCTTGATTTGATTGAGGTATGAAAGTACGTGGGCACCCATTTATAGGGCTCACAAAAGGATCTCATCCTTTTTGGACAATAGGTAGTGTTCTATAAGAACAAGGTCCAAATTCATTTGAGCAGATGCTTATTACAAGGGTAGATTTTAGGATTGGATAGGTACTTGGATAAAGCAAGTTTGAATGATTGAGCTATTATTATATGTGATGATGAGGATGAGATAAATTAAATGTGATTGAGATGATATAATACTAGGATTGGATTTCAAATTGGTAGTATGATAGGTGTTAATGCTCAATTGATAATTTCTAGTTTTCAAGCTAGTAAAATGATAGGAATTTGACTAGTGCCTAGATTCAAACTAACAAGATGACTATTGGATGGGTACTATCTATTAATAGGCAAGATTATTGGATTAGAGATGATTAGATTAATGAATATATTGATGATGACTGGATGCTATATTTAAATTGACAAAGTGATAGGTTACTAACAAGGTATCAACTAAGTATGAAATATGATAAAGATGATAGGTGATAGGAAAATGATAGTGGACTAGAGTGATAGGATGATATGTAAGGATGAAAAAAGGACTAACCCAAGTCTTAGACTGATTTGATCAAGGTTGGATGGGTTAAAAGATTATTTGATGAAGAGTAGATATAAAATAAATGATGGGATTGAGTTTAGGACAAGGTTGATGATGTATGATTTAGACAAGTGTATGACCTATAAACCAACAATAGGAAGATGGAATAAGATGTGATGGGGTTAAACGATATAGGGATGATAAGACAAAGAATTCAAGACAAAATTTAGATTAGGATATGTCAAAGATGAGATAATAGGATGTACAAGATTATGCAAGATATGATGACAAGTAAAGTAGATAAGGATACACAAAAAGACTATGAATGTACAAGACAAACAATAAGGATATACAATATGATGATATAGAGATCCTATATAGTCATGTATAAGTTTGAGTGAAAGGTTAACTCAGCTCACAAATAACACTGGTCTAATATGGCACACACCAAAGCAAATAAAACACACTCTTAAGACTAGTAAACTTATGGGTGTGTAACTTAATGACTGCACCATCTAACAGCTTCATGGGTGAGGTTATAGGCCAATGACCCTTTACAAAATATCCTAACCCTCTCAACCCCATATGCATATTACAATCAATTATGACCTGATACTGACTCTAGCATCAAGTCACCTATTATGGCTAATGGTCCTATGCTAGGTTAAATAAGCTCTCTATGGGAGTATCCATTATACGCTATGTACAATGGAACCCAAGTTTGTATAGGGTGATGTCTAATGCCTGATTCAAAGAGTTAACTCTTTCCCTTCACAGAAGACTTATATGGGGTCCACTACTTATCCTTATAATAGTTGTCCCTAATATTTATACTCTAACAAAACATAAAGTATGGATTAGTGTGTGGTGGTGAAATCCATGGTCATTATCCCCCTAAGACTATGGCAAGTACATGGGTATCAATTCCATGTCATGTTTCCCTTAAAAATATCTTTGACAGGTGACTAGCAAGATAAGTGATTAGTAGTTTCAATTGAAAATCTTAGAGGGACAACCTACAAGATGTTAGTAAGTCAAAATTGTTACTAGATTCACCCCTGCAAGAAACAAAATATTATTCCAATAAGCCTTAATAAAAACTACTAAAAATTTTATGATTTGGCTTTATAACTTATTTGGATTAAGGGTCACGATGTGAGGGTCTAGGGGTAGTGCCTCTTATGAGGTTAAGGGATAGATCCCCTTATGGAATCAAGGGGTAGTACCCCTTATGAGGTCTAGGGGCAATGCCCTAGGCATGCTCTCTATTGTAGTACAGGGTGGGGTCAAAGGGTAGTGCCCTTGATGCCAAATTCAATTTGGGATTTGTAGAACCTTTGAAATTACTCAAAAAAATTTAAAATTAATCCTAAAAATGCACTCAAAAAGGATAAATTGAATGCAAAAAATTAGTGAAAAAATATAATTGTTAAAGGCAAAACTGTAGATACATAGTTTATTGCAAAATCACTTCTAGAGAGCATAAAATCACAAGTTTTTAACAATATCATAGCTAAAAAGTCATGGTTTTGTAGAAAGTGGACTAACCATGGTAGTGATTGTACAAGTCCTAAGAATTCACCACTAGTTATGCAAAATTGCTAGTCTAACTGAAAAATCATGATTCAAAATCTACGATTTTACCAGTACGTAAAAAATACTTAAAACCTGACAGTTAGACTAAAAAGTTTTAAAAAGATATCAAAATATTTATAGAGGCTAGAATATTTACATAAAGTTAAAAAGTGTTTAAAATTTTTTAAGACTATATCTACAAATGTATTGTCAAAATTTGATTAAATCAAAATCACTTATTATTATACAAAATCATTGATATTTAAGTAAAATCATCTATTTGAAAGTTGTGGTTTTTCACTATGTGGAAAAAAAGGTTTTTTGGCTTATTTACATCAATCTAGGCAATGCCTCCCCCTTCTTGTAGACAAATGACAATCAGAAAGAAGCAAAATACTTGTTAAAGGCCAAAATCAACAATTTAAACTAATGATTTTAACCACAAAGGCAAAATCATTATTTTTGATAGTAACATCACGACTTTTATTACAAAATCATGACTGCAAACCTAAGATTTTACTTAGCATAAAAATGACCACTAGTGTTAAGCTTAACAGGCCTTAGTCCTAACCCTATAAGTTTTTAAAAAAAAGGGTTAATATGACACACAAGAGACCCAAATTTATGAAAAACTGACTTCATTCCCTAAAGACTATTTTATGTAAAATCACAACTTTGAAGACAAAATTACAATTTTAAAGGCAATATCACTTTTTACGATATGCGATTTTATGAAAGGATGAGGACCTATCATAAAGGTTAGCCACTAGTGGGTAAGGTGTGGCAGTTAGTGAAAAACCATTGATTTAATGGCAAAATCATTGATGCAATGTTGTAAATTATAAAACAAAATTGTTGTTTACGTAGGCATGACAGTTTGATGAAATTTGAACCGTGTTCTTTGACCAATCAATCCTGCAGGCTGTCAAAATACTCCTAGCATGCAATATGATTAAATTGAAGGGGTTATCCCAACATGGTTGCCAATGTATTATTATTTTTTGAATTATTGATAAAAACTACTATATTTAGTAGTTTAAACCAATAAAACAATAATATCAAAGGGAGAGATTATGGAAGCAAATCATAAATAATAATGAAATTCTTACCATTACTTTGGTCCTCTTATCCTCTCTCCAAGATCTTCAAGGATTCTTGATTTTGCTTGTGGATTGTTATGGATACAGTCAAAATTTTGACATAATGATGGCTTGATTAATGAATTTGACTATAGCATGGATTGATTGATTGATTGTATTATCATGGAGGTCTTATGGCTTCATCTTTTGATTTTCTCCTTTGGCCATGTAGGAGTGACTTGTTTAAATAGAAGAGAGAGGGATGATTAAAAAGGAATTAAAATTTTCATGGAAGCCTTTATAATAAAGGCTTCTAGAGAGGAAGGCTTATGTTGGAGAGGATTCTAGAATTGGAGAATAATAGAATCCATTAAGGGCTAAGTAAGATTAGTAGGGGATTATGATAAGTGATTAGATAAGTGATTAAGGACTAGGGATGTAGGAGAGCCTAGGAATAGGCTAGGGTAAGTGGGTAGGTGAGTCATGAGATTTTTAAATTCCCAAATATTAGACAAGTGGGATTAATTAGTAGATAAAGGTGATTTAAGAGAATTAATTGCTTTGTGAGGTAGGAATAAGGTTAATGGATGAAGTATGAAAAAGGAGGTGTTAGATAAATGACTGGAAGGGGTGATTTTAGGATGGAATTAAATGAGATAAATTAGATAATAAAAATTAGTGTTGACTAATAATAACATTAGTAATGATAAATGAAGCGAGAAAATTTAGGTGTATACACATTCCATCAGGGGCTACCATCGATCTAAGATCCATGTGTGTGGATAATAAAGACTATGTTAGAAGTGAAAGAAATGAAAAATCCCTACTATGGTTGTAAACCACTTTTCTAGGTCCAACACTCCTAGAGATCACCACAAAAAGAGGATTAAGGGGATTGATTTATCTAGAACTCATGGCTTTACCTTCTGAATTCTAATTTGCATACGAAATTAGCCACCTCAAAATGCCTCCTTTTCAAAAAATAAAATATAAATATTTTTTTTTTTTTTTTTAATTGTACATTTAACATTTATTTTGTGAGTTTCAATAATAATTATCAATCGAATAATATTTTTGACAACATCATCTTAATTCAAGCTTTAAATTTTAACATTTGAGTTTCAATGATAAGTCAGGGCACTTTTTTAAAAAACAACCTGTCATTTTAAAAAATAATGTAACTTAAAAACAATCCAAAAAAAATCATTCAAGAAAAACTAAGTTAATACCTTTTTAAAAATGGGCAACGATTAAATTTAAATAATATTTTATTTATCCACTAAGATTATAAATGGATCAAAAATTAAACTAAGAATATTTTAAAACTTTGGAGATGCCCTTGTTAGTTCCCCTTGCTTCACACTACACACCAACCAATCATGAAATGCACCCTTCCCTCTTTTAATATGGAAATCATATAGGAATGAAATTTCTTGATGAATAATGAATTATAATTTGTGGGAGAGATGTGGCAGTCGTGTGCACTATTTTTATTGTCAAACCGCATATTCTATACCACATATTCTACCCATATTCTATATTAATTTAATCCATTGTATTACATTAAAACTTTCTTTTTTATAATGTGAGTAGCGAATAAAAACAAGGGTTGTTTGGTGGTCAGTTTTAAATAGTATATTATATTTGGTTTTTTTGTTGTTGAAATTAAAATAATAAAATGAAATAAATAAAAATTAATAGTTAGTGTGACAAAATGTCAACTTTGAAACAAGTTTATGAGATGAAATTAGAGCTAAACATCGATATATATGATAAACAAAAATAAAAATAAAAAATAACAATTAATCAATATAGACTATTAAAATACAATTTTAACACAGCGAAATACAAAATGTGAGTGTTGGTAACATTATTTATTGGTTTTGAAGACAGTGTATGTTAGATATTATAGGAACCAAAAACAATAGAAACTTGTTCAAATACAAATCATGGAGAATACACATAGAGAATATTTTATCATACTATTATATTTTCTTTTACACACTCTTAATTTCCCATTAAAAATCCATCTGACATAATACAATTATATAAGATAACATATGCTATTACCTAGGAATATCAATAACTACTAAATCTCCTAGAATCTCTTATAGGTTATTAACAAACATGATATGAACTATGGTTGTTATACACAAAAATATAACAATGTGTAATTTATTCTCATAATTAAGTATATTAATATGCATACAATAACTTAAAAACAGTAACTATTATTTACCCTACGATAAATAATCAACCAATGTAAATTGTATTTTATCCAATGTAAATATTATTTCTCAACACTCCCCTCTGTCTTTATATGGTAAAACATATCTCGTTCTCCATTTGTAATGTGTCACCTCTATGTGTTCATGATATTCTCTTCTATTGTGCAACATCAAGGTTGCACAAAACTCAAACACACTATATTCTTACAAGCAGATTTCATGGATGGATACAGTAATCCCCTTGGCATGAACAAAGATCTATGATTTTGTTCATCCTCCACACTTGTCCTCTAATGGTTTTACCTGGCTTCAACCAATAACCTTACCCAATTGGTTTTGTAGGTGCACTGATAACCTTTCACAAATGGTTTTGCAGTTTCACCATAAACCCTACACAATTGATTTTTCAAGTTCACCAATAACCTTTACATAAATATTTTTTCACGGGTTTACCAATAACCTTTACATCATGGTTGCTACAATATATTTTGATTAACATTCTACAAAAGGGTTTACGTGGGGAATACTCACATGTGAACATGAATTTACTACACCTATTCATATTTTACATACCACACAATCGAAAAGCTAAAAAAACTAAACTACACACCATGCAATTGAAAAATAAGTCCTCATACTAAAAGTGTTGTCTCGACATTGATGACTGACAAGAGGTTGCTAAAATGTCTCCTTCCTCCGTTACCTTTGACCTCCTTAATAAGAAGCTACTTACTCAATTGATGAAGTCTTGAAGCTCGTATGAATGTCATTTTTTATCATATAACCCCCCATATACATAACTGACACATTTGACTAAGGACATCAAATTTACCCAATAATGTAGTCTTTACAAGGATAGTTTTTTGACTTGACAATATAACTCAATATACTTAATTGACATAAAAACGACTTTTCAACTCATTTTTTAACATACTTAACTTGACTCTAATGTTGACAACATACCAAAAATAAGCGCACACACTTTACTCTTTTTCCAAAACTCAAATACTCAATAAGAGTATAGATAAATTTATAAAACATTGTTTATATTTTTACGAACATATACCATTACACTTTAGTGACTATTTGGACCATACAAATGACTCTCTAAGTTTAATATAATAATCTAATAAATAACACTATAAAATATGGCCGAACTCCTACTAACTAAATCAACTTTAAATTTAACTCAAAAGATTATATTAAAAAAATAGTGGGAAGTATGAAACTTAGCCCGGTTGGGAGAAGGCGACATGGATAGTTGTGGGAAGAATTATCTGGTGATTTTGGGAGCCTGTGGACATTGATACAAGTTGTTTCCAAACCTTAGTCAGGCACCGAGTAGACCAAGGATCTGTCGTAGAGGTGCAAGGTTCTCGTGGATCGACCTCACTGAGTTTTTTACTTCACACATTGAACCACCAATGGCAGAGCGAGAGACAAAGTGCTTAGAATATGAATTGCACGCATTAAAAAGACAACTGCACAAATGAATACTATAGGCATACTATAATTTTATAGGCAAAATCATGTAGACCTCTTCTATCCATCAATATATCAAAATAAAAAGCCGAATATCTGCATGTTTTAGTTGTTCCTTCATAGTTAATAATTAATAGTTTGTTATTCAATAGATATCTAGGCCGAATCATGGACAAAGATAGCCAAAAACAAATGTACAAGTGAAAAAGATCCACACTGTAAAACAAACTAGATGACTTTGTCTACGCTACAATAAAGAGATCAATGGTATGAATCTGATGATGTAAAGATCAAGTTTGGACTGATGGGAATGGACTCCTCAATCCCCGGCTGGGGTGACGCACATTTTAATGCCTTAATTTCTCCAAATTATATTGAAAGGTACACTAATCTTAAGTAAAATAACCCTGAATAATCTGATGTGAAAGACTCAAAACTACAGAGAAGATATGATAGTTCTGGATGGCAACGTGCATGAAATCACATTACATGATCAGATCTAATGGAGACTTCCTTAATAGCACACGGGGTTGAATGTGATTCATCCAAGCTTGAATTGAACACTACAGATGGCACTAATGCAAATGCAAATGGAAGAAGCGTGGACTCAGGGTGCAGGCTCATGCATAGATGGTTATATAGAAAATGCTAGTGCTGATATTATTGGAGCAGGTGACCATACAAAGCCATAAAGAATGAACCAGACAACTCTAAGTTGTCTTGTAATCACAAGATGACATTAAACAAAATGAAATGCATTTACATGACTCTCATGACACCCCGCTCTATTACCAATGTTAGGTATTATATGAGCCAAAAATAAAAGAAACCTGTTCAATTACAAATCATGACGAATACACACAAAGATAATATTTAATCACACTATAATATTTTCTATTACATATTTTTACGTTTTTATTATAAATTCATTAACACAATATATTTATATAGAATAGCATATCTTAGTATTTAGGAATCCCACTAATTTCTAAATCTCCTAGAATCTCTCGTAAGTTATTAGCAAATCTGCATATGAACTATTGTTGTTATCCACAATAATATAACAATATATAATATATTATAATAATTAACTATATTATCATATTAACTCATATGATAACTTATAAACAATATAATGACATTTTGTTTATCAAGAGTAAATTTTCCTTGCAATGAAATTCTTCTTAGCAAGTAGATATTGCTTCATATAAAGTATCTTGATAATGTTGATGATCCTACTTATATTTATGTGACAAATATTTGGACATATGGAACTTATAAATGAAATTTCCATAGGAAATATAGATACCTTATCTCTAACTCCCTCTATTGGGATTTTAAAATTTGTAAAACTATTAACTTCTGGATGGATGATTCTTGTAATGGGGGTCCTCTATGAGATCATATTTCCTTTAGTATTTTAAAATATTGATTTCAAAATCTATGAGGATGCCTAATTTTTATTTACTGGATTGAAATCTAAATTGTGTGGGACCCTCAAAGAAGATGGAAAAACCTGAGTCTTTTTGCATCCAAGCATTCCTCTAATATTCCTATTTCTTTCAACTTCTTCTGGAACTCTCACCATATAAGTAGCTCATGGGATCTCAGTGGCTTAAAATGGAATGGAGATACTTCCATAAATTATTCAATGTAACCAGGCTAAAATAAGTTAATCTCCCATATTAATTCTCTAATATGGAAAGTGGAATTTTTTAGGATCCCTCGAGGACTTCTTAAAGTTAATGTAAATCAATGGTTTATCGTGAAAAATTAAATATATTTTTTGGGATAGAATTCAAAGGATTGGTTTTCAAGAGCCCTCTTGTTGTGTCTTCTATAAGAATAATTTTGAAACCCTAAGCTACATACTCCTTCATTACAAGTCTGCCTAGAGAATTTGGTCTTAGTTATTTAAGAAAATGAAAAAACTTTGGGTTGTCATAGGCTCTATTTAGGAACTTTTGATTAACTAGATAGAAGCATTTGAGTGATGGATCCATTTTTTTATTGTTTGGAGCTTGTGGAAAGAAAGAAAGAATAGAGTATTTAACAAACTATACCTCTCTGAATAAATCCTTACTCTCAAAATTGAAGAACTTCTTCGAGAGGTTTTTAATGCTAAATTTATGCCTCCAAAAAATAAAATCACAAAAGAGGGATGACATATCTCTTAAAATTGAATCTATTGAAAAACAACTTCAACCTCCCTCCCCAAATCAATAATAGGTTATTGGCTTCTTGACAGCACCCAAGTGACAATCATGTCAATCTAAATTTTGATAGGGCATCAAAATTAACTTATATTTCTTTGTCTGTGGAGGCATCTTTAGAAATAATTAGGGACAAGTTATATTGCATTATGCCTTCAACATGACATTATCTTCAAAGAATTTGACTGAAGTACTAACTCTTCTCAGAGGTTTGAGAAATACTATTTAATCTAATTTCAAGAAATTACTTGTGGAATGTGATTCTCTCTTGATTATCGATCTTGTTAAATTGATAAGATATTATCTGTAACATTTTAATTCAATCATTAATGATATCCATCATGAGATTCTTTTTTTTAAGATATTTATTTCTCCCACAATTCTCATCAAACTATTCTCTAGTAGATTTCATGAATAACTTTGGAGTTCTTCACCTTTTTCTAATGAAGATTGGGATTGCGAAGGTCCCCCTCATTGGGAATAATGCAAAGAATTAATTAGAAAAGACTTGATCCACTTTAATCTTTCCATTTGATTAAACTATCACCAATAGAATTGATGTTTTGGCTTTCAAAGAGTTTGTTGTAGTCTCAGGTCTTCCTTCTTGGTTTGGTTTCTTTGATCAATTTTTTTGAAGTGTTTGGAGAAGCCTTGGATTCTGTCTTGGGTTCAAATGTCGTCAAAGTTTTTTAAAAAGAGATACTAGTTTATTGGTTGAAGGACATTCTAGAAGTTGGTGACCTTGATTTCTGGGATTACATTTTCCTATATTTCTTAAGTTGTTCCATGGTGATCCTTCCTTGATGCACTATTGGAGTGCTTTGGAAAGTAATTCTTATTATTAGCTTGTAGTTTTCTTAGTGAAGCTTTTGGGATTCTGTTCTTTGGACTTCTCTCTTATAACTAACTTGTTGAATTTGTGGTTACTTGACCTTTTAGATTTCTTCTCATCTCCTTCTATTCTCTTGGAGACTTCTTTTATCTTTCTTAATTATATTTGTTAGTTAGATTATTTTATACTTTAAAATTAGGACCTATTTTCCCTTATTATTTTCTATCAAACAATATTTATAATGTAACCCATTTTAAATAATGTATACAATAATTTCTTATTTGCACAATAAAGTATATTGTCTTTGGAAAACAGAACTGATTAAAACATTATTGATCTCAACATAATTTAAAATAAAAATATACAAACATGGTTCAATTGGAAAAATATAGCAGTAAACATAAAATTGTAACTTATACAATTTAACCACCATTCGCATTGCTAGACTATATATTTACATCGCATGACATGTTTTGTGGTCAGCAATATATGTTGTCTATATTGAAAATTTTGATTCCATTAAATAAAACATAAAATCATTCCACGTCATGAAAGTCTTGAACATGCTATTAAAATAGCGTTCTGAACAGTTCATAGGATTCCAGCACCATTAAGATAGTGTTTATAAAATTATTAAGATAGCGTTAAATGATTTATTTTTCGTAATATGCTGCAATTTTTTCCCAAGTGATAATGACGATTACGTCTAAATCTATTTTTGAGGCTTTGTAAATACTTAATGTTGTGGAGATCTTGTTCCATAAAATCAGGGATTTAATTTAACGAAGACTCTTGACTAGTAATAAAGACTCTTGAGAATAACCATTACATATTGTGATGTGATAAATTTCAGTGATATAATATTCTGCTATGTCTGCAGGTTGAGCAGCAACCTGTGAACATGAATGACTCATTTGGTGTCTTTCGTATTCAATATTTACTGATTCGACGATGAAGTTTAAAATATAGTTTTGTTGATACAGCGTGATTCTTTACTGATACTCTGCATTCCATTCTTACGTCTCATTGCATGTGTTAAATAATATACTCTGCCCTACCTAGCTGCTATTCACGTTCAAAGCTTTGACATTGACTGCTTTTAGGGTGCTTGTTTTATTTGTTTGTCGATTAGGGATACTTAGGTTCTTATTAGTACATTTTTTATTGTACAAAAAAAAAATTGGATTTTTGTTGTCATGTTATGTTCTTCCTGTTTTGTTTTTTTTTTTTTATTATTATTATTTTTTGCATTTCTAAAACCAGGACATATAGTTTTAGGATGGGTCTTTGTGATTTTTTATTTGAGTTTTTTATATCATTGTATTTTTTATTTGTCAACGTGTGTATTTATTGAGTGCCAATTTACATGTCAATTTGATCTTAATTTAATTTTAAGAAGTTTATAAATACACAAGTATATTAGTATATATTAACATATTTTATTTTCAAGCCATCAATTATGTAAGTGTAAGATCCAAAATCAATCATTTTAAAAAAGAAAATGATGTACTATTTGATGGATTTTTTTTTTTTTTTTGTGACTTTCATTTTATCATAAAAAGTCATATATGATTAACTCTTGCATTCATAGATTGCTTGATGACATGCATTGATTTTTTTTTCATATTTTTTCTATACAACATTTGGTAATAATAAAAGGGTAATCCCCCCTTTCAATTCCCTATTTATTTTATTTGTTTCATATGAACTATGTTAGAATTGTCTACAAATGAGATGTCCAAGATTGAATACTGGAAGATCAAACACACAACTTTATTGCAGCAAGAAATCTCAATGAGAGTAGAAACTACAATGGCATGTATTAGTGAAGAATGTTGCTATACAAAGCTTACAAAAGACCTATTGGCACACACCCAAGCTCAAAGCTTAACGGGATCTCAATTATAACAATAGATAGATTAAAAGCAAAACAACCTACTGAACTCTACACTCGATAAATTGTTATAATACAATACTCGACACAATCTACTATGAATGCCTTAGAGGAGATGTTCTTATATACTCAGAGAAGAGGTATTGAGCCACATTCATTTGGCAATGAGAACACAACTTAGTTGTCAAGTAAATAGTAAACCCATGAGCAATATGTCAAGCCCCACATGTCAACATTGGTCGCCAAATGAATAGTGTAACTATGTTGACTACAAATAAGCATGTGCATGTCCAACTAGTGACCTCATTATTACACCTAAGTGACCTAATTATTCCAACTAACCAAGCTTAATGCATGTGTGTGTGTGTAGAAAAATCATATAATAAATTAAAAACCTATAATAACACCCCCTCCCTTAAGCATAGCTTAGGTGGGTAGAAGATTTGGGTCTCGACAACAAGGCCTTGTTAGGTACCCAAGTACATTTAAATCCCACGAAAAAATATAGACATGTACCCTCCTTATAAGTATCAATAAAGAGATGTCTCCCCTCTATAAGTATCATAAATAACCCCCCCAAGTTTGAAAGTATAATGCACACTCGAATATTGGATGTTAGACTCAACTAAAAATACATCCATGATCAATCTATATGAATAAACTTGTTTATATTGTGAGGGGAACTGACCTCCTACCATATCAGATCTCACTCGATGGTCATTGACACTCATAAGTACTATACAACAGGGTGTGACATAGGGGTCTAGGGGTGGCAACCCCCAACAGGGTCCAGGGGCAGTGCCCCTTATAGGGTCTGGGGGTAGCAAAGCTGTTTCAAAAAAGGAAAGGCACGAACAAAATGAAAAAGAGATAACCAACATCCCCCTAAAATTATTTTCAATCAACCCCCCTAGATTTTGGCACTTTCAAATTAGTGTATTTTATAATAAAAATGAAACCAATGTATCAGGCAAAAAAAAACATGCACTTTTAAACAAAACGGTACTTAATTCTGATTACCAATAAAAGTTTATTGCAAAATCTATTTTTCCATCATTAATTGCCCAAATTAATTAAATTTGCAAAAAAAAAATGCACTAAAGGATAAAAATAAACATATCCTTGAATACAATCAAGGAATTGAACAAATGACCTCCTCAATCACAATAATACACCTTAACCAATCCTTCTAGTTGCCCACTTGTTGAAGTGATATCCCCCCACTTGTTGAAAGTGATGTCCCCCACTTGCTTGTTGTTTTGTATTTTTACGGAAAAGACAAAAAAAAATTTGACCAAAAACTAGTGTGGGTGGGGTTTGATCCTTGGACCTCCCACCACACTTTGATCTTACAAAATAATCCTACTAACTCCCCTATAAAGTGTTTCATCCATCATAATACACAATGTACTATTTAAAAAGTGAAAAACATGTTTTTTTTAACTTTTAAGCCATGTGGATGCGTTGAAAGGCATAGATGGTGTTAAAGGCTACATGTATGACTACGTAAAGGGTGTGGGTGGCCAAATATGGCTGTTACAAACATCTATGTATGAGACATCAAAGATCGAATACTGAAAGATCGAACACACAACTTTGTTGAAGCAAAAAATCACAATGAAAGTAGAAACTGTAATATTATATATTAGTGAATAAGTTTGTTATACAAATATTTCAAAAACTCTATTGGTGTATACCCAAGCTCAAAGTCTTAACGAGCTCTCTGACATAACAATAGATGGCCTACAAGCTAAACAACCTATTTAACTCTACACTAAACAAACTGATATACTACAATATCCACACAATCCACTATGAATGCTTTGGAGGAGAGATCCTTATATAGGCAAAGAAGAGGCATTAAGCCACATCGATTTAACAATGAGAACACAACTTAGTTGCCAAGTGAATAGTAAACCCATGTGCAATATGTCAAGCCCCACATGTCAACATTGGTTGGTAAATAAATAATACAACCATGTTGACTACAAATAATCATGTGCATATGCAACTAATGACCTCATTATTACACCTAAGTGACTTAATTATTCCAACTAAAAAACTTAATATATGTGTATAAAAAGCATATAATGGATAAAAAACCTACACCAACACCCCCTTAAGCATAGCTTAGGTGGGTACAAGATTTGGGTGCAAGCAATAAGGCCTTGTTAGGTACCCAAGTACATTTAAATCCCCCATACGAACATAGAGATGTCTCACCCCCATAAGTATAAGCAAAGAGATGTCTCCCTCCATAAGTAACATAAATAAAACCCCTAAGTTTGCAAGTACAATACACACTCAAATATTGGATGTCAAACTTAGTCGAAAATGTGTCTATGAATAATCTATGCAAATAAGCTTGTTTATACTGTGAGAGAAGCATACGTCCTTCTATATTGGACCTCAACTGACAGTCTTTGACACTCAGAAGTATCGTACAATGGGGCATGACACTGGGGTCTAGGGGTGGTAGCCCCCAACATGCTTCCTATTGTAGCATAAGGTCGCATTAATTGTGAAAGTCGCACTCCCTGGATCCATTTTTTTATCAACTAGAGCTTATGAAAAAAATGAAATAATAGAGTCTTTAGGAACCTGTACCTCTCTGAACAAATCCTTACTCTTAAAATCAAGGCACTTCTTCAAGAGGTTTTTAATGCTAAAATTCCACTTCCAAAAAATAAAATCACAAAAGAGGAATGACATATTCTCTTAAAATGGAATCTATTGAGAAAAAACATCAACCTCCCTCGTTATATCAACAATGGGTTAATGGCTTCTTGAGAGCCCGCAATTGATAATTATGTCAAGTTAAATTTCAAAATGGGGCATCCAAAATTAACATAGGTCTCTTTGTAGGTAGAGGCATATTTATAAATAGTTTGGGACAAGTTATATCATGATATGCCTTAAGCATTACATGGTCTTTAAATAATTTGGCTAAAGCAATAGCTCTTCTCAGAAGTTTGAGAACCGCTATTAAATAAAATTCCAAGAAATTGTTTATAGAATGTGATACTCTCTTGATTATCAATATTGTTATATCAATAAAATATTATATGTGGTATTTCAATCCAATCATTCAAGATATCCTCCGCGACTTTCTTTTTTTTAGGATATTTCTTTCTCCCACAACTCTTTTAAGAGTAATCTCTAGTGGAATTCCTGGCTAACTTTGGAGTTCTTCACCTTTTTTGTAATAAATATTAGGAATGTGAAGGTCCCCCTTATTGGAAATAATGCAAAGAAGTAATTAGAAAATACTTTACTCACCTTCAACTTTTTATTTAATCAAATTGTCACCAATAGAATTGGTGTTTTGTCTTTCAGAGAGTTTGTTGTAGTCTCATGTCTTCCTTCTTATTTTGGTTTCTTGGATTGATTTTTTTGAGGTGCTTGGAGAAGTCTTGGACTCTGTCTTGGGTTCAAATATCATCGAATTTTTTTTAAAAAAGATATTGGTTTAGAGCTTGAAAGATATTCTTGAAGTTGGTGATCTTAATTTTTGGGAATGGCGTTTTCTTGTATTTTCTAAATTGTTCCATGGTGATGCTTCCTTCATGCATTATTGGATTGCTCTAGGAAGTGATTTATGTTATTGATTTGTACTTTTCTTAGTGAAGCTTGTGGGATTATATTTGTTGGTCTTCTCCATTATAACTGACTTGTTGGATTAGTGGTTACTTAGTCTTTCAGATTTTTTCTCATCTCCTTTTATTTGCTTAGAGTCTTCTTTTATCTTTCTTAATTATATCTGATAGTCAAATTCTTTTATACCTCAAAATAAAAACCCGTTTTTTCTTTATTACTATTTATCAAACAAAAATTAAAATATAACCCATTTTAAACAATGTACTCAATAATTTCTTCTTGACACAATATCTTTATAAAACAAAACTGATTCAAACATTATTGATTTCAACATAATTTTAAAATAATATAGATGAAAACAGTAACATAAATTTGTAACTTATACCATTTAACTACCACACGTATTGCTAGACTATACATTTACATCGCAAGACATGTTTTGTGGTCCACAATATATGTTATCTATATTGATGAGTTTGTTTTCATTAAATAAAACCTAAAATCTTTCCACGTCAAGATAGCGTTCTGAACAGTTACGTCTAACAATGGGTGCGCACCATTTTTTTTTTTTATAAAATTATTAGCCCCGGTTAATATAATGTATTCTCGTAATATGATGCAATTTTTTCCCGAGTCATAATGACGATTACGTCTAACAATGGGTGCGATTATGTGAGCGTGTAAATCTATTTTTGAGGCTCTGTAAATACTTGATGTTGTGGAGATTTTGTTCCACAAAATCAGGGATTTAATTTAACAAAGACTCTTGACTACTAATAAAGACGCTATTGAGAATAACCATTACATATTGTGATGTGATACATTTCAGTGATATAATATTCTGTGGTGTCTGCAGGTTTAGAACCAACCTGTGAACATGAATGACTCATTTAGTGTCTTTCGTATTCAATATTTACTGATTCGACGATGAAGTTGAAATTTTACTGATTCCATTCTTACGTCTCCTTGCATGTGTTAAATAATATACTCTGCCCTACCCAGCTTCTATTTCACATGCAAAGCTTTGACATTGATTGCTTTCAAGGTGCTTGCTTTTTTGTTTGTCGATTAGGGTTTCATATAAGATTCTTATTAGTACTTTTTTTTATTGGTATATTTTTCTTGGTATTTTTGTTGTGTTATGTTATGTTTTTCGCATTCTCAAAATCATGATGTATGGTTTTAGGATGGGTTTGTGTGAATTTTTTATTTGAGTTTTTTCATATCATATATTTTTTATTTGTCAATGTGTATTTATTAAGAGTCAATTTATATATCGATTTGATTTTAATTTATAAGTGTGTTAGTACATATTAACATATTTTATTTTATAGTCATTTATTGTTTAAGTGTAAGAGTCAAAAGCAACCATTTAAAAAAATAAAATGATGCATTATTTGATATATTTATTTTATTTGAGATATTTACTGTCATAAAAAATTATATAGGACTAATTTCTAAATTCACAAATTATTTAATGATATTTATTGATTTTTTTTTTCTAAATTTATTCTAAATAAGATAATAATGAAAGAGTAATCCATGCTTCCGTTTAAATTTTTATTTCTTTTATTTATTTCATATAAACTATCATATTATTTAAGAAGGAGATTATTTTTCGCAAATATTTGTGTCCAACTATAAAATTTATAGTGATTGAATTAATTTGATTGAATTCAAAACATTTGAATTCTCATTATACATTTAATAATTGATTAATACATTTTGATTAATTTTATAAATCAATTCTCTGTAAACATATTAAAAATAGTGCTCACCCATTGCATATTTGTAAGCAACCATCTTGCTATAGCTACATGGAATGGGATTCATTTTCATACTCTTCTTATCACTTTTATTATTAAATAAATCAGGAGAACATTTATGTTCAAAATTATCTTAAAATCCTTGAAAGCCAATAGAGATTAGATGGTGTGGAGAGGGGGTAAATTCATGACTAAAGTGTCTATTAACATTCACTCCTTTTGATTGTATCAAGTTATCAAATCTAACAGTGTTGCCTATCTCAACATGTCTCAAGTTAAAGCTATATTATTTTTTATGAAATTCATTCATACTATAAGTGATATTATTAGTAATTGGTTTAGGCTATATTTTTCATAAAAGGTTTATGCCATATTTTTGATAAATGGTACAAGTCATGGATACCTTCAAGAAATCAAGATTGAGTTTGAGCTTACCAATATAATTTTTGAATTCTTTTATAAATTTCAAATGATATTTATTAGTGATGAATTGTCGAAAAGTTTCCTAAAATTCCCTCCTTGATGATTGAGATACTATAACATTTTATTACTTAAAGTCACTTTAACTCAATTAGGTTCTTCTTTTTGAATTTGAAAGATTAAAGGGGGTTGAAGTCGTATGTGGGAGCTGACATTAAGGAATAATATTGTGGTGTCTCTATCAAGTAAATTTAATATTTGAAATTAGTAGATTACATTTTGTGTTTATAGCAATTCCTTTACATATTCCCAGATAGTGAAATTACATTGTCTCTAAATAATTATATTAAGATGTCTATAATGGTGAAGTCATGGTGTTTCTAAACATGATTTTACTATCATGACTAAGTAGTTAAGTTAAGATGTCACTATAATTAATTTTATTTTTGTCTTTAATATGACTTCAATTTCTAATTGAAACTTTTTTTTTTACTAATATCACATATTATGTATGATATATGTTAAATCAAAAATTCTAAAATGAAAATATCTCCTAAATCAAAATACCATTATGTAGGTTCTTCATAATTGTATATGTGACCTAATTTTTATTTTGAACATCCCATCCACAATGAAATATTATTTTTCAAGAAAGAGAAAATTTTAGAAAAAATTGGAATCTAAAATGTATGTGAAAATAAATAAACGCACATATTGGTCAATTAAAATTACATAAAATTAAATATTATTTGAATGTTTAACTTTATTTTTAATATTAAATAGGTATACACAACATTTAATAATATATCAATTTATGTTTTTCCTTTCATAAAATAAATAAATAATTTGGATAACATGACACATAATATCAAGTAAATAAATGTCACTTAAATTTTATGTTGCGATTGATCATTAATAATTTTATAATTTTTCCTTAAATTGTTATTTTAAAAAACTTATTTTTTAAAAAAAATCATACATCAATTTTTTAGTTACAATTTTTTTTTAAACTTCTTCATTATAATTAAAATAAATCATAATCCCCCTCTTTGCAACCACTAGGTTATAATTCTTGTCAATTAGGTTATAATTTTTGTCAAAGTGAGACTAACAAATAGTAGCTTTTGTATTTATAGAACACCAGGCATAAAATACACTTTAAGTTTGAGTTATTTAAGTGTGTAGTCTCAAAACTTCTTTGCACTTTTAAAAATATATATTTATATTTAAAAAGAGAAAAATTTTGAAAAATATTAAAAAAATGATAGGCCACTCCAAGGAAACCTTATGTTATATTACGTCATGGTAAGCCAAAAAAATAGTTGCCTTTTTATTTGTATAATACAAGACATAAATGACACAAGTTCATATTTTTAAATTCACCGATATTTAAACTAGTTATTATTCAATGTGAGTTGTCACTCACTTGGCTTTAATTAAGTTATTAATTGAACTAGTTACTTGATTTGTTCAATTATAGTGTCTTATCAAATTTGACAATTAAGAGATTAAATTTAATTAGACAAATTTTTACGTAAAATCAAAATGCTACAGATATGTAATAAATATCACAAATTAATTTGGAGCATGTTAAATTTGTAAAGATGCTAAAAAGGTAAAATGCTAGAAAGAAACAACTTAATCAGAAAATGGGATTGTAGGACTATAAGTATAGCTATAAAATTGGTTGTATAAATGTGCAATGATGTTCTGAATCAAAAATAATGTTTTGCTTAGATCTGAGACAAGGCCAATGGATTTGGCCTAGTGCGGCTTACACTAGTGTCCTTAGGGTATATCAGTGTCTAGTGAAGGTTTGCTCTCTATAACTTATATGACTGGTTTGTTTTACCTTTATATTATATTTGACTATGTGATAGATCTCGATTGATTACAAAAAATATTGTGTACCTTCTTCTTCACATATAATTCTATCTCAATAGACCAAGAATTATAAACAAATTAAAATGGGATAGGAGGTTAGTGGTGAAGTTGTGCTAGACTTCAACACCTCCTATATTGAGCACTGCCTACATACCAATACTCTGAAGAGAGATAAAATTTTATGCAGTTCTCCCATTCTACAGTGGTGTGTGTGAAATATTGGTAAAAAATTCTAAATTTTGGTGCAATCTTGGTGTGATGATATGCTTTAAAGATTGATCTGTAACCTTGGAGGTATATGCAAACTTAGCCCAAGGCTACTAAGGCTATATGGACTGTATGGAGAAAATAAGTTCTTTTCTCTCAATGTGTAATTAAATATTCTGATTGTTTTCAATCATATGAGCCTCTAGAGAATAATAGATCAAAAATGTGTCTTTATAGTGATTATTTTAGAATTCCTTTAGATAAGACTCATGAAATATGCCAGACGCCCTGTTGGGTAATTTTGAATTTGAGAAAAGAGCTATTATTTGGTAGGAGGAAATGGATGGAAAAATTAGACATAACTAAGGAACGAGAAAGTCCAAATAAGATGTCCTTGTCTAGAGAGTAGAGACAACCGACCTGAAAGTGTGGATCTGTTTAAAAATGAGTTTTAAGTCATCTAGAATGTGAAATAGGAATATAATAATTATAATTTTTTTAATAAGAAGAATCCACATAAAAATTAAAGGAAAGGTGGCCAAGAACTATAGAATTAAGTATGAGATAAGTGTGTATGAGTGTATTAAAATGGATCCCCTAATCTTATAATTATTAAAAAAAAAGTATAAATAAAAAATATCATTTAAATAAATGACTAATCATAGAAATCATTTAGATAAATAACTAAAATAAACACTAATAAAAAATCTTATTAAAAATTAGTATATTTTTTAATTTATAATATGAATAAAGATCCCACTAAAAATTAATATATAATATTAAATATCTGGTATCAACATGTTTGTCTTTTTATAAATATCTGTACATGCAAGTAGTTAAAATGAATAAAAACGACACTAAACGCACCCACTGTTTACCCCATTATCATAACTTAGATAACTTACTCCTTTAAATCCATTCATTCCATTCTCTTAATAAATACCATGTACTAAGTACTCATAGCATACACTGAGAAATCAAATATGGGAGTGCAGAGCTTTTCTATCTTCTCAAATTCTGCAACCTGTGTCACTACCAGGCTTCCATCTCCATACCCACCTGCAAAATTTAATCCACGGCAGTCAAGAAATGCAAGCTTTAAATCCATCAAAATTACTTCATGCGGTAAGTAGATTGCAAGCGTGTAAAACCCAAAGCACCATGTAAACGAGATAACTTACAATATCCTTTCTGCCAATTGTTCTGTAAAGCCTTTCTTGTATATTTAATTGTTCCAATGGTTGTTAGTACTAGTGTACAATTTTAAAATAAACTCTCTCAGAATTATTTGATTCTGTAGATTTTAGTTTCATGTACAAGGTAATGATTGCAAATGTCTATATATAATTGTGTAGAGCTTATTTGTACGGACTGTTTACCACTTCTTAGGAAATAAACAATTTTATGCGGTTGACGTGACTGCAGAAGAACCACGTTTCATCATAAGTTATGCCCATTTCAATTTTTTGTTCCATGTACTAGTCTTCTTGCTTCTTTTACTTCTGTAATTATGATTACCTTTAAATGGATAACATTCAAAGTAGATATTACAATCTACGAGGTGGACAATCTGGAACATTGTTTAGAAAATTTGTTCTCTCTTATACTGATGTTTTTCATATAAACAATTTTAAAATGATTTTTTTTTTTGTTTTGTCCGTAGGGTCTTCTAATTTGCAGATGTATGAGGAAGGACGATCCCAGGGCCCCAAAACTGCAAATAGCCTGTGTCTTGAAGATGCCTCTAAGGTAGGTTTATAGCCGCCTATTGTTTATCTACTTTTTATCGATTTCTTTTTCGATGTCCCAGAAAATACAACGTAGTTTTGCTTTTCAAGTTAAACACACTGTTGGCATGCCCAGTTAGACTGACTTTAGAAAGCATCTTGTTTGTATTAGATTCGCTAACTATGCAACTCATTTTTTGGCAGATTGTTCAAGAGAAGAACAAAATTCCATGTATAGATGGAGATATCAGGAGGATAAGAAGGTTATTCTCAGAAATCGAGAACAGGCAGACATCTGTTTCTGCTTATGATACAGCCTGGGTGGCCAGGGTTCCCTCTATGGAAAACTCTCAATCACCACAGTTCCCACAATGTCTCTCATGGATAATGGACAATCAACTCCAGGATGGATCCTGGGGATTATCAGATTTGCCTTATGTTAAAGACCGACTCCTTCATACCCTGGCGTGTATTATTGCCCTTAAAACATGGAATGTTGGCAATAAAAATATGGAAATGGGTAAGACTAATTTCTTTTTCTTGGACCAACTTTGGCTTCATGACTTTCTTATATACTGCTAAGACGCACTGCAATTTGACTTGCAAACTTGTCTTCTAGTGTGCTTTGTCAAACAGAAAATTCGGATCATATAATTAGCATATATTTGTATGACTTTATATGGACACAAAGTCATGAGACTTTTTGGGAATTAAAAAAGCATATTCACCAATCCCTGGCGCCCCCTGCCCCACAAAAAGAGTTCACCTAAGAAAGAAAATGAGAGTCTGTCCTCATGTCTCTTCTGCCACCTAGTGACTATGATTTACTGACTTTGGGTTGAATTCTGTTGCCATGCTTTCGAAATTTGAGATGTTACTTCATGAGTAAAATCAAATTTGATCCTATAGTAAGACATAAGGCTCTAATATTTCAAGGTCATTTCCAACCGCAGGTCTGAGATTTATAAGAGAAAATATTGAAAAGATGGTTGAGGAGGGGCAATATAATCCCATTGGATTTGACATTGTCTTCGCTGCAATGATGGATGATGCAAGAGCCTTCTGCTTGGAGCTCCCTTATGATTCAACTTCTATAAAACTAATGCTCACCAAACGAGAAGGAATCATCAAAAGGTATTTTTTGACATTAGGTTATCTCCTCAGAATCGAGACCCAATAATTATTTTCCTTCATTTCTTGTAACTTTACTGCTATTTGGCTATTGCAGCACAGAACTAAGCCACATGAATGAGTACGATGGGTCCCTGATGTATATAGTTGAGGGAATTCGGAGCATAGTTGACTGGAACAAAGTTTTAACACATCAGAACAAAGATGGCTCACTCTTCCATTCTCCTTCTGCAACTGCTTGTGCTCTAATGCATACTAGAAAACTCAGCTGCCTCAAGTATTTGTATTCAATCCTACAAAATGTTGGAAATGGAGGTTAGTCCTTAAATGTTCTTATAAATAGCCCGATTAGTTTGTATCATTCTCATACATTAACAGTCCTTATTTTTGTTGGTGCAGTGCCTAGTGTTTACCCCATATATTTGTTCACTAGTCTCTCAATGGTAGACAGGCTGGAGCGATTAGGCATAGCAAGACATTTCAAATGTGAGATAAAGCAGGCTCTAGATTATGTCTATAGGTAATTGACAACTAAATCTATTACTTATGAGTGGATACTATATTTCCTATAGTTGGTTTCCATAATTTCTGAAATCAATTTTCTGTCTAGCCAGGTGCTGGACACAGAATGAAATAATTGAGGGAAGATCATCAACATTAGACATAGTTACCACTTCTATTAGTTTCAAGCTTTTACGGTACAATGGATATGATGTGTCTCCAGGTCTTCTGAACAAACCACTCTCTGTTGTTCCTAAATTTTCTTGTTGAATATGGCTTATATTTTCATCTTGTTAGACATTCATAGCACTTATGGATCACGTCAAATGTTTAGAGATGGAAAATTCTGAATAATATATTCCCATTCAAACATTTATTCTATGCTGGAGTTCTGTACAGATTTGCGGGGCATTTCAAACATTTATTCTATGTTGCTTTCACTACATTTTGCTAACATTTTAATGAAACCAATATCTATGTAGATTTCTTTCTCAATTACCTGAGAGACGGAGACTTCCTCCCTTCTGTAGAAAAGAGTGGTCAAGGAGTTACAGCAATGTTGAATTTGTACAAAGCATCTCAGGTGATGTTCCCAGGGGAAAACATTTTGGAAGAAGCAAAATCTTTATCCGGAAAATATCTCGCCAAAAGACAAGAAAAAAGTACCATGAATAACCAAAATATAGTTATCAAAGACCTTGAAGGAGAGGTAGGTAAAAAGAAATTAGGTACAAATGGCCGATCTTTGAAATTATCTTTGGGCAGTAAGCTTCCGGTGGATTGTCCATTCCTTGCAGGTTCAGTATGCGTTGCGTGTTCCCTGGTTGGCTAGTTTGGAGCGCATAGAGCATAGAAGATACATTGATCAATATGGTGTTGATGATATTTGGATTGGAAAGACTTCTTACAAGTAACTTTTTGATTTAGCTCGTTGTTATGGCACCTTCCATTCGAATCACTTAGATTTAATACATAGAGAGTCTTGAACATTGGGCCTTCTAATTGCAGGATCCCCTGTACAAGCAACGAATTGTTCTTAACTTTAGCCAAAAAGGACTACAATTTCTGCCAAGCAATACATCAGAAGGAACTCCAGGAGTTGGAAAAGTATGCACAAACCCAAATGAGTAGATAGTTTTTAGTTCATGGAAATGACAATAGAAGCAACACCACTGGTATGAAAAGCTTATATGTGCACTGTGGATTTGATAAGCTTTTAACCTTGCCGTCTCCAATAACAGATGGTTTGTAGATGCCAAATTTGGTGAACTTAACTTCGCTCGACAAAAACTTGTATACTGCTATTTTTCGGTTGCTGCAACAATCTTTACTCCTGACATGTCTGCTTCACGCATGGTATGGACTAAGAATGCAGTTCTCACGACAGTAATAGACGACTTCTATGATGTGGGGGGCTCCCCTGAAGAACTACAGTGCTTTCTTGAAGCTGTTAGGAGGTAATTGTATCCATCAATCTACAAAATTGTGGCCAATTGGATAGCTGTTTTGATGATTTTAATTCTTATATAGTCCACTTTGAAATCAATTCCCATAGCAAATAGCATTGTTAAGAAACATTAGATGTCTAATTAGGGTGCTAATGTTATCTAGGCCTTACAGACAATAGATACATATCACTAACAGGGTCACCAATAACTGGTTTCTGTTGTTTTGCAGATGGGATCCTGCTGGGATAAGTGGCTTGTCAGAGAGTGTGCAAATTTTGTTCTCTGCACTATATAATACTGTCAACAATATTGCTCAAAATGCCTGTGATTTGCAAGGTCGAGATGTCAGCATTCATTTCAGGAAAATTGTGGGTATCCTTCCTTAACTATAAATATTGTATATTTTGTCTAAACTCCTTCGGTAAAAAGTACTTTGATTAATATTACTGTGTGCTTGTTTTAACAGTGGTACAGATTATTGAGCTCAATGATGAAGGAGGCTGAGTGGTCACAAACTGGAAACATACCATCTATCCAGGAATACATGGAAAATGGAAAAATATCATCTGCCTTGGAGCCAGTTCTTTTTCTATCACTCTATTTTGTAGGGCCAAAGCTTTCAGAGAAAATCATCTGCCAGCCTGAGTATAACAATCTCATGGAACTTCTCAGTATCTGCGGGCGCCTTTTGAATGATATTAACAGCTACAAGGTAATTAATACTTGCCACTTCTGAAATACTTAGCAAATTTCATCTTCAAGCTGGACCTAAATTATTGATTGGGTATGTTTTTCAGAGAGAGGCCAAGGAAGGAAAGCTGAACTGCGTGACATTGTACATGAAAGAGTATCCATCATCATCTGTTGAGAATGTCATTGCCATGTTTAGAAAAACCATAAATGAAAGCGCACAGATATTACTAAAAAATGTGTTGCAACCTGGTGTTCTCCCTCGTGATTGCAAGCAGATGTATTGGAATATGTTTAGAAGTCTGTACCTATTCTACCTCAAGACTGACGGCTTCTCATCCCCAACTGAAATGCTTGAAGATGTCAATGCAGTCATTTTCCATCCTGTATTGTAAGTTGTAATTAAAAGATGGTTTTCAGATAAGATACTATCATTATATTTTTGAGGTTGCAAAGGTTAAATTGTTTGCATATCTAAACTTGATATATCATCATTTTTTATTGTTTATGTGATTTTGAAAGTTTGGAGGCCGTCGATGGAGAACAGGGCTTGAACCCTGACGTACTTTTGATCAAAAGTAATTGGTTTTGTTTTTTTATTTTTTAAGTATCTTATTGACCACCTTTAACTAAATTTGTTAGGTAGTTGATTTAGTTTATTTTTTAATATTTAATTATTATTTATAAGATAATTAATTTTAAAAAAAAATATAAGTATATAATTATTTTAGATTTATAAATATTTTTTAAAAAAAAATTATTGTTATTTTTAATTAATTTGATTTTAATTAAATTTAGTTATGAAAAAATAAATTTTATTATATTAATAATTTATATAATTTAATAAGAATTTCATTATCTCTTAAATTAGATTTCAAATATATAGTTTGTTATAATATTTTTCTTAATTTTTAATTCAAATATTATAATTATTAAATAAAGAGAAATAAAAATTTATAATACAATATAATTAGTAAATTATTAAATCTAATCATTTATAAATATAATTAATTGTGCAAAATTAATAATAATAAATAATCAATTAAATATATTACACTTAATTATTTCTAACTAATATATATTCATATTAAAAACAATTTTAATTTTATTTAATATTTAATTTTTCATTAATTTTATAATAAATAATTTATATAAATAATTATTTTATAATATCATTAAATTATAAAATATTTATTTATTTTCATTCATATACTATTTTGTTTCTTATATAATAATACAACAATTGTTTAACTTAGAAGGGACCTTTATTTTATCCCTTGGGAGTCTTTGAAGATAAGCAATGAACAGAGAATAATTTTATTGTACCATTTTTTAAAAACACACATGGTGCATGTTGATATATATAAAAAATAATTGACTTGAAACCTTATTCTATGAACAAACAGATGAAAAATTATTTTCTTGATGATAGATTAAATTAAAAGCCTTTCAATGGGTATTTAAGGTCAATAAAAAAGTTTAGGAAATTTTTATTATATTGAATTTATTTTCAAAATTTTATTTTTGTAATGTATTTAAAAGTATTATTATAATAAATTTATAATGTTGAGTAAGTATACATTTAAATTAGTAAATTAGTGTAAAATTATTTAGGATATGATTCTAGTCTTATCCACTTGACTTTTTATATAGGGTATTTATAGGAATTTATATTTTGATGGATGGATATAAACAATCATCATCTTCACTAATTAAAGTTCAATTCTTTCAATATTCTTAAATTTTTAGATAATGATGATCACATTATTTTCAAGGTTTGAAAATCTATATGAAACAAGCAAGTCTTATCAAATTTTGTAACTATGTTAAGTGGTTTTGATCTCATTATATAGATTTTTTTCAAAAAAAACCTTACCCACAAAATAACCGGTAACAACATTTATAAAATTAAGACATGTGCAAATACATGCAATCATTATCACACCCTAAGTATAAAATTTAGAGCTTTTTTCGACACATTGAAGCTTCTTGCCAATATTAATTGTAACACTAAGAAGCTTCTTACTAATATCAGTTGCGACATTAGACCTTGTAGGGATTCGGAAGCTATTAAATAAAGGTTAACATTTCCCATAAGATAACCTTCTACCAATCAAAATAAATGTGGAGATAGATTACTACTTTTATACAAGTGTTTCTATATAATAATGTGAAAGGAACATATGAAATTAAAAATTGATGAAATATCAAAGTTATAATTATTGTGATATGATCTTATAATATTTAGAGCATTTATACCAATAATGTTACAAGGCACAAGATCTAAAAAAATACACAATCAACAATAAACAATGTTAAATTAAAATTTATCCTATATTTAAAATCTCAAATTCATTTTAAAAAAAGAGTTTGGTTTTTTAAAACCACATTTGTGTTTTAAAATGTTTAAAGGTTTGGAAACATAAACTAAAAAATAAATAAATAAACCATGGTTATATTTTCCACTACTTTAAGCTCAATTCTTTATGATTTTGAATCTCTTTTGACCCAACTTTAAAGCACACTTTTAGAAAGAACCTTATCCAAAAAATGACTAATTGTAAATACTTAAACATGGCCTCTAGGTAGCACTATTTTATAATTCTTGTTTATTTAATGATCATTAGTCCAAATTAAACATTATTCAAAAATATATTGGCTTTTTAAGGTCCTCATTCTTCTTCTTAACCTTCAAAATTTTTTAACAACTATTAAAAATGTCCCCACATTTTATGGTCTTTTTTTGTTTATCCTTGTCCAACCAATATGCACCCATCTCATTTTTCATGTCTTTTTCTCCTTTTTATCATTTATATGTTAGCTTGTGTATCAATAGAGTTCTAATTTAAAATCAAATGCCTATAAGTTTACAAGAATTATAGTTAATTTGACACAAAGAACTATATCTAGCATTTTTAGACCGTTATTGAGTATTCATAAGAATTTTAAAGAGATCAAGAAATCATTAGATAACTTATCATTATCTTAAGTTATTATTTTATGTAGAACACTTTTGGCGTGTGAAATAAAATTTTCTATATATTTTTTTAATTTATGTAATTTTACTTCTTTTTTACATACTTTTATTGAATATTTTTCACCAATTAGAGACCTGATAATTTGATAACATTTATTAAGTGTCTATAAACCTCAATTAACCTCGTAAAAGTGATTTTTTCTCCTTATGTTTTAGATAGTTTGGTCATTCAGAAAAACAAATTCAAAAAGTTGACTATGTAAATATAGACGTTGAAACACATAGATTGGAATGAGAAGACATATATTAAAACTTTGGAAATGTAAAATTATTTTTTACCCTTATTATCAACCACTATTTATTTATTTTTGGAATGTTCTACACATCCATAAACATATTCCAACATTCCATATACTCTACTCTTATCCAATCCAAAATTTTGTATAAGGTTCCTAATCCTTCCAAATGTACATTTCCAAGTTAATATTTAAAAGAATGTTTTTAAAGTACACATTTAACCATGTATTGATCAATTCTATAATACTAAATTTAGATTCATTAATTAAGTCTTGTTATTTTTATTACAATAACATATTTTAGGGGTTTCGTAATTAAATATAGTATATCTAATGGTGTCATATTTAGTAAAACATAGTTATATAACATTAATAAGAATAAATTTTGTAAGAAATTAATTTTTAAAAAAAAAAAAAAAAAATTAAAAAGCAATTAAAATATTGGTCAATTTCTTATCATAATGCATAACATTTCATATTAGAACACCTTGAGTACAAACTTCCAAGCAATTTATGATTATAAGGGTTGGGGAATTGTTGAGTAAAAAGTAACAATGTTCAAAAAAGGAGGAATGTAACACTCAAAATAATTGTTGAGATAGATTATTAGTTTTTCGTTAGATTTTTTACAAAATCACAATTATATGAATTTAAGGAAGTGAATTAAACAAGTATAATATACCAAATAAAACCTAGAAAGGATCTCAGTATATTAACGTTGTAATATAAACTTTTAATATTTATAACACTTATGTCTATAACAATATAAAACAAGAGAACCCATAAAGTATATACATTTAAAATAAATTTTAAGATTAAAATTAATTTTATCACTAGTATTTTTGTATAATCGTAGTGATATGAGATAATGAAGAAGCTTAAATAGCATTGTAAATTATTAGTAAAATTTTATATGGTTATGCTTTCATTGGTTATTTTATTAACTCAACTAACGATAATGACATAAACTTAAAAAATTTAAGAAATCACCATGGAATATGTGATATTCTTATACGTTTATGAGGGGAAGCTCCTTCATATGATATAAATTAGAAATAACTAGAAGAAAAATAAAGGATACGAGAAACCCACAACACAATAAACATAAAAGATTGTTTGGATAATTCAGAAAGAAATACAAATGAATGGGAATCCTTTCTCTCATATAAAAATGAGAACATGAATAAAATATGCATGGAAAGTAAAATTTATTTGGAAGCACAATGTCATTCATATATTCATAGTTTATACATATAACACAAAGTCTATCTACAAAAATTCACAATACGAAATTTGTATCATTAAAATTTTACATACTATAAAGAAATATTGAAACATTAATAGATTTATTTACTTATGAACAACAAAACAAATTCCATAACTAAATAACATTAACACTCTCAAATCAATATTCATCTCACTTGCTTATATTCTTATATTTATAAATTTCAAATTATTTTTTGTACACACAAAATTATAACTTTCTTCTAATGCTAAGAGAAAAGAAGGATCAACCCATTTTCAAATAAAAAATCATATAGTTTATAACATTTACACCCTCAAAGTTTTTAGGTAACTATTTTGAATTAAATTCAACCTAAGACTCAATTAAACTCTACTCAAGTTGAAAATTTAAGTGACCTTCTGGTTTGTACATTATATTATTTAAATAATACATTAATGAATAAATTTTCTCTATTTTATGAATTTAAATAAAATGTATTGATTCAAAATAATTGAGGACTTAAATATATAAAATCATCTTATTGTTCAATTTGATCCCGCATAAATTGACTGTCATGTCATATTCAAGATACTGAGAGAGACCCATTAAGCCTAGTCCATTTGATAATAGAGTCTGACATTTCCACTTCAACTTAAGAATGCTCTTATTGATTAAATGACTCATTTCAACTTAACACACTATTTTTGAGACATCCTTTGAGATATTTGGATAATCATATGCACTTTGTTATTAGTGACTCGGGTGCATTATCTAACTTTTAGATTCATGTTGATGATGTGTTATAAGCATTTACTAGCCTTGATTTCATCAATTAGAAGCTAGTTCTCCTATTCTAATTTTATGGAGAAGAACATATTCTATTGGGCCATATATTACTTACTTTAGGATATCTACTTGTATTCTTGAAAAGTTTGGATTTATTCTCCCATAAGAATATATTCTATTGGGTCATATATTACTTACTTTAGGATATCTACTTGTATTCTTGAAAATTTTGGATTTATTCTCCCATCATCTTTAAAGAGGTGCATCATAGATACATGTGTCTTGATCTAACCAATTGATAATCAATTATTTTATTTCAATCATTAATAAATGAACATGCATTGTCTGTCTAGATAACATAGCTTTAAAAATCTTGTTTGTTCACTTATTTTCACATTTAATTGTGAGACGATGTGCTTTAAAATATTTTTCCATCACAATTATTTTTCAAAAATGAAATAATAATTATCATGTATTGGATTATTGAAAAAGATTTTCAATACTTTAAAAAAAAGTCAAAATAATTTTTAAATGTACAATATACAACCAAACAATATATTACCTACTAACTTGAAAATGACATTTAAAATATTCATTAAAAAATTAAAAATAATTTATTAAAAATTTCTATCCCTTTTTTTAATCAGACAAATTAAAACTTGACTGAAAATGAAGTTTTCAAATGAAAACTTATTATTTATCTTTATTATTAAAAATAATATACACATTCAATACTCTTTTCTTATATATTCTTTTGTTATCTTTATTATATAAGTGAAAAAAAAAATTACTTTTGAATATTGAATTTATAAATGTTATGTGGCTACAATAACTTATAGATGCTTGGAGATAACATAATTGAATATGGGCACCCATTTTGACCTCATAAGTAACTCTTGCATGGTGTCCAATTCCTTTATGAAACCCCAAATTTTGTGGTGTGTGGAAGGAGAAACCATGAAATAATAAATTCTTTTTTATTTTTAAGCTTTCATCACTTCAATATAACATTGAAATAAATGTTTTGTTTTTTGTGTTTTTTTTTTTTTTTTTTTTAAATTGATTTAATTTTATTTTTGTTTCAATATTAAATTTTAAATATAAATAAAAAATAAAAATGATATTTTATGTGGTTTTATTCTTTTTATTTAGTATATGGTGAAAAAAATTATAAATTTGGTATCGTAAAATTGTACTTTTAAAATATAAATTAAAATTTTTATTGAAAACTTTATAAAAAATTTCAATATAGAGAATTTTATAATTTTTAAATTATATCTCAAAATTTCTATTTGATAATATCTTTAAAAACTCTACAAAAAAAATTATTATAAAAAATTATTATGAGTTTGTACTATAAAATTATATTTGGAAACTTTCACTTGAAAAATCTAACGAAAACTCTATAAAACTTGCATTGTAGATACTTTCATGAGTTTTGCACCATTTAAAAGTCTTCAAAAATCTTCACTTGAAAATTATTTTAAAAAATCAACTTGCAAACTATGATGAAAACTTCACATAAATTCTCACTATAAAAAATTTTATGAATTTTGTATCATTGCAAAGTATACAAAAATATCCACTTACAAATTTTATTGAAAAAATCATAAAAATATCTACTATGAAGAATTCTACAAGTTTTTCACAATTACGAAACCTAAAAAATCTCCACGTTTTAAAAAGTTTGCAAAAAACTTCACTTTTTCAACAATAGTGAAAATTGATAGACATTAAAATATTTCAAAAAAACTAATAATTATGTGAATAGTTATACTAGTTTTTCAATTTGGATTTACACATGTAGAAAATTCTAAGTTTTTTCATTGGTACAAAGTCCATGAAAATTTTTATTTTTTAAAAAATATGTGAAAAACTCAACTTTTTCAACCACAGTGAAAAGAAGATATCTATAAATATTCTAGAAAATCCTCATGATTGGCTTATGAGTTCATAATGGTATTAAATTTTTTTTTTTAAATCTAATATTTTCTTAAACATATTTATTTAGAGTAAATGATTTTATCCATCTTTTGGCTTTACCTGCAATTCCACCTTGACATTTAGCTCTCCAAAATTTATTCAAGTACTTTAAAAATTTTACTTTGCCAACAAATCATTCTAACATTATAAATAACCATTGTCAATTAATTTTTAAATGAAAACCAAATGAAATAAATGTTAGATAATTTTAGAAAACCGTCAAACATAGAAAAAAAAAGCCATATGCAATAAATATAAAATTGACTAATTATCGAGTACCATCAAATGTCAAATTTTATAACACCAAGAAAAATAAATGAGCAAAATTATTTTGTTGATATCAATCTACACATTATAACATTTACTTATATATGATTTTTTTCTTAAATATGACTTGCTCTTTGTAAAATATGAATACAAATGTTTGAAGGTAAAAATTTTTTTTTCTTTTTTTAAACTCACTTAGATTGAAATGATCAATTTAAAAATTTATTATTGATATACTCAAAAATTACGTGTACAAATTTTTAAATACAATATAAACCAAAGAAACCTTAGAAAAACTATAAACTAGTCACATTGTAATATGAGTCGATACTATTTTAAATGTTTATAAAAATAATAATTACATGGTAGATGGGACCAAAAAATATTCAAATAGTTATAAGAATATTTATAAATTTTATTCTACATTTAAAATAAAATATTATCCAATAAAAAAGGAATATTTGTTTCTTTTAACAATATATATTATGGATTTTAAAAGTAAATTTGTCTAAAATATCTTACTTTAGAGTTCCTCCATTTGAAATAGGGGAACCAAAAATTGAAATACGACATAACAAATTATTCCCTATATAAAAGAGAGAGCACTTAACCAATAATATTTTTATTAAATTCATACTAAATAAAACTTTAAAAGATAATATAAATTTATATTTTGCATTAAAATTATTATTTAATTATATATATAATATAAAAAATTAATGGAATCATTCAATATTAGTGATTAATGAGAATCAAATATATGAATTTTATGCTTGTAAATGTAAAAGTAAAGAGAAAGATATAGCCCTGTTGTTGATAATGAAATCAAATACAAGCATAAATTGAGATAGCATGTATTCATAATTTACTTTGATTAAATTGATCATATTGATTACATAAATAAGTATAAGATAGGCATGATCTAATATCTTCATACATGTAGGATTATCTTCTCAAATGACCTAATAACACTTAAGTGACATTTAAGGAAGCTAAACATGTGTAAAAAAAATTATTAAATGGAATAAAAACCTGCACTAATAAAAAATTATTAATATAAAAATCCCAATATTATTAGTTCATATCTTCCATAAGACATAAACCATAGAAATAGGCACTGTATTCCACAACCTTTATTGTTATATATGATGATGTATCATGTTATGGCATGGGAAAAGTAATCATGTAGGAAGGAAGACCCATTAAAATTTAGATTCATCAACTCAAAGGTAAAAATAGGCTAAAGCCAATCTATGAGAAAAAGATGTTGGTTATTCTTTATACAGTCAAGCAATAGAGACCTTATCCAATGGGTAGACACTTTAAGGTAAACACTGATTAGGATAGTCTAAAATATTTTTTAGAATAATATTTATCCTAATAAGAACAATAGAAATGGGTGACTAAAATGTTGGGATATGACATTGAAATCATCTACAAGAAAGAAAAAGAGAATATGGTATTATATGCACTAATCAGGAGGAATAAATCTACCTAGGCATTGTTATGTGCAATGAGCATTTGGCAGGCAAATTTGTTAGAAGAAACACAAACAAAATGGGAGAATGATAGGGATACAAAGGTTTTGATTTATAGTATCCAACATAATTCTGATGCCTCGACCAAATTTGAATGGAAAATTAATGCATTATGGTATAAAGATCGCTTATACCTATGTAGGAATTCTAGCCTCAAGCACAAGATCCTTAAGGAGCTTCATACATATCCAATAAGGGGGCACTCGACATTTTTGAAAACCTATCATAGAATCAAGCAAAATTTATTTCAGGAAGGACTCAAAGAGGATATACATAAATTTATCATTGAATGCATGGTGTGTCAATAGAACAAGGGTGAAACAATTAAGACACTCGATCTTCTGCAACCTTTATCCATTCCTAGCTAGAGGTGGAAGGATATCTCTATGGATTTCATTACATGGTTGTTGAGGTTTGAAGGATAAAATATCATCATGGTAATTTTGGATAGGATCATAAAATAATCTCATTTTTTATTTGTATCACAACCATTGTAGCTACTATAGTAGTTGTTGATTTTCTAGATATAGATTAAAAGTTGTGTGGTATTCCTAAAATAATTGTAAGTGATCGTGATCCAATATTTACCAGTATTTTTTTTAATTATGTTGGTGTAAAATTTGGTTGCCTTTATTTTTTGACTCACCCAATAAGAAGCAAAGCAAACTCACCAACAAATAGAAATATCATCATAGAGAATAGTGATTCTCCTTTTTAATTAAGAGGGGAAATTCTATTATAGGATATGAATAATTTGGGAGTTTTTGTGTAATTTTTAACTGAAAGCATGAAAATAAACAAAAAGAGAAAAGGGGAGAAACTCATATCAGGATAAAAGTGAAGAACCACCAAAATAACTCAAAAATAAACAACATAAATGAAAATCCTTCCTCTCACACAAGAATAAACATAAAAAAAATATGGGTTTTAGGAATAAAAGGCATGACTAGAAGCATAAAGTCTCCTAAAAAATTCAATTACACACACTTAGTACAAGGTTTTAATGAGGTAAAACACGTAAAAACTCATGGACATAAAAAAATATTATATAAGAGTTTTCAACAAAAAGTTTGGAAACACCACAGGTTGCATATAATAAAAAAGATGCGTAATTTTAATGGAGTCTCCATCTACATATATAAATACAAAATTTGTAAACAAAAGTTGTTAAAATCTAAAAATACCCAAAAAGAGTCGCACCCACTTACCTACATTTAATTTCTCTAATTTGGAAATAATATGGCTCCACACAAAATTACAGCAAGCTCTCTCCAAGAGCTTGTGATAAAGAAAAAGACCCTATGCAAAATTTGAAAATTTTCCTTTTTGTACAATCTTTGAATTTGGAATATGATAAGACATTCATTTGCCTCTCTTTTTGATTTTATTTTTATGTAGACAAATTTAAAATATTCAAATGAACTTTTAATTTTCATTTATAACAAATATTAATTCTAAAAAGTATCAATTTTATTAAATGGCTAAAAACGTATGGTCATTTAATGATTTTACTTAACTTTAATTAATTATAAAATAATTAATAACATAATTAAATCAATAAATTTCTTGTAAATCCCACAATATCAAGTCTACAATATACTCTATGTGAACTAATCAAACACATTGCATTATTCATTGGGCTACAAGGTCCTGTGAGATACTACAAAAAATAGAATAAAAGGTAAAATGATGGGAAAATGGTAAAATGGGGTAGTGAAATTTAGATGGCCAAATTTCACAACAACAAACTAATATATTATCATGTTTGGATAGTCAATTGGCTCATAGCTCATCATATCATCTTCAATATGATGAGAAAATAAAAGTGGTTAATAAATACCTATAAGAGTATCTTTATTGTTTTGTATCAAATAAACAAGAACAATGAGTTCATTAGTTTCCACTAACATAATGGGGGTATAACACTTCCTTCCATACCTCTTCCAAAATGTATCTTTTTGTAACACTTTATAGTTATCAACCTCCCTCCATCACTTCTTTTTTGAGGGTACAGTCTAAGGTTCGAGTTTTTAAAGAAAACATTTAACATCAATAGGAGATATTATCTAGTCTATGAGAGAATTTTGTAAAGGCACAAAATAGAATGAAGCAGAAAGTGGATCCACAACATAGTGAGAATCATTTTGACATAGGTGATTGGGTCTTTGTGCATTTACAACCATATAAGTAGATGTCTCTCAAACAACATAAAAAAAGATAGAAAACTTTATTCAAAGTATTATGGCCCTTATAAGATCCTACAAAAAATTGATAGTGTTGCATACAAGTTGGAGTTACCCCAATCCACTCACATACATCCTGTATTTAATGTATCTTACCTGAAGAAGGTCATTGGTAGATATTTTTTTCTTAAATTGAGTTACCATAATTGGTTGAATAACACTGAGTAATTATAGAACCTAAGGAAATCTTACACACACACACATAAAAAGGTTGAGAATAAGAGCGAATAAGGAGTATTTGATCAAATAACATAGTTTGCACTGTGAAGATACAACATGGGAAGATGAAGCATTTATGTATCAACCTCCAAATTTGTTTCACGTTGAGGGAAAAAAATTTAAGGTGAGCGGCTTTCTATGCTCTTAACCTATAATATGTCTAGGGATATGTGTCGCTGATTAATGGCTTACATAACCTTCCATAATATGTTGTCACATTTGTCTTTGATTCTTGTATTGATAGTACAGTGAGCCTATGGAATAACCATGGTCTAATTAGATTATATATAGGAGTTAGTGGTTAGTTTTTAGCATCATATCATGAATTTTCTTCTTATTGTATTGTTGTGGAGGTTGCCCCTTTGAAGTAGCTCAAACATATATCAAGTATTATGTTCTTTTGTCAAATATTTTTATGGATCTACTTATTTTGGTTAATTTTTTATGATATATTATTCCATTGGTGTGAATTATCTAACTAAGTTCATTAAAATTTATGTCACAGTCAAAACAAACAAGATCGTAATCAAAGGACACAATCGACTTATGTTGTTGTCCAAGGAGTGCAGTCATTTCCAAGAATATTCTTATATTCTATTCCTGATATTTTCCTATCATAGTTATACTTTTATTTATTTTTAACTATCAGATATAATTTAGATTCAACTCGTAAAAATTGTAACCAACAAACATGACCGACCTATGTTTTTGTCCAAAGAGTGCGGACCTATCCAAAAGCATTTCAAAATTTTGTTCTATGATTCTTAGTAATCACGATACAATTTTTTGTTGATTACCATTGTTAAATATCTAAAATAATCAATCAGGAACCATATCTAAGCTTAGTAGTTTTCTTCCTAGTATTTTGTAAAATTAGCATTTTTCCATATTTAGAAAATTATAATCAAAATTATTAATATTCATATATCTTTGCATTCTAATTGTCTCTTAAGTTTTATACTTATTGAACAACATATTAATTGTTAAAAAAATAGGGTAAAACATATAGTGAACCTATACATTTTCAAGCATTACTTTTTTTTAATTTTGATCCTAAGGTTTCAAATTACTTTTTGACTTATATACATAAAAATATTTTTCTTATGATTTAGTTTTTAATTTTAATTTTTTTATTTTCTCACTTTTCTAGAAACTGTGTTCTAACAATTTTAAAACTCATATGGGTTATCCCAATACTTGATCCATGACGTGAAGAGTACTTCCCTAATACTCAATATGTTACATCCTAATTCCTCACTAAGCCAACTTACTTGATTATCTATTAATTTTCTATAGTTGATGACTTGATTTGTTTATTACTAGCTAAGTTGTAAATCGTATGTTATTATGGAGCGGTTGTATGTTGCTTAGATTTCACGATTTCACTGCTATGAGTTAGTTGTAGTGTATGTTCTTATATTATGATCATAATGAGTTGTTATTTCAGCTGTATTTTATAATGTTAAATTTTATAGTGTTATGGACTAACTACTTACTTGTTATGAGTTTGAAACATGAGAACTCATTCCTTAGAGTGTGATGGAGGGAGAGTATCATCGAAGAGAGTGATGTAGATAAAGATGTTGGAGGATGGTAGAAAAATTAAATATAATCCTACATACACCACATTAAATAACATTCAGTGGATGCATAATTTAAATGATTAGTATAGTGTATTTTGATGTTATTTTCATTTAGATAGTCATTTACACATGGTTTGATAATATAGTTTAATGGTTATATGAAATTCATCTTGTGTGATTGTGTTTATGTCCATTAATATTTTTTTAGGGACATAATTTGCATAATTAAAATAAATTCAAAATAATTAATTAATGAATCTATTATTAAAGCATTATAATGTTAGAGGTACTAATTTAATTAGTGAATATATTGATTATTGTAATTAAAAATAAAATGAATAAAATATCCTAATTAATATTTAGGAGGAAAAAACAAAAAAGATGAAAATTAAAAAAACAATAATAAATAAAGATAAAGTAGAAAGGCTTAATTTTAGGAAAAAAAAAGGAATATATGAAATAAAAGTAAAAAATTAATAAAAGGGAAAAATCTTAAAAGAGAAAGTTACACCCTTTTCATGGGAGGAAAAAGATAAAGAAGAGGGGGTGCATTAAAGAAAGGAGAGAGGAACAAAGGTGCACAGGATAAAATGGGAAAAGATGAGCAGCATGTTGAAGAAGAGGACAAAAATCAAGTGGAGGACATCCAGATCATGCCATTTCGATAAAAAAAAACCCTTACCAAGTAGGTGATGTCTTTGAATTATGAAACTATTTATATAAACTATTTGCAAATCAACAATTAGAATATATATATACCTGCGATCTCAAAATATATGTCTACAATTTGATGTAATTTATATGTTGTAATGTATGTATAGCAACCGGATATAAATAATCATGCATATATAGCCATCTATAGGATATCAAATTACTTATAGCGATATAAAACGGGGCGAGCTAAGTCTTCATAATTAACTGATTATATAAAGAGTAGTGAGATACATAAGATAATCTAAAACTGAAAACTCTTATACCTCTATATGTTGTAGTGTTGTTTTAGGAACTGGAAAAATACATATACATATGAACGGGTTGTAGATTTGTTTATTCCAAAACTGTAGAAATCAAGTATTAACATCTTATTTTCTGGTTATATAAAACCAACAGTTCATGGTATAACCATGAAATGATATGGATTTATACTCACAAAACAGTAATCTAATAGAATAGATATATATTGATGTATGAAGTCTAAATGACTAAGCATCTGATTTAAATTACTAAATGGAAAAATAATGATCTGATTTAAATTACTAAACTGTGAATTTGAGATAGATGTATCATAATATATACATGGGTTTATCATAGTTTAACATAACACCATAGCAAATTTATGAATATAAATTGGTTTATCGTAGTACTGTAGTTTAATATACATACAGCGAGATACTAATAAGTTTAATATTATTAAATGACTATTTATATATGTTGTCATACTCATGAATATGTAACAGATAAATGTTTAATATATTTAATATGAATCATTAAAATAAATCATTGTATTCATGATAAGTGTAGTGGCGATTATGCTAATGTAAAGTAGAATATTAATATGTAACAACTATTTAATAAATGATTGTATTTTGGTACTTTGTGCAATATAGCAATATGTACTATCAGTAAGTCGGTACGTTAGTATTGTTAATATATATCCTATCATTAAATAGAATATTGACACCTAGTTTTCATTCGACAATCCATGTGAACTTATTGGCATCGAAATACTATATGCTATAAAGTTATCATATAAAACGTATAATACATGGTATCGTATTCATTTTATTGTATTTGAATCATTATATAATGCATACCTTCTTGTTAAAAATATTGTATATACTCATACGATGACTAGAAATATACTTGAATAGTATACAAAAAATCATATGGTAGATATTGAGTATAGCGGCTCATTTAGAACTATTTTAATAACATGCTTTTATAATCAGTAGTATACTAAACTAGGTATATATATATATATGGTGATTTACTAATAGGTTACACTCTAATTCATATTTTATATACTTGGATAATTATAATAAGTATATTATGGTTTTATCAAATAAGTATACAGTAATGGGATGTTAGTCAATACAATGACATCAATAGATTATAATGATTTATATATCAAACTAAGTATATATATGGTAGTTCTTAGTAATGTGTTGGACATAGTCATTGAGGTCTGAAGAAGATAAATAATGTTATGTACAGATCAATGATAGGTAGCCTGTTATACCTAACTGCATCGAGACCAGACATCATGCAAGTTGTATGCATGGTTTCAAGATTTCAAGCAGCTCCCAAGGAATCACATGTCAATGCTATGAAAAGAATCTTTAAATACATCAAGAGCACAATTGACTATGATTTGTGGTACCCTACAAGTGAAGATCTCATTTTGATTGCATATGTAGATGTTGATTGGGCAGGAAGTGTGGATGACAAGAGAAGCACTAGTGTTGGTGCATTCTTCCTTGGAAATAGACTTGTGTCATCGCTGAGCAAAAAGAAAGAGTCAATTATGCTTTCTACAGTAGAAGCATAGTATGTAGCAGCGGTAGCATGTTGCACCCAAGTCTTGAGGATGAAGCAAACTCTCAGAGACATCAAGGTAGAATACCAAGAACCTATTTCTATCTTTTGTGATAACTCAAGTGCCATAAAGATATCTAAGAATCCAGTGATGCATTTCAGAACTAAGCATATATCCATCAAATATCATTTTTTGAAATAAAAGGTTGCATATCAAGAGGTCAAAATTGAGTATGTGCCAACAAAGAACCATATTGTAGATATATTTACCAAGCCTCTTCCCAAGGAGCAATTTGAGTATCTAAGAGAGAGGTTGGGAGTAGTGGCTCCCACACCACATCACTAGATTTTAGTGATAGGGCATGAACCCAGGGGGAGTATTGAAGGAACATTATTAACTCCTAGATTAAGAGAAAAGGTAGTCTAGTGAGAAAGTTGTAGTCCCTTTGATATTTGATGATAAAGGAGGTGACAAAGGTGTGTTGGCTCTAGATCATTATGCCTATCTATAAAGAGATATGTAGATTATTTATTGGTCTTTTAGACCAATTCTATATAAATGATCATTTGTAGAATATTAGAGCCAAAGGAGCTAATTTTGAACGTGTCTGCATAGAGTTTAGGCAAATGTGTCATTGCCTAAGGGGAGTTCCTCACAAAGTGTTCTAGACAATCAAGTCCAAGGATCAGAACAACCAAGATACCAGGAAAAGAGCATATTATTGAATTATTATGGTAGAGACTCTTTGTCATTAATGTTAAAGGGGGAGAAATAAAAATGATGATGAGTTGCCATCAATAACAAGTGGGAGATTGTTGGACATAGTCATTGAGGTTTGAAGAATTGTCATTGATGTCAAAGGTAGCATGTGTTATCATGAATTAATGACAAAAGTGTTGAGTTGAAAAGACTTGTGTGTGTACTTTGAATGTCTTTGCTCACATGGTTATCTTGACAAGATATGGCTAAGCACATAGGATGTTGTTATCAATATTTACATGTATGGCAGCGTCTGAAGGAAATGATCACACTATGATAATCAGGTTTATGTCTATTTTTTATGATCTAAGTTCTTTGTCATAAGTATTAATAGAGAAAATATTACAAATGCATAAGGTTGTTCCTTAGCTAAAAGCCTACTAAGTTTCCATACTTAGTTGATTTTGCACCTTTGTATTTGTTAGGGGAATTCTTTCAAAAATATTGGTAAAGATAATTCTTTTAGAAATATTGGTAAGGATAATTCTTTCAGAAAAAAATCCCGCATCAATTACTCCAAGCATGGGAATTCTTTCAAAAAAATTATCCCGAAGGAGAGTCTCGAAGGAAATGAGTCCCATGAAAAAGTTATGAAGGGTACATTTGCAAAGTGTTTAAGGGTAAGTGACCCAAAACAAAAAATTTGAAGGGTATGTGGACACTTGAAAAAATTCCAAAGATTTGAAAAGTGTTGAAGGGTATGTGGACCGTTGCAAAAGTTTCAAATGATATGTGGACTATTGTAAAAGTTTTGAAGGGTATGTGTCCTACATACAAGTTCTGAAAGATATGAGTGAAGAAGTGAAGGACAACTTGAAAGTCCTAAAAAGCACTTAGATATTTTGTCAAGGAAATTATCTAGAAGGGCACTTAGACAAAAAGCCCACGAAAATTGTCCCAAAGGGCACTTAGACAAAAAGTCTACATAAATTATTTCGAAGGGCACTTAGACAGAAAGCCCACAACAATTTGTCTGAAGGATAGTTTGAATGAAGAAAGGATATTTACAGAGTTTCTGAAGGACACTTTTGAAGGATAGAGGACACTTGAAAAGCTTCTGAATGACACTTCTGAAGGAGAGAAGGAAACTTACAAAGTTCTGAAAGATAGTTTGCAAAATCTCGAAGGGTAGTTCGAATAAAGAGAAAGGACACTTGAAAATTTGTTGAAAGACATAAGACACTTGCACAAGTGACGATGGACAATTATGTAGGACACAAGCCCATTTTGAAAAATCTAAAAGGCTTCCATGACAAACTCCTAAAAGGCATATAGGCAAAGATAAAGATTGAGCATGTCTAAGACAATCGAAAGGAGCAAAATCAATGCATGAATTTCAAAGAAAATGAGATGAGGTCAACATATCGAAGGATAATGACCTAGTTAATGTAAAGAGCATGCATCTTTCATGATCCAATCATGTGTGAAAGCCAGGACTGAGAAATTCAATAGAGCAAGGGAATCCAAAGTTTAAAGGTACTCTAAGGTTAATGGCATAGTGGCAAAGTTAAAGTCCAAGAAAGTCTTGCAAGTTCTAATGAAGCAAAAGCATTCCAAAGACTCAGGATGCAATGAGATGATATAAGGAGATCGATACTTAACGAATGTGCTTAAGTAAGGAAAAACATTCAAAAGAACTGAAATTGTGAGGTGGTTACAAGAATCTAGCATGACAATTAAAAAAATCAACAATCAATTTTTTTGAATAACTATGAAATAAAATAATTAATCATATATTCATTTTCTATGGTGCGAATGTTTTAAATGAAGAAACAAGGGTAGAATTCAAAGAGGGCTCAGAGAATGGAAGTCAAATAGTCATTTTGTTTGGAATGAGAAGAGATAAGCAACAAATGCAAAATATATATAAAAAAAGACACTCATCTAAGTTTTGATTGATGCAAAATTCCGTAGTGATGAAGAGTAGGGATGAAAAATAGTCATTTTTCATTTTTGGAATGAGATGAGTCGAGAGGAGTTGAGCCATATATGCAAAAATATGAGACTCATCTGAGCATAGAGTAGTAATGGTCTAATTGAAGAATACTAGAGTGTCAAACAGATAAATTTAGACACGAGAAAGGGTGTAGGAAGAGTGAAAATCACACAAGAGTGTGTTGAATGAGAAATGAGCAGTTACAAATTAGACATGTAATAAAGAACAAAGACTTGGATTCTTTTGTGAATCTGATTCTTTAATTTTAAGTGTAAATCTCTGATTAGTTGGTGCTTTCAGATTAAGTTGGGTTGGTGCTTAGTATAAGGAGTGGGTGCTTCTTTAGAGTTAGTTCTCTTAAAAAGGGGAGTGGTGTTTCCTTGGGATGGGTGTCCTTAAATATAACCAGTGAGGTTCAATCAGTGAGACAAACTTTGTGAGGCTGGATTAGAATAGTAGCTTCTAGTAGCATTCTCACCATGGTTTTTCCCTTTGGATTTCCATGTATAAATCCAGTGTTGTGTGTTGTGCTTTTGTGCATGTGATATCTTTCATTTATTTGTTTAATATTGCATATATTTAAAATTTATCTTGAAAGTTGTAAGAAATTCATTTTTGAGATCTACTGATTTACCCCTCCCCCCTCTCTCATTAGATAGGTGTGTTCAACAATTGGTATCAGAGCCAAGGGTTCTAAAAGAGAAGCTTAATCAGCTTAGGTTGATCTTGGAGTATGAACACAAAATGGCCAGTCATGAGGGAACTTCATCAAACAAGGCACCTTTGTTTTATGGGTCTAGCTATGCCTTTTGGAGCATAAAGATAGAAGTGTATTTGACCTCATTGGGGTTTGATGTCTAGATGTCCATTGAGAATGGATACACAACCCCTACTATTTCTCCTCCTAATCAGGTAGCAAAGAAAGCATGTGAAAACAATGCCAAAGCAAAGAATGTTATTCTTTGTGGATTGTCAAACAATGAGTTTGTCAAAGTCATGCATTGTCAAAGTGCAAAGGACATATGGGTCAAATTAAAGACCATATAGGAAGGAGATGATAGAGTAAAACAAGCCAAGCTTCAAACACATAAGGGATAGTTTGAGAACCTTAAGATGAGTGAGGAAGAGAAGATTTTAGATTACCTCCTTAGGGTAGATGAGATTTTCAATGCAATCAGAGGACTTGGAGAGACAATGGATGAATCAGTCATTGTCAAAAAAGTTTTAATATCTCTAACAACAAAGTATGATTCTAAAATTTATGCCATTGAAAAAGTAAGAGATCTAAACAAGCTCACAGTAGATGAGTTACATGGAACTTTCACTGCATATGAGATGAGGCTAAGAGATGCAGAGTCATCTAAGAGAGAAGTTGCTTTCAAAGTTTCTAAGCAGGTAGAAGAATAGGAAGCTCCTAATTCTGAATCTAAGGAGGTTGATGATGTAGTGGCCAATTTCATCAAAAATTTGAAGAAGGGCTAAGGCAAATACAAAGGTAAGTTACCCTTCAAATGTTTTAATTTTGGAAAGATAGGTCACTTTATTTCTAAATGTCCACATAAAAGGATGACTCTAACTCAGCGGAGAAAAATCAAAAGGAGAAATCTTATTATCCCAAGAAGAAGAAAAGCTTCTTTAAGAATAAAAAGGGGTTGTACACAAAATAAGATAGTGACTTGGTTGATGATAGTAGCAGTTCAAGTGATGAGCACGATAGTGATTTTATGGCCAAACAAAATAAATTTTTATTCATGACATATGAATCAACTTCTTTATGCCAAGAAAAAGAGGACTTAGATGATGATGAACAAGAAGAAGGAGAAGTAAATCTTGAATGTGAACTCATATGTGTGTTAAAAGAAATTAACAAGCTTAGCAAAGAAAATTCTAAATAAAAGAAGCTTAGTCAAAAGGAGTTTGAGAAAATTAATAAAAGAAATGAGGAATCAAATCAAATGATAGTGAGTTTGAAGACCCAAGTTGAGAAGGCAAAGAGGATAGATGATGTGGTCAAAACTAATTTGTAAGCAAAATCCTCAGAATGCTTGAAGATGGAGGAAAAAATCATGGACCTAAGGGAAAAGTTCAAAAAGTCAAAAGAACAAATTGATAAAGGCCTAAAACTAAAAGGAGGATCTGCAATACTGGATGAGATGATCAGCTCACAAAATGCCCTCAAAGAAAAATTTGGTCTTGGGTATGAGAAAGGCGAAAGCCCCATGTTGAGTACAACTGGGAATCTGTATGAAAACTTCAAGGCAGTAGTAGAATCAAGAATCAAAAAAGAAAAAAATCATATTCTTGAAGAGAAGAAGAAAATTAATAACTCTATTCCTACAAATACCAAGGTTGCTACTACAAAAAAATAACATAACAATAAGGAACATGAAGAAGATAGAGTTTAGGAGACCTCCTTTATATCCCCAAAGGAGAATGATAACTAGGTATTCCTCATCATTTTATGGTTATTGTTATAGCTCTAATCAATTTATCCATAAATCAATTGATTGTAAGATTGTACCTAAGAGAAGGATAAGTTTTTTAATTAATATTTCATTTGCCCCTCTGCTATATCTAGATGTTTTATGTTACAACTATAATAATTTGGGGCATATAACAAAGCATTGTAGAACAAATCTTGTTAAATCAAAGTCTAACAATGAAAAAAGGGTTGAGACTCCTAAAGTGAACAAAGGCTCACAAATCAATGACACAACATAGAAAAGTATAGTCAAGAAACCCAAGGAGATATGGAAAAATAAAAATCAGTCTATGATCGCCCAAATAGCACTGCATGCTAAAGAGAAAATTCTATGTGTCATAGATAGTGGCTGCTCAAAGCATATGACCAATGACAAGATTAAATTTACTAAATTAAGCTGATGCAAGGAAGGGACTATCAGCTTGGGAGACAATACTATAATCAAAATCAAAGGCAAAGGAACCTTACACATTGATGACAAGCTCCCTACACATGATGTTCTTTATGTTAAAGGACTAAAACATAATATGCTGAGTTTCAGTCAAATGTGTGACAATGGATATAAAGTCATATTTGATGCTGAAATTTATGAATTAAGAAGGTCTAAAAAAACTATTGCACAAAGAAAAAGGACTGAGAGTAACATATATAATCTGATTTAGGTAAATGTTACAAATTATCTCATGGAAAAGATTGATGAGAGTTGGTGATGGCACAAAAGGATGGGTCATGTTAACTTTGACAATTTAGTCAAAGTAAGTTCTAACAAGTGTGTAAGACACATGCCTAAGATAATCAAGCCTGTAGACACAATGTGTAGAGAATGTCAGCTCGATAAACAAACCAGGGTCCCATTCCAAACTACAGAGTATGCAACTACAAAACCTCTACAGATAGTTCATACTGATCTTTGTGGACCAACCAAAATAAAAGGTTCCAAAGGAGTGTATTATTTCATGTTATTTATAGATGACTACACTAGAATGACATGGATAACCTTCTTAAAGGAAAATTCTCAAGCCTTTGAAAGATTCAAGATCTTTAGAGCCATGGTTGAAAATGAAATTGGTAGAAAGATCAAGTGCCTTAGATCTAACAAAGGTGGTGAATTCACTTTAAATGAATTCATAGACTACTTTGAAAATCATGAAATTAAGAGACATTACTCTGCAGCAAGAACTCCACAATAAAATGGAGTTGTTGAAAGGAATAACAAGACTATCAAGGAGATGGCTAGAACAATGTTGAAAGAAGCTAACTTGTCAGATGGTTATTGGAGAGAGGTAGTCTAGATAGTAGTATACATCTTGACTAGAGTCCAATTGAGAGTAAATAGTGACAAGACTCTATATGAACTATGGTATGGAAATCATGTTTCAGTCAAGTATTTTAGAGTGTTTGGAAACAAATGCTACTTTCAAAGGAAGGAGAAAAAGCTAGGCAGTTTTGAGTCAAGATGTGATGAGGGAATATTCCTTGGTTATTCTACTCATTACAAAGCCTATGTTTGCTACAACAAAAGACTACATAAGCTAGTGGAGAACATCCATGTTAAAGTTGAAGAGATCCACAAAGAAGAAATTGAGCCTGTAAAGGAGATCAGAATTGAGGAACTAAAAGAAAAAGTTGAGTATGAAATATCATATAATGAAGAAGAGATAAAGAGGACTGAAAAGGCACCCTCAAGGTTTGTTCAAAAGGATCATCCTAAGGAGCAGATCATTGGCAACATGAATGAAGGAGTCCAAATAAGAATAAAGTTAGAAATGAGCAAAGAACAGGTAAGATTTGCTTTACTATCTAAAATTTAGCCCAAAATCTATGCTGAGGCTAGCAAAGATGAGAATTGGCAAAATGCCATGGATGAGGAACTAAGTCAAATAGAAAAGAACAAAACCTGGCAGCTAGTTCCAAGACCCACAGACAAGAATGTCATAGGCACAAAATGGGTCTTTAAAAACAAGTTGAATGAAGATGGAGCTTTTGTGAGAAACAAAGCTAGGCTCATTTGTAAATGATATGCTTAGGTAGAAGGAATAGACTTTGAGGAGACATTTGCTTCAGTGGAAAGATTAGATGCCATCAAAATGTTTTTAGCATTCTCAGTCTTTAAGAAGTTTAAAGTCTATCAAATGGATGTTAAGTTAGCTTTCCTAAATGGAACCTTGGAGGAAGAAATATATATTGAATAACCTGAAGGTTTTCAATGACAGATGAAGAAGAGTATGTGTGCAAATTTAAGAAAGCATTATATGGTCTAAAACAGGCACCTAGAGCATGGTATTCAAGGTTGGATCAATATTTAAAATAACAAGGATTTATCAAAGGATGTGCAAATAGTAACTTGTATGTTAAGTCTAAAAATGGACATATGTTGATCATAGTTTTCTATGTTGATGATATCACTTTTGGTGGCAGCAACAATAATATGTGCAAAGAATTTACAAATCAAATGCAAAAGGTGTTTGAAATGTCCATGCTGGGAGAACTTACATTTTTATTCATCTACAAGTTGCACAATCTAAGGAAGGGATATTCATATCCCAAACCCAAAGGAGATGCTCAAGAAATTTATTATGGATGATAGCAGACCAATTAGCACTCTCATGATAACTAGATGCAAGTTGAGCAAAGAAGATGAGTCCCCTGATGTGAATAATACTATGAACAAATCAATGATAGGTAGCCTATTGTACCTAACTACATCAAGACCAGACATCATGTAAGTTGTATGCATGGTTACAAGATTTCAACCATCTCCCAAGGAATCACATGTTAATGTTGTGAAAATAATCTTTAAATACATCAAGAGCACAATTGAGTATGGTATGTGGTACCCTACAAGTGAAGATCTCACTTTAATTGCATATGCAAATGCTAATTGGGCAAGAAGTGTGAATGATAGGAGAAGCATTAGTGGTGGTACATTCTTCCTTGGAAATAGACTTTTGTCATGGTTGAGCAAAAATCAAGAGTTGGTTACGCTTTCTACAATAGAAGCAGAGTATGTAAGAGCAGTGGCATGTTGCACCCAAGTCTTTTGGATGAAGCAAACTCTCAAAGACATCAAGGTAGAATACCAAGAACCTATTTATATCTTTTGTTATAACTCAAGTGCCATAAACATATCTCAGAGTCCAGTGATGCATTCCAAAACCAAGCATATATCCATCAAATATCATTTTTTGAAAGAAAAGGTTGCAAATCAAGAGGTCAAATTTGAGTATGTGCTAACAAAGGACTAAATTGCATATATATTTACCAAGCCTCTTCCTAAGGAGCAATTTGAATATCTAAGAGAGAGGTTGGGAGTAGTGGTTCCCACACCACATCACTAGATTTTAGTGATAGGGCATGAATCTAGGGGGAGTATTGAAGAAAAATTAGTAACTCCTGGATTAAGAGAAAAGGCAGTATGGTGAGAAAGCTTTAGTCCCTTTGTTATTTGATGACAAAGGAGGTGACAAAGGTGTGTTGTCTCTAGATCAGTATGCCTATCTATATAGAGATATGTAGATTATTGATTGTTCTTTTAGACCAATGCTATATAAATGATCATTTGTAGAATATTGGAGCCAAAGGAGCTAGTTTTGAATGTGTCTGCATGGAGTTTAGGCAAATGTGCCATTGCCTAAGGGGGAGTTTCTCATAAAGTAGTCTAGACAGTCAGGTCTAAGGATCAGAACAACCAAGATGCTAAGAAAGGAGCACATTGTTGACATATTATGGAATACTCTTTGTCATTAATGTCAAAGGGGGAGAAATTAGAATGATGATGAGTTGCCATCAATGACAAAGGGGGAGATTATTGGACATAGTCATTGAAGTCTAAAGAATTATCATTGATGTCAAAGGCAGCTTGTGCTATCATGCATTAATAACAAAGGTGTTGAGTTGAATAGACTTATGTGTGTACTTTGAATGCATTTTCTCACATAGTTATCTTGACAAGATATGGCTAAGCACATAAGATGATGTTATCAACATTTGCATGTATGGAAACATTTAAAGAAAATGATCACACTATAATAATAAGGTTTGTGTCTATTCTTTATGGTATATGTTCTATTTCATAAGGATAAATAGAGCAAATGTTACAAATGCATAAGGTTGTTCCTCAGATAAAAGCCTACTACATTTCCATATTTAGTCGATTTTGCACCTTTGTGTTTGTCAAGAGATTTTTTTCAAAAATATTGGTAAAGACAATTCTTTCAGAAATATTAGTAAAGATAATTCTTTCATAAATATTGGTAAAGACAATTCTTTCAGACAAAAAACCCACATCAATTACTCCAAAGCTTTCAAATTATTATGGAAAAAATGTCCTAAAGGAAAGTCCCAAAGGAAATGAGTCTCATACAAAAGTTCTGAAGGGTACATTTACAAAGTACCGAAGGGCAAGTGACCTAAAACAAAATGTTTGAAGGGTATATGTATAATTGAAAAAAAATTGAATATTTTCAAAGTGTCGAAGGGTATCTGGACCATTGCAAAAGTTTCAAAGGGTATGTGGACCGTTGAAAAAGTTTCAAAGGGTATGTGTCCTACACAGAAGTTCTGGAAGATATGAGTTAAGAAGTGAAGGACAATTTGAAAGTCTCAAAAGGAACTTAGAAATTTTATTGAGGAAATTATCCTGAAGGGCACTTAGACAAAAATCTCATGGAAATTATTTCGAATGGAACTTAGACAAAAATTCCATAGAAATTGTTCCAAAGGGCACTTAGATAAAAATCCCACAATATTTTACCCGAAGGATAGTTCGAATGAAGAAAGGAAATTTAAAAATTTTCTGAACGAATTTTCTGAAGGATAGAGGACACTTACAAGGCTTCCAAAGGAAACTTTTGAAGGAGAAAAGGACACTTGAAAAGTTTTGAAAGACGGTTTGTAAAATCTTGAATGGTAGTTCAAATGAAGAGAAAGGACACCTGAAAATTTATCGAAAGACGTAGGACATTTCCACAAGTGCCAAAGGATAATTCTGTAGGACACAAGACCATTTTTAAAAATCCAAAAGGCTTCTATGACAAACTCCCAAAAGGCATATAGTCAAATATAAAGATCGAGCATGTCTAAGACAATCGAAAGGAGGAAAAGCAATACATGAATGTCGAAGAAAATGAGATGAGGTCAACATACCGAAGGATAACAATGTAGTAAATGTAAAGAGCATGCACCTTTAATTATCTAATGATGTACAAAATCTAGGACTAAGAAATCTAATAGAGCAAGTGAATCCAAAGTTTAAAGGTACTTGAAGGTTAATGGCACAATGGCAGAGTTAAAGTCCAAGCATGTCTTGCAAGTTATAACAAAGTGAAAGCATTGAAAAGACTTAAGATGCAGTGAGATGATATAAGGAGCTTGATACGTAACCAATGTGTTAAGGAAAAGCATTCAAAAGAACTGAAATAGTGAGGTAGTTACAAGAATCTAGCATAACGGTTAAAAAAATCAATAGTCAATTTTTTTGAATAACTGTGAAATAAAATGATTAATCATAGATTCATTTTCTATGGTACGAATGTTTTGAATGAAGCAACAAGGGCAGAATTTGAAGAGGGCTCAGAGAATGGAAGTCAAATTGTCATTTTTCTTGGAATGAGAAGAGATAAGCAACAAATGTAAAATATATAAAAAAGGAGACTCATCTAAGTTTTGATTGATGAAAAATTCCAAAGTGACGAAGAGTAGGGATGTAAAACAGTCATTTTTCATTTTTGGAATGAGAGGAGTCGAGAGGAGTCAAGCCATAAATGCTAAAATATGAGACTCGTCTAAGCATAGAGTAGTAATGGTCGAATTGAAGAATACTAGAGTGTCAAACAAATAAATTTAGACATAGAGAAAGGGTGCAGGAAGAGTGAAGATCGCACAAGAGTGTGTTGAATGAGAAATGAGCAATTGCAAATTAGACATGCAATAAAGAATAGAGACTTGGATTCTTTTGTGAATTTGATTTATTAATTTGAAGTGTAAATATCTGATTGGTTGGTGTCATCAAATTCAGCTAGGTTAGTGCTTAATATAGGGAGTGGGTGCTTCTTTAGAGTTGGTGCTCTTAAAATAGGGGATTGGTATCTCCTTGGGATGGGTGTCTTTAAATGTAACCAGTGAGGTTCAGTTAGTGAGATAAATTTTGTGAGGATGGATTAGAATAGTAACTTATAACAGCATTCTCATCATGGTTTTTCCCTTTGATTTTCTACTTATAAATTTGGTGTTGTATGTTGTGTTTTTGTGCATGTGATATCTTTCATTTATTTTTTTAAGATTGCATATGTTTAAAATCTATCTTTAAAGTTGTAAGAAATCCATTTTTGAGATCTACTAATTCACCCCCCCTACCTCTCAGTAGATAGGTGTGTCCAACATAATGTATAATCACAATGATAATAAAATGTGGAATCACATTTTTGGTATAAATATGTTAATTCTTAAGCCAATGAAAGTTTATGTTTAACTATGCATTATGTCATGTTATTGTATAATTTAATTCAATATATATAGTATATCAACATCCTATATTCTAAGCGGATGAATATTCCATGTTACAGCATAACATAGAGGTTGATAGGAGTTTATAACATGTATTAATATTGCCTTTAAGTCATTATCAAGTAAATCAAGTGATGTATACTTCTTAATGTATACAATGTCACGGACAGTAAACATAACTAGTTTATATTAAAATGTTTAAAGTCAATATTTGGGGATAGTTAGTTAATTGTTGGAAATATATATTGTTAATATATAGTAACTAGTGACTAACTAATACATTATAAAATACTGACTATATATTACTGTATGGATTGATATAATGTTAGTCACTATCTATTCCTCTAGACGAGTGTATTCTAACATACAATTAGAGAAAAATAGATAGTATACTATTAGTTAAATATAATCAGGGAAAGTTAATATAGTTAACAAAATCAAGTTAGGGATACATATTTTATAGTGATGTTGATATAATAGTTATGTATTACTTATCATGAGGATACATGTAGTTAATCTACAATTGTGAAGTATGAACCATCAATTCAATATTTATGGTCTATGATTTTAGTGCTTATCATAAAACATACTATAGTTGAATCTACTTATGGGACTAAGAAATATGTGTGTGTGTGTGTGTGTGTGTGTGTGTGTGTGTGTGTGTGTGTGTGTGTGTGTGTGTGTGTGTGTGTGTGTGTATTGGGTCATATACCTGTATCCATAACTGAATGGATGGTTAAAATAAGTCAAATGATTCCGTGGGTTGTGAAACTATAAACCATATAAATATAATATCCTATAAATGTAATAATTATCTATATGAAAGAGTATGTTCACACAAGACATAACTTGGTTATCTGGTTCTCTAAAAATATTATAGTTGTTAGTATAAATTCACATAATAATGAAAATCAGTGAGCGGTACATATTGTGAGTAGATTTAAAGGTATAAGTGTTTAGACATATATATCATATATTAGTGCATCATGATGTGTGTCTATAAGTTATGTTTCTTTTGATTCTTAGTATAAAATTTAAACATAGGATATATCTAGTTGATATAAATTGTACTCGATTACTTATTATTTAGGATTAAGGATAATTTGATTCTTGAAACTATTAGACTGGTTGTTTGTAATTGAGTAGTGTGTTCATGTACAATGAACTATGATATTATGGGATGTAATAGAGTGTTTCTTATTTGAAAACTAAAATTTAGATGTATGTTATAGTCGAGTGGTACAAATTCTAATTGTTATGTCTAGATTCATTCATATGTTTGATAGACTATATGTTATGTATTGATTATTTCTATGAATAACATGTTTTATGAAATTTAGTAGAAAGTATTGTATTGTGTCTGTTTATGAAAAATAGAGTGTGCAACCTTATATATATATATATATATATATATATATATATATATATATATATATATATATATATATATATATATATATATAAAATACTCAATTGGTATAATCTAAACTTGTTTGCTTATTATTTTTGTAATAAGTGATATTGTGGAGATTCATTCATACATGTAACATACTAAATATGTGTATTTGATTATTTTTATATTTAGCATGTTTTATGATTGTTAGTATGAATTAATCTGTATGAATCTATTAGCTATATATATGTTAACCTAATCTCGCATTGTTGGTGCTAAGTAAGTAGTGAGACAGACTTCACTAAGTTACTAGCACCATGATACCAAATGAAAGTAATCCAATCAAGTGGTATGTATGAAATTGACTAGTCGTAGAGATCAATAACTATTTTAAAATTTAAGCCATATAATTTTAGTGAGACATTGTCATTTCATGTGTATGATTTACATGCTTGTGTGATATCTTTTTATAATGGGTTCTTTATGATACACCACATGCTTAGTTTTATAAATCATATAACACATGAGTACTATCTTGTCTCTCTAGATTCTTGCACTGTCATTATCTACTCATCTATAAAGAAAAGACCATTCCCTGATGAGAATTTTGCAAGAGATCAATGATGCATATTTGATGTGGAAAAGTGATTGGATGATTCTCTCCCTCCCCATCGCAGTACTTACTTGGAGACAACACTTGATATTGTCAAAGATACTGGTGTTCAATAACTCATGCTCTGTGGAGCTTTGTATCTTGTATCTCTTACATTGTATTGTATTTATTATTATTGACACATTAATTTGATGAGATATAATTATTTACTTATTTTTACTTTGATAGTAGTGGATGAATTATTATACCAGTCATGGTTGGGTATTTGTAATTACTTTATATATTTATTTATGATGTGTTTCCTATGTTGATAGTGATCAGTGATTGTTAGATGTGTCACGCTTATTTATAGTTAATATACTTAGAGTGTTATATACAGATCACTAATTATATTCTCGTGGTGAATTTTAATAAAGGAATGCATTGATTAATTTATTTATTTTTAAAACATTTTTAAGTCAAATCTAATGGATTTGTTACATGTGGTATCAAAGATGTGGCTTGAACTCTAGGACCTAATGAGTCTATTAGCATTTTTATAACCTTCTATTTACCAGTGAGAACTTGAATAACATCCCACTGAGTAGAAAAACGTTTATGGTGTGAGAGCATAGGTAGTATTATACTGGTTAAGTGAAGTGTATTTTGGATTTGTAGTGCCTCAGTAAAGAATCATGATACACCATGATTGGAGTTGTGAGGTTTAGTAAATACTCATGTATGAGTTGACGACGATTATAGGTAATAGTTGATTCTATGAAATGTGAGTGGTACATTGAGTGTGTACCCTTAGGAGTACTCATATCCTTTTAGAGTTTTTAAAGAGTTGGTTTATTGAGTGTCTCAATGGTGATGGTTGTAATCGATGTTTGGTATGAGAATACATAACATGGTTCTTGAGTCATGAACAATATATTCCTATAATATTTTGATCACTTAAATCAAACACCTCAAGAATGATTACATTCTTACTTATTAATCAAGTCACCTCTACCATTTGTGAGTAATTCAAAAAGCATGGGATGTTTCTCGCTTAAGTATATGTGCATTATTTTTGTGTCTTATATATACTAATCCTAGGAGTGGGAATCCTATAAGACCGTTTTTAGTTTGGCAGCACTTAGTGTAGTGGGAATTCTCTTTATAGTGGAGTGTAGTTATCTTTGTTGAGGATTCCTATGTGTTAGGAATTTGCTTAGGGATTGACACCCCATATGTTATGTGGATTGGGAAGAATTGTCATCTCTCATAGTTAGAATAGAGGTGAGTTGTTATTCCCTCACTTTCCTTTGACATCATTATAATCCCACTAAGTGAATTCATGTTTTCATGATGTTGATTAAGTGTTCATTTAATCTGGAACTTATTTATAAAATGTCATTTTGATAATATTTCTTAGAGTTCATGGGATAGTGTTTTCTACTTCTAATGGATAGAGAAGATGTAGGAATGGAATGGATTGATGCATCTATGTGGTTAGTATTTCTCCTTCCAATTGAAAAATAAGGTTATGATACTACTCTTACAAGTTTGGTGAGTATGTAGTGATTTTGGTAACTTGGGTTGCAGTGTTACCATGTGAGAGTATTTAGGAGTTTTGTTGTTGAGATGTTAGTTCACTACTTTCCACTTGTGGATTTTTAGAGTCATACTTTCCAATGTTACTTTATCTAATCTTGTGACCTTTGACCACGTGGAGTGGTGAACCTTGAATTTATGTTGGTTATAAATTAAGAATTATAAATTGATTATAATTTTTATGTTATTATTTATCCTTAATTAGATTGGTATTATTATTATCTTGCTTAAAAACATGTTGATTTGATGAGACATTTATGTTCTTTCATCTAGAGTGAGTATGAAATATGATGTATGAATCATATTGTTAGTATAAGGGGTTGAGATAAACTTATAACTTGTTGTGTAACTAACCAAGTATGGAGACATTGTCTCACTTGATCCTTTTATAAGGTTGTAAGGACGGTGTGATCCTTGGCTTTTGTATGTTATGTTAATTTTAACATTATTTTCTCTTAACTATGAATATAACAGAATAAATTAAGCTGTGAAATATGATACTAGTTATGTTTGACTAATGGTAACTTAATACAATTATGGAATGATTGTATGATTTATTTTATGATGTATGTTGATACATCTTCAGTTATTTATCATATATCATTATTTTCTAATATTTATTAGTATAGATTTGTGATTCATTGAACCATGTGCACATTTTAGAGATCATCAGGTCATGGAGACCTAAGGGATGAGTGGTGAATTAGGAACATGAGTACTAAGAGATGGGAGTGGATCTTGTGTAGTTTCACATTGACTCAATAGTTACTAAGTTTGGATCTAACAAGGGGAGATTTTCAAATCCAAGATTTGGTAGACAGACTTGTCAAATTCAATCATATGGCCATATACATATATATTGTAGAATGTTTATTCTTTAATTTTGTATACATTAGAAATATAGTATTTATAGTTTCTATTCATCATCATACTTATCAAGATATACATGGAGTAACGATAGTATTGACATGTTATACTTATCAAGAGCTATGTGGAGTAGCGATGGTATTGACATGTTATACTTATCAAGAGCTATGCAGAGTAGCAATGGTATTAACCTATACACATTATTCTTGCCATCCTCCCTAAATATATTTCTCCAAAATGAGAAAAACACTCTTTAGGATAGAGAGATGTGCAAAGGGACCAGGAAGCTTTATGGAACTCTCCCTGTCCATTTTTTTTGGCTTTTATGATGATCTCATGTGTTTTTGGTTGAATCCTAAATTCATTAAGTCAATGAAACTTTTATCAAGATATGTGGGGCCCTTCGAGGTATCATAAATGGTTAGTCATATATATATAGGCTTGTCTTGTTAATTCTAGACCCTAGGGTGGTCATGATAAGAACCAATCAGAGTAAGTGACACTCATAAGATTTATTTTCATAATAGGGAGATGTCACAGTCTTGGGTCTTGTGGGACCAATACTCTGAGAATAGTACTACTTAGGAGGAATATGATGAATTCTTCAGGTAAATTTCACATTTATTTGTCTGATTTGATACTTTATACTATGTTATTTTTTTGCTAAACAATGTTTTTAATTTAGAACTTATGTTTGAATAAGAGTTATCTAGGATGATGGCTAGCTTTAGGTGGGAAGAATGTTACATCCCAATTCCTCGCTAAACCAACTTACTTAATTATTCATGGATTTTCTTTAGTTGATGACTTGATTTATTTATTACTAGCTAAGTTGTAAGTCATATGCTATTATGGGGCAGTTGTATGTTGCTTAGTTTTCATGATTTCACTGATATGAGTTAGTTGTAGTGTATGTTTTTATATTATTATCATGATGAGTTGTTATTTTAGTTGTATTTTATGATGTGTAAATTTTATGGTGTTTTGAACTAACTATTTACTTGTTGTGAGTTTGACGCAAGATAACTCATCCCTCAGAGCGTGATGGATGGAGAGCATTATCAAAAAGAGTGATGTAGATGGAGATGTTGAAGGATGACAGAGAAATCAGCTAGAATCATGCACACACCATGTTAAATAACATTCACTAGATGTATGGTTTGAATGATTAGTATAGTGTGTTTTGATGCTACTTGCATTTAGATTGTCATTTACACATGGTTTGATACCATAGTTTAATGGTTATATGGAATTCATCTTGTGTGATTGAGTTTATGTCCATTAATATTTTTTAGAAACATAATTTATATAATTAGATTAAATTTGAGGTTATTAATTAATGAATATATCATTAAGTCATTATGATGTTAGAGGTGCTAATTTAATTAGCTAATATGTTGATTATTGTAATTAGAAATAAAATGACTAAAATACGCTACTTAATATTTCGGAGGAAAAAAACACAAAAAAGAAGAAAATAATAAATAATAATAATAAATAAATAAAGAGAAAGTAGAAAGAATTAATTTTTTTCTCTTTTAAAGGAATATATGGAATAAAAGTAAAAAAATTAATAAAAGAGAAAAATCTTAAAAGAGAAAGCTATGCCCTTTTCATGAGAGGAAAAATATAAAGAAGAGAGGGAGCAATAAAGAAAGGGGAGAGGAACAAAGGTGCAGAGGACAAAATGGGAAAAGAGGAGAAACATGTTAAAGAAGTAAGACGACAAAAATCAAGTGGAGGACATCCGGATTGTGTCATTTCGATACAAAAAACCCTTACCAAGTACGTGATGTACTTGAATTATGAAATTATTTATAGAAACTATTTGCAAATCAACAGTTAGGAGATATATATATATATATATATATATATATATATATATATATATATATATATATATATATATATATATATATATAATTTAATGTAATATGTATATTGTAATGTATGTATAGTAACCAAGTATAAATAATCATGCGTATATAGTTGTTTGTAGGATATCAAATTACTTATAGCAATATAAAGAGGGTGAGTTAATTGGTCATAATTAGATAACTATATAAAGAGTAATGATATATATAATGTATGTATAGTAACCAAGTATAAATAATCATGTGTATATAATTGTTTGTATGATATCAAATTACTTATAGCGATATAAAGAGGGTGAGCTAATTTGAAAACTCTTATACCTTTTTATGTTGCAGTGTTGTTCTTGGAATTGGAATAATACATATATATATATATGAACGGGTTGTGGATTTGTTTACTCTGAAAATGTAGAAATCGGGTATTAACATCTTGTTTTCTTGGTATATGAAACTAGCGATTCAGGGTATAACCATGAAATGAGATGAATTTATATCCATAAAACAATGATCTAATAGAATAAATATATATATTGATGTATGAAGTTTAAATGACTAAATATATGATTTAAATTACTAAATGGAAAAATAGTGATCTGATTTTATGAAACTGTGAATTTGAGGTAGATGTATCACAATATATGCATGGGTTTATCATAGTTTAACATAGTGCCATAAAAAATATATGAATATACATTGGTTTATTGCAGTTATATAGTTTAATATGTATAAAACGAGATACTAGTAAGTTATTTATATATAATACCATACTCATGAATATCTAATGGCTAAATGTTTAATATGAATCATTAAAATAAATCATTATACTCATGACTATTTAAGTGTAGTGGCAATTATGCTAATGTAAAGCAAAATATTAATATGTATCGACTATTTAATCAATGACTATATTATGATAGTCTGTGCAATATATAAATATGTACTATCAGTAAATCAATATGTTGGTAATGTTAATATATATAGTATCATTAAATAGAACATTAACACCTAGTTTTCATTTGACAATCCATAGAGAAGTCTATATATATGTTGTGTGAACTTCTTGGCATCAAAATATTGTATGGTATAAATTTATCATATAAAACAGATTTTGCATGGCCTCGTATTCATTTTATTGTATTTGAGTCATTATATATTGCATACATTAATGGGATGTTAGTCGATATAATAATATCAAAAGATTATAATGATTTATATACAAAACTAGGTATATATATGGTAGCTCTTAGTAATGTATAATCACAATGATAATAAAATATGGAAACACATTTTTTGTATAAATATGTGAATACTTAAGCCAGTGAAAGTATATGTGTAACTATGCATTATGTCACATTATTCTATAATTTAGTAGAATATGTACAGTATATCAACATTATATATTCTAGGTAGATGAATATACCATGTTATGGTGTAACATAGAGGTTGATAGGAGTTTATAACATGTATTACCATTGACTTTCAATCATAATCAAGTAAATCAAGTGATATATACTTACTAATGTATACAATGTCATGGACAATAAATGTAACTAGTTTATATTGAAATAATTAAAGTCAATATTTGTGAATAGTTAGTTAATTTTTAGCAACATACATTGTTAAAAGATAGTAACTAGTGACTAACTAATATTATATATATATATATATATATATATATATATATATATATATATATATGTGTGTGTGTGTGTGTGTGTGTGTGGGTTAAGATATTGTTAGTCACTATATATTCCTCTATAGTAACATATTCTAACATTTTGTCAAAGTAAGTAGATAGTTAGTTAGTATACTATTAGTTAAATATAATGGGTATGTGCATGGAGTTGGGGGATAATTTCATGGACATTTTAGGTAACACAATCATGTTATGAAATAACACGATCAGTTAACTATAATGGGTATGAACACAAAATTGAGAGATAATTCATGGACATTTTAGGTAATATGATAGCATTATTTAATTAACGTGATTGTGTTATTTAAATTATGACTCGATAATTACCGAGTCATAATGTGATCACATTATTGAGAAAATAATAATGTGTACGTATTAGTATAAATTCAAATAGCACATACGTGTTATATAATGTATTATATAATGCATATGTGTTGTTCTATAATAATACCAAAACCATCTCCACAAGCATGTGGGAGTTGCACGTGAAGGCAATTTTGGTTAGAAGCTTATATTTACTACTCTAAATGTTAAAAATGAAGTATAATTTTACATTTATATTGTTATACTTTAAATTTATTTTAGTAAATATAAGAAATTAGGGTCACTCAGCATCTAATAGAGTTGGTCTCATAGTTGCATGCCTTATGATGTGAAAAATAGTTTTTCAAAATCCAATCAGGTTAGTACTTAAGCATTTTCAGGGTCTAAGTATTAAACCTAGGGATTTCAAGACATAACTTTTACAATTGATATCTATTTTTTGTAAACATATAGTCATTTTTTAGGTTTTTGTGCCTTCTAGATTGATTCTTGGCATTTTTAGGAGTCTTAGGTTTGTCAAAATTGAATTTTTCAAACCACTCACTTTGAAATTGATGCAAAGTGATGTGATTTGGGTAGTATAGGTCACATTGATGACCTAAACACATCAAACAACCACTTTGTGTTAATTTCACTTGTTCATCATCCCTCCCTCATCTTTGATCACTTCCTACTCATGCCTCATCACCCCTAATCACTCTCTCATCATTATTCATTATCCCTAATCACTCCCTCATTAACCCTCATTGTCCCTAGTCATCTCTAATCACTCCTTCATGATCCTTGATTACTCCCTCATTGACCTTCACTATGCTTCATCATTTGTAATCACTCACTCCTCATCCCTCCTCATGCCTCATCACTCCCTCATCATTTCTCATTGACCATCGCAATCCCTCATCATATTTAATCACTCCATCATCATCCCTAATCACTCCCTCATTGGCCTTTACCATCCTCAATCACCACTTTATCACCCTTAATCACTCCCTCTTTGTCCTTAATCATCTCTAATCACACCCTTATTGACCCTCACCATTCCTCATCATTTATAATCACTCCCTCATTTCCCTTCACCATCCTTCATGATGTAGATCCCTATTGCATACTATGCTTATCCAAGATCTCTACCACTATCCACCTAGCTTTCACTTTATCTTTTCTTTCTTGATCTCTATCTTTTGACCCTACATATATTTCAAATTCACATATTCATTTCATTTATTCTCCACCATTCTTCATATGGTCTCACTAAACTCTTCATTCTATTTTCCTTAATCAATGTATTCAATCTCTCTTACTTTGAGACTTTCCCCATTACTAGTCTTAATTATTTATAACAACTTGGATCAAATATTGTCTCTAGTTCTTTAGGATTTAATAGGCTCTGATAAACTTCTTTCCACTCCTTTTATTTCTCTAAAACTTCTTCTCAACCTTACTTAACTTCTTAACACAATCCTCATTTCATACACTACCTCTTACTCTATCATAGACTCTTCTTGTATAGACTCAAATCATAAAATCAAACTCATTTATGGATACCCTGTAACATATCCCATCTCTTCATAAAGTTACAGGCTTTGGTTCAACTATTTGATAACTTCTTTTGGCTCTTTCTACTCTTAGATTAGATCTTTAGGTTTCCTTTTACCCTGTCTACCACACAGTCCTCCCCCATCCATAATTATCTATACTTACACAACTTAAAAACACTATATTACATTTATGCATGTTTAACTCAAAATTTTCACCAAATTTCATGAATTATTGATGGTTACAACTCCTAAAAACTCACTTTGAAAGTACAAACCATAATACAAGGTTTGGACTAATTTTACAGACTCAAAAAGGGTCAAAATGAGATTTAAATCTTCCAAAGTCATTTCCAATAACTTTTACTATTTTATTAGGTATAATTTGACCCTATGCATGTTTTTTAAGTGTTATATTTCCCTTTTTAAGTTGTAGTAGATTGACTTAACCAAATTTGAATGGATTGGGTACTCAGTCATAGGTATGTAGTAATCTGAGAAGAGGTTATTTGTTCTAATTAATTCCAAAAAGGGTTTTAAATTATCATGAAGGTTTAAACTCCTCTAAAAATTGTTTACACACTCTAAAAAATCAATTTCTTCCATCTATAACACTCAATTTGCCAATTTCCATGAAATGCCACTTTGACTGTGTTAAGTTTCTTAATGACTGCAGGACTGTGTTAGTTTTTTTTGCTCATCCAAATATATGAAAGCTATTTGGAAGAATATAAGAATTCACTATCATATTATAATCAACTCACCAACATATAAATTTAAATTTTCACTCCAATACATGCATATACCTTCTCACACAGATGTATACTCAGAACTTTTGCTCACAAAAGATAGGGTTATGTTGTTCAACACAGAATGTCCTTAGCATAATAAAAACATACAATGTCTAAATACTATTAAGGAATTGTTATTTCAAGTTAATAATTACTAATACATTCCAAAATCCCACCAAATAGAATCTCCTTTTCCACAAGACTCTGACCTGCACTCAGATTTCAAGGCACACTTTGTAAAAGCACAGGGTATACAGTTTGTAATTTGAACATTTAAAAGATTTGAAACTCAAATGACAAATAATTTAATCACCATCAAATAAAATGCATTTTAACTTACTACTCACACCAATATTTCAAAGAACTTGTTACTAATCATGCACATTGTCAACTATCTTTGCACATATTCAAGAAGATGCAGGGTATGTTTGATTTCTTGTCTACAAATAATCAAAACTTATCTTTATTCACTTGTTTGGGTTTATTTACATTCATCCTTTTGAATCATATCCCCTCCAACTCTCTTTAATCTGACTCTAAATATAAAATAATACATGGACAAGACTCTTATTACCAAATAACCATCAACTGAATTCTAACTTATTTTGTATGTTGAGAGTGTACTCAACTAACTCAACTACTAACTTATTTATCAAATATGAGTTTAGGTATATGTGTTGTAACATCCTAAAATCCTTTCTAAAGTCTAACCACACCAAATTCAATGTTGGACTTCTTGAAACAAGATTAAAGTCTCTATTAAAGTTCAAAAATTCAAATGAAAGATTTGATAGGAAAGTCTAATACAACTCTATTAATTCAAAATTGACATAAAATTAGAAACTAATAAAGACTTATACATACTTAGTATGACCTTTAAAACCTTATAAAGACTCAAAACATGTAAACTAGATCACTATTTATATTAGGTAGTGATGCTCATGCATCACCTCATCATCCCTAATCATTGTTTCATCATACCTCATCATCTCTAATCACTGATTCCTCATCCCTCATCTCCCCTAATCACTCCCTCATTAATCCTCACCATCACTCATCATCCCTAATCACTCCCTCATCCTCCCTAATCACTCCTTCATTGACCCTCACCATCCCTCATCATCCCCATTGACTCCCTCATCATCTCTACTCAATTCATCCTCATCCCTCCTCATCCTTAATCACTCCATCCAATACCTTGATGGTGGTATTTTGTTTGGGTTTTAAAATGTTAGGATATCCAAGTGGAGATTTGAGTGCTAGCATAAAATATAAGACATAGTGATCAAAATGAGGTGGATACAAATTTGAAACATAAATATTTAACACCTACAAAAAAATATGGGCCTATTAGAAATGATGTTGTTCATAATTGAAAATCCACCAAAAAAAGAGAAGCAAGTAAAACCACCATAGCACCAAAAATGGGTAGTAAATACATGAGGATCACCAAGTTATGTGATTTCCTGAAACCAATCAATTACTTTCCATATGAGGATATTTCATGATCCAAATAAATACATTGAAGGACTTCTATTTATATGTCTATTGATTGAGTCATCATACCAGAGAGTGGAAAATAATTTTCAAATGATTAGAACAAGTAGTCCAAGATCAGAAAGTGGTGCTTAATTCATAACTTCAATATTCAATCCAATGAAGAGTGTCACACTATGGTCTCTTTACTTTCACATCTCGAGAATTCAGTACAAGTTATCTAGCACTATAAAAAGTTAAGTAGATAATAGATTATTAACCCAATGATATGGTCGGTACTAAAAATATCTCTACTTCTCCCAATAAGAAATTATATGAATGAAAAATATTATTTCATTAACAAATGAAGATCAATGGTGAGCCAATACACTTCATCATCTCTAATGGAAGTCAAAAGAATTTAATTTCTCCTAAATCATATTTTCAAAAATTGAACTTGAAATTTATACATCATCCATAACCATATGCTAGTGTATGGTCTAGTATAGGCCTTGAGAAATGGATCACCTAGTAGTGTCACTTGGTGTACAAAATCAAACTTTTTAAAGATGAAATCCTTTGTGACATCTCACCATTATAGGTGTGTGATGTTTTACATGTGGTCAGCCACATATTTAACATTGACATGTAGTCTGTGAAGTAAATCCTTGAATGTTATGATATAGTGTCATGATCTGAAATACCATATATCGTAGTTAGTTTATAAGTTTTCAATCATTAGTGCCAGGGAGTGAAATAATATTGCCATTTCTAGTAATAAGTATACTCTTAATGGTAATAATTAATGTAATGACATTCGTATGTCACCATATCATAATGTGGTTTATCCAACAATAACAAAGACAAAATAATTGAACCATAAACTAGATCAATACAAGGATATCTTTCAGTCACCTAAATAAGTTCATGCATGTTATACACTAAAAAATATTATTGATTTGATCCCTTAACTACCTCTACCTCAAACCTCTTTATAAAAAATATCATTTCTAGATAATAAATAGATCAAGTTGTAGATCCATGAAATCATGGATAATGTATACATCATGCCCAAATCATTGCCTTGCAGAAGCCCAATTGTGTTTGTGCCAAAGTTGTGAATCAATTAAAAAATCTTACCAAGATTAAAGTGAAGAAATATTATCCTCATTTAAATATTAAGGCATTTTTCTACCATATCTATGGTGTATAAGTCTTTTCCAAAATTTATTTTAAGTTTGGGTTTCATCATATTCATGTTAAACCTCTAGCATTTGGAATATAGTCTTAAAAATAAAGGAAGGATTGATTGACTAGTTGGTTATGACTTTTAGGTTAACTCATATAACAAATTCATTAATTTCAAGATGTTAAACGACATCCTCAGGCCCTTTTCCTATGTCATTTTCTTAATCTACCTTGATGACATCTTAATCTTTAGAAAACATGGGATGAACATCTACACCATGTTGAACTAGTGTTTCACATTTTATAGAAACATATTTTGTGATAACATGAATAAATGTTCATTTTTCATGCAAGAGATAAAATATTTGGGACACATTACACACACAAGGAGTGCATGTGTGAAACTAACAAATATTCAAGTCATATAGCAATAGGAAACACTAAATAACTTTTCATCTAATTCAAATCTTCTCAGAATTAGAAAATTATAAAAGAGATGTGTGTTTAGTTTTCATCTTTTGAACCAAACTACCAAAGGTGGAATCAAATAAATTTTCATTTAGTCAAATACACAACAAAGATAATTATATGAACTAAAATTTAGACTCTATTTTGTGTTAATACTTATGTTACTTGACTATAAATTTAGAAGATCATCTAATTCATTTAGTAATAAAATTGACTATCACAAATGGGTATTGACAACGCAAGTCCTAGAAAATAGTTAATTTATATTATAATGGATTAAACAACATATGATTGGAATCAAAGATATCTTTAGAGTATATGCTTACTCCAAATGATGATGGAATGATTAGGGATGGTGAGGGTCAATTATGAAGTGATGAAGCATGGTGAGGGATGGTGTGGGTCAATGAGGGAGTGATTAGTGATGATGAGGGATGAAGAAAGATTTATCATGGATTATGAGGGATGAGAAATGATTTATTATGGATTATGAATGATGGTGATAATCAATTGAGTAATTAGGAATGATAATCTTGAATGATTAGAGATGATGAGAGACAATTAAGGTCAATAAAAGAGTGATTAGGGATGAGGAGGGATGAGGAGAGAGTGAATAGGGATGAGGAAGTGATTAGGTATGATGAGATATGAGTAAAGAGTGATTATGGATGATGAATTATGGTGAGGGAGTGATTAGGGATGATGAGGGATAGTGAGGGTCAATAGAGGAGTGATTATGGATGATAGAGGAGTGATTAGAGATGACTAGGGATAATGAGGGTCAATGAGGAGTGATTAAGGACAATGAAGAATGATGAAAGAGTGATTAGGGGTAATAAGGTATGAGTATTAAGTTATCAAGGATGATGGAGGGATGATGATCAAGTGAAATTACTATGTAAAGTGGTTGTTTGATGTGTGTAGGTTATCAATGTATCCTATGCTACCCCAATAACACCACTTTGCATCAATTTCAAAATGACCACTTTGCATCAATTTCAAAATGATTGATTTGAAAACTTCAATTTTGACAAACCTAAGACTCCTATAAATTATAATAATCAATTCAAAGGCACAAAATTCTAAAAAATGACTATATGTTTACCAAAAATGGATATCAATTACAAAAGTTGTCCTGAAATCTCTAGCTTTAATACTTAGACCCTAAAAATACCTAAGTACTGACCTAATTAGATTTTGAAAAACTATTTTCCACATCATAAGGTGTGAAACTATGATACAAACTCTATTAGATGCTGAGTGACCCTAATTTATTACATTTACTACTTAACATTTAAAATAATAAATATAAGCTTCCGACCAAAGTTACCTTCATATGCAACTCCCACATACTTGTGGAGATGGTTTTGGTCTTATTAAAAAATAATGTGTACGTGTTATATAAATTATATGAATTTTATAATGCATACACATTTTATAATACATTATACATGTAATAAATATAAGCTTTTGACCAAATTTGCCTTCACGTACAACTCCCACATGTTTGTGTAGATGGTTTTGGTCTTATTATAAAATAATGTGTATACGTTATATAACGTGTATGCATTGTATAATCAATTATAAAATGCATACACATTATTTGAATTTGAATTAAAAACCAATCCTTTAGGCTCAAAAATGGCTTGGATTTCTAAGCCAAAGGCTTGTGACTGTGCATTTACAATTGAAACCGAGAGTTTTGAGAAAAACCAACAAATTTCAACTTCAATCACCAAATACGCTATGGATTTAAACATCAAAATTCAAAAAATTATTACCATCATGATTATCACGCTATCCTCTTTCTAAATATATTATTTTTATAATTTTTGGGCTATTTTAAGGGTTCAAACTATATTTATTTCTAACTACACCTTTTTTAGGCTACTACATGCTGCACCTATACATGCCTATTCATGTTTATGTAAAAAAAAAATTATTGATCCAATTAAAAATATATATATATAGGTAAAAAACTAGGCCTAATTCTATACACATTAAAATAAAATAAAAAATCATTTTTTTTAGGTAGTTAGGGTGGGTCACACAACCGACTATCCATTTTTTTGTTAGTTTTCAAGATCTACTTAATTGTAAAATTAATAAAAAATATATATTCATTTAAAAAATATAAAATAAAAATTGGTAACACACTAGAATATCTTATATAAATATTCACCAAAGGGTTTCAAACAATATTTAACGATGCTTAAAAATTTGTGGGCCACACAGCCATCTATCTACTATGTTTTCTTACAAAAAAATGATTTTCTCTTCAAATTTTATATGTTTGACCCACTTATACTTAACCATTTTGAAAAAAAATAAAAATTTTTGGAAACTAGACTTGAAATCCTATAATTCATATTTTTATACCATCTTAAAATTTTGAGTGTAGCCATTTCAAATTATCTACAAAAGTTCAAATTTCTGAAATTTCAGAAAAATCATGTCCATGGGTGGCCCTTTTTTATCCCCCAAATTTGTGAACTTACCTTAATTGGGGATAGTTAATATAGTTTAAAAAATGAATTTATGAATACATATTTTATAGTGATATTGATATAATATTTATGTATTTCTTATCATGAGAATACATGTAGTTAATCTACAATTGTGAAGTATGAACCGTCAATTTAATATTTATGGGTTATGATTTTAGTGCTTATCATAGAACATATTGTATTTAAATATACTTAAGGGATTAGGAAATGTGTCTATATATATGTATTAAGTATTCATACAAAAAATATCACATATATAGTTTTATTGGGTCATATGCCTATATCCATAACTAAATGGATGGTTAAAATAAGTCAAAGTATTCTGTGGGTCGTGAAACTATAAAACATATTAATACAATCTCCTATAAATGTAATAATTATGCATATGAAAGAGTATGTTCACACGAGACATAAATTTTTTACCTGATTTTCTAAAAATATTATGACTGTTGGTATAAATCTGTATAGCAATGAAAACTGGTGAGTGGTACATATTGCCAGTAGATTTAAAGTTACAAGTGTTTAGACATATATAACATATATTAGTACATCTTAATGTGTGCATATAAGTTATGTTTCATCTAATTGCTAGTATGCATTTTAAACATAGGGATATGTGCACGGAGTTGGGGGGTAATTTTGTGGACATACCCAACAACGTATATACATTATTGACATAATGCATACGTGTTTTTGGTATAATAGGAATGTGTATGCATTATAGGAATGCATATGCATTCCTATAATTAAAAGGAACACATACGCATTACCTAAACATAAAAAAATTAATTGCTCATTTCATTTCTTCTCCTTGGCATTCACATTTTTCTCCTTAGCATTCGCATTTTATCCTCCAATTCATGTTTTGCCCTCTAGTTCACATGGAAATCATTGATTTTGCTCCTACATTCATGAGATTGATGATGCCGCCATAAAGAAGAGGTAAGTTTTGTAGATTAAATCATTTTTTTTAATTTTTTGTGATTTTTTTCATAATTTAATTTGTAATTTTTTTCCAACAAGTCAACATGCACCAACTAACCCTCTACCTAATCCTTCACCTAATATTTTTCCCAACCCTCCTAACCCTCCTATAGTTCTACTAGATCCCCCAGACAGTCAAGAGGATATAAGTTCTCACATAGTGGAGAAAAAAATTGAAATTGATCAGATAATTAAGAGAATGAGGGAGCCCACTTTCATGAACACCCACGACATTTATTTGGCCAATACCCTAGAGTTAGTATTAGATCAAGTTGACTCAATAACGAGTCAAATTGATGGATGGAGCTCATATAGGGATAGTTTTAGGGCTTACTATGTTGACAAATTATCAACATATGAGATGAAGAAGAAATAAATAACAAAAGAATAAATTTGTGCCTTATTTATCGACCCAGCCACCAATGCACCATTTCCCATAACAACCAAACATTTCCCAATCCATCAATACCAACACAATTTGATTAAAGGCAATTTTTGGGAGTGATGGTAATGGTGTTTAACTATCCACCTTGTAATAACCATGAGGTCCCTTTGTAGTTTTTGAGGAAACTCTATTGTGAGTTTGTCCTCAATGAAATTCCAAACTATTTTGACTATGGTGAGTTTCAGGGCCGAGGGAAAGGCTCCGCACAGGATCAACCAAGTGCACATCATGCACCTAATCAATCTACAAGGGTCCCTACCCAAAAGCCACTTCATTCAAAGATTTTGTTTGTAGTGAATGAGGTTATGGAGATAGACACTTTGCATGTGCTTAGTGTGCTTACCAATACACTCATTCATCATTCGAGGAGCATTTTAGAGACAGATGCTTGAGATACTCCACCTAGTGGTTGTACCTAACCCTACCCATGCAAATCTTGTGGTGTTATATGTATTAGACCTTCAGATGATGACAGTGGAACTTCAGGGGGCTTGGAGGATATGGTCTTGACTAATGATTTATTGGCACACACGTTTGGTTTGGATACATTAGTAATCCCTACACACATGCAGGTATCTTTTATATAAATTTCATTATAATTTTTAAGTTATATTTTCAAATTAAAAAGGTAAAATTTGATTTACACATTTAAATTAAATAATATATATGTATTTTTTTGGTGTTCCATCATTGCCTTCGACATCATAATTTTAATTTACTAACCTAGGTAGTGAGCCAACCACTAATACATTCACCCATGTCAGTATGACACCATATACATTTATAGAGGCAAAATTTCAAGTGAATCTTATATACTCTAGATGTACATTCATACACCTTAATTGCATCATTGGTAAATTTTGTGTAAGAAAATATAAAATACCTAATATAATTTTGTTGGAACTTTTATTGTTTAATGTATTAACATGGATTGGCATATTGCTAGAAACTCATCCTCCATCTCAACTTTTTTGCTTTTATTTTGACTTTCAAACTATGTTTTCAATAACCAAAATAACAAGTTGAACATTTGCTTGATATCCCATTATATGTAGTTCCCATAGCAAATCAATCCCAATCAGTAGGATTGGATGTATACATATAGAATTCATTTGATAAAATTTGTTTGGTACAATATATTTCTATCAATCCCAACCGAGCATAGCATGTATTCGTCAATATGCACACCACTCCTTTCTTTTAAATACCAACCTCATAGCCAGCCACTTGATTTCTTGTTATCCTAATCACATATGATCGGTTCAATCTATATGATCGATATCTAAAATGGTCAAAGCTAGCAATTCAATTCCCATCAATTACAATTGAGTGTATAAAAATTTCATCTCTATCTATGGAGTTATAAATTTAGATGGCATAGCCTCTTTATCCCATTGTACCTAGTCAAATCCAATTTCCAACCAGACTATAAATATTTGCTTATATAGAGAAGTAGGTCAATCTCACTTGAAGATAAACCTTTAATCCTAATGGGGAATAGTGGATTGATCTATCCTCCTATCTATCTCACTCCCAAAATATTCATATTCTTTATATTTAATTGGAATCCACTTGATCCCATTTTTCCAATGTTATTGGTTCTTGTGTTTCATAGTCTCTTAATCAAAAATAGTTGGTTTAGATTGATAGGCACTCAATCCCAATTAGGGATAGTCATTTGATCCCATTTGATAAGAGCTAGTATGCCCTTATCTATTAGTAGAGTTATATAGAGTAGGCCATTAGATCCCATTGGTTTTTTGGGAGAGCATAGACTATAAACTATAGCCTATATTTATATGGCATAGGCCTTTCGACCATATACAAATAGGGGACCTCAACCCCATATAGATATATGGGGTCGAGTAGGTTGTTACCACCACCTACTTAGAGGGCCCAAAAACCTACTATATCTAGCTAGGGGAGAGGGGATATCTCTATCCATGCACTTTCATCACTCAAGTGACATGCCAACTCTATAAGACTATAACACCTTTCATTAGGAAAGTTCCCCTAAAATGAATATCGAGTGTCGACAAGACTATAACACCCTTTATTGACCTTAACCTACTTGCACTATATACAAATAGACCTTCCCTTGAAAAAATTAAGGGAAATATAAGGATAGATAGTTGAATTAATGTCACCTATAGGGAAACCAAAATTATACACGTGTAAAGAAGAATGTCCACTCACTCTTCTCTTTATAATATTCAGTTCTATTTTCTGTATGTTTCTTTAGATTTTGATGAGACCTATTTTATAAGGTTTTATACACTCTGAAAAGGCTTGTATAGATGTCCTCCATAAAATTAACCTATCACTCGAGGTGTCTTAACTTGACTAAAACTCAATTTACAATCTTCTCAATAAACACCTATACAATTTACTTGTCTTATCACAATGACTGTTTCTAAGGGATTTTTTATCACACCAATTCTCAGTTAGACTAATAAGTAATGAATGTATGTAAGAAAAGTATTCAAGGTGTTAACATGTTCAAATTTTCAAAACAAATCAACTTAGACACCATAGCTCATAGGATTGTCCTCAACTATACCAAGTCATTGCCTTAAGACAATTAGGCTTAATGACCTTAATCTAGTCAAAATCCAAAATACACCTTAGAAAAGCTATATAAGTATCCAAACCAATATATATAGGTGTATCAAGGATGTTTCAACACCTAACTTGCATTCAATGACTCAATTTCACAAAATTCACTCATAAATCCTTCCTCATTGTCTTGTCATTTTCCCTCATGAAACTAGCATTTCTTGTGTTCAATGTGATGTTACAAGTTACATGTTACACATATCCACTTGTCACATTCATGCTTCCCATGACCTCATTATATTTTTTCATATCTTATTCAAGACTATGTTTGTTAGCAACTTGTTTAACCAATGAATTGCCCAAGTTATTAATTATTAGTGTTGACGTGGTGGATTGCACCCTGTGAAAGGAGACTTAGCTCTCTTCATCTATGCGACACAATGGAGACATCCCTCTCATTGTGAGTGGAAAATGTGAGGGATGAATCTCTAGATTAGGGGATAGCTCCCTTTGATTCACCTTGAGGCCCTAGATTTCCTACTGCTAATTATGGGGGGGAGATGAAAAGGGAGAGAAAATATTGAAAATGGGACCTAAGCTAAGAAGTGATGCACTAAATAAATTGGTCTACTCAGCTTTGGCATACACTTTGAACCATGGATAGAAATCATACACTTCATTCAGGAGAGAAAAACTTTATTGCATCAATATTTCAGTAGGGGGTCTTATGAAGATACAGGGAGGAAGAAACTAGCACAAGAGGTGTTCTGAGACACACTGCTACGTAGCCTATTCACTTGCCTATACTTCTTCAAACACTTCTTGTGACCTGAAAGAGAAGAAGATCACTATGAACTAGATATACTAGAATAAATTTATGAAATCATGAAAATAAAATGACTTAAAACAAGATAAAACCATAGACATATACAAAAGTGCAAGCTCAAATAGAGGTAAAATGCTATTTTTGATTCAAGGTAAATTCCTTTAGGGCTTCGCTATACAAGTTGAGAGATCCCTTCTCAAAACTGAGAAGTTAAAATTACATAGATAACTAGAAACAAGATAGCTAACAAATCAAGGAATGGAAACCCGTGCTGAGTTAAACACTTCTACAGAGACCAAAAGACCATGTTGCTATCATATCCTTCAAAATGTGAATGGGAGAGCCATGCTGGAGATGTCCAAACCATCACTTTTTTTGTCCTTAGGTTGAAAAATCATGGGAAACTCATTCATACAACTGACAAAGCCATTCCAAGTTGTATCTAACTGTGCTTTCTTTATTTCCTAGGCATGACTTGGCTACACATTAATGGTTTGGTATGAAAACACTCGATGCCAGTCTCTATAGTTCAAAAACCAATCTATTTATTGGTTTTTGATAGATATATTATACTTAAATGTATTAACTCCTTTTTTGGGGTTGTCTATGCCACTTTTCTTGGTCTGAGTGGTCATTGATTCTACCCTTTATCTTTATGAGCAGCTAGAATTATTCTGAGTTTTGTCTTTTCTGCTTTGTCTTTACCTATGTTTTGTCTCTTTCTTTTGATTTCTCTTTTCCTAATTTCCTCTTGGCTTGTCTTTACTTATCGAGCCTTCAGGCTCCCAGTGGTATTTTACTCTTTTTCAAGCCTTTGCCTTTGTCTCTTTCCACCTTTCACACCTATTCGGGCTCCCTAATCTACGTTCTTTCCTTTTCTACAGGTTTCAGATTTCAAGCTTTCTATGACCGTCAAATTTATTCAGACAAAATGTTCAAAGGAATTCCTTTGGACATTTTGTTTGAAGGAATTAGACTTAGCTCACCTTTTTCAATTTTCCTTTAGACATTTTGTCTGAAGGAAAACTCCTTTCGCTTGTCACTTTTCTCGAAGGGCAAGTGCCCTTTGAGTTTCTTGTTTTTACCCCTTTGCTTCAACCGACTACCCTCCGCAAGGGAATTTCAAACCAAAAGTGCCCTTCAGGCTTTGTATTGATCTTTACACCAATGAAAATCCCTCTATAAGGTCCATTCTACCTTCAAATATACCCTTCAAAAGTTTTGTAAAGGTTTGTTTCATCTTTGAAGTGCCCCCTGCAAGGGCACATACCCTTCGAGGAAATTTCAAATGACCCTACAAAACACCCAGGTTCCCTCCATGGAAAAACACTTGCCTTAAACTTAATAAGCATCTAAGACCAATTCAAGCTCTTTTGAAGGACTTACTCAAAAATCTTTGAAGTAAAGACATCTCAAAAACCCAATTGCTTCCTCCTTACCCTTTCAGGTTTGCGAATGACTCCAACTCATGAAAGATCATAAGTCAATTAATCCCACAAACCTTAATTTAAATTCTCTTACACTTATCAGGTTTCTCTTCAACTTTTACTCATGAAAATTGGTAAGTAAATTACTTTGCAAAACCTAACTTACACTGGAACTGGCCATAGACCCTTTTAGGTTTGTCAAGTGCTCCTGCTTATTACTTGTAAAGCTTATAAGTAATGTTGTTCTGAAAACCCAATTTGTTCTGTGAGTGCTAGAAAATACCAATGCTTGATGAGACAACACCTGCACAAAATTACCTTTTCCTTAATTTTCAAAGGGTTAAGACCTAGTTTCAAGGCAAAAGGTCATGAAGAACAAGGAAAGGCAAAAAAAGGGGGTCCCATTTTGGCATGCAGGATCCACAAAATGGTCAAAAAATTGGTGACTCAAAGGGAAAGCATGCCTGCTATGCTTGGGAAGAATGGTGGCCTAAAATTCAATTGGTCATGGATTCAGGATGCAGCTTGAAAATTTGGCAACAACCTTGCAAGGACTTATGAACTAGTAAATATTTACTTCAAACAACAAGGAAAAACACATAATAGGACAAAAATAAAAAAACTTGGGCAACATCACTTAGGGAGAGAAAGGAAAAATAATTAAAATTATGTACATGACAAAAGAAACTTAGTAACAATGCTAAGGTATATCCCATTGACTGGGATATGTAGCTCTTCACCATCCAGCTTAGAGAGTTGGAAAGCATTGTGTTGCTTGCATTGGGTGATGACATATGGGCCACTCTAAAAAGCATCAAACTTCATGTGCCTTCTAGGCTTGGCTCGGTCCTCATCCCACTTCAAGGCAATGTCACCTTCTGAGAAGCTCTTTAGCATAGACCTTTTATCACAATGCTTCTTTATTTGTTGTTGGTGGCTGGTCATGGCATCCATGGCTTGGTCTCTCACTTCTTGAAGCTCCATTAGCTCAAAATACCTAACTTACAAGCTATTACTCTCCATCAATTGTAGTTGATGGACAAGATCAAAGGTTGGTAACTCAAGTGAGATAGGAAGTATAGCTTCCGTTCCATTCACAAGTGTGTATGGTGAATTCTCTATTTCCCTCTTTGGAGTGATCCTATCTACCCAAAGGGCTATCTTCAACTTGGCCTCCATTGTCCTCTTTATGATCCTAATAAAATTCTTATTAGTAGACTCATCCATCCCATTTCCTTGTGAATATTAGTTGGAATAAGTGTTGAGATAGATGCCATACTTCAATGCCCACTCACTTGTCTTTGTTCCCAAGAAAGCCAATGCATTGTCTAAAATGATTGTGGCTAGGACCCTGAATCTTATCACTATGCCTTCATATAAGTCTAGGACTACACTCTCATTGGTCTCTTTCAAAGCTATGGCCTCTACCTACCTTTTTCAATAATCCATGGTAGTCAAAACCCACTTGTGGCCAGTACTATAAGGAGGATTGATCAGCCCTATGAAGTCCAAACCCCATTGCATGAATGGTTATTCCACCTGAATAGGATGAAGAGGCATGGTAGCCAACCATTGCTTCCTATCAAAGAAGGCACATTTTTTACATTTCCTCACCTAATAATGAGTGTCTTTAAACCAAATGGGCCAAAAGTAACCAGCCCTCATAATCCTTGCAACTGTGGCCTTGGGAGCAAAGTGGCCACTAGTTGGTCCATCATAGAACTCAGACAGTACCTTGTCAACTTGGTCTAAATCAATGCATCTCAATAGCACTCCTAAAAAGTATTTTTTGAATACCACTCCATCAACTAATACATAAAGAATAGATGGATTCTAAAATACCTCCTCTTGGTCCTATCAAAACCTTATAGACACTCACTAGTTCAAAGGAAATGAACCATGTCTTGTGCCCAACTCTTCATGACTATAGGTATAATTGTTGTAGGTTCATCATGGAGTACCAAAATTTCCTCCTTTGTATTTTTCAAGTATGTAGTGAGGTGTTCACATATCCCTCTTCCTCTTACTAGCTTGGCTTGATCTCTACATCATACTCCATTACTTTGGTGATCCAACCTACCCTTTTCTCATTCAAGTCTTGGTTCAGCATGAAGTCTTTTACACTAGGATGTGGCACCATGATGTGAACATTTCTGCTAGACAACATATGTATAAACTTCTTTAGCCTTTGTATGACTGTAAGCACTTGCTTCTCAACATACGTGTATCTAACCTCATAGCCTTCTAAACCTTAGCTAAAAAAATCAAGAGGTTGTTCTAAATTCTCACCATTTGCTTGAGTGAGCATAGTAGATATTACCTCTTAATTCCCAAAGGTGTATATATTGAAGTCCTTGGAGAAGTTTTGACTATCTAGAGTAGGATCTTGGATAATAGCTTGCTTGATACCTTCAAAGCTTTCTCTTCTTTTTGTTGTCCATGTGAATGTCTCATCCTTCCTTAGCATGGAAGTTAGTGGCTTGACAAGCTTAGTAAAGTTAGGAATGAATCTCCTAATGAAATTTATATTACCAAAGAAACTTTATAGGCCCTTCTTTTGCTTAGGCAAGGACAATGCTAAGATGGCATTCATCCTCTCTGGATCAATGGATAGGCCTTCCTTTGAAATGACATGGCCCAAGAGCTTGCCTTCTTAGATGGAAAAAACACATTTATTTGGGTTGAGAGAGATGCCAAACTATCTACACCTTTCAAGTATTTACCTCAGGTGCTTGAAGTGTTCACTTGCCTCCTTGGAGAAGATTATCACATCATCAAGATAAATTAGCACAATGTCATTGATCAAACCTTGGAAAGCCATGTCCATAACACGTTGGAAGGTAGCTCCAGCATTTGACAATTTGAATGGCATCTTCTTATAGGTATATGTTCCCCACTTGGTGTTGAAGGCTATCTTATATTGGTTACATTCTTGCACTAAGATTTGATTGTACCCAAAGTAGCCATCTAGGAGAGAAAACCTTTCACTGCCTATCACCATCTAAAGAATTTTCTCCATACTTGGAAGTGGATAGTGATCTCTCATTGAGACTCTATTCAAGTCTCTAAAATCCACACACAATCTAATTTCTCCATTCTTCTTCCTAACAAGGACCAAATTGGCTAGCCAAGAAGAGTGTTTGATAGGGAAAATGATCCTAGACTCGATTAGTTTGGTGAGCTCCTTCCTCATGAGAGGTTCAATCTTTGGATTGATTGGCCTTTGCTTTTGATTGATGGGTTTGGCACCTTCCTCCATCTCAATGGTGTGTTGGTCCAAGCTTGTATCAAATCCCTTCAAATCACCATACTCCCAAGCGAAGACATTAGCAAACTCTTGACATAACATAATGAAAGCATGTTTTTCCTCATTGATACACACCTTCCCAAGTGTAAGAAACTTATCCTTGTAGATCTCTACCCTTTCATAATTTTCCTTCTTGTTTGACATGCTTACTTTGTCTCTCTTGAGTTGGTCATCTTCATTAAAAATGATCTCAAGAGTTACCAAACCTTTGGGAAGCCTATTGGTCTTTAGTTGAACAATTTTCCCATCATATTGTTGTTGTAGCTTGGACTGATTTTTGGAAGCAAACTCAACTTATTCTTGCAATAAAAGTGTTATTTTCTGGTCACTTTTAAACACCTACCAATTGGTGACATTGTCTAGTATGGAGGGCCTCACAATAAACTTTAAATGATGTTGATTCTTACTTTGTCTCATCCCCTTCAGGATGTCAAACTAAGCACCAACTGTTGCTAGTCTATCAGCATGCTTGTTCTCCTCTCTTGGAATAGAAGTGATGTTCAAAACAATGAATTTCTCTACAAGGTCCCACACTCTATGCTTGTAATACTTGAGTGAGGGATTATTGGTCAAGCTTTGACCTCTCACTTGGTTCACAATCAACTCATTGTCTCCAAACACCTACAATTCTTTGATTCCTCTCTTCCTTTCCCATTATAGGCCATGAACAAGGGCCTCATACTCTACTACATTGTAGGTGTAGGAGAACTAAAACCTAAAAGTTGAGAAGTATTTATCCTTTGAAGGTAAAACTAGCATTACCCCACTAATAGCTCCCAACTTGCTTCTAGATCCATCAAAGAACAGCTACCACAAACCACAGTCCTCTTGGTCTATCTTCATCAATTTCGATATGAAAGAATCTTTTGCATGCATGTAGTAGACTCCAAGACCAGCTTCTTCAATGAAATTTTAAGGATCATGCTTAAATTTGTCATTTCCCCATTCATCTAGGAGCAAGTCAGCAACTCCTACAATGGAAGATGATGGAGATTGATCCACCTTGAGCTCTTCTTCATTAATGATTACGTAGTTCACATTTGCCACTTTGAGTGAGTATGGCTCTAGGTGATCCTTTTGGATGGGATTTCACTCAATCTTCACTTTAGTTCCATACTTTTTCCTAAAAAACATGTAAGACCAGTTGGTTGCCAACTATCCACCTATATTAGATGTGAAATCCCTTGACAAGCAAAGAGCGAAGTAAGGAGGAACATCTTCCACTACCACATTATGGGGAATTGAGAAGTTTGGATAGGCATGGAGAGTCAAATTCAAGCCAATTTCTACTCCCAAGGTCTTAGCTAGTGATCCATCCAACTATAGAACTCCTTTGGTCATTTGTTCATACTTGAGGCCTAGCTTATCAGCTATGCATTTGGGCATAATTGAGGTGCTTGCTCCACTATCAATGATGAAATTGTGGACCAAGAAATCACCAATAATCAAGGATAGATAGAAGGGAGGAACCTTCTCATCTTTATTTTCTTGACCAACCATGGGAGGAGCCCCATTTACTACCAACACATTATCATTTCTTGTTGGGATAACTTGCTCACTCAACTCGTACAATTCCTTTTGGAGTCTATCTTTTTGTCCTAGTAGTGCTAAAGAATCCCACAATGAGATGTTCATGTGCAAATTCTTAATTTGGTCCACTATATTTATTGAATGACTGGCCCCTTTAGACTTCTCCTTGGGAACATTCGTAACCTATGGTACAACCTGAGGAGCTAAAGCTGTAACCATTGGCCTAAAATTGGGAAACGTGTGATTTGCTTGTGCTCTTGGGGCTGCTTTAGGTACACTTCCTACTTGATTTGGTGAAAGAGACATGATAGGTACTTGAGTGGTTGTTTGATCTTCATCAATGGCTCTCCTTTTGGACCTAGTGTTGGATGCAACACCAACATTCTAATTGTTTGTGCTCCCCACTTAGTTGACTACGTAGATCTCTCCTTTTAACTGATTCATGAGAGTGGAATCAGATTGAGCCTGCTTGTTGTCTATCCCATGTTGTGTTGACATATCAAAATTTGAGAATTGGTTTGCTTGATCACCTTGTGCAATCATGCTTTGATTTGGTAGCTCACTGGCATAAGCAACCTATTATTTGCCATGCTCTAAGGGTGGATAGTTGGGTTGCTCCTGCACCAAATTATTTTGAGTGGGCAAAATGGCCTTCGAGATGAAGGGGAATTTAGATTATAGCTTTGATAAAGCTTGACATGTGTAATTTAACCTTTCCCTTGATTATAATTCTAGAAGGGAGGCCTATTTACCTACCCAAACTACTGGTAGCCTTGATTTGGCCTATAACTCTAAGCTTGTTATCTTTTGAGGGAAACTAACTCATTAGTAACACTCTGCAGTAGGCTCTTAATTTCATGGATGTCATTTTTAGGGGTAGCAACTAGCTTCTCTTGATTAGGTAAATGATCTAGATTGGGCAAAGAAGGCTAGATTGAGGGCTGTAAATCAGGAAAGAGTGGCATAGAAGGTATAGGAGATATCTTTCCTACTTGAACAAGGCAATTTTCAATAGCTATGGCTATCTCATAAGCAGTGGGTAGAGTGTTTCTACCCATGGACTATATCATTATAGTAATGTCACTATTCAAAGCCTTCAAGTAGTTAAGGAAAGCATAGCTTGGGGTTGGCCTCATAAGAATTAGAATCTTATCCCAAGTCTTTTGGAACTTAGTGTTAAAATCTTGCATAAACTCATGTGGGGCTCTCTTCATGGTGGTTAAATGCTTAGCTAAAGATAAATGGTCACTTTTTTCCCCAAACCTATTGGTCAAGAGGGTCCCTAACTCATTCTATGAGCTAACTGAGTTCATAGGCAAGGTCCCATACCAGTCCAAAACTTTCCCTTTGAAGGACAAGGCTAGCAATCTAATGGCTATATTTTCTTCAATGATATTATGGATGTTGCAAAGGTTTGGTATGTTTCTAACATGCTCGATAGTAGTGATTGGGCCCTCTCCACTAAAGGGAGGAACACTTTTGAGAGTTGTTCTTGGAATTAGGTCATAGTACTAAAGGTTCAAGGGACTTTGACCATTGAAGGCCACAAAAGGGAAAGCCCTAAGGGCTACCATGGCTGTGAAAGGATTCAACAAGGGTCTCCTTGAGTAGGTATATTTTATGGCTAGCTTAGGAAAATGGTTTGCTATGTAAGGGTGGATATTTTCAAATCTCAACCTTTTTTTTGAGTTCAAAGGTAACTCAATGAATTTAAAAGGGACAACACTAGAAGAAGATCTTGTAGTGACCTTTGGCATAGGATGTCAGGCTAGTCATTAACCAGAGACTTGGTTGTTGAATGGAGTCACCAGGTGTTGATTATAGCTCCTTATTTTGGTTTTTTTAAGAATATCAAGACCAAAACCAATCTTTAAACTTGTAGGACATAGAAATTGTCCCATCAAGCGTACCAAAAACTATTGACATAGTGGATTGCACCTTGTGAAGGGAGACTCAGCTCTCTTCATCCACGTGACACAATGGAGACATCCTTATTATTTTGGGTGGCAAACGTGAGGGATGAATATCTATATTATGGGATATCTCCCCTTGATGCACCTTGAGGCCCTATATTTCCTACTGCTAATTATGGGGGGGTGAAAAGGAAATAAAATACTGAAAATGGGACTTAAGCTAAGAGGTGATACACCAAAACAATTGGTCTACTCAGCTTTAGCATACACTTTGAACCATGGGCAATAATCATATACTTTATTCAGGTGAGAAAAACTTCATTGCATTATAATTTCAGTAGGGGGTCCTATGAAGATATAGGGAGGAAGAAACTAGCACAAGAGGTATTATGGGACACACTACTGTGTAGCCTATTCACTTGCCTATACTTCTTCAAACACTTCATGTGACCTAAAAGAGAAGAAGATCACTATGCACTAGATATGTTGGAATAAACTTATGAAATAATGAAAATAAAATGACTTAACACAAGATAAAATCATAGACATATACAAAATTGCAAGATCAAATAGAGGTAAAATGCTCTTTCTAATTCATGGTAAATTCCTTCAGGGCTTTGCCATACAAGTTGAGAGATCCCTTCTCAAAAATGAGAAGTTAAAATTATATAGAGAACTAGAAATAAGATAGCTGACAAATCAAGGAATGGAAACCCATGCTAAGTTAAACACTTCTACAGAGACCAAAAGACCATGTTGTTGTTGTATCCTTCAAACTACATATGGGAGAGCCATGCTAGAGATGTCCAAACCATCGCTTTTGCTATCTTTGGGCTGAAAAAGCATGGGAAACTCATTCTAGAAACTGACAAATCCATTCCAAGTTGTTGTGTCTGACTGTGCTTTATTTAATGCCTGGGTGTGACTTGGCTGCACATTAATGGTTTGCATGAAAACACTGGATGTCTATATCTATAGTTCAAAAACTAATCTATTATTGGTTTTTATTATATATATTCTACCTAAATGTATTAACTCCTATTGAGTTATTTATGCCACTTGTCTTGGTGTGAGTGGTCATTGATTCTACCCTTTATCTTTGTCAGTAGCTGGAATTGTTCTGAGTTTTATCTTTTTTGCTTTGTCTTTGCTCATGTTTTGTCTCTTTATTTTGATTTCTCTTTTCATGATTTCCTCTTGGCTTGTCTTTACTTATCAATCCTTCAGGCTCTCGATGGTCTTCTACTCTTTTTCAGGCATTTTCCTTTGTCTCTTTCTGCCTTCCACACCTATTTGGGCTCTCAGGTCTATGTTCTTTCCTTTTCTACGAGTTTCAAGTTTTAGGCTTTCTATGACCATCAAATTTCTTCAGACAAAATGTCCAAAGGAATTCCTTCAGACATTTTATTTTAAGGAATTCAACCTTGGCTCACCTTCTTCAGTTTTCCTTTGAACATTTTTTCTGAAGGAAAACTCCTTCTACTTGTCACTTTTCTCGAAGGTCAAATGCCCTTCAGGCTTCTTGTCTTTACCCCTTCACTTCAATTGGCTACCCTCCACAAGGGCATTTTGAGCTAAAAGTGCCCCTTCAAGCTTTTTTATTAGTCCTCATGCCAATGAAAATCCCTCTGCAAGGTCCATTATGCCTTCAAACATACCCTTCAAAAGTTTTGTAAAGGTTCGATTCATCTTTGAAGTGCCCCTTGCAAGGGCACATACCCTTTGGGGAAATTTCAAATGACCCTATAGAATGCCCAGGTGCCCTCTAAAGAAAAACACTTGCCTTAAACTTAATAAGCATCTAAGACCAATTTGGGCTCTTCTAAAGGACTTACTCAAAAAGCTTTGAAGTAAACACGTCTCAAAAACTAGATTACTTCTTCCTTACCCTTTCGAGTTTTTGAATGACTCCAACTCATGAAAGATCATAAGTCAAGTAATCCCATAAACTTGAATTAAATTGCTCTAACCCTTATTGGGTTTCTCTTCAGGTTTTACTCATGAATATTGGCAAGTAGAGTACTTTGCAAAACTTGACTTGCACTAGAACTGGCCATAGACCCTTTCATGTTTATCAAGTGCTCCTGCTTATTACTTGTAAATCTTACAAGTAATGTTTTTTTTAAAAATTGATTTGCTTTGTGAGTGTTGGAAAAGACCAATGATTGATGGGACAAGACCTGCACCTACATAAACGCAACTTTTCCTTGATTTTTAAAGGGTTAAGAACTAGTTTCAGGGCAAAAGGTCATGAAGAATAAGGAAAGGCAAAAAATGGGGGCCTATTTTGGCATACAAGATCCATAAAATGGTTAAAAAATTGGTGATTCACAAGGAAAGCATACCTACTATGCTTGGGAAGAATGGTGGCCTAAAATTCCATTTGGCATGGAGTCAAGATGTAGCTTGAAAATTTGGCAATAGCTTTGAAAGGACGTATGAACCAACAAAGATTTACCTCAAACAATAAGGAAAAACACACACAATAGGACAAAAAACAAATAAACTTGTGCAATAGCACTTAGGAAGAATGAGGAAAAATAAGGAAAATTATGTACATGACAAAAGAAACTTAGTAACAATGCTTAAAGTATATTGCATTGATTGGGATATGTAACTCTTTACCATCCAACTTGGAGATTTGGAAAGCATTGTGTTGCTTGCATTGGGTGATGACATATGGTCCACTCCACAAAGCATCAAACTTTGTGTGCCTTTCAGGATTGGCTTGGTCCTCATCCCACTTCAAGACAATGTCACCTTCTGAGATGCTCCTTGGCATAGACCTTTTGTCAAAATGCTTCATTTTTTGTTGTTTGTGGTTGATCATGGCATCCATGGCTTGGTCTCTCACTTCTTGAAGCTCCATTATCTCATAATACCTGACTTTTAGGCTATCACTCTCCATTAATTGTAGTTGATGGGCAAGATCCAAGGCTGATAACTTAAGTGAGATAGGAATTCTAGCTTACCTTCCATATACAAGTGTGTATGGTGCATTCTTGATTGCCCTCTTTGGAGTGATACTATCTGCCCAAAGAGTTATCTTCAACTTGGCATGCCAAGTCCTTTGATTTTCCTCCATTGTTCTCTTTATGATCCTAATCAAATTCTTGTTTATGGACTCAGCCTGCCCATTTCCTTGTGGATAGTAGTTGGAAGAAGTGTTGAGATAGATGTCATACTTCAATTGCCACTCACTTGTCTTTTTTCCCAAGAAAGCCAATACATTGTCTAAAATGATTATGGTTGGGACCCTAAATCTTGTCATTATGCCTTTATAGAAGTCTAGGACTAGACTTTTATTGGCCTCTTTAAAATATATGACCTCCACCCACCTTGAGAAATAATCCATGGCATTCAAAACCCACTTGTGGCCAGCACTAGAAGGAGGATTGATCATCCCTATGAAGTCCAACCCCCATTGCATGAATGGTTGTTCCACCTGAATAAGATGAATCGGCATGGCAGCCAATCATTACTTCCCATCAAAGAAGGCATATTTTTTACATTTTCTCACCCAAGTATGAGTGTCTTTAAACAAACTTGGCCAAAGTAACCAGCCCTCATAATCCTTACAGTTGTGGCCTTGGGAGCAAAGTGGCCACCAGTTGGTCCATCATGGAACTTGGATAGTACCTTGTCAACTTGGTTAGAATCAATGCATCTCAAGAACACCCTTGAAAATCCTTTTCTAAATATCACTCCATCAACTACAACATAAGGAAGATATTGGAGTCTAAAATACCTCCTCTTGGTCCTATCAAGGCCTTGTGGACACTCACCAGTTCGAAGGAAATGAACCATGTCTTATGCCCAGCTCCTCATGACTGTAGGTAAATTTGTTGTAGGTTCATTATGGAGTACCAAAACATCCTCCTTTGGCTCTTTCAAGTATATAGAAAGGTATTCACATAGCCCTCTTCCTCTTACTATCTTGGTGGTCTTGATCTCTAAGTCATACTCCATTAGTTTGGTGATCCAACCTGCCCTTTTCTCATTCAAGTCTCAGTTCAGAAAGAAGTATTTTACAATAGGATGTGGCACCATGATGTGAACTTTTCTACTAGACAACATATGTTTGAACTTATTCAAACTTTGTATGACTACAAGCACCTGCTTCTCAACATACATGTAACTAACCTCATATCCTTCTAAACCTTGGTTGAAAAAATCAAGAGGATATTCTAAATTCTCACCATTTGCTTGAGTGAACATAGCAGAGATTACCTCTTCATTCCCAAATGTGTATATATTGAAGTCTGGATAAGTTTGGACTAGCCAAGGTAGGAGCTTGGGTGTTGGCTTGCTTGATGCCTTCAAAGCTTTCCCTTCTTCTTCTTGTTCATGTGAATGTCTTATCCTTTCTTAGCATGGAAGTTAGTGGCTTGACAAGCTCAACAAAGTTAGGAATGAATCTCCTAATGAAATTTATCTTACCAAAGAAACTTTGCAGGCCCTTCTTGACTAAGAACAATTTGTGGATGTTTTTCCAAAAACTTAGAGTATAATTTTGTTTGAGTCATATCCATGAAATGTTTCGGATGTGGTTCACGATTACAAGAATCAACTCTTATTTTCACTATATTTCTTGCATTGGGTGAAACTCTTGTATTGTCTTTCCAAAATTATGCAAGTCTTTCAAAGCATCATCTAAGTTCTTATCCTTTCATGGAAGTATACCATAGAATGCCCAAAGCTCTTTGGTATTGGGTTTATTAAGTCTTTTACATCTTACAATTTCTTTTATTAATGTATTTATATTTATATCAAGTGTTTGACTTGTTTTTGAAATCAATCATTTTTTTCCTGTTTTAGTACTTATTGCACAAGTTGTCAATATATGTTGTGTAGCATTAAAATCTTTATTGCATGATATTGGGCCAATAATATGATATGCATCATGTAGATTTTCAATAATTTCATCATTTACGTTAGATGTTCTTAGTCGTAATGTATACATTGTAGGTCTCATCTTAACCAATTTCATCAACAAAACAAATAATTGACATCTTTGACTATCATAATCCAATCTATGAAAGAAACTATCCTAAATTTCTGAGCCAATCTTCTTGAATGGTGGTTAGACATTTTATTATGCATTGTTTTCAAAATATTTTCATCGACTTCAATTAAGTACTTATCTTTTCTATGCACAACTCTTGGAGGTGTAGTTATTGGTGGAATATTTTGAGAGGGTGTTTCAAAATCATTATATGTTTCCATGAAATTTTCTTCATTGTTTGTTTCTTCATTATATGTTTCCATGAAATTTTATTCATTGTTAATTTCATCATTATTTGTGTCCATTAAATTTTCTTCATTGTTGGTGGGTACAGTATCATGCATAGGCTCTTCATCAACAAAATCAAAAACTTTAAACTTATTATGAATTTCATCATAATTCAATAAATTATTATGAATTTCATCATAATTCAATTCATTATTTTTAGTTTCATCATTATTCAATTCATTATTATCAATTGCCTCATTATCTAAGGCATTTGGCTCATTAGGGTTAGTTTTTGTACCTTATCTAGAATGAAATCCTTGCATTCGTAACGTATTTTTTTCTCTCAACTCTTCTAATTTCTCTAGTGTTTTATTCTTCAACTTCTTCCTCTTCCTTGAATGTGAACCAGATCCCATTTCGATAAAAGCACCCAAAAAAGTACTTCAAAATGTGGGGTCCAAAAAAATACTGCAAAATGTACGTAGAGAATATGCAAAGTGTGTAGGGAATGTCTATGGGGACAATAATCTTGATTTGGGACAAAAATAGATGTTGAAAAGTAAGTTTTTATCTATACTTCAAGAAATGCATATGTGTTACTATAATACATATGTGTTCCTTGAAGTATACGCATATACAATAAAAACAAGCAAAAAGGCTCATATTCAATGCATAAATCCCCTATAATACTATAATATGATGCAATAAGACTCAATAAGACTATAATATGATGCATAAATCCCTAATATGATTCAATAAGACTATCATGTGTTGTAATAAGGCTATCATATGATGCAATAAGACTATCATATGATGTAATAAGACTATCAAACGATGGAATAAATCCCAATATGATGCAATAAGACTATCATATGATAAAATAAGGCTATCATATGCTGCAATAAACTCAATATGATGTAATAAGACTCAATATGATGCAATAAGACTATCATATGATGTAATAAGACTATCATATGATGAAATAAGACTATCAAACGATGGAATAAATCCCAATATGATGCAATAAGACTATCATAAGATAAAATAAGGCTATCATATGATGCAATAAGGCTCAATATGATACATAAATCCCCAATATGATGCAATAAGACTCTTATAAGACTAGGAAGCAATAAGATTATCATATGATGCAATCAAGCTCAATATATAAAGAAAAATGAGCTAATTTTACCCCAAATCCCATCGTAGATCCTTGAAAAACTAGGTGAATAGTGGTTCACAAATTGGTACTAATCACATTCATGAATTTATGCATTTGTGATGAAATCAGGAAACTTAGGGGTTGTGTTTGTTATAAAATTATGATTTAGTGTTAAGGTTTTATTGTAATGGGTTTGTAGATGTGCATATGTCATGAAATTAGGGTTTAGGGGAATTGTACATGTTCAAGTGATAAAATTAGGGTTTATGGTCAACATGTCATGAAACATGAGCTAATTTAACCCCTTTAATCACATTGTATACTCTAATTTAGGTTAAATGGGTTTAAATTGGCCATATTTGCATTCGTATTTACATTTTTTATTAAATTAGGGTTAGTTAAGCCATACATGTTGCATATATTATACAATTGATTGGGCCATAAATTTGGTTTAGGGGCTCAATTCTACTCAAATCTCATCCCTAATTACACCAATTGACTAATTGGTTCAATTCATGATAAAATTGTACTTAATTTTGTCCCAAACAATATATCATGCTCTTATAGTTACATTAAGAAGGGGTTAAAATTGGCCTCCCATGCCTCCTTGATTGAATGAACCAACTCTTTGGTTCATTGTATATATGCATGATGATAATCTAGGGTTAATTTCATTCCAAATCACATCATGTATACAATTTAAAATAGGTTCATACATGGCTTATTTTTACCCTAATTGCCCTTATAATTGAACCTTCTTGTGCCACATGTGTCCCTCATACACCAAAAAGTGTTAAAGCTATCAGAGATACATCAGGTCCTAAAAGTTTCAGAGTTGATAATGCCCTATGAGGATAAATCCAATTACATATCACCACATGTACCTCATACATGCTCAGAAGTGTCAACACTGTTCGAGGTGTTATGTCTTAGAAGCATTAAATATCTATCAAAGCCCTATGAGGCTTGATCCAATTAGATGTCACCACATGTATTTTTTACACACATATAAGTGTTAGAGATCTAACTATCAAGTCTTAGAAGCATCAAATTTATCATAGCCTCAAGATGCCCAATCCAATCAAATATTTCCACATCTAGCTCTAGTACACCTGTAGAAGTGTTAGAGTTGTCAGATATGTACATACATTTTATATCCTAAAAGAATCAGAGATGTTAGCACTTTGGGAGTCCTAATCCAATCAGAGATGGCCATGTGTACTTTTATACACCAAATGGATGATTCAAATAAATAAGACTGATAGGTTGGGCCTGGACCCACTGTGTCAAGTCATCAAAAGTACTTAATAATCCCATTATCAATAAGAAACCCTTGAAAAATATGAACACATCTCAGATGCCATGAGGGCCAAATATAGGCATGTACACATTGCACTCTCTACATTTATTAGCTCACATGAGTAGAAATCATGATCTTTGATACCTATACAATTCCCATCACCTCTAACAAATCCAACTATGGCCTATTCACAAATATCAAACATACATATAAGCGAAAAATGTTTAAAGATTGACATCAATCCCATCAACTCATGTCTAGTAAATAATTCACATGATGTGAGCCTCTGATAGGCTGGGTCTGGCCCCAATATGTCAAGTCATCAAAAGTACTCAATGATCCCATTAGCAATAAGAAACACTTGGAAAAATATGAACACATCTCAGATGCCATGAGGGCTAAATCTAGGCATGTGCATGTTGCACTCTCTACATTTATTATCTCACATGAGTAGAACTCATGATCATTAATACCTAGATAGGTCCCATCACCTCCAACCAATCTAATTAAGGCTTATTCATAGATATCGTACATACATATAAGCCAAAAAAATTTAAATATTGGCATTGATCTCATCAACTCATGTCTAGTAAATAATTCACATTATGTAAGCCTACGATAGGCTAGGTCTAGCCCCATTGTGTCAAGTCATCAAAAGTAATCAATGATCCCATCAGTAATAAGAAACACTTGGAAAAATATGAACACATCTCAAATACTATGAGGGCCAAATCTAGGCATGTACACATTTCATTCTCTACATTTATTAGCTCACATGAATGGAACTCATGATCTTTGATACCTAGACAAGTCCCATCAGCTCCAACCAATCCAACTAAGGCCTATTCATAAATATCATACATACATATATTCCAAAAATGTTTAAAGATTGACATTTATCCCATCAACTCATATCTAGTTAATAATTCACATGATGCAAGCCTTCAACTTTTCATTATTGTATGAAAATTATCATGTAGATCCCTTTAAGGTCATATTTGAATTGAGTGAGCATTAAATGTTATCATTTCTCTATGTATGTATTCAAATTATTTAGATCCCTCTACCTTGAATTACCTATAGATCCTAAAGTACATTCATATTAATTCCTACATGTAGTAGAGAACATAATTCAGCAATGGACTCCTCAACCTCAAATCCCAAGTTGGAGAAAGAATTTTGAGATACTACTTTCTTGCAGTCCACATCATAAGGTTAAATCTCATTACAAAGAAATATGAACAAGATGATTGAAGATATGTACAAAATATATAATCTTGAAACCTTCAGTGAGGAGGTACATACTGGTATTCAATCTTGATCAACCATCTATTTGAGGTGAGCAATATCATCCACATGAATAATTATTGGGTCCCTCTGCTCAATAGATTATCCTTGAGGGAAAGCAAGTCTCGGATTTAGGGGACATTCTCACCTTTAGTGTATCTTGAATAAGCTCAATAGAGTTAGAGTTGGGGTAACTTATACATATGTCATACTTGGTCAATTCCAGGTCTACACCACCCTATATTTATAAAGCATAGCCATCCTTTAATGGTTTTAAACAAGGTCCCTAATGCATTTAGATATTTTTCTAAGCTATACATTCATCACTACATGCACAACATCTTAAAACCACATCATCACTAATGGATACATGTGACCATTTCAAGTTTATTGAGCTCAAAACCACATCTTATATAAAACAAAATGCATACCCAAAGACCAAAATATAATAAAAATGTGTACCTTGTGCACCCATCATCCTACTTTCCTATATTACTATCCCAATTATAGTAAGGTATATAACTCTATAGTATTTATAAGCACCAAGTGTTATCTAACTTGTTTTTGAGCTTGCAATTATTGCATCCATTGTGTGGCTAGGACTATTCCCATGTCAAAGACACACTCTTGAGATGAGGTGGGAATGGATGGAGTGGTTGATGGTTGTCCCATGTGTGATGGAGGGGTAGATGAAGGAGGTGCACAGAATGGAGGATTAACCATATTTTCACAAGAGATCTTAATTTTAGGTAAATTTGAACAATGTATTTGAATACATTAGGGGAATATTGAATAATTATAATAATAGAAGACTCTTGTTAGACTTTCAATTAGGACCTCAGAATGTACCTATTGAATTAGATGCACTGAGTGACCATGGAGGAAACTTAAGGGACTTTATTCATCATATTTTAGGAATGTTTTTGGGATAATCCAAGGCATGATTCACAGGTATTGGGCTCCATTAGATAGCATTCTTGAAATAGATATCCAAGAGATGCATTGTTGCACCAAGGGATCAATTCTTATTTCTACTTACACAAGATTATCTATACTACATAGTCCAATTCAACAGGGTTGTTGCTTAAACAAATTAGTTCAAAATTTATAAATAAAGGGGTCTGGTCAAAGATATCAAAGAAACAATAAAAGGGTAAGATAGGATTTTAGGCAAGTAGGATAATATCAATAAGAAACACTAAATTTAAGGGCAAGATAGGATTTTAGGCAATTAAGGTAGTAAGGTATATCCTTTCCCTATTATAAGAAACATGAAATTTGGTTTTTTGGTGTTATTTCAAAACAACATGTATGCATTATATAATGTGTTATATAGTGCATACGCATTATGCATCACATATGTGTTATATAACACATACATGTTATTTTCATTTGAATTCAAAATCGAGCCTCTAGGCTTGGAAATGGCTTGGATTTTTTAACCAAAGGCTTATGACTGTGCATCTGCAACCAAGACCGAGAGTTTTGACAAAAACCAACAAATTTTGACTTCATTCACAAAATACGCTATGGATTTTAATATCAAAATTCAAAAAATTATTACCATCATGATGAGCATGTTGTCCTCTTTCTAAATATATGATTTTAATAATTTTTAGGCTATTTTAAGGGTTCAAACTATATTTATTTCTAACTACACCTTTTTTAGGCCACTACATGCCGCACATATGCATGCTTATTCATGTTTATGTAATTTTTTTTTCATTGATCCAAGTGAAAAATAATTATATGGTAACAAACTAAGCCTAATTATAGACACATTAAAAAAAAATCAATTTTCTTTTTTTTTGAGGTAGTTATGGGGGTCGCACAACTGGCAATCCATTTTTTGTCAATTTTCAAGATCTACTTAATTTAAAAATTAATAAAAAATATATATTCATTAAAAAATAAAAAAAATAGAATCATAACACACTAAAAGATCCTATCTAAATATTCACCAAAGGGTTTCAAACAATATTTAATGATGCTCAAAAAAAGGTTGGCTACACAGTCATCTATCTACTATGTTTTCTTGAAAAAAAATAGGATGTTCTCTTCAAATTTTAGATATTTGACCTATTTATACTTAACCATTTTTTTTTTTAAATAGTTTTCTGGAAACTAGACTCAAAATTATACAATTCATGTTTTAATACCATCTTCAAATTTTGAGTGTATCCATCTCAAATTATCTACAAAAGTTTAAATTTCTCAAAGTTCAAAAAAATCATGTCCACCAATTGGCCCTTTTTTTTTCCCCCAAATGTGTGCACGTACCCATAGGATATACCCAGTTGATATAAACTATACTTGCTTGCCTATTATTTAGGATTAAGGGGCATTTTATTCTTGAAACTATAAGACTAGTTGTTCGTGATTGAGTAGTGTGCTCATGTACAATGAACTATGATATTATGGGATGTTATAGAGTGTTTTTTATTTAAAAATTATAGTCTAGATGTATTTTATACCTATGTGGTATAAACTTCAATTGTTATGTCTAGATTCATTCATACATTTCACGGACTAAATGTATGTGTGTTGGTTATTTTAATGAGTATCATATTTTATGATAGTTAGTAAAAAGTACTATATTGTGTTTGCTTAAGAAAAATAGATTGTGCAACCTGATGTATATATATATATATTATACTCAGTTGGTATAATCTAAACTTTTTTACTTATTATTTATGTAATAAATGATATTTTGGATATTAATTCATACGTTTGATGGACTAAATGTAGGCATTTGTTTAATCATGCACTTCACATGTCTTGTAATTTCTAGTAGGAAGTATATATATATATATATATGTTAACCCAATCTCACATTATTCATACTGAGTAAATAGTGAGACGGACTTCACTAGATTACTAGCACCATGATGCCAGGTGAAGGTAATCCTATCAAATGGTGTGTATGAAATTGATTGATCTTAGAGATCAATAACTATTTAAAAACCTAGGCCAAATAATGTTAGTGAGACATTATCATTTCATGTGTATGATTTACATGCTTGTACAATATCTTGTTAGAACAAATTCTTTATGATACACCAGATGTTTAGCTTTAGAAATCATACAACACATGGGTACTAGCTTGTCTCTCTAGATTCTCAAACCATCACTATCTACTCATCTATGAAGTGAGGGCTATTATCTGATGGAAATTATGCAGGAGATTGATGGTTTGTGTTTGGTGTGAAAAAGTGTTCAGATAATGCTCTCCCTCCCCACAACAGTACCTACTTAGAGATGACACTTGAGATTGCTAGAGATACTGGAGTTCAAGAATTCATACTCTGTGGAGCTTTGTATCTTGTATCTCGTATATTGTACATTGTATGATATTTATTATTATTGATAAATTAATATGATGAGATGTAATTATTTACTTATTTGTACTTTGACAATAGTGGCTTAATTATTGTACCAGTTGTGGCTGGGTATTTGTAATTAATTTCCATATTTCGTTATGATGGGTTTCCTATGTTGATAGTGATCAGTGACTATTAGATGTGTCATGCTTATTTATAGTTAATATATTTAGAGTGTTATATATGGATCACTAATTAAATTCTCATGGTGAATTATAATGAAGGAATGCATTGATTAAATTTTAGAAAAAATTATCATGTTTTTCTAAGTCAAACTCAGTGGGATTATTACACAATCCATTAGAAAACATTGTATACATATTTTTGTTTCCATGTACTTCATGATATATCAAAAACATCTAGGTTTTGTTTTTCAACCATATTAAGCCTTCAACTGTTTATTCTTATAGTGCACCATTAAGTGGTTATCCCCAAGCTCTCAACATACCCTAGAGATGGGATAGTGTGTTTATATGATAATATAATACTATGTAGTTAGTGTCCTTTGCACCTTTTTCTTTATCTACAACTGAGATCTAAATATCTAAGAGACTAAAAATCAAATGCACCTTACCTATTTATACCTATTGATATCCTTTCTTTCTCAGTATGATTGATTGCTTGTTAGCAATATGCTTAGTGTTTTCATATTTTCTTCATTTTGGGTCAAATAAATATAAAACAACTTCTAAATATGAAATTTCCAATGTTGTTCATCTTTGGGATTTCCTCCTCTCTAGCAATGTTACACCTTATGCTTATGGTATTGAATGGACTAATGATTACACTGGTACAATTAATGATGCTTCTTATATCAATGAGTAATATAATTGTGATAGATATGATTATGATTATGATTATGATTCCACTATAAAAAATCAAGATGATTGGTATAATAGTGGATATTATAGCGAAGAAGAAAATAAACACACTAATTCATAAATTGAAAAGCCAATTTCCTCTATTCCTCCTTTGCATTATTTTTTCATAAATCAAAACAAAAATAACATATTTATAATGAATGTCTTCTTTCCTTTAATCTCTCACAAGGATCCAAATGTGAAGAATCAATAATTAGTACACCTTATTTACCTCTTAAGTTTGTGTTTTAACCTTTTAGGACTTAGATGAATGTAAATCATATGTTGTTAAAGAGTTGAGTATAATAAATCAGGGTAGAAATATGCAATAAATATAGCCATTGATTTGTTATAGAATTCACTAAATTTGACCTTTCTAAAACTAGCAATAAATAATGTAAATGAAAACTTAACTAGAAAATGACTGAGATAGATGATCTAGAGTCTAAAAACTAAGGCAGAAGTTGATCTAAGTATTGCAAATAGGATCTAGGTGTCAAATCCCCTTCCAAATAGTAGTTCCCTAATTGGATAGTAGCACCATATAGCATTAGTGGTATTGTTTTGATAGTAGTGTCATATATACATAATTGTTTCGAGCTTCTAGGTGCACTTGTGTCTGGGTCTGTCAATATTTTTCCTATGCACATGAGTTTTGGAACCCTGTAGATGACCTATTTTGACTAATTTTATGAGTAAACCCTAATCTTCCATGTTATTAGGACATCTAGTTGATACAATTAGTAAAGTGTGTTGTTAGTGGGGTAGGTTGGACATCCTCAACACCCCACTATGATGAGAGTTACATACATACCAATACTCCAAAGAGGGATCAATCTCGATGTAGTTATCCCCACCTACGTGTTGGTGTAAGTGAAGTGAAGCTAGTATGATTTTATACCTAAGTGATTTAAATGTGTTTGAAACTAGAAGTCTAAGTAATTTGAGCTTAGAAATGTTGTAGATAGTAGTATACAAAAGTAGGGTAGAATAGGAATTGATAACTTTAATTATGCACAACTTATTCTAAGTTTGCATGTGCAATTTGCATCTTATTTCCATCTAGTGGTTAGAGGGGTAAAATTCATGTATATATATTATTTTGGTGCTTTTCAGGTGTTAAAAGAGGTCTACGCCGACCCTAGGTTGTCTAAGTTTTGAAAAGATAGCCATTTGTGGAAAAAAGATGGAAAGGATACTAGCGCTAAAATTGGGACACTAGCACCATGTAGTGCTACTATCCCTGTTGTGGTGTTAGTGTCTAGGTGGCAAAACCTGAGCGATAAAGGGCTAGGATGTAAGAATGAGGGTTTGGGACTACTTTATGGATGTCTAGGGATGCCTATGGCCCATACAAAGGCTAATAAGTGTGAAAATAAGTCCTAAGATAGGTATAGGACTAAGCTAGGGATAGATGGTCTCAAGTAGCACTCTTAGCACTCATGTGTCATTTTTAAGTGATTACATTTACCCCCCCTCCTTTATTCTAGAAATTTAAAAAGGTAAAATGACTAGGATAAAGGAAAAAGAAGCATACCTAGACTTACCTAAAAGGTGACGCTTGTGAGTCTAGATCTGGGTATGTGAAGCATGCTCCATTGTGTGTCCTATAATTAAAATTTGCATAGATCGGTCCTTAAGAGATATCAAAATCAAAGATAAAACTAAGTAATGAAGTGAAACTAAGTAAAGAGATAAAATTGAGTAAAGAGAGGAAAAGAATGAATACACCTTGTTAGGTGCATGAACCAATGCATAAAGCTAGTGACAACTTGTGTGTGTATGTGTGTATATAGTGATCAATTAGTGAATAGTTTGGAATGAGATAATAGCTTGGTCAATTCTCATGTGTAGGTGGATTAAGAACTTAATTTGGTTTTGAATCCATCATTACCCACTCCTACTTGGTGGATCATGACCTGTGAAGATCTTGGATTGGACTGATGTTGTATCCAACCCTCTCATGTAGGTGGTTCAAGAACTCAAATAGGCTATGACTCCATCATTACCTACCCATGTGTAGTAGATGCATCTAAAACTAAAACTGCATGATGTAACTAAAAATGTGTAACTAGAGATGTCTAACTAGATATGTCAGCTTTATGGCCACTCAAGTACATTAGGTAGCTCTGGACCACTTGGGAATAATAACCACTATATATGGAGTAAAGAATGAATATGGTGTGTAACCTGGATCATGGTGTCTAATGTATACATCATAAATAATGACATGAATTTTGTCATTCCATCTGATCAATCGATGTATAAGTGAGCATATAGAAATAATGTGCCATGCACATGCTCGCAAATATGATATCTAATCATACAAATTTTGGAAAAAAATTGTATCTAAGTATTTGAACTGTAAATGGGAATGGTCATGTCATGCATGATGCCTCTAATCTGAGGAAATTGGTATGAATCTGAGCTAAAATGAGCAAAATTGGTAAATCTATAAATAAACATGTGCAAACCTAGAATATAAATGTTGTACTTTTTGGTCCAATCTAATTTCTCTGAAATTGAGGCTACTAGATAATAGTGTCATATCTTGGACAGTAGTGCCATGTGGTACTAGTGTACCAATTTAGTCGTTAATGTCTAACTATTATGATTTTTATGCAACTGTAATTTATCCCTATTTCCCACTATGTTTACCTAAGTTTAATTTATTTAATTTGAGCCTATGTGCTAAAAATTATACTCTTAGTGCATCCAGATAACCTGATCTCTATGACAAACCCCTATGAATTTTCCCTCTTTTTAGGAGAGTTATTGAACCTATACAAGAACTTTCCTCAAGATAAAAAGCTCTAAAAAATGTGTGTTAGCTAGAGCATATAAGATATATGTGTAAGAATCCAATATAATGTGTATACATAACATCAGAATGTAAGTTAATTTGAGAATAAGTTTGTAATGTGTGATGTATGTTATGTCTAGCATTCACAAGGTTATCAAGATACATATAATAATGTATGTAACAGTCAATCTGAGTAATAACTAAGTATTTATCTAGGGGGATGGGGTATGATATCCATCATGACACCCAAGTAGGAAGGGGAGATGCATGAGGTATCTCATGGCATACAGAACTGGAGTGTGTAACAAGCAAGAGATAAGTGTCATGGCCATGACACATACAAGAAAGCATATATACAACACACATGAGTTATGCAAAGTAGGCCAAGAGGCCATAATACAAGGGACATGGTCACATGTCACTAAATATGAGAAATCAAGACATATAAGGGCGTGTTCAAATGTCCACATACGTAAATAACAAGCAAGTTAGCATAGATCCACATAGAAGGACATATTCAAATTTCTACATACACAAACAGGGAGGTACACACAAGGACATAGGCACATATTCAAAGCATATATATAATGAAAACAATTGGTGTAGAGCCAAAAAGCAATGGCATATTCAAATGCCCTTGAATAGAAGAAGCATGTAGATACAATCAAGTATAAACTAGGAAAGCTAGAAATGAAAGTATTAATGAACATAATATACAAATGTGTGTAGGAGCCAATATTTACATATATTGAGTATAAAGTAGTGGTGTCCAACAAAAAAAATTGAGTAACTGCATCATGATCAATATCAAGATATAACAATGCTAAAGCTATGATGTAGAGTATAGAAAGATGTAACCTGGAAATTGAAACTGTGTATATAGGATGCCCCCAAATGGGTGAATGTGTCAAATGAGGAACTCATGTATCTATTTATATGCCCTCGGTGGCTAGATAATAGCAAATTTAGATCAATGTATCAGACCTGATTCCTGTAGTAATATACAAGAAGTTGACAAGAACAAGTGAAAAATGTATGTTTGATAAATACCAACTAATGTATGTATGATAAAAACTAACTATACTAAGATATATAACATATGTAGTGTCTATAAAATATAAAAAATGTAAACTTGGCAATGCATACAATCTTTAAGTTTATGTTTTCTAAGTAAATATTTGAATGTTTTTATGTTTTTAAAATATTGCATTATTTTTGTACTTTCTGGATATAATCTATGTAAAATCAACATGCAAATGAAACTATATACAGGGAACAAGGAATAAAGAAAGTATGTACAATAAGGTAGGAATAATACTAATTAATGAGTCTCTTGGGAGACTCACTATCAATGTGGCATGTGTCAAATAAAGGAGCAGTAATTATGTGTGATGTATGAAAAGGTAACTATGGTCCTAGAGCCTATTGTATTGAGTGATCTATAGCTAGCACTACCTATCAAGTGGTAGTAGGAATCTTTGAAACTAATTATGGTGTCTTGTGAATTGTAGGGGTCCTAGGGACCCATATGGTAAAAGATGATGTAGCTGACATAGGTACCCTATGTTGAGAACCCTGAGAATTTAATAATACTAATCTCAAAATAAAATGAGTAGAAGGAGGCCCTCTAGAATCTAAAACATGCAAGGGTCTCTCTAATAATGGTCTCTATAGGATAGTATGCATATGTGGAAACATTGTAGGAGTAGATCTTGCCTACACTAGTGGCTCCACTAAACTTTAAGGTGTATTGATAAGAACTATGGTCAGAGCTGTAATTGGTAATTGAGTTGTAACTAGTAACTGTAGTGTAACTACCTATATAATAGGTAGAAGATACTCATATGAAAGGCCCTCAACTATGATCACCTAATTTACCTTTATATTTAAGGCATCTATGCATGGTGGATGGGATGGCTCATAACTATTGTATCCATGGCCTACCCAATAACATGTCAAATATGCCTGCACTAGGTACTACTAAGAACTAGTAGCCACATATGTTGGTCCAACTTGTAGTGGAAGTAAAATATGCCTGATGGATCTCTGAACATGGCCACTGCAACTATGAATAATTGTGTCTATAGGAGATATATCTTGTTCAGAATACCCCAAATGCTATAGAATTTTGATAGTGCACATGTTAATACTTGACCCATTATCAACCATAACACTTTGAATAGGATGATGAACTATGTAGGCTCATACAAAGAGTGCATATAAATATGAATTGTCATCAACAATCTCATATTCTGAAAAGGGGATGAGTGATCCAGCTATAACTATAGTATGGTACACACTGATGATATTATGTAAGGGGTGTACATCCTCTATAGTAGTGTGATATGATGGTGTTGGTGGATGTGCTTGATATGTGTAGGAAAACTTGAAGTGCCCTTTGCCTCATTTATTGTATGCTTTAGAAATAGATATGAGAATAATTTAATGCCTTAGTTTCCATTTGTTGAACTTTGGGTGCCTTTTTATGTGTGCCCACATCAATTATGTTGACCTCTATCAAATATTGTATCTTATGTTTCAATGTGATGCATTTGTTTGTTATATGGCTTGGTTCCCAATGATATTAGCAAAATGCATTAGAATCATAGCTTTTTAGAAGAGATCATGTCATATCAACTTATTTGATGGGAGGGAGAGATATGACATTGAATTATAGGAACTACTATAAAACATGTGCCAGTGATTCTAGAAGGTTGGTTAAAACTCTCCATGGAAGAGTTGATAAAACCAAGTGAGGAGGTGGCTCTGAAGTTGTAGCTCTGAAGTTGCGTTAACTATGGCCTTTTGATCACTATTGTTTTTAGTGGCCCTTACTTTGTATGGAGGCTTATTATAACTCTTATTAGTTGACTCTAACCTAGTTGTGTAATTTAATTTACCCATAGAGAGAAGTTTGACTTCCCTTTCTTTCACTATGTGGCATAAATCTATGAATGTTGGAAACTTCTTGAACAAGATAGCTTCATGAAATGCTAATAGTAAGCTCTATTTTAATGTCTTAGATCCCTCTATCTTCTATGGGGCTAGTCATCTTTGCTAATATATTTTTATATTGCAAGATATATTCTATAATAGGCTCATTGGATTTTTGCTTTAGTTGTCTTACTTAAGCGTATGAGATCTTATCACTAATGTTAATTAAAAAGTATGCTAAAGACATATTTGCTAATGGATTGAATACAGTGATAGATTGATTTGAAAGATCATAGAACCACTGTAATTTATAGTCATTTAGACTGCATGGGAAAAACTTAGTAAGGAGCCAATCATTGGTCATGTAGTCCAAACATGCTATGTGAAAAGCTCATAGATGGTGCTCTGGGTAACCCTTACCATCATACAAAGCAAGCTTAGGTGTCATGAATCTAGATTTCAAAGGAGTTATCACTATGGGATATGCCACATGTGTATGTAAAATAACATGAGAATCTAAGGCATGTGATGGCCTAGTGGATCCCTGCTCAAGATGTAACCCCTTAGCCTATATATAATGAATCTCATGCATAAGGGATTGTATATATAGAGAGGAGGAACTAACCATAGGAGGTGTTTTCATTATTGAAGGTTGTCTAGTTCAAATAGGTCATTGTATAAGCTGAGTTACCCCCAACCTAGGTATAATAATATTGTTAAATGGGGGTGTAGAAGATTGATAATTATTTGATTTTTTATTTATTTCCATTATGGATTGCATAATCTGTGAAAGATCATGGGGTTGTTCTCAAAGTTTGTCTCTAAAACTCTATAAAATATCATCCTTATTGATAATAATATTTTCATTATTAAGTGGGGGGAGAGTGTTCTGAGTCCCATCTTGTGTATTTTTTGATCTTGAGTGTATTGATAATCTTGTACTTCATGATTTGGATATGAAAGAGTGTTAGGCACAACTTTTCTAGGTGTGGATGCATATACATGATGAACACTAGCATATTCTGAAGACTTTGTACATGTAATTTGATTTGCCAATAATGTGATAGTTTCACTTGATAACTAATTTTGATTATGTAATTCTGACATTAGCTTACTCATAATGATAATTTGATCCCTTAGAGTCCCATAAGTGCAAACCCTGGTTGCTTTTGATTGAACATGTAGGCATACACCCTATAGGAGAGAGGTGGGGACATGGATATGCTGAGTATGTGCATTAGTAACAATAGTATAGGTTGGATCATCTCGTGGAGGAGTGATAACATGTACATAGCTAGATGGAAAGTAGTTATCACCCTCATGGAGATGAGGAGGATAAGGATATTATTTCTTGTGCATAGGATATGACACTAAAACTTGAAACATGGTTGTTAGGGTATTAAATTTATGGATTAAGTTCAATAAACTATATTTTAATTGATCCTCTATGTATGTAAGGATTTGTTTCTTAATTGAATTCCATAAAATAGAAAAATAACATGCTATAGATAGAATGAAATATGACATACATTTTAACGGATATAAAATAGCATGTACTTATGTGTTTATGTCATCTTTGAATTAATTCCAAATGAAAGGAAACAAGCATGCAAAGGAAGCTAGAAAACTTTGTATTAGAAAGTGATAAACTTCATTTGTCATTATTATCATGATTATATGAAATAAAAATTAGAAAATATAGGGCTATGAAATCTATGTGGATCTTATAAGGCTAAAAACATAAACCTAGGGTTGTCTAGGGTTAGGGTTTGTGTAATTTATGAATTAAGTCAGGTTAACCAAATGTTTTAACCTTTTAGGACTTAGATGAATGTAAATCCTATGTTGTTAAAAAACTGAGTACAGTAAATCATGGTATAAATATAAAATAAATACAACCACTTATTGGTTATAGAATTAACTAAATTTAACCTTTCTAAAAATAGTAATAAATAATGCAAATGAGAACTTAGTTGGAAAATGACTAAGATGGATGATCTAGAATCTAAAAACTAAGGCACAGGGTAGTCTAAGTGTCACAAACAAGATCCAGGTGTCAAAACCCATTCCACATAGTAGTGCCCTAATTGGATAGTAGTGTCACATGGCACTAGTGTCTTTATTTTGGTAGCAGTGTCATCTATGTAGAACTGTTCTGATCTTCTAGGTGCACCTATGTCTAGGTCTATCAAGCATGTTCCTACATGCATGAATGTTAGAACACTGTAGATGACCTATATTGATTAATTTAATGATCAAATCCTAATCTTCCATGTTTTTAGGGCATCTAGTTGATACAAGTAGTAAAGTGTGTTGTTAGTGAGGTAGGTTGGACATCCTCAACACCCCATTATGATGAGAGTTGCCTACATACAAATACTTTGAAGAGGGATCAATCTCAATGTAGTTTTCCCCACCTAAGTGTTGGTGTAAGTGCAAGTGAAGCTATTATCATTATATACTTAAGTGCTTTGAATGTGCTTGAAACTAGAAATCTAAGTAATCTGAGCTTAAGAAAGTTGTAGATGGTAGTATGTAGAAGTAGGTTAGAATAGGGATTAATAACCTTAATTATGCACCACTTATTCTAAGTTTGTATGTGTAATTTTCATCTTTTTCCATCTAGTGGTTAGAAGGATAAAAGTGTGTGTGTGTGTGTGTGTGTGTGTGTGTGTGTGTGTGTGTGTGTGTGTGTGTGTGTGTGTGTGTGTGTGTGTATTATTTTGGTGTTTGTTCAAGTGTTAAAAGAGATCTAGGCTGACCCTAGGTGGTCTAATAATTAAAAAAGTATTCATTTGTGGAAAGAGGGAAATGACAGTAGCACCAAAATTAGGACACTAACACCATGTGGTGCTACTGTCCCTATTATGGTGCTAGTGTCCAGATGGCAGAACCTGAGGCGCGAAGTGCTAAGATGCAAGAATGAAGGTCTGGGACTAATTTAGGGATGTCTAGTGATACATATGGCCTCCATGAAGGCTAGATAAGTGCATAAATAGTCCCTAAGATAGTTCTAGGGTTAAGCTATGGATAGGTGGTCTCAATAAGCACTCTCAGTACTCAAGTGTCATTTTTAGGTGATTATAGTTTGCTACTACATTACATCACATCAATCAATATAGACTAAAAAAGTATAGCCCTTTTATTTAAATGGAAAATGATATGAATAAGTGTGATGTCCCCACTCCCTCTTTAGATAAATGTAGATTATGTAGATGTATTTGATATGCCACATTTTCCTTTAATCATGGATAATGATATACAAAATTGTGTTAATCTTTATCCTTCCTTGGAAGTTATAAATGATTTTGTGCAATCTCATGATATTTCTTCCCCCTCTCTTAAAATATCAAATGATAAAAAATAATGTGATATACAAATAACATGTAATATCATTGATTTAGATTTATAAAGTAATGATAATGTAACATTATGCAAAGATTCTCAAGATAGTCATGTTATACCCATGGACTATGAGTTTTGTGATAACATTACTCATGATGAATCTCACCCCCCTCCTAAGTCAAAAGAATATAATGAGAAGAAATGTGATGTTTATACTTCTATACAAATTCAATGTGATAATATATGCAATGATTCTCAAGTTTGTATTGATTTTTTATTAGAATCCAACCGTAAGTTATGGAGTGGCATTTGTCATGCTTCTCTCATACCAATGTTTAAAGTATATGATCAATTACAACCCATGAGTGAGCCTTTCTAAACCACTATTATTCCTACTAGTCATATTTTATCCATGATGCATGTTATGGGTGAGCTCAAAAATTAAGTACTTGACTTCAATTTGCAAACTAGGTCATGCTAATATTAAAGATAATGATATTTTAGTACAACACCTTACATGAGATATATATGAACATCCATATCCAAAGTATTTTTTTCTACCTATACTACCTTGTTTGATTATCATAGAGATCCTTATACTCGCTTTAATTCAATGTACACTTTCTTTTGGAGAATGGGATAATGATGACTGCATTATATTAAAACATTTTCATAGAAGTCTCACAAGAGATGCTTCAGATTCATTTTATAGTTTACCTAGTGGCTCCTTACCTAACTTCAAAACATTATAAGATGTGTTCTTATCAAATTATCAAAAACACATGGTACCTAAATTCACATTGGAACATCTACAAGGTTTGAAACAAGGCCATAATAAGCTTATCTAAGATTACATGTTATGATTCAAAAATATTTTTCATTCTTAACTTATCAACCCTCAAATTTTAAAAAGTAAAACATCTTTAGTATGGGTATTTTTTCTCCACTCAAACAAAGACCCATGCACAAACTTTAAACTTATTTTGATAAATTATATATGGATGTGTTCAATTATGCTTTATGACCTAAATTATGCAACACATAAGGCTACTAATATAAATGAATTAGAGTCATCTTCACACAAGAAGGAAATTATCAATAAAAGGATGAATTTGGATTTAGCATCTAAAATAAATAATCCAATTAAAGTCGATCATAATAAAAATGAATCAATGGAAACAACAACAATCAAGGAAGAACAAGTTAAGATCCTCAATAAAGGGAAAGAACCAATTTTCAAAGCACTGCATAATGTGTATAAATCCACTTTCACTAAAAGGCAACCACTATAGTTTGAACAATTTAGAGATTGACCACACGATATTTTATGGACATTGTTACATAATAATTTAATCACCATTACTCCTAATTACTATCATCCTCCACGTTGTTTTGAGTATGTAAAAGGCAAGCGATTTTGAACTTATCATGGTATAAATGGACATCGAGATAATGATTGTTATGCATTGTGTGGAAAGACAACATAACTAGCAGATAAATGGAACATCACATTTGCAATAGTGGATAATAGGATAACAAAATCAACTTATTCATTTTATTTTACAAAGATTAATGTATCTCAGAATTTTTTTTAAAGAACCAATGATTATTCAAGCTCTAATCAAGAACACACATAAAGAAGATATTGTTGTAGATAATATGCAACAATATAATACATGTACAATAAAATTTATTCAAAGTGTGGGATACAATGATAAATATTTATAACATACACATGGATACAATATGGGACATATTGTTTTACCAATCACTTTGGGGCTCAATATATCGAATACATTACTAATTTTTAGCGTACTATTCAGCAAGGAAATGCAGTTTTGGCATAACCATGGTTACAACAAATGAAAGAAATAATGAATAAGGATAATTGAAGATTATATTTTAATTTATAAGGTGGTTTAACAAGCATGAAGTTTGCTATGTTCCATGATAAAGTTACATCTCGAATTACATAGACATAGGTACCAAAGCAAAAACACCAAACTTCATAGCTAAGATAAGAACATGTATTGCACATTTAAAAGATATCAAAAGAGCATCAAAAATATCAACCACAAGTGTCACAGGTAACTAATATATGTTTGTCTATCTCTACAAATATATATCCACCAATTCAATATAAAAAATTAGTTATAAATAATAATCAATATGGTGTGTTGTTCCCAAAATCTGTCACTCCTTTTTGGGACAACACATGAACTATTTTGGTCCTGCACGCCAAAATTCTTTCTTCCCTTCTCAAAAATTGTTCTGAGTATTCAAATTCTCCATTTTTCAAGCTTTTTCATATTTCTACGGACTCTGCAAGCTTGAAACTACAGACTCTACAGGCTGGGTTCTACGAACTCCACAAGTGGGATTCTACGGACTCTTTCAAATCTCGGGAGACTTAGACAAAACTACGGACTCTGTAGGTTGGTTTTTTGGTTCTACGGACTCTGTAGGTTCATTTCTATGGACTCCGTAGGTTCATTTCTATGGACTCTGCAGGAAAAGAAACAAGCTCTCAACACTTAGGCATTTTCAAGCTTGGTTCAACGCCTTGGTTCAACCAAAAATGTTCATCGACAAGCTTTAAAGAAAGGATGGAACCATTGAACCATTAAACCATTAAACCTTGAACCAAATCGATTCAACGGGTTCAAAGGTTCAACCATATTGGTGAGCTTAAAGAGTTAAGCGCTTCGGCAAAGGTTCAACAAGTTCAACCACTTCAAGGTTCAATGGCTTCAAAAGACATAGCAAAAAAAAGAAGGCTTGAACCGTTGAACAATTGAACATTGAACCAAAATGGTTCAATGGGTTCAATGGTTCAAAGGTTCAATAAGTGGTTGGTTCAATGCGGTTGGTTCAAGCAGTCAAGTGAACACAAGATTGAACCGTTGAACCGTTGAACTAAAGTTGGTTCAATCGGTCAGTTCAATCAGCCGGTTACAAGGAGTGCCCCAAGGCAAAGAGACCAAGTTCCCTTATATAAGGCAGTGAACCAAGATCAAACAGCGCTTGTGGAGGGCAGGCGATGAGCAAAATGGACCATTTCAAAGGCTGAATGGAGCAAAGGAATTCCTTCAGAAAGATTTTTTGCGGCAAAAATGGCTAAGGCAATGGAACATTTCCTTCAAACATTTTGTCTGAAGGAATTGAAGCTGAAGGACCCCAAAGACCGCACGAAGGCCACCCAAAGAACCCCGAAGGGCATATACCCTTGTGGGGGGCTCTCACTAAGCAAAATGGACCTTTCTCAAGACCCTGAAGGGCAAGTCCCCTTCAGGAAGGATCAAACAAGAAAGCTGAAGGAATTGCCAAAAAGGGTGACGGGCCTGAAGACGTCAAGATTAAGCACCATGAACTAGCTGTTGGGATCCAAACATTTGATGATGTCCCTGCAGCTGTCAAATTTAGGGCAACAAACTAGCCGTTGGCTTTCCAAGTGGTGACAGGTGTGCGAACGTCAACTTCACAGCAATGAAATAACCATTGATATTTAAAAGCTTGAACACGGACTCGAATGCATTCAAAGGCCTGAACGCCAAAAGGAAGAACCACTGAGAGAAGAGCTAAAAGAGCCAGCAAAGCTAGGAAGATAGCCCTGAGAGCTCCAATTCTAGGCAAAGACAAGACCAGGAAGAGACAAAGAGGGAAAGACCAAAAATATCTGCAAGAGTTATTTTTGGTAGGTGGAATAATCCACCAAGTAGATATTTGAGCTTGAAAACATTGAAGGTGCGACCTATTTGTCTCCCTTAGAGTAAAGGCAAGGTAGCAGCTATGCAGACATCAGGTGACAGACCAAATGAATCAGGCCCAGGAGAAGACATTTGAGATGAATCAACACGCCACAGTTAAGGTGGCTGCCCTGTTCTAGCATGGGCTCTTTGACAAAACTAAAAATGCATTCAAGGCATTGAATGCAACATGGGCCGTTCCATGGAACAAAGCACCAAGACTTTCTTGGCTGCTATATATTGTAAATCTCTTGCTTTATGCAAAGGAGACTTTTCCTTATAGAAGTGAAACTCTGCCCAAATTGAGAGGTGATTACTAAGACTTTGAGCTCAAATTGTTCTTCATATTTCTTTGTTTGAATTAGAAAGCAAGTTACTTTCAGACTTTGTGCTGTTATAGCTTGTGTCATTATAGGAGATTGTTCTTATGTCTTTTTCCTGAATGTATTCTTGTTTATTCAATTTAACAAGCAAAACTAGTGGAAGTAATCAGGAAGGTGTCATGAAGCCAACTATTCAGAGACTTTATGTTGTTTACAACTGCCTTTAGTGTATTTGTCTATTTTTTGTTTCTGTGTAAAGGACCTTAGGATGACTTTGTGCCCTCATTATTCTTCATATTTCACTCTTGGGTAGTCAAGGTGAAAAGTTTGTGCTACATCTTAGTCTGTTGGTTACTACGTCCTTCGTTACCAATTGTCACTACCTGAAATAACTCCTATTGTTTCCTGTAAGATCACTTCTGAAAGAAGGGAAGTGCCTGTAGTGTTTTCACCAGGATTTTCTCCTTTATTTGTGAACATCATCTCTGAAAAAAGAGAGATGGATGGTGTTATCCTACCCCTGAGTGTTACTTTCTGATTATATATATAGTATATAGCTCCTCATATTTATAGGGAACCTCCCCTTGATGAGAGGAGAGATTTGTCCCCCTTTGATGTGGTAAACCTACACATTTGGCTGACCAATCTCCCTATGTTGTGGTTGAAGAGACCTATTTTTCTCATCAGTTAGCTGGTGACAAAATATTCACCCAATAGTTTTTGGTGACTCCACTGGGGACATTACGTGCAGTCTGAAGCCTCAAGTTTTAGATTGAAGCAGTCCCTATCCTTATCCATTTTTATTCTGCAATCTGGCAACTCCACATTATACAAAAGCTAGAGAACCCAAGGTGTTGTTGACCCTATTTTTGAGTTGGTGCAGCAGGGCAATTTCAATTTAGTCCTGTTGACGCAGTGGATTGCACCTAGGGCAAGGAGGTTGAGCTCCTGCCTTCCACACGCAATAATGGAAACTCCCCTCTCGCCTGTGGGACTGGCAAAGCTGGAGGGGAGAGTCTCTAGGTAAGGGCTAGCTCCCTTTCATGCATTTGATTTGTTTCAATAAGTGCCAACATATATATATATATATATATATATATATATATATATATATATATATATATAATGGGGGGGATGAAAAGGGAGAAAGATTGCAGGAAAACAAATCTACTCTAAAGGAGGTGATGCACCAAAATAAACTGACCTTCTCACACTCACACTTAAAATCAAACAAACACATACATACACTTCAAATTGGCAGAAGGACCAGGCTGCAAGAAACTTGGCAGGGAGGCTTTAATGGAAAATACAGAAAATAGAGATTCACCAAAGGTGCTGTGGAAAGGCACATTGTATAGTAATTTCTCCTATTTTTGCACTTCCAAATACAGCTCTCCTTGTCAGCTATAGAAATGGCACCTTATAGACACCAGGTATGTTGGTGTTGAACCTGTGGAAGCATCATGAAGCAATGACTAAACACAAACTAACACTCAGACATACATAGAGATATCTAGCCAGAATAGAGGTAAAAAATGCATTTTATTGATTCAGGTGAAAATTTGCCAAGGTTACGCCTTACAAATGTGGAAGATGATTTCTCAAATGACAAGTCTCCAATATATAGAGGAAGAAAAGAGGCCTTTTGGCACCCTTTTTACAATTGACCCATGGTAGGCACTGTGTCAACCACTGAAATAACTTCTTGAATCGACACCTTCTTGCATCACTTGGATTGCTTCATCTACTATTATGTGATGGCCATTCTGCTGTCAGGATTTGAATTTATGAGCCATGCCATTTTCCTGCTCTACAGTGCATATTGAAGAAAACAAGTTGCGTTGATCACTGTTGTGCCTCTTTGATGACCGCATGGTAGGCACTGTGTCAACCACTGAAATAACTTCTTGACACCTTCCTACGTCACTTGGATTGCTTTGTCTGCTTCTGCGTGATGGCCATTCTACTGTCAGGATTTGAATTTATTAGCCACACCATTTGCCTGCTCTTTGTTCTTTGGGCTCTTTGTCCTTTTCCGCTCCTTCAGCCCTCAGGGGTGATCTTCTGGTGGGTCACTGCATTCCTTGAGATTTTTCATGGTTGGCACTTGGACATTTAAAAAAAATGCCCTTTTTGTTAACTTATATTTGACATCCTCAGGCCCATCACCCCTGGACATTCCTTTAGCTTCTTGCCTTGCCCCTTTCATTGAGAGTGCATCTACCTTTGACACATGTCGTAATCCATTGCTTGGGCACTTAGAAGACACTTTGAAATGTGAACGTTGACACATGGCAAATTCTATTGAGCTGATAATGGGATGTGGCAGCATCTGCTTACATTAGAGGGCCTTTTGAGAGTCAGGCAGAAGTTGACACGTGGTCGCTTCTGCAGAGCCTTTAGCTGCCTTAGAGAAAATTTTGGGCCCTTTTCTGCTTCTTAGCAGATGTTGACACTTGGCACACTATGCATAGCTCCTAGCAACTCATTCAGGCCCACCACAGTCTTCTTTGAATCCAATAAGAGAAACCCATAGATGTTGCCACTTGTCGGCTTCCGCTGAGCCTTGTAGGGGACACGTGGCGCATTCTGCTACTCCAAAAAAAAGCATGTTGAAGTCTGTAAAAACCTACATAGTCCATAGAAACTCCTGGACTTCTGTAAAAATGAAAAATGAATTGGCCTCTCGAACAACAAGAGAAGAAGGGGACCGATTTTTGGCCTGTTGGGCAAAAAATGGTCAACAAATTGGTGACTCCCAGGGGAAGCATGCCTGCTATGCTTAAAGACCAGTTGCCTTACAATCCATTGGGCACAGAGTCAGAGTGCAGCTTGAACAAAGTTAATAACAGCCCCTCAAAGATTCAAGAATCAAACATGAAGCCTTTCACCCCAGACAAAGGGAAAACACATGCAAGACTAAAAACACTATTGTGTAAACTGCACTTAGGGAAAGCAAGAAAGGAAACTGAAAGCAACCTACTATATATAGCTAACCAGGTATTTTTGATTCCCTCCTGGATCAAAGGGAAAGCTTCTAACATCTCCATCTGACGCACCCAGTATCGATAATGGATCCCTCAAGGAAATATTTATGTGCAGCTTCTTCACCTGGTCTACCATGCTGATCTGAGGATTGCTCCCTTCCATATTTTCTTTAGGGTCACTTTTAGCCTTCTGAGGCATAGGCTGGGGAGATGAATGTGCGACTGGAGGCCTAAAATTTGGGAATTTTTGGTTCGCCTGTGGTGGAAGAGATGGTGTGGCCATTTGAACAACTACTTGATTTTCTTTCATAGCTCTCCCTTTGGATCTTGTGTTGCCTGCAACACAATTAGCCTGATTGTCTACAGCGCCCACATAATTCACTAAATAAAATTCCCCTTCCAGATGATTCATGAGGGTAGAATCAGGCTGGGCCTGATTGCTACTCGTGCTAGGTTGCAATGGAGCCTCAAAGACCTGGGAATGAGTGGCTCCCTGATTGTCTGCATTTGGGTAATAACCCATCATCTCATTTGTATAAACAACCTGTTCTTGACCATATCCTATGGTCAAACAACTTGGCTGCTCCTATACCAGGTTGTTTTGAATAGGCACCATGGCCTTAGATGATGAAGGGGGGCCTAGGTTGTAGCCTTGGAAAGGTCTGGTCTGAGTAAGTTGACCTTGTCCTTGATTGTACTTTTGGAAAGGGGGTCTAGAGCTTGACCATACTACTGGTATCCTTGGTTTGGTCTGTTGCTTTGAGCTTGCTACCTTTTAAGAGCTACAAGTTCGTTCGACATATTCTGCAACAGACTCTTAACTTCATGAAGCTCATTGGATGGAGCAGCAGCTGGTTTCTCTATGCTAGGTAGAGGAGCTAATGTGGGAGCAACGACCTGAATTGGAGGTAGCATTTCTAGGAAAAGTGGCATATGGGGTCTAGGGGCTATTTTCCTAGCCTGTACTAAGCAATTTTTAGCTGCTATGGCTATGTCATAGGCAGCAGGCAGCACATGCACTCCCATGGATTATATCATAACAACAATATCATTGTTTAATGCTATTAAATAATACAAGAAAGCATAACTAGCGATCGGTCTTACCATAATGGGCATTCTATCCCATGTCTTCTAAAACTGAGTGTTGAAATCTTGCATATATTCATGTGGGGCTCTCTTCATGGTCATCAGCTGCTCAGCAAGTGAGAGGTGGTCGCTCTTTTCTCCAAAATGGTCTGTCAATTGAGTACCAAATTCATTCCAGGAATGGATTGAATTTGCAGGCAAAGTGTCGTACTAGTCAAGAGCTTTTCCCTTGAAAGACAATGCCAACAATCTGATTGCAATATTCTCCTCAGTGACACTGTGAATATTGCAAAAGTTAGCAATATTTTTGATGTGTTTAATAGTTGTAACGGGCCCCTCTCCATTAAAGGGAGGCACACTTTTGAGGACCGCTCCTAGAATTGGGTCATAACGTTGGAGGTTCAAGGGACTCTGACCACGAAAGCTCACAAAGGGTAATGTCGTAGCAATAAGGGCATTCAAATGAGGTACTTCTCCTGTGAAGGAAACACCTGTAGCCGGACTGGGAAGATGACTTGCTAAATAAGGATGAGTCCCTTTGAACCTCAGTCACTTTGTTGAGTTGAGAGGTGGTTCAATGAATTCAAAAGGGACACCCTTATTAGTGGATCATGTGGTGACTTTAGGCATAAGAAGTTAAAACCTGTCTTTGATTGAAAAATTGAAGATCTTACCAGTGGAGTCGCCAGATGCTAAAAATATTTGATTTGTTGTAACAGGACTAGCATCAATCCTGAAACCTTATTGAGTGTAAGACTAAGTCCCACCAGGCATGCCAAAAACTGTTGATGCAGTGGAATGCACCTGGGGCAAGGAGGTTGAGCTCCTGCCTTCCACACATAACAATGGAAACTCCCCTCTCACCTGTGGGACTAGCGAAGCTGGAGGGGAGAGTCTCTAGGTAAGGGCTAGCTCCCTTTGATGCATCTGATTTGTTTTAGTAAGTGCTAACGTGTGTGTATATATATATATATATATATAATGGGGGGATGAAAAGGGAGAAATATTGCAGGAAAACAAATCTACTCTAAAGGAGGTGATGCACCAAAATAAACCGACCTTCTCACACTCACACTTAAAATCAGACAAACACATACATACACTTCAAACTGGCAGAAGGACCAGGGTGCAAGAAACTTGGCAAGGAGGTTTTAATGGAAAATACAAAAAATAGAGATTCACCAAAGGTGTTGTGGAAAGGCACACTGTATATTAATTTCTCCTATATCTGCACTTCCAAATATAGCTCTCCTTGTCAGCTACAAAAATGGCACCTTATAGACACCAGGTATGTTGGTGTTGAACCTGTGGAAGCATCATGAAGCAATGACTAAACACAAACTAACACTCAGACATACATAGAGATATCTAGCCAGGATAGAGGTAAAAAATGCATTTTATTGATTTAGGTGAAAATTTGCCAGGGCTACACCTTACAAATGTGGAAGATGATTTCTCAAAGGACAAGTCTCCAATATATAGAGGAAGAAAAGAGGCCTTTTGGCACCCTTTTTACAATTGACCCCTGGTAGGCACTGTGTCAACCACTAAAATAACTTCTTGAATTGACACCTTCCTACGTCACTTGGATTGCTTCATCTGTTGTTGCGTGATGGCCATTCTACTGTCAAAATTTGAATTTATGAGTTGTGCCATTTTCCTGCTCTGCAGTGCATATTGAAGAAAACCAGTCGCGTCGATCACTGTTGTGCCTCTTTGATGACCGCATGGTAGGCACTGTGTCAACCACTAAAATAACTTCTTGACACCTTCCTGCATCACTTGGATTGCTTCATCTGCTTATGTGTGATGGCCATTCTACTGTCAAGATTTGAATTTATTAGCCACACCATCCATCTGCTCTTTGTTATCTGGGCTCTTTGTCCTTTTTTGCTCCTTCAGCCCTCATGGGCAATCTTCTGGCAGGTTGCTGCATTCCTTGGGCTTTTTCATGGTTGGCGCTTGGACATTTAAAAAACAATGCCCTTTTTGTTGACTTATATTTGACGTCCTCGGGCCCATCACCCCTGGACTTTCCTTCAGCTTCCTGCCTTGCCCCTTTCGCTGAGAGTGCATGTACCTTTGACACGTGTCATAATCCGCTGCTTGGGCACTTAGAAGACACTTTGAAATGTGAACGTTGACACGTGGCAGGTTTTGCTGAGTTGATAATGGATCTTCCACATTTGTAAGGCATAGCCCTGGCAAATTTTCCCTTGAATCAATAAACGCATTTTTTACCTCTATCCTGGTTAGATATCTTTGTGTATGTTTGAGTGTTAGTTTGTGTTTAGTCATTGCTTCTTGATGCTTCCATAGGTTCAACACCAACATACCTGGTGTCTATAAGGTGCCATTTCTACAGCTAACAAGGAGAGATGTATTTGGAAGTACAAAAATAGAAGAAATTACTATACAATGTGTATTTCATAGCACCTTTGGTGAATCTCTATTTTTTGTATTTTCCATTAAAGTCTCCCTGCCAAGTTTCTTGCAGCCTGGTCCTTCTGCCAGCTTGAAGTGTATGTATGTGTTTGTCTGATTTTAAGTGTGAGTGTGAGAAGGTCAGTTTATTTTGGTGCATCACCTCCTTTAGATTAGTTTGTTTTCCTGCAATCTTTCTCCTTTATAATCCCCCCATTATATATATATATATATATATATATATATATGTTAGCACTTACTGGAACAAATTAAATGCATCAAAGGAAGCTAGCCCTTACCTAGAGACTCTCCCCTCCTGATTCGTTAGTCCCACAGGTGAGAGGGGAGTTTCCATTGTTGTGTGTGGAAGGCAAGAGCTCAACCTCCTTGCCCCAGGTGCAATCCACTGCGTCAACAGTTCCCTCCTCAACTTCAAGTTCAACGATCTAAGAGTGTTTCTCCTACCCATACTAGGTCACCAACACAAGGCATAGCTTCTTTTTCTACTGTTACCAGAGCTTTGCCTATACATACTCTACCCATATTTGTTATCCCCCTTTTTCATAATCAAATCATGGCAGTTCAAGGCCCCTGGGGTAACTCTTTTGGTCCACTCAATCTTACTCCACCTCTTCATGAGCTACCACACAATTCAAAGAAGAATTTCCCCAAGTTCTTTGGTGATGGAAAAGTTCATCCTAATGAACATATTTTTGCTTTCAACATAGCTTGTGGTGTGATAGGCGTGGAATATGAGGAGATAGCAGTTAGGCTATTTGTGGAAACATTGCAAGGTACTACTGCAGACTGGTTCTACCATCTACAGGCTTGGTCAGTGACTGATTGGGACACTCTCAAAGCTAAATTTGAAGCAAAATTTAAGCCTACAGAAAATGCACATGCCTTGCTGGCCCAGCTCACACAAATGAAGAAGGAACCTCATGAACCTATGAGGGATTTCTTTGCTAAGTTTGACAAGCTGAGGAACTGGATTTCTACCATTGCTCAGCCAACACCTAAGAACCTTAAATGCTTCTTCATCAACTCATAGCTACCTGAAGTGAGTTTTTTGTTGAGATGGGCTGGCCACATAGACCTTGATGCGGCTCAAGATTTGGCTATTGAGGTAGAAGATGACCTTATCTTGGCAAGAAAGATAAGGAGAGATCTTAACAAAGCTAAATCCTCTTCATCTTCTGAATACTCACCTATAGCCACCACTGATCCAATGGTGCAAAAGCTAGCAAATGAATTGCTAGCTCTTAGAAAGTAAATGGCTCAAGGGATGTCATCTGCTCCTTCATACAGATATGTACCAAGGAGGACATTCCCCAATCAGTCATACCAAGGCCATGTTGCTAGGAATCAAGGGCAAATAAATCATTTTCCTCCCCCACAGAGGAACCTCACCCTTGAAGTGCCTCCAACTAATTCAGCAGTTGGATATCTGGAAACAAAAAATGATTTCTCTTTCCAACCCGAGTTTGATCAAGAAAATGACGTTGATCTCTTTGCAACAGACCAAGAAGAATCAATTGGTGACTCCAACATTGGTTTCCTGAATTGCCAGGATGAATCCAGAAGTAAAGGTGAAGTAGATGAGGGATCATAAATTGTATTCACCTGGTCCCAGAACCAGTCAGCCCAACAAGCTGATAAAGAGAAGACAGAGGAGTGACCTCAACCAATAATTTTAATTGCTAAGCGGGGAACCACTCTGCCTTTCCAGCCAAAAGACTCGGTGATTACAAGAAAAGTACCCCAAACATTTCTACACCTTCAACTTCAACTTCACAGATCGATCCTTCCCCCCTAAAAACCAAAAGGATGAACTATCTTTCCCTATTCCTAGTCCATTTTAGACATTTGACATAATTGACCATGTCAAGAAAACCAAAATTCAAATGTCTGAATTTGAATTTCTATAAGCCAACCCAGAGAAGTTGGATAGGTTGGTGGAGTGTGTGAAGAATAAAGCCATCCGTGTAGGACAAGAGATTAGAAAGGTAACTCATGATCCCCCAAGGAACATGCCCATCCCAAACAATCTTGTCATTACTCCTCCTGTTGCCCCTGGGAAAATAGATCCTTTCTATGTTTCCCTGTTGATAAATGGTCACAAACTGAGCAACTACATCATTGATTCTGGTTCTTCAAACAATGTCATGCCTACCAAAGTGGTAGAATCTATTGGTCTCACACTGACCAAGACATTTGGGAGATGTTTCTCTATGGAGAACAAACAAGTGCCACTAATGGGACAAATCAAGGATGCCCAATTTGCATTTGTAGCATTCACAGACAAGAGAATCAAGATGACTGCCTGGTGGCCGACGTCCCAGTGTCATACGAAATCCTTTTTGGGCAAAATTTTTGCAAGGATGTTGGTGGTGAATTAAATATGGACCTATCTAAAGCAAGGATCTTTGTCAAAGGGATCATGAAGAGGTTGCTCCTTGAAAAGGAAGTAAAATATGTTGTCACTAAAACATCAGCACCTGAAGCCCAAATTTTGTTTGAGTCCTCAGGCAAAGGTAATTACTTCTTGACTACAGAGGATGTTCATGTTTCTACAAATGAAATTCTTGTAGGTGGCAATCTAGGAATTGATTTAAACAAGACAATAGAAGAATTGGTAGGGTGCAGTACAAATGAGAAAGGATATTCCATCTCTAATGAAGAAAAATTAGATAGAAGATCAGTTTTTGATGATCTTTAGATCCTGGAATCTGATGGCATCAATTCTTCTACCAATGCTGGAGCTGGGACTATGTTGATATCTCCTCAAGGAGATATTTTTTCTTCATATAAGTTGCAGTTTAGCAACACCAACAACACTATTGAGTATGAATCTCTGTTACTCGGGTTGAAGGCAGCTCAAGACAAAGATGTCAAACTCCTTCATGTCAAAGGAGATGTTGAGCTGATGGTTTGTCAGGTGTTTGATGCTAACAATCAAATCATGTGTTGAACTAAACTAGAAAAATAGCAAGCTATGGTAGTGGACCATATTGCTACGTGCCAAAGTCAGGAAAAGGAACTCTTCACCAAGAGAGCAAAGATTTACGATTTTCAGATTAGAGACCACGTCTTGCCATGGGGCAAGAAGAGAGAACCAAAAGGAGTGCACATATAATGTGATTCCTGGTGGAGAGTTCCATTCACCCATCACTAATTATGGGGATAAAATGGTTTCTTGCTAGTTTATCAGGACGAAATGCCATTTTCATTGTCTCATAATGGGCAGCGTCTGAAGCACTTCAATCTTCAAAGTATCAAATAAGATCATCTATACATATGTATATTTGTATAGTCTTTAGTTCTATTTTGTGCTTTTCATTTTCATTTTTGGCACCTTTCTTTTTTGGATAGCATGACTCCATAGCCCAATGGCATATTTAAAGGCACTGGAGATTCTAGTTTCTACTCCCCTCGGTCGTTTCAAGATTTCAACTGAAGGAAGTTCCCCAACTGGAGCTAGTTGTTGTTCCTAAAATCTGTCACTCTTTTTTGGGACAACACATGAACTATTTTGGTCCTGCACACCAAAATTCTTTCTTCCCTTCTCAAAAATTATTCTGAGTATTCAAATTCTCTATTTTTCAAGATTTTTCAGATTTCTACAGACTCTTCAGGCTTGAAACTATGGACTCTACAGGCTGGGTTCTACAAACTCATTTCTACAGACTCTGCAGGTGGGATTCTACAGACTCTTACAAAGCTTGGGAGACTTAGACAAAACTACAGACTTTGTAGGTTGGTTTCTTGGTTCTACGAACTAGTTTCTATGGATTCATTTCTATGGACTCTACAGGTTCATTTCTATGGACTCCACAGGTTCATTTCTACGGACTCTACAGGAAAAGAAATAAGCTCTCAACACTTAGGCATTTTCAAGCTTGGTTTAACGCCTTGGTTCAACCAAAAAATTTCATTGGCAAGCTTCAATGGAAGGATGGAACCATTTAACCATTGAAGGTTCAACGGGTTCAAAGGTTCAACCATATCGGCGAGCTTAAAGATTTAAGCGCTTCAGCAAAGGTTCAACAATTTCAACCGCTTCAAGGTTCAATAGCTTCAAAAGACTTAGCAAAAAGAAGAAGGCTTGAACCATTGAACCTTGAACCAAAATGGTTCAATGATTCAAATGTTCAATAAGCGGTTGGTTCAAGCGGTCAAGTGAACACAAGATTGAACCGTTGAACCAAAGTTGGTTCAATCAGTCGGTTCAATCAGCCAGTTCAAAGGAGTGCCCCAAGGTGAAGAGACCAAGTGCCCTTGTGGAAGGAAGTGAACCAAGATCAAACAGCCCTTGCAGAGGGTAGGCGATGAGCAAAATGGACCATTTCAAAGGCTGAATGGAGCAAAGGAATTCCTTCAGAAAGATTTTCTGCGATAAAAATGGCTAAGGCAATGGAACATTTCCTTCGGACAAAATATTTGAAGGAATTCCTTCGAACATTTTGTCTAAAGGAATTGAAGCCGAAGGACCTCGAAGACTGCCTGAAGGCCACCCGAAGAACCTCGAAGGGCATATACCCTTGCGGGGGGCTCTCACCGAGCAACATGGACCTTTCTCAAGACCCCAAAGGGTAGGTCCCCTTTGGGAAGGATCAAACAAGAAAGCCGAAGGAATTGCCAAGGAGGGTGATGGGCCTGAAGATGTCAAGATTAAGCACCATGAACTTGCTGTTGGGATCCAGACGTCTGATGACATCCCTGCAGCCATCAAATTTAGGGCAACAAACTAGCCATTGGCTTTCAAAGTGGTGACGGGCACGTGAATGTCAACTTCATGGTAGTGAAATAACCGTTGATCTTTAAAAGCTTGAGCGCGGACCCGAATGCATTCAAAGGCCTTAACGCCAAAAGGAATAACCGCTGAGAGAAGAGCTGAAAAAGCTAGCAAAGCTGGGAAGATAGCCCTGAGAGCTCCAATTCCAGGAAATGATAAGACCAGGAAGAGACAAAGAGGGAAAGACCAAAAATATTTGCAGGAGTTATTTTTGGTAGGTGGAACAATCCACCAAGTAGATATTTAAGCTTGCAAACATTGAAGGTGCAACCTGTTTGTCTCCCTTGGAGTAAAGGTGAGGTGGATAGCTACACAAACATTAGGTGACAGACCAGATGACTCAGGCCTAGGAGAAGACATTTGAGATGAATCGACATGCCACAGTTAAGGTGGCCACCCTGTTCTAGCATGGGCTCTTTGACAAAACTAAAAATGCATTCAAGGCATTGAATGCAGTATGAGCCATTCCATGGAACAAAGTTCCAAGCCTTTCTTGGCTGTTATATATTGTAAATCTCTTGCTTTATGCAAAGGAGACTTTTCCTTATAGAAGCGAAACTCTGCCCAAATTGAGAGGCGATTACTAAAACTTTGAGCTCAGATTGTTCTTCATATTTATTTGTTTAAATCAGAAAGTAAGTTACTTTTAGACTTTGTGTTGTTATAGCTTGTGTCATTCTAGGAGATTGTTCTTATGTTTGTTTCTTGAATGTATTCTTGTTTATTCAATTTAACAATCAGAACTAGTGGAAGTAATCAGGAAGGTGTCTTGAAGCCAATTGTGGAGAGACTTTGTGCTGTCCAAAACTGCCTTTAGTGTGTTTGTCTATTTTCTATTTCTATGTAAAGGACCTTGGGATTACTTTGTGCCCTCATTTTCCTTCGTATTTCACTCTTGGGTAGTCAAGTTGGAGACTTTGTGCTACATCTTAGTCTGCTGGTTACTACGTCCTTTGTTACTAGTTACTTGTCACTACCTGAAAGAACTATTGTTGTTCCCTGTAAGATCACTTCTGAAAGAAGAGAAGTGCCTTCAGGGTTTTCACCAATATTTTCTCCTTTGTTTGTGAACATCATCTCTGAAAAAAGAGAGATGGATGGTGTTATCCTACCCCTGAGTGTTACTTTCTGCTTATATATATAGTATATAGCTCCTCATATTTATAGGGAACCTCCCCTTGATGAGAGGAGAGATTTGTCCCCCTTTGATGTCGTAAACCTGCACATTTGACTGACCAATCTCCCTATGTTGTGGTTGAAGAGACCTATTTTTCTCATCAATTAGCTAGTGACAAAATATTCACCCAACATGGTGCACAATTTCTATTTCTGTCAAGGTGGTCAACTCATTCTACAATTTTCAATTAAATCAATTATACACGCATTAAAAATTAAAGTATAATATCATTAACATGTTATTTTATATACAAGATCACATTGACCAAATATATCAAAATACTAAGTTAATAAATGCCATCACATAATCCCAATTATCAAATCCAACAACACTTACAAACATATGCAATATAAATTCCACATAGGCACATCGCAAGAAAGAATACATCAAAGTCTATATACACATAAAATATTTAACATGATACAAGTATAACATATGTAGAGTCAATTAATAATTATCTCATCTCCAGCTACATCCCTATATATATATCTCTCTCATTCAACAAAGGGGTTCATGAAGATGAGGCCCCACTATTATCCTATCATGATTGTGAGTGTGACTGACTCCTCCTCTCATAATCCTCATATACAACCAATAATGTCTATAACATTGCATGCTTACTTTATACTTGTACATACTCAACTGATAAGCTCTAGCCCAAGTCCACAACTAGAGTAGGAGTCAACATTTGATGTCTCTTCAACTCCACCCTAAGCTGGTATTGCTCAATGATCACTACAACTTGCTTGAGTATCAAATCATCACACTCCAATGCAACCACAACATAGGTAATAATGGCTATAGTTGCTCAGTAAAATAAGGGGAATGCTCACCCATAAAATTCATGGCACACTCTAATAAACCACCAAGAAATACCTTTCTTAACACATGTTGCATACAAACTCAAAGTGATGCCTCTATTGTAGTAGTCTAATACTCATCATGCCCTAAAAAATAAACAATACATGATATCAATATCAAAGTTATCAAAATAACTAATAACTATACAAATAATTTCAAAATACATATACATACTCATAGGAGGATTTTGAGGCCTAGTAGAAGCTGCTCTGCATGCATCCCCTCCACCCTATGCCTCAAGGGCTCCTTCTAGTACAACATGAAATAAAATGGGCCATCCACCATCATGTATTTATTAGTGTATAACCAACATCATCCACATCAAGAACTTGGATCACAAGGTCTACCAGAGCTAAGGGAATAGATGCCAAAACAACTACACTAGGTTGGCCTCTATCTCCCTCACATTTTAGAGCTCTAACAAATTAGCTCCATATAACAAGTGGTAGGGATAAATCTTGTCTCATGCCAAACTATTGTGTAACACACTCAAACTGAAAGTTGTCTTATACATCTAAATATCAATCATGGTACTAATAACTCATGGGAATCTACCTCAGTTACAATCCATCCTCTGATCACCCTTAAAAAACCCTATAATATCTCCACACAATTCACTATGGTGTTAGACGATCAAGAATATGGTGACACTCCATCATACTATTTCATAAAACATGAGCAGTATTAACCCATCTCTCTGTGTACATATATGGATGTACCCATCCACCATGAGGCATCCCTATAGGCTGAATCATAATAATATGATCATAACCCCAAAAATGCAATAATGTGTATGAACCTAGTACTCCACAAAATACATCTTGAGTAAAATGATGTAAAACTCAGTACAAGTGGGTGAACATAGTCCAGCCCTAGGAGTACATAGTGCAATGATCCTCTATATCCTACACAAATCAATGCATCCTATAATAAATACATACACCACCACCATCAACACAAATAAATGATGCCAACAATGCACAAATAATTTTTCACAAGTAAAACATTAAACAGTACGATCTCTAACAAGAAAATGGTAGTATCAATGGCAACATATCAGACACCCCAATCATGACTAGTAATATATTAATATGTCTATTTTATCTTATTTGTCCCACTACCACCTTGTAAGGCTACATGTACACCAACAAAATAAAGTATCAAGATCCTCTAATCATCCTCAAGAGTCATGATCATCTCCCCTGTGGAGAGCTAAAAATTTTAAGTATCTGAATCCCACTGCTCAACCAATGTTATCATCATAAGTATGTTATAGTGCATCACATCCAACTGTCCAATATGACCAAGCCCAATTTCATCAAATGTGTCCATCTCTACATCACTCAAACATAATTTTCACATGGTCTCCATCATGTGACTACATTTGAATTCATATGCTTGCATATCAGCCTACACAAAATTCAAGTCAACAAACTATTAAAAAAATGGTCGAATTAAATTAATGGAACATACATATGTTGGAATTTTGCTTAGGTCATGTTCACACTTAATAGAAAAGATCCATGGATAGGTCCACAATCAAGAGGACAAGTCTACGAACAAGTCCACTACTATGTTAGACATGTATGTGTACGGTATGGGAAAGTCTGCCATGGAGCAGACAAGTCTGGAAAAGTTCAAAATTTACAATTTTTGAAAAAGGTAAAAAATGGGTTTTTTGGCATACCAAAGTCTAAGTATCCTCAAGCTATAGGGTATCCTCAACCTACTCAAATCTATTGAGCCCAAGATCTCTCTTCTATGGCATTTTCTCTCAATCATAGCTCAAAAATGGCCATTTTTTCTTCTATGAAAATGAAGAACAAATTTATTTCCAACTAACCTATTTATATGGGTTGACTTTTCTTTTCAAAACTTGGCAACTAATTCCTCCCTCTCAAACTTGCACATGCGATATCTCGAGCAACATGTATCAAAATCACTCCCCATAAGTTGCATTGAAACACACACAATGTGCTCTTATGCATGGTAATATTCCCATCATTCCTACCAACCATTTTTAAAATGCCAAAATAGTACTTATTTGCTTAAACATGGATTTTTCTAGATATTACTTGTTATATCAAGATTATTTTGCTATAACTATTGTCTTTGTAAATATTTTTTATGAAATCCATCAAGAATTTTCATCAAATTATAATGAGTTCTCTTTAAAACAGTCAAAATTCTAACATCTCAAAACGATCAAAAGTCAAACGCTATTTAATCAAAAAATATATAATTTGCTTAAACGTATTTTAAAAATGTGCACCTTTTCCTTTCGATATCATTCATTCAATACTCTCATCCCTCACATCAAAAGGGGAACATACATCATGATTATTATATAAGATAATCTAGCATGGATAACATTTCGACACATTACATAAGGTTACTAATGGTACAAATTATCCACACACCACATATTTGTGACAGGGGTCTTATAGATTTCTAATAGATTATACACGCATATACCAATTCTAGGGGAAGATGACATGCAAGTGTACTCAATCAAATCAAAGATAGAATAAATATTTTAAAGATTCAAACGAAGTCAAAAATCAGATTGCACATACATGATAAAGGTTTTTAATGATTCAAAGTAATTCATAAATCATATATATGATTTATATTGGCATATTGATATAAATTATTACGAAACGTGACATGCATATGCACTCAATTTTTAAAGGCTCAAGCACATAATCATACAATTAGTGCATATGCATGGACATATGTAAAATAGTTACAAGAACAAAATTACATATTTCACATATAGTAATAATTGAGAATATATATTGATGGCATTTTATATCATATAACACAAATTCAAGGGGCTTGATACTTGTTCATGCTCATATGCACGTTTTAAAAGTTTAAAAGGCATGATACTTGTTCATGCACACACATTTTCAAATTTCATAAGGCATGACACTTGTTCATGCACATTTTCAAAGTTTAAAGTTAAATTTTCAAAGGAAAATGGTTGTTATTTTAATTAAAATATATTGGCGCTGAGGTCATGATGGGGACATGAATATTATTCATTCTCTTTCGATCATGCAAATAAAATTTAGATCCGTTTGTAGTGGAGTGATCCAATCTGCTACAGGTAATGTATATTTGAGTCTAGTGACACTCAAAGAGTATCTAGATTTGCATTCAAATTTTTGCACATACATGTTAGTGAGAGAACTACATTTCAGGTTGATCTCTCTTTAGATCATTGACAATGTAGTGCAGCACTTGATCATTCAACGAGGATTGGCCAAGGTCAATTCAGCTCAATCCCTTTCACCAAACCACCCCCATTTGATGTCAATTTGGTTTATGTGTAGGAAACTAGGGCTTTGCATTGTAGGTGTCTTTGTGTGGTATTTAAGATCTAGAAGTGTGTCAACAGTCTCAACCTGCACAAGCATAGGTGGTGAAATAGTCAAAAAAAATTTACAGTCAATGTGGATAAGACCATGATCAAAGGATGTGACTGACCTACGTTATTGTCCAGGGAAAGCAATATTGTCTCAGAATATTATCAAATTATGTCCTTGATCCTGCCCTATCATAGTTCTGCTTTTATTTATTTTTTACCATTAGATATCAGTCACACTCAACTCAAGGGCAAGTTTGTAGTCAACAAACATGACCATCCTACACTACTATTTGAAGAGTGCATACCTATTCAAAAACATCTTCAAATTTGTTCCTAATTTGGAGTAGTCAAAATACATTCTCTTATTGATTTTCATTTTCAGATATCCAAAACAGTCAATCAAGAAATAGATCTAAGCTAAATAGTCTTCTTCCTAATATTTTCTAAAAATAACATATTTCCATTTTTAGCAAATTAAAACCAAAATTGTTAATAATTATATATCTTTGTATTCTTATTCTCTCTCAAGTTTATGCCTATACATGCCATATTAATTGTTAAATCAAATATAAGGGTAAAACAACATATACGAATGGATGATCTATCACTCATCCTTAGCCTATCCCCTAGAAGAAAGGAAAGGCCCGTGTATGGCCCCTGCATTATTCAAGAGAATAAGACTCTATATGAATTGAAATATACTCCTCATCTATCCATCACAATGTATAGCCAAGAACAACCATTGAGGTCTAAAACAAATTCACATTTTGTTGATCCCATAGGTATTTTTACCTATAGTAGTAATATGGGCGGCATTATGACCCATAGTTTTATGGGGAAGCATTATGAGTTGTATTTTTGGCCCATCGTTTTGGAATCTATGGTATTATAAGACTTCCTAGGCAGTTACCTATTGATGTGCCTATATATACACGAACATGTAGTAGGGGTAAAGTATAACTAATAAGAACATTATTGTATTGTAAGACGGTTAAGTTAATCAAATAGTAAAGTAGGTTATTGTGAGTTTTTTTTCATAAGGGTTTCCCACATGAAACCTTGGGTACAATGTAGTATTGTTTGTGTGTAATTTCTCTTCTTCAAATGTTACCATAAATATTCTATTAGTATCACTTCTTTTTTATTCGTTTATCAATCATTTTTTATTCATTCAAATGTTGGTTTATTATAGGAAGATGTAAGGATAGATTGTGATAGTCAAAGTGCAATCCATTTGGTAAAGAACCCTATGTATCATGCTTAGATGAAGCATATCAATGTTTAATAACATGTTCAAATGAAGCATATCAATGTGTAATATCATGCTCAAATTAAGCATACTGATGTGTAGAGTCATGTTTCTAGAGACATGGTTGAAGATAATAAGGTGTTGTTGGAGAAGGTTGATACCTCAAAGAATGTTGTTGACTCATTGTTGAAGTCTATCAATAGTGAGATGTTTTCTTGGTGTAAGAAATTAACATGCATAATTTCCCTTAGTGATTGATTTTATTTACGTGCAACCCCCTATTAAAAGTGTTCTGAATGTGGGAGAATTTTGGATATGCATTTTATAATTTGCATGGTTTTCATCCCTTATGAACGACACACTCTACCAAAATAGGGGGTTGGGGGGATTGTTGACGAGTGTCCCCTCATGTTGGGGTTTTATGGTGAGAGTCCCCTAGATTTGTTTTTGGGTTTTTATGTGTGGTTTTGGGTCCTTATGGTTGGTTTTGACACATGGTATTACATAGGTGGTTTCATAGCCCATGGTTTTACACCCATTATATTGTAATACCACTTAGTGATGATGTACATATAAATACTCACACATGGATTATGGTTAAACAAACTACTGTGAAATACCTTAATGTATTGTGAAAGATTGAGTTAATACATTATGTTTTTTGTTGGGTTTTTTTCCTAGAAGGGTTTCCTAGGTTAAATCTCTTGTGTATATCGTGAGTCTATCATTATTTCATTTTGCTATTGTTTAAGATCCAATTAACATTGCTTCTCTCACATAGGTTTAAATCTATTTTTCTCTTCAAGATATATTTGTCATTCTATAATAAAACAAAAGAAAGTCTATTTTATAGGTTATAGGTATTGTAGTGCATAAACTAGAACAAGGAAACAAGAAATTAGCACCAAGTGAACATAGTAGTCAAATTCATTTTGAATCCTTCTTGTCATTAGACAAAAATGTCTGGACATTCCATACATCCATAAAAAAATGTACCAACATCACACATATTAAACTATGATCAAATACAAATTTATGGAAAATGTTGTAGACACTTTTGAGTGTGCATTTATAGGTTCATATTCAAATGACTATCACCAAATCATGTGTTATTAAATGGTATGTACCTATGTGAATTATATCATAATTGTTTATCAAAAAAATAATTAGGTTTTGATGTTATATTTGTTAGAATTGCATATGGTTGACATCTCTAATAATGCATTACATTTAGTAATCTCACATTTAGTGAAGTCCATTTATTTGCAATACATAGGGCATCACTTCATAAAAGGGGGTTATTAGTTTTTTAACAAGTGGTGAGATATTTTAGGAATGTATTTCCATAAAAGAATCCCATGTACTTATGTGAAAGTTGTAGAAAAATAAGGAATCTTTAAGTAGTCGAAGGCTTCCACGATCAATTTTGTTAGATTATTAGTTTTTGTCAGATTTTACTCCTATGTTTAAGTCATCTAAAAATTATCTCTCTAGATAGTAATTTTTTTTAGATAGATATTTGCTTTTGACTAGAGATCCAACTGGTCTAGGACACAATTAGAGGCCTAGATCCTCAAGTGATCATCTATCACATATATCAGATTTACCAACAATAGCCACAACCGGCCCAAGAATACTAAAAATAACTAAAATTGGCTAGAGAATAACAACGAACGACCACAACCGGCCTAAGAATACCAACAATGGCCACAACAAACATGAGAATACTAACGATCAGCCACAACCGGCCTGAGAATACCAACGATCGGCCACAAATCAGACTAAGAATACCAATGATCAGTCACATCTGGCCTTTGATACCATACTGAGATTTGAAATTGGGTGGTGCTTGAAAAAATCAAATCACTTTACCAACTCACCCACATCTCATCAGTTTTCTAGCTAGTAATTATTCCTTATGAATTTTTAGTAATAACTTTAAAGTAAGGGGACCCACATAACACATAAACAACATGAGTATTTATTATTAGGGAGAGGGATAATAAATGCACTGTATGTGAATCTTTTATATAAATTAATATAAAAAACTAAATTCAAAAATATATTCTCACACTACTATTTAGAAAATGTTATGTTAAGTGAGGATTGAAAACTTCAAGATGCCTTCTCGGCTCAAACACTACAAGCAAAAAATATTATTATTTCACTCAGAAACATTACATTGGAGTAAGTCTCCAAATTGATGTGCTAATATCATCCCTTTCTCCAAAATCAATATCATTTAGGGATAAATGTGTACTTTGTGATTCCTTTCCTTGTGATTATTGCTATTGTATATGTCTAATAAATTATAATTTCATTTGTGTATACACCTAAAATGGTCCCTAGGCATCTATTACTCATTCACATGTTTGTGTACTTATTGATTATTGGTCCAAATCATGTGTTATCGATGCATTTGTTCACTTTTGTTTGTCCCTACACCTTCTATTAACACCCTCAAATGTCCCTTTCACTCTCTTACCCCCTTCTCCCACCTCGGGCTCTATATCCAAAGCATCATGATTCTCTTGTGTTTTTCAAAGTTAAAGGGCGCTCTTGGGCTCAATAGTGATGTCCCTTTTATCTCTTGCCCACATGACCCTTGTTTCATCTTTTTCACTTTTCTAACCATTGGATGTTGGTTTAGGCACCAATAGTATCCTATTTTTTTATTGAAAATCACACTTATATTAATAAAAATTATATGGTACAATGCTAGTCATACAAAAAAAGGTAGAAGAAGTCACACCACACAAGCAAAATCACACCAAATTAGAAAAAGCCTCGAGAGATGAACTAGTCCAATAAAGGGTCAACCATGACCACACAAAAGAAGTATCACATCAAGTCATGCTGACATAAGTGCATAAAAACCAAAAAAAAAGAACACAAAAAAAGTACATTAGGTAACAACAACAAACATGTTGGCTAGAGGGGACGATAGAGAAGGAAGATCCTACAGATTTCCTCCCCATCCCCCTTAAGTAGTGGGTCATCATCCATAGGTAAGGGATCCCACCCATCATTCTGTTGCTTGTTTTCTTTTTCATCAACTGTTGGGAGAGCGAAATAGCAAGGGCCAAGTGTGGAAACTTATCATGTGGATGAGGGGGCCAACCCCCCCCCCCCCCCCACATCCTTTGTTAGAACCATCAGACCCATTGTGATGAGGGGAAAACTAGCAAGAATGAGGAGAGGGGATCCTATGCTGGCTTTGGTAACGTTGCTGATGAACACCACATCTTCACCCACGAAGAGGAGAATGGAAACATGGAAGATCTGGAGGCTCATGGTTGACAGTGCACGGGCCATTTCCCTAGTGATCTAACAAAATTTGAATATGATTAAGCTCTGAATGAACTTTGTCTATTTGGCTCTGAATATGGAGCATGATATTAGAGATCACATCAACTTTGTTAGTTATAGTAAAACTTCTTTCCATATCTTCATGATTAAAAAAGCATAGTTTATAGCTTTCCAAATTAAAAAAAATAATATCAACACAAAAAATATGTCAAAATCTAATGTATCTTGCAAGTAACTGGGCAGGGTCCCCCAAGAGAGTCATTTTCTAGGTAAAACATTATGGTTTGAAAGGCTTGAAAAGGGTGTGAATCCAATCCTAAGCTAACTAGGCATGAGTACAAAAATAGAAAAGATGATTGATTGTCTTTGGATGGTGATAAGCTGGGAAAATGGGATTTAAAACCCTCATGTGCTTAAGACGACCACCCACAGGCAAACCCTGATAAATAACACACCCGAGGAAGTGTGCCTTTTTGGGTTCAATAAAGGCATTCTATATCATGGAAAATATTCTAGACTAGATTGTTTGGCTGGAACAAATATTCTATTAGTGATTAAGAATGTCATCTTGAATGTACTGAGGAGCCAAAATATTATACCCCGAAGGAGGAGAATAATGAAAAAAAGGTGTGGCAACAGGCCAATGCCAATCCTTCCACTAGGGACTAAGGGAAGTAATGCCAATATTATGAAGGTACTCCTAACATATGAAACTCTGAATTTATTTAATAAACTCAACATCTTCCTTGTTAAGCTTAAATTTGTTCTGAACCAGATTCCAAAGAAGTCAGGTGCGATGAACTTTGTAGAATAATTCCTCAATAATTTTTATTCCCTTTTTGAACAACCACAAACTTTTGATCCATGGGACCAGGGCAAAAGGAACATTGTGAAAATTCAACATTGCGGACCACCAAAGGGAGTGAGAATTGAGAGATAGGTCATCCATGAATCCCTTTCCTACCCAAATGAGATGAGGTTTGAGCCATTCTCAATATTTCCAAATATTCTAAATAATAAAAGTGTCATTGATTTTAACTGGAATAGGGGTTATGAGAAGACTATGCAAACTATGGCCTTGTCAGGAATTTATGTCGCAAGGGTGTCCCTGAGAAATATAATGTCTTAACAAATATTCCAGGGTTCATCACCTTATAGCTCTCTAATGATCCACTTAATACTAAGAGCAAACCCTTGAAGCTTAATATCAATGAGGCCCAGGTCACTAGCCTCTTTAGGCAGACAACATATATCCCATGAAACTTTGTGAAAGCCCTTGTGGCCTTCATAATTAACCCATAGGAAATCTGTTAGGAGTTTTTCCAACTTGGCATACACAACATTTGAGGGACCCTAGCATGAAGAGTAGTAAACATGAGTAGTGGCCAACACCTTGGAGCAAATCTAAAACTTACCTGCTAACGACAAGGGCTTGGTGATCCAAATAGAGATCCTAATTTGAATTCAATTTATCTATAAAAATATAAATATTCTAAGTCATTCATCAATCAATAATAAATAAGCATATTGAGCATTCTACAGAGAAAATGTTGAGCTTTCATATGCTATATAAAACAATCAAGCAATCATTAGAGCACTCATTGAAGTACACAAATTTATGTTAGATACCAATTGCACAACATTGGGTTTGTATACTATTGGAACTATTCTAATTGATGAGGTTTGTTGCTCTTAATATTATTATTGTCTACGGGCTTGGCAAATATCAAGATAGTTTTGATATTCTTTGGTTAACAATAAACACAAAATGTATGTTGTTTTCCTTAAGCTTTCAAGTAATATTGCCCACTTCGGGGTTTGGAGAAGATTTTTTTTATGCAAGTGATTGGAGTTACAAAGTGAAATATTGAACAAGGTTATTGGAGATTAGGGCCAAATAAAAGCAATCGTCAAAGTTAATTTTGGCCTGTGTTGTATTGTATAGAGTTTTCCAATACTTTGTACAGTGTCTAGAGTAAGATCGACACTTTTAGGAGGCTTCTTTGTTTGTATTTACGATTAGGTCTCTATCAATTTGGTTAATTGACGATTATCACTAGGTCTTTAAAAAAATAGATATGCGTCTAAACCTTGCATGATAACTCCTTTATAACTTTTAATTAATTAAACTTATATTATTATTTTGTTTAATATATTTTAAATTTCAATTAATTAAAAGTAGTTAAATATTTGTGTCACACTTTAGTTATAATCCATTTATCCAAATCACACTTTGAAACAAAGTAGCATATCCCAACAAGTTGGAGATTTGTTTGGATTAGATTACCTAATTATGCAATCCAAATTATATATGTAAGTTTAAGTGTTAAAAGTACAGGGGATTTCATAATAAAAATTGTTTAACGAAAAGAATGTTTAGACCCTGGTTCCACAAAAGGGGAAATTGTAACTTAACAACAAACTTTAGATGATAATAAAAAATAAAATCTTTATATGAAAAATAGGAGCAACGATTGTTTAGGAGATGAATTTTAGAAATGAATAGAAGTTGGGAACTAGGATTTGTAACTTTAATTCTCTTTTATCATCCAAACCTTCGAAAATTGCGAAAAATTGTGGGGAAGATATTATCATATTTTAAAATTAATGGAACCATTTCAGTGCAAATCTATCTTGAAAAATCTCGACGACCACCCTACTTAAAATTGTTTTGCAATATAATAGCATAAGACCACAGTCATAATTGTGATTTTATTAGGGACTAAATTAATATCCAAGCCAAAACAGTTAATGTAAATACATTCATACTGAAACGACCTAAAATCAAATTTCAATAGCAATAAGAAATCTACAATAAAAAATAATAATATTAACTGAATGATAAAATGAAGGTATGGAAACGAAAACCCTTGTATCTCACAATGGTACCAATCCCACAATTAACATGTATAAAAAGAAAAATCATAAACAATTTAGAAATATCCTCCAAAATCCGCCACTTACGAGTGTTTTGGCCGCCACAAAAGCCAAACTTCACGATGAACTTGACAAAATACCCACTCCAACTCAGAATGTCAGAGAATTTGATAAAACATGCATTTGCCCTGCACCCATTCCATATCAGAATGTGAAATAATTTGATAAAATATACATTTGCCCAATTGAAATTCAGGAAATTCAGGTATACCTATACCGATCACCTATTTTTGTGAAGTGCCTGCAAAAAACCGACATATGTCTGTTTTTAGAATCTCAACAATTATCTAAAAATTAGATACCTTGGATTGTCCATTAAACCCACTGATTCCATATTGTGTTTGTCTATATAAATATCATGGCACTGTTGTTCTATCAATTTCTCAGAGAGAATCAAACATGGGATCTCCGAGCTTTTCTATAATCTCAAAGCCTGCAAACTATGTCACCGCTATGCTTCCATTTCCATCCCCACCTGCAAGATTTTCTCCAAGGCAATCCAGAAATGCAAGTTTTAAAGTCATCAGGAGTACTTCAACTGGTAAGTATATTGCAAGTGTAAAACCTAGGAGACCATGTTTTGAGCAAACCTGCAAACTGAAGTGAAATGATTAATGACAAAAATTAGGCCAATTTTTTCTGAAGAAAACTTACAAAGTATATCTATTTGTTTTTAGACGATTTTTGGTTGGTGTCCAGTTCTAAAATAAATAATCCAAGTATTTCTTTCAATTTCTCTGTTTCTCTTGATTTAACAGACAGGTACAGGGTTAATATATTTTTAGTTGTGTATGTTATCATTATATAGCAGGGCATTAGAATAGGAAGTGTGTTTCAACCCTAGCTATACCCCATGTAAATTCTATGTACCCAGGTGTTTTGGGCTAGTCTTTCTGTGTGCTTAGTTAGTCCTGCAATCACGATTTTCTTATTGAAGCTAGTTACCTAATGTGGGTGGGTAGGTATGGTCACAAGAGATTACATTTTGAAAGTTGGGATTAATAGGAAATGTGTAATGGGGAAGTTATTTTTATTCCAAATTATCATTGGAATGTGATTTAGGAGTTTTAATCCTAGATTCTCCTGTTTTTCTCAATGAACAGCATTTGCTACATTGAGTTCTTTTGGAGTTACACCCCTTAAACATTCTCTGTTCCAAGTTTTAGCCTTTTAGGCAAGTTGTTTCCTAGTTTTGCAATTATAATTTTCTCTTTGAGGCTAGTTACCTCACCTGTTTGGGTAGATATAGGCATAGTAGATTAAATTTTAGGTGGGTCTAATGGACAATCTGCAACAAAGGAGGTTCTTTTATTCCACATTATCAGTGGAACATTACTTTAGTTACCTCGTGGGTAGGCATAGGGCCTAGGCATGGTAGATTAAATTTTTAGGTGGGTATAATGGACAATCTGCAACCAGGAGGTTCTTTTATTTCACACTATCACTGAAACATTACTTGGTTGCTTTTTTCTTATATTCCATGTTTTTCCGTACAAACAGCGCTGATACATTGAGTTTTTTAATGATGATTTTCTTCGACAGGCTAATATCTCATCTGGGTATATGTGGTCATAGCAGATTTTACATTTTAGAATATCGGTCTAATGGACAATCTGCAATGGGGAGTTCTTTCATTCCACATTTTCTGTGGAGCATGGCTTACAATTTTTTTTTCTTATGCTTTCAAGTTTTTCTTGTAAACAGCACTAACACATTGAGTTTTTTAGTCCTTTTGTAACGAGTTACATTTATCGTTTGTTGGTAGGGTCTTATAGTTTCCAGTTCCCTCAGGAAAGAAAGGGATTTGACACTAAAGTTACAAGCACACTCTCCCATGAAGATGCCTGTGAGGTGAGTGTATAATTATACGCCCATCTACTTTTTATACTTTAGCTTTTGAAAGTGCCAGAAAATACAACCTTGTAAACATCTGGTGGCATACCTAATAATTGCAGTAGAATTGAATCTGATAATTTTTAGAACTTGTTAGGACTATGGAAAACATTATTTCTGTGTTAGATTTAGTAACTATGCATCACACCATTTTGGCAGATTGTCCAAGAAAAGCAAAAGCAAAATGCATCTGCTTCTACCTATTTAGATGAGGATATTGTGAGGATAAGAAGGTTATTCTTAGAAATTGAGAGCAGACAGACATCTGTTTCTGCTTATGATACAGCCTGGGTAGCCATGGTTCCCTCTTTGGAAAACTCTCAATCACCACAGTTCCCACAATGTCTTTCATGGATAATGGACAATCAATTCTGGGATGGATCTTGGGGATTATCAGACATGCCTTATGTCAAAGACCGACTTTCTCACACTCTTGCATGCATTATAGCGCTTAGAACATGGAATGTTGGCAATAAAAATGTAGAAATGGGTAAGACTCTTTATTTTCCCTGGACCAATTTTCACCTCATGACAGTATTTCTTGCAGTATTACATATAGATATATGCTGCTAAGGCTTTTTAAATGTTACTCATTAAAATAGATGCCTATGACACAGCAGGAAGCAAAAAAACTAGAAATACTTACAAGAGAGAAGTACTTTCAGGAAAATCTAAGGACCAAAACGAGCACTAGTTGCATACCACACAATCCAGAGACAGAATATTTGTGTAAAATTCAGTTTTATTAATTAATAAAAGGCATTGTTCTGTCTACACACATAATAAAAAGCATTGTAGAAAATATTTATTTTTGTAGAAAATATTTATTTTTGCAGAAAATATTTATTTTAAAGCTATTTTTTGCTTTGTAAGAAAATCTATTTTAAGGATGTTTTTATTAATCTTTAATAAAAGACAAAACTTATATCTTTGGATGCTCCTGCATCATTCTTGCTCCGTTTGAAGAAAAACAAGTCATCTTTTCCCTTCAAGCTTCGTAAATTCCATTTCTGAAACCCCTGTGCTTTCTTCGTGGGGTCTTCCTTTCCAATTGACCAAATGCTGCATGTATTGAGAGTGTCTTGTTTGAATAGTCTCATCTAATACATCTTCTATTTCCTCTAGTTTTGTTTTGGGCAATTGCTTTTTCGATTCCACCACATCTTCTTCATCATCTATAACCTCTGGAGTGATGCAGGAGCATCCAAAGATAGAAATTGTATTTTCTTGAAAACATATAAAAACAGATTATTATAAGTAGTGTAGCTTTAGAATAGGAGTTTTCTACAAATAGGAAAAGCAGTTTTATTCTCAGGAAAAGCTTAGAAAGCATATAAATCATGTGAAGTCCTCTATTTAAGATGTTGAGATGTTGTTTGTAGACAGAGAATTAAGTAGACGGAAGTAGCTACGTTTGGTATTCAATAGTGTTTAAGTTTAAACAAATTCTTCCTCTTGCAAGAATTGTGAATTTGAGTGTTATTTCTTTGAGCTGTATATTTCTATGCACGCTCTTTTCGAGTGTCTTTAGCTTTTTGCTGCATCAGTTTTCTACGAGTTATATGGTGTTTTGTAATTGTTTCGCAAAATAGAACCTGATCATTAATTAGCATAGATTTATGTAGATACAAAGGGAATTGCAGTCATTTTTATGATAACCAAATTAATTTATAATCACCATTGGGGACCCTTTACCTACATCTCCCAGTGACTATGTTTGATGGTAATATAGCCATAAGCCCTCAATTGAATGTTGAGAGAATAAATGCCTCTTACTTGTACTCATTGTATCAAGACTCTGCGAGTCTCTGCTCAACCCACCAAGTCCTGACCCAAGCCAGGAACGAAAAGTTTTGCCACCTTGACTCGCCTGACTCGCTGCTAGAATTGCAGAGTTTCTGCGTATTCTGCAGCTCGCTAGAGAGTCACCCAGGACTTGGTTGGGCCCTCCAAATTTTTAAGACACCTTAAAATTTAAAATGACATTTGCATAAAAGGAAATACTTAAAATTCCTAAACCATTTATTTCATTTTAATTTCTGCAACTCTTCTGTTGTGTGGCTGCTTCACAGTTTCCACGGTTTCCATATTACTTTGCTGTTCTGTGGCCGATGTGTCTCTGTTCAACTTTACACTTGAATTTGCAGTCATTATATTTTTGGTTTTAGCTTTTCTTAGTCTACTTGAGAAGTTAAATGTGATCACATTATTGACCTTGCTCGCCTTAGTGAGTAAAGTTTGGAAGATGAGTAAATATTATACATGTAGGGTATCTATATACCTACGCTTGGAAGGGAAAACTCTGCTGAAAGCATATGTATTCTTACATTTTCAAAGTCAAACGAACCTGTTTTTGGTTGTAACAATTTATGCCCTAGCTAAAGCAGTTGATGCTTATATTTGTACTATTGATAACCAATCCTTTTTTTATATAATGAATTAATTTAAAAAAAAGTGAATCTCATTATGATATCTTTCATCTAAGGAAGAAAAGGTGAATCTCGATATAATATCTTTCATCTAAGTAGCCACCTAGGTTTGTGATATTATTTTAGTTATATTGCTTTGATATGAATATGAATTAAATTTATTAATTGAAATTTGAAATACATATTAAAATTAGCAGTTTTTTAATTTTCCAGTGTTTTGCCATTTAAAAAAAAAAATGTGCTTGGCAAGTCCTTGCCAAATCCAAGTCTCAAAACTTTGCTTGTACCCTATTTCAAAATGATGCCCTGTCCCTGTCCCCTTTTCCCTATCCCACATCTGCTGTTGTCTATGATTTAATTATTTGGGCTTGAACTGTTTTGCGAAGCCTTCAGGATTTAGGGTATTACTTCATGATTAAAATCAATTTTGATCCTACAGAAACATAAATCTAAGACCTTAATGCTCTTAAGATTTTGAGGTCATTTCATGATTCCTCCACAGGTTTGAAATTTATAAGAGAAAATATTGGAAAGATAGCTAGCGAGGACAAACATAATCTCACTGGATTTGAGATTACCTTCACTGCAATGTTGGAAGATGCAAGAGGCTTGTGCTTGGAACTCCCTTATGAATTCTCTCCTATACAACTGATGCTCACCAAACGAAAAAAAATCCTCAGAAGGTAATTTTGCAATTAGTTTATCTTTTCAACACCTCTCGGTCCAAATCATTATTTTTGTTCATTTCCTGTAACTTTAGTATTATTTTGTTTTTTGCAGCATAGAAATAGACCATATGACTGAATATGATGCATCCCTGATTTATATAGTTGAGGGTATTCGGAGGATAGTTGACTGGAAAAAAGTTCTTAGACATCAGAGCAAGGATGGCTCGCTCTTCTATTCCCCTTCTGCAACTGCTTGTGCTCTAATGCATACTAGAAAATCCTCCTGCCTCAAGTATTTGAATTCAATGCTACAAAATTCAGAGGATGGAGGTTGGTCCTTAAATGTTCATTAATATGGCTTGATTAGTTTTTGTAATGTTCATGCACATGTAACAGGCATTGTTTTTGTTGATGCAGTGCCTAGTGTTTATCCCATGAATGTTTTCGCTGGGCTCTCAATGGTAGATAGGTTGGAGCAATTAGGCATAGCAAGACATTTCAAATGTGAGATAAAGCAGGCTCTAGATGATGTCTATAGGTAATAGATAACTGAATCCCTTGCTTATGATTGGATATTATAATTGCCATGCTTGGTTTCCAAATTGTCTGATATCAATGTTCTTGCTCTCCAGGTGCTGGACAAAGAATGAAATAGCTGAGGGAATATCATCAGCATCAGACATTGTTAACTGTTCTGTCTGTTTCAGGATTTTACGATGGAATGGATATGATGTGTCTCCAGGTCTTTTGAACAAACCACAGCCAGTTTTCCATAAGTTTTGTTGTTGAATATCAATCATATTTTCCTCTGTTAGGCATGAATACCAGTTACTCATGACTGATTTGAAATTTTTGGGATGGTGTATTCCCACACAAAATTCTGCACTAAAGTTCTGTATAGATAAGTTCCGTGTAGATTTGGGGAACATTTTAATGTAACAGATGCCTCTTTATTAAATTTTATTTCCTTTTAATAAAACCAAAAATGGTGTAGATGTCTTTCTCAGTTACCTGAAAGATGGAGACTTCCTCCCTTCTGTGGAAAAGAGTGGCCAAGCTGTTATAACAATGCTAAAATTGTACAAAGCATCACAGGTGATGTTCCCAGGCGAAAGAATTTTGGAAGAAGCAAAATCCTTCTCCAGAAACTATCTTTCCAGAAGTGAAGCAAATAGTAAAATGCATGACAAAAATATAATCCTCAGAGACCTTGACGGAGAGGTAGGTAAAGTTATTTTTTAGGTGCAAATGGGCAATCTTTGAAAATATTTTTTTCATTGAGCTTTTAGGATTGATCCATTCCTTGCAGGTTGAGTATGCATTGAGTGTACCCTGGTTGGCTAGTTTGGAGCGAATAGAACATAGAAGATGCATTGAAAAATATGGCTTTGATGATATTTGGATTGGAAAGACTTCTTACAAGTAACTTTTGATTGAGCTCATTGTTATGACACCCAAGATCTAGTTAACCCTTCAAATTTATTCGATTTTATAATTATATGCTTATAGACGAGCTACATAGAGAAGCCCTGAGTATTGGGTCTTCTTATTGGTTTGCAGGATCCCCTATATAAGCAATGAGTTTTTCTTAACTTTAGCCAAAAATGACTACAATATCTGCCAAGCAGTACAGCAGAAAGACCTACAGGAGTTGGAAAAGTACGTATACACTTAACTGGTTGGATGGTTCTTGGAAATTACAACAGGAACAATACCACTGGTATGAAAACCTTATGGTTGCACTGAGGTTTGATAAGAGTTTTTGTTTCTGTCTTCAATTACAGATGGTTTGTAGATGCTAAATTTGGTGACCTACACTTTGCTCGACAAAAGCTTGTATACTGCTTTTTTTCTGTTGCTTCAACACTTTTTAGCCCTGAAATGTCTGCCGCACGCATCGTATGGACTAAGAATGCAGTTCTTACAACAGTAATAGATGACTTTTATGATGTGGGGGGCTCAATTGAAGAGCTTCAATGCTTTCTTGAAGCTGTTAGGAGGTAATTGTAGCATCAATACCCAAAATAGTGTTGAATCGGATAGCTATCATAACGAGTTCAATAGTACAGTCCATGTTTTAATCAATTCCCATTGCAAACGGCATTGTAGAGAAACATTCAAAGTGTAATTAAAGCCTGGAATTATATAAGCCTTGGATATCCTAATCTACATACCAAAAACAGAGTCATGAGGTGCTTGTTTCTAATGTTTTGCAGGTGGGACCCGTCTCAGATATTTAGTTTTTCAGATAGTGTGAAAATTTTGTTCTCTGCACTATATAACACTGTCAATGATATTGCTCAAAATGCTTGGGCTTTTCAGGGTCGAGATGTCAGCATTCATTTGAGGGAAATTGTGTGTATCTTTCCTTGAACATAAATTATTGTATAGTTCATTTATATCATGTGCTGGATACCAACAAATTTTCTTTCAAAACGGCATGAAAATGACAACACTAGAATAACCCATGAATATTTCTCTGTGCTTATGTTTACAGTGGTACAGGTTACTGACCTCAATGATGAAGGAATCTGAGTGGGCCAAAACTGGATATATGCCATCAATGCAGGAATACATGGAAATTGGAAAACCATCAATTGCCTTGGAACCAATTGTTCTTATATCACTCTATTTTGTAGGGCCTAAGCTTTCAGAGCAAATGATCCATCATCAGGAGTATAGTGATCTCATGCAACTCGTCAATATTTGTGGGCGCCTTCTAAATGATATTCAGAGCTACAAGGTATTGAATATTTACCACAACCTAGTTGTTCATTTGAAATACTTAGCAAATTTCATCTTCAAGGAATGCTGAGCAGAGGAACTAAATTCTTCATTTTTCTTTCAGAGGGAGGCCAAGCAAGGAAAGCTAAACTACGTGACATTGTTTATGAAAGAGTATCCACTGACATCTGCTGAGAATGCTACTGAGAGGATTAGACAAATCATAAATGAAAGCACACAAAAATTACTAAGAAACTTGTTGCAACCTAGTGTTCTGCCTCGTGATTGCAAGCAGTTGTATTGGAATATGGTCAGAATTCTCCAACTATTCTACGTCAAGACAGACGGTTTCTCGTCTCCCACTGAAATGCTTGAACATATCAATGCAGTCATTTTTGATCCTGTATCATAAGTTCTAAAAGTGAGTTTGAGATAATATAACCTGCTTCTATTAATAAAGGAAATCCTTATGAATGGCTTTAGGAACCATCCATAACACCAAAACTTGTGATCTCTATCTCGTAGGCATTATTGTAAGTATCGAGGGATTTCCCCTTGTCCATAGTCAATATCATGGTGGCAGGTGCACATTAGTAGTTTTTTTTTCTCTACCACTATAGGTTCATCAGAGTTAGATGTTGGAGAAGTTTTAAGGAGAGTGCCTGACTTCCACTTAGGATTGTACCCTGGGCCCATCAGCGCCACACATTCCCCTATGAGCATTCTAGGATCTTGCATTGGCTCTTTTGTTCTGAAAGACTGTGGCATCAGTTCTTCAAGCCCGAGCCTTGTTACAAACATGTGATATCATGTCTTTTGCCATGGCTTCCCACTTTCATCTTCTTTAGCCCAATGCTTCATTGAGGGGTCCTCTCACAAAGCTATCTCTATTTGTACTTATTATGGTTTGGAGTTTAACCACTTTAAGGTTACCCCTTTTGTTTATTAATGTTTGGTACTCTGTATTTATTTATTTTTCATAACCTAGGGTCTTTTATCTGAGTAATTCTCTATTGTAATTGAAGGTACTATTAAAATCCCATTGACTTGGTCATATGTGGACATTATAGTTTCCTTCTTTCCTTCATTTTGAAATGCCTAGTGATGCTAAAATCCACTATATTTCAGCCTATATCTGGGTAAGTCAAACAAAAAAAGAAAGAAAAAAACTTGTTTATGATGAGGAACTAAGTTTGTTGGCTTTCCCTTGATATTTAGGAAGATTTGTTATATACAATTTTATTGCATATTGTAGGTTTTATTTTGTATTTATTTTTGATATAATATGTTCTATCTGAATTTTTTGGGACTTAATATTAAATATTAATCAAGGAAGGTGAAAACACCAAGTGAGGTAGAATTCAAAATAGTTTTTTCTCAAACTAAACACAATTTGAAAATTTAAGAACATAATCAATTTAAGTTTTAGGTTATATTTTTTTTGTAAATGATTGCTATACAAAGTTAGTGACTGGAACAATTTTGTGAGTTGACTTTGTATAGAATTACTCTCTTCTAAAAGACTCAAACACAAATTTGGAAAACATTTTTAAGAGGTTCACTTTTTCACAATGATGGAGGAAAACACGACGCACTTTGTGCAACATTTTTTTAGTATGTTTTTTGGTTGCTAGTAGACAAAGTTATGAGATTTCCGGAATAATGAGTTAAGGGATATATGTTAGGATTTATGCCAAGATTGACAGATTAACATTGAAAAACATAAAAATAATGAATATAAATAAAACAATATTACCTTAATATCAAGTAATGCGAGAGACAAATTGTCAAGTGGAAAAACCTTCAAACAGAGAAAACTTTATATTGATTTGCAAGTACATACAATCTCAAATATAAGCTAAGAGAAAGAGCAAGAAGAATGACATTAAGCTATGAACAAACATTTCGAGATAGATGAAAGCAAGAAGAATGAGAGACGAGTTCAATAAATAGAGCTAAAAGAAAGAATGAATTACAAAAAATCTCATCATAATTTGCACAACTTTCTTAGTGTGTATCAAATGTCTTTAATTCACATAATGTGGCAGGGATGTGTGTGACAAGTGTGGGGGGAATTTATATTTGTAAATGTAACTTCAAAATTCCCTATAAAAGGACAAAAGATGTGTGGCACCTCATAAAATCTAGGATAAGTGAATTTATTATAAAATGAATGTACAATTAAAAATAGTCTTAGGATTAGCCTAAAATCAATCTAAATGACATAGAAAAGGTGAACTCAAATAAGATTAAACTTTAACAATGTTCATGCTTGACAATTCAAATCAAGATGTTCATTTTTTTGCATCGTATTGATACTCTTAGTTTAGAACAAACCTCATATATGGAATTTATTTGAGTGACAATGGGAAGGAAGAACATGATGGTGAAAGTGTTTGCATCAAGCATGCTCTTCAAAATCACCAATTGCAATAAGAGGGAGCCCAATTGACTAATTTACACACTATTGTTGAATGGTGTCACATTTTTTTTTAGGGATCTAACTTAATTAAAAACTTTGATGGACATACCCATTTATGAGGTTGTAGGTATGAATTAGAGGTTAATCAAGTTTTGATTTTAAATTTTATAATTAATATGGAGTTTGATTTAAAGGCTTTCAAACCTTTATTGCTTTGAATTTGTATGTGAATAATTTGTACAAATGTTGATCAAAGTGTAAGGCAAGGGTGCAATAAAGTGGATTATGCAAAGGAGTTGCATTTAGTGAGTAAAGAGTGGTATATTAGGATTCTAAAAACTAAGCATCACCCTTTCATCTGTTAGCATTGCATTGATGATGAATAAGCAGAATGCGAGTGGGTATATATGGATATGTGTAGAATTCAATGAATGAGCTTATTGAGGTGGATGATGCATATGGTTCGAGCAATGATAGGGAAGAGGAGGAAGATTCCAAATTTTTAGTTGATTATGTTTACCTTGTCTAACTAATCTGATTAAGTGATCATAATAATAAAAAAAAATGGGATCTTCATTCTCTTGTCATTGCTCAAAGCATATTCATTATCCACATCATGAAGCTCCTTCATCCAAATCCTGCACATATCCATCTATAACACACTAGTATTTTGAATATTCATCACCAACACAATGCTACAAAAACATGGATACCCCTACTTTATAGTGTCCAAACACGTTGTTTTGTACTCTTCATTGAATGCAACTCCCTCATCTCGTTCTCTTTTTCAATCATGTCTTACGCTTCGAATAACTTTTGTACAAATTATTTACATGAACATTCAAATTCAAAACAATTAAAAATAATATATCATTTTTTTTTAAAAAAACTTGAAAGCCTTTAAATTTCATACCTACAACCTCCCGAAATTAACTATCCATTGGGTTTGTGAAATTGAAACGGGTTGGCAAAATGTGACATCATTCAACAATAACGTGGATATCGGTTAGCCATGTTTTCTCATATTATATTTGGCGTCTTTGAAGAGCAAACTTGATGCAAGGTCCTACACTATCATGATCTCTTTTTGCATGATGACATCAAATAAATTCAATGTGTGAGGTATGTGTCTAAGTCAATGGTATCAACACAATGCCAAAAATGGTGTGATTTGAATTTTATTACACAACTATCTCACCAAATCCAATGTTCTACAAATCTTATACCTCTTTAAAAGTGAACCTTATTTTTAACAACTCACTGCTATAAGGAACTCTCAACTCCATCTAAGTCCTCTTGTGCATCTCTATAACGCATGCCCCATGATGCCCCTTGGTCAGAGTAATAGAACCATGTCTGAAGCTTTCTTTGAAGAGGGCATGAGTAATTCTCTACAAAGTCAATAGTTGGCAAAATTGTTTTATAAGGGAAAAATCCTTTGTTCCACAAAATTGTGTAGCTTTCCACCTTGCTCTATAATAATGTTGTATATATGTATAAATTAATAAGACAAAAGACAAATTAATCCATGATGCTTCAACTTTTGCTTTTGAATCTACTAGGCCTAACTTCCTTGCTTATTTTCCATGAGATGTATATTTTCCATGTTATGAGACCCAATGTTCTACAAATCTTACACCTCTTTAAAAATGAACGATATTTTTAACAATCAAGTGTTTTGGGGAACTCTCGACTCCATCCAAGTCCTTTTGTGCATCTCTATAACACATGCCCCATGATGCCCCCTGGTCAGAGTGATAGTACCATGTATGAAGCTATCTTTGAAGAAAGCATGAGTAATTCTTTACAAAGTCAACAGTTGGCAAAATTGTTTTAGAAGGGAAAAATCCTTTGTTCCACAAAACATCTAACTTTCCACCTTACACTATGACAATGTTGTATATATGTAAAAATTAATACGACAAAAGACAAATTTATCCATGATTGCTTCAACTTTTGCATTTGAATCTACTAGGCTTAACTTCCTTGCTTCTTTTCCATGAGATGATGTATATTTGAACATGTTATGTAAAAGGACGAAATAAATTAAAGTCTAGAAAACATGAGGACAAATGCTTATGATAAAATTGTAGTACATAAAAGCAGTCCCTTGTAAAAGCTTGGCTTTATTGTTGTACTCTTCATAATGTACTTTCCTTGTATATTTGAATGAAACCTTGCATGCTTATAACGACAATCTTTGCCTTAACATATAATCAAAAATAGTTTTAAATGCATGCGGGTCGTTGATTGTATTGATGCTCAAATCATAGGGTCAATGCACATTCCAAAGATAGAGTAAAAGAGAAAAAATATTGTTATCTTTTGCATTGTTTGATCAAGCGTCTTTGCAGAAGATAAGGATCATAAGTTTATTTCATGAAAAACATCTGACAACCTCCTAATGCTCCCTTGCCATCGATGCACAATGATTGAACAATGCTCACATAAAGTTATGCCTTGTTAGCATAGATATTAATATCATAAGGCAATAACCTTAAATACATATTTGGTGAGGCTAAGTTCGTTAAGTGACAATGAGTTAATGAAATAAAGGAGGATTATGTCCTGATTTCTTACACACTATCTAATCAAACATCCTCTTTTCAAATGAATGAAGATCAAAACATTTAAGATTGACGAGGGATAAACACCTCCCAAATGTTTCCCTTGTCGTTGATGTATTCATATCAAAAATGTGGAAGCAATGAGGGAATATACTCCCAAGTTTATAAGGTAATGGCCTTGATGCAAGCATTCAGTTTGTCCAAGGCCCTTAAAGAAAATAAAAGAAGCGTGTGGTGGTCAACTTAGATGATGATCACAACTCCAAGAGGTTGTAAAAGCTTATTAGTAGATTAAGTTTTCCCTTGTTTATCTCTCAACATTTGATCTGATCTAATGCCATGTGGCCCCTTAATATGGAGTGCTATAAGACTGATATGTGTCATCCACTTGCATGAAATTGAAATTCACTTCAAACTCAGCCACAACAACTACATCAAGATAATGAATTGAAACTACAACTTACTTCAAACAAGTGATTGGGATGCTAGAACCAGTTGATTGCATACAAAGTTACCATTGATGTTTTGAATTCTTCCAAACGCTGATATGTAGAATAACAACACCAATAATCCTTCCACTACTTTGGACCTTAGTCCCATTTGGTGTGCCAAAATTGTTATCAACCAAATTCACACCCTTGGAAGATAGTTCAGCATTCCAAATTTAGAATAATATGGAAATAATTTTAGGTTGTGGGTGGTCTAATGTTGGATTGAATCTTTAAGTTAAAGGGCTAACTCCCCTTGATGAATCACTTAGGCTCATAGACTATTCTACCAATTTGATATAAAAAAAGAGAAAAACCTACTCTAATGGAGGTGATGCATCAAATATACTTGACTACTACCAAAAAGCTGCAAATGCACTTCAAACATGAGACTAACCTAAAAAAGACACTATTCCAAATCTGCCTCTCTGCATCAATATTTTATACAAAGGTTGTGAAAGATGTTTGGGCTAGGAAGACTAGTCAAGAGGTCATTAAATGACACAAGTAAAAAGACAACTCACTCAACCTTTCACACTTCAATTTGACACTTCACAAGACCTAAAAAAAGACTTTCAAACTAAATATGAATGCTAGAGAAGGACACCATGCCAAGGAAGCAAAGTTAGTCACTTGACAAGATCAACTAGTCACACACACATATTAAAACCAGTCAAAGGAGAAGGTAAAATCAGACTTTTCTCATTGATAAAATGCTTACAAATGAGTTGGACTTCACCATACCTAGGTGGAGGATACCAACATAGCCGATCAAGGCTAAATTTATAGAGAAAGTGAGAGAAGGAGAGAATGATGTAGGAGAGAGAGGTGACAAGTGTCTCTCAAGAGAGTTACAATCAAGGAGTTAGAAACTATCTCAACATGTCTTCAAGGACAAATGTTGATCTCCTGAATAAGTTCTTCTCCTCCAAGTGGCATGGAAGTTTCAAACCTTGTTTGACACCTTGCCTTCTTCAAAACTACCCTTTGCCTTGGCTTGTGAGATGACAAGTGGTCTCATTGACCATCAAATCATGTTGAACTAATATCTTCCTCTGATCTTGACATATTTCATCTACTCTCTAAAGGTTCCTTTTGACACATCACTTTATTCTCTTCTTTGGTGTCTTGAAGTTCATTGGTTTTACCATACCAATCTTGCCCAAATGGCTCAAAACTTGAGTTTGCCTTCATAACTATCATTATTCTCCATGAAAGGAATATTCACATCACAACATACCTGAAACAACTCATTTGGAATCATCAAACTCTCTCCAAGACTCTATTTTGCACCAAAAGCTCTCATTTGGCCTCATTCCTTGTAGGCCTGAAAACAGGTAAAGCTCATTGTGTAGGATAGTGTACAAAGGATATTGGAAAAATAAAGATATATTTGAGGACCCAATATCCCCTTACATCTCCATGTAAAATTTAAGGACCCAACTCCAAGTGGAAGCACATTTTTATGCTAATCTCTTTCCCTAATTAGGTCTCAAATAGGCCTCTATGCCTAAAACATTGAGTTTCTATTCCAGACCTCTCCCACATGTGTAAGACCACCAAAAAGTGTGTGATTCACTTTATCCAACATGTCACCATCCTCCATACCAAATTTTAAGTTATGAGAACCTGTGAAAGTGTGAGAACCATGAAATGGTCCAAGAAACTAGCCCTTTCTTAAGCTTGTTTCAGACTGCCCCTAAAAACCAGATTTATTTGAGCATTTATAGGATGGATTGTATAGATTTTTGGGATTATATAGATATAATACATCCTAAATATACCTCCCCAATGGTTTGCAACTATCCATGATCTTCTCTACCCTGTTTAGAGCTTAAAATTTCACAAAAGTACAACATTCATTGCATTCATATAGTTACAGGTACAAGCAAAGTACATGTTGAGGACCTACTTGGAGTGAAGAATGATGTCCAATAGGTTTTAAGAACAATACAAGTAATTTTACTCACTTTAGAGGTCCATCTATCTCAATTGGTGATTACTAGGGTTTTAGGAGGGTTTATAATGGTTTAGGTTCTTAATGATTGTTCATAAACCCTAGGGTCTTATCTCATGAACCAATGCCATAATTTTCAAGTAGACAACCCACCTAAAATTTTATTGGGAGATCAGGTTCCCATGTATTATGTCCATATAGTTCTAAGCTTGAGAAGGTGTTCCTCGGGTCTTTTCCATGCCATTGAAGAGTGGTATGCAATCTTAGCTATTGTTCATAAAGGTTTGAGACCTAAAACAACTAATGCTAGAAGATTACTGTATGGGGACACCTTTACCATCTCTAAAATCCATTTGGTTCCATGCATAGTGTCAAGGTCACACCAAGTGAGAGAAGACTGGTCTTGAAATGTAGTCATTCACCTAAAGAACTCAGGGTCTTATAAGCTTAAATGGCACTTTATTTTTCTCTGCTTGCCCATGGATAGTCCTCTGTGATCTATTCCATCCTTATACATTCATTAATTTTCCCAAATCCTCATATCACCTTCATTAAACCATCTTTCTTATGACTGTACTTATAGATTGTGTAAATGACTTTAGGCTTGCCAGGCCTGAACAAAGCCTATCAACATTGCCATCCTTGTTGTTAAGTTTAATAACTCTATGGAGGTTGTAATAACATCATAGGATCATTCTCATGATTTTCTTCTTCATTCAATATTCCCTTCTTTCAAACCAAGCAAGCACCCTCACTTAACAAGGCATGCCTGTAGGTGGTGAACTAATTGTGTTTATAGGGCTGAAGTAAGCCTTATTTGATCTTCTCTTTGACATTCCTTAGGATATCCTTTGCCTCAAATTTCCTTGAACACCTTGTCCATCTATTTGAGCTTCAAACCCACTGTTCTACATTGTATCTTTTCATCTCCAAGCTTGGAAACAGTTTGAACTACTCAGGCCAACCTATAGGTAGCCATTTGGGTTTTAGTTGTATCTTGGATTCTAGGATTTCAATGTAAAACTTTGAGCATTTTAATGAATTTTTATATAGTGTTGAGGACTCGATATTCTATTTTGAGCCTTTTCAACTTCTTCAAGACTTCATATCTCCACAAGCACCCCTTCTCTCTCTCATGTCTACTTAGGACATGGCTATAAGTGGTCATTTGGAGTTTCCTTGTCTTCAAGTAGTTAATCATTCAATTGGGAGATTGTGAAGTTCAAACTAAATAGAAAGGACTCCCATGTTCCCATCATCTCACATGTATACCTTCAGACACTCTGCTTATGACATGAGACCTCAAGTTGTTCATGTTTTGAACATTCTACCTATAGGTATCCATATGAGATGAGGTGCTCTCTTGACTATATTTGAAGATATATCTCACTGTTAGAAGATTCCAAGATCTCATATAATTATTTATTGAATTATTCATGACCTTATTAGGAATTATACACCTCCATCTTACCTTCCTCAAACAACTTTTCTTCATCATTCTATACAGAGACATGTAGGTTACAAGTTTAAGTCTATGAGGCCTAAGTAGGGTATTGTCTTTAGTCATCTATTTAGGTTTGAGGTTATTTAAGATTGTGCTCAGGTTTAAAGTGGTTCTACAAAACTTTCCTATCATCCAAACTCCAACATCAATGCAACCATTGCCTTATCACTTTCCTACACTTACACATGCCTATATGTGTACAATGTTGGTTCCTTGACTGCATCTTAAGTTCTAAGATCAGTCCTATAGGTTTCTTGACAATTTTTAACCTTATTGAAAACTAATGAAGTGTATTTAGACTCTCTCAACCCTTTGAATTATCATTTTAATCAAGAGTTTATTGTATTGCATGCAAAAAGGGGACCTACAAGTCTGCAAACCTGTAGGTCTGCCTTTTGGTCATTTTAGGCCCCTTGAGGAGAGATGTTTGGACCATGGAAGAAATGCATATCACCTTCTTATTTCCCATGAATTTAATTATGAGGTTCTAACCATCATACAACATTGATGATGTAGCATTCAAACCTTTCAATTCACTTTGTTGCTTGGAAACATATACGCAGTCCAAAAACCAAGGTTATGACATGTCACTTAAAGAGAGTGGTATTAGAATGATCATAGGGAATCATTGAAGGATACAAAGTAAATTATAGAGAGTGAAACATGTTATGAAACATTTATTCCATTCATCCAACTATTGAAGAACCTGGAACAATCAAGAAACAATGACAACCACCTTACAAATTGAGCAAAAGAAGAAATTTATTGCCCAGCTAAGCCCACACATGCCAAGTAGGGTTTGGAAAAGTATGGAATATGTTTGCACAAGTCCCCTATATCCTCTTAAATTGATCTCATGCATTCAACTATCTTCAAACTACCATTTTGAGGAGAAATAGTGAGCATGTGGGGTTGAATAGCAGTTTTAGACTACCCTGGAGTCTTAGTGATTGTTCATAAAGCTTAGGCCACTAATATGATGACTATTTATATGAATCTAAATCTCATTATGACCCCTCCTTTGATAAAAATTTCAGACTCAGACTCTCTCTCTCTCATGGCTGTACCATCCACTTGAAAACTGCCTTTGTAAATTTGTGAAGAGAGCGTTGGAGATTCTGAAGCAACTTCTACAATCCTGAGATCTATACCTAAAAACCAAGAGTGGATATGACTTGTAGAATCTACAAGGATACTTTTGAAACTTGTTTCCATTTAAAGATGAGCTCCCAAGTCCATACAAGTGCATAAAATTACCTCTTAAGCACTGAAAAGCAAGAATCTGACCACTTTATGACTTGATGACATATATGGAAGTTATGTAACTCCTAAAAGAGCCTTGTAAATAGTGTTAACATGGACATTTTACTTTTACATACATGGAGATTAGTTAAAATCACTTTTCCTTCATATAGACTTTACCTTAAAGTTCACAAAAGAACCTTAAACTTTCCAAACACATGTGAAATGTTCGTTAAAGGTAATGGGGGCAAGAAATGACTTTGATAAGCAACCAGGGACCCTATGACACCATTTGTACAAGCCTCAATACACCATGACATATATGGATTAGCATAAGACATAGACAAACTATTACCTTAAAATTGTCAAATAAACCTTAATTTTTGCTAATAAGGTTTTAGAAAGACCTTTTAGAGACCACATAAGATATGACAATATTAGGGACAACATCAAAAAAATATGAGAAACAAGTTTTTTTCTGACAATGGGTGACCTTTTGACCTTGGGGGTCAAAATTCATCAACAGGTACTAAGTCCATCATAGGTGTTCATACTACTACCAATGCTACTATTCTCATGTGTACGTCTTTGGCTACACATGTGATTCCCACCCAAGGTGTAAGGGTAACACAATTTGTCTCAAATTACTATGTCAATTCTTACATAATTAACCTATTCACATCCTACAATGAATACACGTGGTACATTACCAATCTCAGCTATTACATGTTCCCTTAAGTAGACTATTATAGCTTTGCAGACTAAGGTGTTATAGTTAGATCAAGGTGCCTTGAGAATTAATCATTCTATGGACTCACATGATTTGATACATAGTTCTCTAGCCCTAGATATTTCAGCATACCCTTTACCCATAGGTTTTGTAGCACCTAAGCTTCTATTTTATGATGGTAAAGGTGATCCAAAACAACATCTTAGAACCTTCCATGCAACATGCTTAGATTATGTATCTAACAATAAGTTATTGACCAAACTATCTCTAAGGAGTCTAAAAGATTAAGTATTAACATGATTATATAACTTCCTTTTCACTTATTGTGGGCCTTCAATCATTTGGCCGATCAATTTTGTTGCATCTCGATTCCTTGCTAATCAAACTATTGGACTATTTGTAGATATTTATAATGGACACATTTGATATTGATTATATTTCTGACTAAGCTTGAGATATATGTTATTATGGGATAGTATGTTATTTCTTAGATACATGATGTTACATGTTGCTTTATTGCAAGTTACCTATAGTGTATGCATTTACATTATGAGTATATTGATGTATTATTTCAATTATATTTTATTCTATATGTTTATCATGTTGATATGATCTAACTACCTAGGTATTGTGAGGTTGACACAAGAGAACTCATCCCTCAGAGCATGTCAGAGGGAAAGCATCATCGGAGAGTGTGATGTAGACGAAGATGTTGGAGGACGATAGAAAATTGACAAGAACCCTGCACACACCACAGTAGTTAGCACATGTAGAATGCATTAAAAATGGTTATGCATAGTGTGTTTATTTCTACTTGCTTTGGAAAGTCAATTTCTATGGTTATTTGGTATGGTTTAATAGATTAATGAATTGATATGTTTTATCATTTAAGTTAGTGGAAATAATATTAGTAAAGTTAGAGTTAAAAATCCAGATTATTAGTAATTTATAAAATTGTCATTTAAATTGATATAACATTTGTGGATGTTAATTAATTTAATAAATTATGGATTTTTTACATTTAGTATTACAACAAATAAAAATGAGAAATTACCTTGGAAAAATGAAAAAAAATGGAAAAAGACTATAAAGAAATGTAAACTTTAAATTAAAAAATAATAATAATAATTGTTAGCCGATTTTCACACCTAGTTTTGCATCTTTCATTTTGGCTAAGTGCAGCATTCTTAATTGGTTTATCCCCACAACAGAAAATGTCAACTGTTATTTTCTTTGGAAGTCTTTGTTCAATATTTTTGCAAGTGATATTTTGGTCTTTTCGCAAGTGTTATTTCAGTCTTTTTGCTCAAGTGTTATTTCTTTCGGCAAGGAATTGTTTTGGACTTTTTTTTCTGAAATGAAAAGTCTAAAGGAATTGGTCCTTTTCTCTTCCGAAGGGTCACTTTCAATCTTTCTGAAAGGTCTTTTCTCATGGAAGTGTCCTTTGCAAAAAGTCCAAAGGGCACATTTCAAGATTTCCGAAAGGCATCTCCAAGATTTCTGAAGGAAAAGTGTCCTTTGCAAATTTTCTGAAGGGTTTGTTCTTTCAAAGAATTGGTCCATTTTAATATTTCTGAAGGGTCACTAACAATCTTTCCGAAAGGTCCTTTTCTCTTCCAAAGGGTACATTTCAGGTTTTCTGAAAGGTACATTGCAAGATTTCTGAAAGAAATGTCCCTTGCAAATTTTCTGAGGGAAATTGACTCTTTCAAATTTTTTGAAAGAATTGTTTCACACATTTTATCCGAAACAATTTTTCTGAAAGGAATTATTTCTCATGCAAGTGCCTTTCAGGAAGTCCGAAAGGTAATTTGCAAAAATCCCGAATGGACACTTTACAAAAGTATGAAGGGTCTTTTTCTCTTCCGAATGGATACTTCAAGAATGCCGAAGGGCATATTTAGGCTTTCAAAAAGGCAAAATGAAAATGTCAAAGGTTATTCTCGGCAAAAGTGTCCTTCGCAAAAAGTCTGAAGAGACACTTGCAAAGTCCGAAGGGACACTTGTAGAAAGTTTGAAAGAAAGAAACACTAGCAAATAGACCAAAAAGAGAAGGGACCCAAGAGGTTAATTCTTTCAGAGAAAAGGGTCCGCAGAAAAAGTATTCAAGAAAATGCCAAAGCAGAGGTCTGAGAAAAAACCCTAAAGGAATGGTCCTAGTAGAATGACGGTTATATGGACATCAACTTCAAGGTTATGAGCTAGCCATTGGCATTTAAAATAGTGCGTCCCAAGGAGATCAATGGTCTTCATTCAAATGCTCAAGGATCCAAGGGCTCACATTCGTCATCTGCCAAAGCAGATTAGAGTGTTTATTTCACCATTGATCAGGGCATGATCTAAGTCATTTTTTGATGGCCAATCAAATGAACAATCGACTATACATGTAGACTCCAAGCGATGACTCTCCAAGGCCAACATAAGGAAATCAACTCTTCCCTACACCATCACACACCTCAGCAAGCTAATGAGAAGCTGTTAGCATCATGACAAATTTACAACAAGTGGACTCTCATTAGCATAATTGATTGTTGCCATTACTCAGCTTGAAAATATCTTGTTTCTGCTAGTGCAACCGTTAAGGAAGAATATTTGAGAGAGCAAGCTAGTTGTGTAACCACTTGAGGTTACATGGATCAATCGAATGGCCCAAATGAGCATAATTTGCAAAGATGGTTGCAGCTGAAGATGGAGACTCCTAACAGATTGATTCCTCTTTTTGGTGCCAAAGGCCTCCTCCTCTCACTTCCTTCTTGTTATGAATACAACCCTTGGGCTAGTGCAAAACCAACCACACAGTGTATGGTGAAGCCCTACTAGATTGATGTCACATTTTGTCTTTAAGCATTAGGTACCAGTCTGTTTCTTTCAAGTTTTATAAATAATTGTCTGGGTATGTAAGAGACGTATAGTAACAATAAGTGATGATTTTCCATCCTTCTGTCCTTTATCCTTCATGCTTGAGCAAAAGTTCTTAGTCTAACGGGTCATATAGAGTGTGTTCAAGTGTGTTGAATTGTTGTAAGTGTATAACTATTCTTGAAATGTACAATTTACCTTTTAGTTCATTTGCCTTGTGTCATTTCATACATCTCACCTCTATACTGAAATAATTGTGTTAGAAATCCTTAGAGCTTGGGAATGGTCTGTGCATTTTGCTATATTATGCACTAGAATATGATATTCATGTGGAAGATAATCTTGGTGTATCACCACTCTTAGAGTAGGTTTTCCTTTTATGTGATCTCTAACTCTTTTCCTTTTAAGAAAACTGGTTTAAACAGAAGTTATTTTGTAGAGATACATTTAGGGAGCTAGCCCCTTTAAATCTAGAGGTTCAATTCTTCTATAAGAATACCTACATGCCTAAAAATATTTCAACATTGCCCAAATATGGAAGAGTATTGAACACTCTCTTATAGGGTGCAATATTTGGAGACAACAGTTCTAGCACGCCCGATGGGATAAATTATTTACATGTCAAGGTGAATGATGGTCTCGACAAGCCTAAGGTTGTATAAATATTCTTAATCCAACATTTGGCAACTCCAAAAGGTGAGAATCTCTGGTTGTAGATCAAGTTTCCCACATTATACTTCATGGTCCTCACTAGGTCATCTAGGATTTTTGACCAAGCCACTTTAGCTAAAGCTCTTCTTGAAGAAGAACACCCTGAACCACTCCTAACACTTAGACATCTTGGACAAGGAGGTTTTAAATAAGAATAAGAAGAAGTTGAAGAGATAGGAGATTAAGAGGAAAGAAAAGAAATGGACAGGCAACAACCTTTCTCAGCCTTTAACACCCAAAATCCAATTGACCTTCCTACATACGACCCTATTCCTCTCAATGCTACCAAGAGTCCCCCTGGTTTCAATGGAGAGGGTCCTATTACCCCACCTAAGCATATTAGGGACATCTAAAATTTATGTAACTTCCATAATGTCACCCAGGCCAACATAACCATTATATTGCTTGTCATGTCTCTAAGAGGTAAGGCACTTGACTGGTATAGGAATTTGGAAGGTGGTTGCATTACAAATTGGGATGGCTTTGGGGAATTGTTGGTAACTAGATTTGAGAATAAGAGTGACCATACTTCGTTGATCCATCAACTGAACGTGATAAAGAGAGGTCCTAATGAATCTATGGGAGATTTTAATGAAAGATTTCAAAGGACATGGAATAGGTTGCCACTTGTCATGAGACCTCCTCTGAGCTTTGTGTTCCCCACTTATCTCAAGGGTATTGGTATTGACATGGCGGTGATGTTACATTCAATGGGAGGATTCACTCTGCCAGACACATATGAGATAGTTATTGAAGCTAAGAATAGCTTAATATAAGCTAGAAAGCTACCTCCAAGAGTTTCCATGCCTTTGTTGTCTCATAATTTGATTGAAGCTCCAAGTGTAGCACAAGTTCCTAATGCCAATGTCAAGCTGAGAGCCTTTCCCAAGAAGGTTGATAATGCTATGGACAAAGATGAGGAGATTCGATCATTATGATCTCAGCTCAAGCAAGCTCAGTTTTAAGCAAGTGTTCCACCTAACCCTCAATACTATCCTCAACAAGGCTATAGAGCTCTACCCCAATACAACTACCAAGGGAGAGGACAAGGTCAACAAGGTTTCAACAGGCAACCCAATGCCTATAATCCTAATTCCACTCCTTCCATGAAGGTTGTTGTTCTAGTGCATGCTAACTTGGTCCAAGGAGAAGATCATTTGGACAAATGGGGACAATCCCAAGGTCAGTTTATCAATGATGGTGGAGAAGACGACCAAGCTTTGGTGGCACAAGAAGAATCTACTCCTTACGTGACATTAGAAGAAGTGAATCTCATGTAAAGAGATACTCATGGAGAAGGTAGCAGCCAAAGTGTAGGTATGATGAACTTTCAAGTGAAGGATGATTATGTGTTGAATCACATCACATCAATTGTAGCCAACACAAAAGCCAAGAAGAGAGATCTAGGAGATTTTCAAGAGTACATGTGACTCCAAGTGATGACTCTCCAAGGTCACAAAGTGTGAATCTTAGTGCAATACCTACTACCTGTCATGCTCCTCAATAAAGTCAGAATGCAAGTAGGGTTGTCAAGCCTACAATGCAGCAGTTTCAGACTACCTAACTACCTTCAAGAATGCAAGAAAATGTGAATGCTTCCACTTTAAACATTTTTGATTTTTTAAAGAATACCAAGACAAGCATATCTCTTTGGGAAGTCTTGCATATGCTTGGTCAAAATGAGCTCTTACAAGAACAACTTGCAAACATTCATATAGCCCCTCAAACTTCAAAACACAATAATGTAGCCTGTACCAATTCTCCAAGTCATGTCTTAAATCCCTCCACCAAATCTAAAAATCCTCCACCCTTCTACCTGACACTCATTATGGGGAACAAGTGGTTCACAATTGTATTTTAGATAGTGGAGCTAGTACCATTGTCATGCCTAAGGTGGTGGCTGATAAGTTGGGATTGAAGTATGAACCACATAATAAAGGTGTGTTGCATCTTGATGGGACTCCAACCAAGATAGTGGGATTGGTTATAGGTCTGAAAGTCTTTCTACATGATTGCTCAAGTTTCTCCATTTTACAAGACATTGTGGTGGTAGACCTTCTAGCTCATTTTGCTATTTGTTTATCAAGAGACTTTATGACGAAGATAGGATGATACCTTTCTGCTAACTGGTCTTTTCTAGATTTTTAAATAAGATATGGAACCAAGGTGACTATAAGGACTCAACCCGTAGAAAGGTTTCATATTGAGCCATATATGGAGACAAGTTCAAATCAGAATTATCTAATTAGCAAAAAAGAAGGTGCCATGGATGGTGAAACATCCTCCCCCCTTGAAGGTATTTTTGATATTTTCCTTGATAAGTACAACACTAAAATGCATGGACTTGATCCATATACTTTCATAGAAGAAACTAATTTGAGAGTTTATTATATACACAAAAAAGATGTTTCAATCCCTTCACTCACTAATGAAGACCATGAACTTGAAGGAATATGGGAAATATTTTTTGATGGCTGAAAAAACAAAGTAGGTGAAAGAGCTAGCGTTATATTAGTTTCTATATCAAAGAATCAATACTAACTCGTCACATATATTCTAATTCAGTTGCACCTGCAATGTGATAGAATATGAAGGCCTAGTTCATGGCCTCCAATGGGCAAAGAAGAAAGGGATCAAGAATTTGAAAGTTTATGGGGATAGTGAATTGGTCATCCACCAAGTGAGAAATCAAGCTACAACCAAAAATACCTTGCTTAAAGCCTACAAGCATAGGGTATGGGACCTACTTGAAGACTTTGATGTCTTCAACATGCAACCCATACCAAGGGATTTAAATAAATACAATGATAGATTGGTTGCCATAGGAGCACAAATTGATGCAGTTGCTAGTGTAGGAAAGGAGAAAGATCAGTCCCATATCAAGGTCATTATGAGGCATTATATTCCAGATAATGAAGTGTCATGGCAGGTGTTTGAAACTGATGAACACATTGCACACTTCTTACAAAATGAGGCAGGATTCTCCTCAAGGAACCAAAAGAGACTGCATGATCAATATGAAGAACAAGTTATTCAGCTGAAGACAAATAAGACACCTAAGGGGATGATTACTTTGGAGATTGTTTTCAATGAAGATGATCAAAAGAAGAAAGAAAGAGTGAGCATGTCAACAAAATAAAAAAACTATGAGAGAGTCATGATTTACACGGACAAGCTCCTAAAAATTGGTAAGATATGTTCTCTATCTAAGAGGCAGGCCTTTATTGAATTATGCAAAGAGTTCCATGACATCTTTGCTTAGGAATATAAAGATTTGAAAGGGTTTGATCCCAGTCTATCTCATCACACCATTGAGTTAGAACCTAGAGCTAAACTAGTCAGGCAAAAGCAAAGGCCTATCAATCCCAAGATAGATGAACTCATAAAGAAAGAGCTGACCAAGTTGATTGAGTATAGAATTATCTTTTCTATCAAACACTCAACTTGGGTGGCTAATCTTGTACCTATCCGAAATAAGAATGGAGAGATCAAACTTTGTGTGGATGTTTGAGACCTTAATAGAGTATATCTCAAGGACCAATATCCACTACCTTCCATGGAACAAAGTCTGCAAGTTGTTTCAAGTTCTCAACGCTTCTCACTTCTTAATGGTTATTCAGATTACAATCAAATATTGGTGAATGAAGAAGATTAGTTCAAGACAACCTTCACTACAAAATGGGGGACCTTTGCTTATAATAAGATGCCTTTTAGTTTATCCAATGCTGGAGCTACATTTCAAAGGGAAATGGACATGTATTCTAAAGGTTTGATCAATAAGTTTCTACTTGTGTACTTTGATGATATAACTATTTTTTTGAAGGATGCTATTGATCATATGAAACATCTAAGGTAGGTGTTTGAGAAATGTAGGGAATATGGAATATCCTTTAATCTAAAAAAAGTGCATATTTGTTGTCCATGAAGGTGAGTTATTGGGTCATATTGTTTCAAAAGAAGGATTGTCTATTGACCCCGAGAGGATTGAGGCTATTCTAAACTTGTCTTTGCCTCAAAACAAGAAAGGACTTCAAAGCTTCTTGGAGAAAATAAACTTTTTAAGGAGGTTTATTCCAGGCTTTGAAACTATGGTAAAGCCTATCACAACCATGCTCAAGAAGAACCAAGATTTAACTTGGACAAAGGAAGGTAATAATAGTTTTGAGGCAATCAAGCAAGCAATTGCAAAATCTCCTACTCTCTTGAACCCAAACTTTGCCAAAGATTTCATACTCTATACCTTTGCTAAACTTGATACAATCTTAGCTATGCTTATGTAAAAGAATGATGAAGAGGTAGAGCAACCAATTGCATTCTTCAGTCAAGGATTAGAAGATTTTGAGGTCAATTATACATTTTTTGAGAAACAAGTTCTAATAGTAATAAGAGGATTGAAAAAATTTAGACACATGGTTTCAAACAACAAGATACATGTCATGGTTTCTCATCCTAGCACTAAAGATTTTCTCCTAAGCAAAGACCTTAATGAAAAAAGAGATGGGTGGATTACAAAGGTGATGGAGTATGATGTGGATATTAAGGTGACAAGCTTGGTAAGAGGAAAAGGGTTATGTGAACATTTAGCTTCATATTTTCAGGCGCTAAAAGAGGAAGTCTTGATCAACCAAGTTCAACCTCAATTTGTTGATCACATACAAGTTTAAAATTGGACACAAGATATTATTAGTTTTCTTCAAAATGGTGAGTGCCCCAAAGGATTGAACAAGTCTCAAAGGAGGTATTTTAGATTGCAGACCATTCCCTATTGTCTTGTATATGGTGATCTCTTTAGGAAAGACATGAATGGTGTGTTGTTGAGGTGTGTAAATAGTGATTAGTTTGATATGTTGCTGGGAAAGTTTCACAATGGTGTAGATGGAGGTCATTTCTCTCCTACGATGATAGCTGCAAAGATAATGAAGGTTGATTATTATTGGCCTAGTCTTTTTAAGGATTGTTACCACTGAGCTAAAAAGTTTCCTCGATGTATCTTATTTATAGGCAAATAGAAACTTGTATCCCTTTCATTGAATCCTATCCAAGTAGACCAGCGTTTCATGCAATGGGGTTTTGATTTCATTGGTGTGATCAACCCTCCATCAAGTGCTGGACACAAATAGATATTGACTGCTACTGACTACTTTACAAGGTGGGTAGAGGCTATTGCATTGAAGGATGCAAGTGAAAATGTTATCTTGGAGTTCTATGAGAGCATTATAACAAGGTTTGGGGTTCCCCATGTTATCATTTATGATAATACACTTGCCTTTATAAGTGCTAAAACTTTTGATTGAGAAAATAGGAATGGAGTTTACTTGAGTACCTCATCTAACTATTACCCTCAAGGTAATGGGTTGGCTGAATCTACTAACAAGAATCTCATCAAGATCATCAAGAGGACATTGGAGAACAATCAAAGAGCATGGCACAAAAAGTTGAAGACAGTCTTATGGGTTGATAGGATTACTCTTAAGAGATCAATTGGTAATTCTCTTTTTGTGCTTGTTTATGGGAGAGAGGTTAGGTTGTCCATATCTCAAGGACTCCTTGCTCTAGAACTTGCACATCAACTAGAACTACTTGAAAATACTCCAATGGAAGTCAGATTGATAGAACTAATGTAGTTGTAAGAAGCAAGAGACAATGCACACAAGGCCATGGAACACCACCATGTACTCATGAAGAAGTCCTTTGATAAGAGAGTAAGTGCAAGAGGGTTCAAGGAAGGTGATTTGGTCCTAAAATGGGATGAGGACAGAGTAAAACTAGACATACAAAGTTTGACACTTTGTGGAGTGGCCCTTACATCATTAGCAAGTGCAAGCCAAGCAACTCCTTTCAACTAACCAAGATGAATGGAGAAGAATTACCTATCCCTGTGAATATGATACATTTAAAGTTTTTCTATTATTACTTGTAAGTCTATTTTTTAAATAGTAGTTTAGGTGTGTGTATTTCCTTTGATTTGTTGTTGTGTTCACTAAGTGCTTTGTAGCTCAAGTGTGTTTCCTTCCTTTTATTTGGTGTGCGTCTTTGTCTTTGTGTGTGTAAATCAGCTAGCTTGTGTTTTTTTGAGCCAAGGTTCTATTCAAATCATTTTTGAGTGCCTATATGCGTGACTCCATGCCCAATGAAAGGATTTAGGAAACTGGTCTTAGGCATAGCAGACATGCCTCCCCTTGAAATCGCTAAGAATGTTAGTCAATTTTTACAGCAAGCTTTGTGTCTTTCATTTTGGCTAAGTGCAACATTCTTAATTGGTTTATCCTCATACTAAAAAGTGTCAAGTGTTATTTCCTTCGAAAGCCTTTGTTCGGTCTTTTTGCAAGTGTTATTTTGGTCTTTTTGCTCAAATGTTATTTCTTTCAGAAAGGAATTATTTTAGACTTTTTGTTCGAAATAAAAAGTCTGAAGGAATTGATCCTTTTCTCTTTTGAAGGGTCAATTTCAATCCTTTCGAAAGGTCTTTTCTCATGTAAGTGTCCTTTGCAAAAAGTCTAAAGGGCACATTTCAAGCTTTCTGAAAGATATCTTCAAAAAAATTGAATGAAAAGTGTCATTTGCAACTTTTTCAAAGGGTTTGTTCTTTCAAAGAATTGGTCCATTTCAATATTTTCAAAGGAAAAGTGTCCTTTGCAACTTTTTTGAAGGGTTTGTTCTTTCAAAGAATTGGTTCATTTCAATACTTTTGAAGGGTCACTAAAAATCTTTTCGAAAGGTCTTTTTCTCTTTTGAATGGTACATTTTAGGTTTTTTGAAAGGTACATTGCAAGATTTTTGAAAAAAAATGTCCTTGCAATTTTTTCAAAGGAAATTGGCTCTTTCAACTTTTTCGAAGGAATTGTTTCAGATATTTTGTCTAAAACAATCTTTTTGAAAGGAATTGTTTCTCATGCAAGTGCCCTTTAGGAAGTCTGAAAGGTCCTTTGCAAAAAGCCCAAACAGACACTTTACAAAAGTCTGAAGGGTCTTTTCTCTTCTAAAGGGTACATTTTAGGTTTTCCAAAGGGACACTTCAAGAATGTCAAAGGGCATATTTAAGCTTTTGAAAAGGCGAAATGAAAATGCCGAAGGGTTATTCTCGACAAAAGTGTCCTTTGAAAAAAGTTTGAATGGACACTTATATAAAGTCTGAAAGAAGAAAACACTAGCAAATAAACCAAAAAGAGAAGGGGCCTTAGAGGTTAATTCTTTCGAAGAAAAGGGTCTGTGGGAAAATTAATCGAGAAAATGCCAAAGTAAAGGTCTAAAAAAAAACCTTGAAGGAATGGTCCTAGTAGAATGATGATTATATGAACATCAACTTCAAGGTGATGAGCTAGTCGTTGGCATTTAAAATTGTGGGTCCTAGGCAGATCAATGGTCTTCATTCAAATGCTCAAGGATCAAAAGGCTCACGTTCTTCATCTGCCAAAGCAGATCAGAGGGTTTATTTCACCATTGATCAGGTCATGATCCGAGTCATTTTTTGATGGCCAATCAAAGGAATAATCAGTTGTACACGCAGACTCCAAGTGATGCCTCTCCAAGGCTAGCAGAATGAAAGTGACTCTTCCCTACGTTGTTGCACACCTCAACAAGCCAGTGAGAAAATTTTAGCATTAGGACAAATCTATAACAAGTGGACTCTCATTTTCATAACTGATTGATGCCATTACTCAGCTTGAAAATATCTTGTTTCTACTAGTGCAACCATTGAAAAAACATCTTTGAGAGAGGAAGCTAGTTGTGTAACCACTTGAAGTGACATGGATCAATCGAATGGCCCAAATGAACATCATTTGCAAAGACGGTTGCAGCTAAATATGGAGACTCCTAATAGATTTCTTCCTCTTTTTGGTGCCAAAGGCCTCCTCCTCTCACTTCTTATTATAAATACAGCCTTTGGGCTAGTGTAAAACCAACCACACATTATATGGCAAAGCCCTGCTAGATTGATGTCACATTTTGCCTTTAAGCATTAGGTACCAGTCTATTTCTTTCAAGTTTTTTGAACAATTATCCGGGTGTGTAAGAGACATATAGTGACAATAAGTGATGATTTTCCATCCTTTTGTCCTTTATCCTTCATGCTTGAACAAAAGTTCTTAGTCTAACGGGTCATATAGAGTGTGTTCAAGTGTGTAGAATAGTTTTAAGTGTATAACTATTCTTGGAATGTGCAATTTGTCTTTCAGTTCATTTTTCTTGTGTCATTTCATGCATCTCACGTCTATACTGAAATACTTGTATTAAAAATCCTTAGAGATTGGGAATGGTCTATGCGTTTTGTTGTATTGTGCATTAGAATATGACATTTGTGTGGAAGATAATCTTGGTGTATCACCACTCTTAGAGTAGGTTTTCCTTTTTTGTAATCTCTAACTCTTTTCCTTTCAAAAAAACTAGTTCAGACAAAATTTATTTTACAGAGATACATTCAGGGAGCTAGCCCCTTTAAATCTAGAGGGTCATTTCCTCTATAAGCATAGCCACATGCCTAGAAATGTTCCAACGTTGCCCAAATCTGGAAGAGGATTGAACACTCGCTTCTAGGGTGTAAGATTTGGAGACCAATAAAAAACACAAAAAAGAGAAAAAAAATACATATATATTTTTAAAACAAAAGACTATGCCTATTTTTATAAGGGAAAATTAAGAAAGAAAAGGCATCATAAGAGTTGAAAGAAAAAATTTATTGGGGAGAAGCAAAAGAGGTTTGTAGCATAAGGAGACACAGAGGAAAAGAAAGGAAGTAGAGAAGAAAATCTACCACTCAATTTGTCAAGGAGGCAATGTTTTCAAAATTTAGAGTATGTTTATGTGATTTTTTTGGGTGATTCTATTCTCTAAATGTCTGTATGTTTTTCAAAAGTCTAATATGAATATTTAGTTTAAATTAATATAACTAGTAGGTGGAATATATGTTGAGCACAAGAGTCTTAGTTAATACTTGAACTTGAACAGAGAATAACCCTGTAGAGATTGGTCATAGTATTCCAAACATTACATTGTCATAACTGTTCAATTTGGAACACAAAGAATTGGATGCCTTCATATTACCCATAAGATCAAGTAGGCGATTATTCTTTCTTCTCTAATTGCACCATTTAGACCTATTTGTTTTCTGATTGTGATGTTTCCCAAAATGAAATGGGTACATTCAATAAAAATCTCTTCCTATAGAATTATCTATTTTCCATGTTTTGGGTGATGCTAACTTATCAAACCCAATAAGAGAAAATATAAAATGGGGTCATCAAAGTATGTAAGTAAAAGGGCATAAACTGGTCAATAAGCAGGTGAGTTAGCATACTTAAATAAGGAAAAATAATTTTTAACAGAGTTGAAATAATTTCTTTGAGATCTTTTCATGTTTTAGTCTGAAAGAACTGAGTCTAATTTTGATATATGTAAAAAATTCTTGCTTATAATATCATCTTCTGATGCCACGTATATGTGACAATTTGGTGAAGTTGTCTTACATTGGAAATTCTTGATGTTTTATGACTCATACAATAAAACCACACAATAGATTTTCTGGGAGTTATATTTGTTATGATTAACAATGCTAGTATGCAGGCCCAACAATAGAAAATGCAGGCCATAAGATAAGACCCCTTTTGAGCACTATAATTATATAGTTGTGTGTATATTGCAATAGGTTGACTGAGTATATGAAAATTGATATATGTATGGCTATATGAAATCATTGTTGAGTGTGTATATACTGTTGGCATCACCATAATTAGGGAAATTAATTATGTATATGCTAGCCCAAGTTAAAACATTCCCTTATTAGGTGCCATGTATTTCATATGTAGGCTGGGAGCTTGAATTATATAACTTATTCAACCTTTAAGTTAATTATTAAAACTAAAATGGAAGCATCAAGGGAAAAATGGAAGCATGAACGATATAAAGTTATAAAGTGGGGGATTAAACTATGTTATGCAATGTTTATATGAACTATTAACTATAAACTAAAAGGGAAACATCATAGTTTATATGTTTTCTAAAACAGAAGTATCATAGTTTATAAATGTGTTTATAACCATCCGTAAGAAATATTCTCCTATTGTCTCATGTTTTAGTAATATATAAACTATGAACATAGTTTATATGAAATGTTATGCAATAGAACGGAAACATGCCCTTTATATAAGTGCCATGTGTTTCTAAGAAAAAATATAAAGTTATAAAGTGGAGGTTTTATAACTTATTCAACCATTCCCTGTTGCATTGGAACTTGAGTGGAATTTATAATTTTAATAGTGGTGGTCATAAAACATAAATCCATTTTTAATATATGTATTTATATTTCAAAAACCTTGTAAAATTTCTACTTATAGCTAAAACGAGATTAGATCCATAGAATGCTCTGATAAGCATAGGACTTGTAGCTATAAACTTTTTGATATTGTAACATGGTTTAGATTAAACATGTGAGATTTAAATAGGTAAACATAGCATTCTTGTATCGTGAGATAAGCTTTGGGGTGTACTTGAGATCACTTGTCATATGAAACTTGTGGTACAAAATATGTCGCATAGAATATAACATTATAACAAATTATGTATTTATGGTTTACCAACAGTTTGTTTATTGAGAAAATGGATGTAAACATGCTTATTAGCACATATTTGTACATTGGGGTGTGTACTTTTGATTATAAACTATATTAAAATAATTATAAATAATAAAAACTTAGTAAATGTGTGCATTAAAACCCCTAAATAACAAATGTTAGTTTAGACTACACTATGTTTTATATGCGCTGAGTTTTGTTTTGTTATATCTAACTGTTGTATATGAGTTCATGTTTCCTTGGTTTTATGACTACTATATTAACATGGTTGCGGTACTTAGTAGTTATGTTTGTAAACATTGAACTGTGATAATATGGGTTATGATGGGGTTTAATATAGTTGGAAATAAATTGTGTTATTTGAATCTACAATTGATTATGTATTTACTCAGATGGTATAAATTGTAGTCATTATTTTTAGTATGGGATAAAAAATAATGTAAGATTCATTCACACGTTTGACGGAATAAATGTATGCTTTGGTTACTCCTATATTTAACATGTTATATGATGTATTTTCTATTAAGATGAAAATTATATGAATCATGTGGTTGAATTGTATTTGACAAATCTATATTACTGATTCTGAGTAAAGAGTGAGATGAACTTCACTGGCTTACTAGCATCACAATGTCAGATAAAGATAGTCTGATCAAGTGATGCGTATGAATTTGATTGATCTATAGATCACTTTTATTTACTATTCTTAAAGCTTTGATCAAAGTATTTTTAATGAGACATTATCATTTCATGAGTATGATTTACATGTTTGTGCAATATCTTGTAATAGATCGAGTTTTCTATGATACATGACATATTTAGTTTTATAAATCATACATCATATAGATACTTACTTGTCTCTCTAGATTCTCGCACCGTCACTATCTACTCATCCACAAAGGGAGGGTCATTTCCAGATAGGATTAATGTAGGGAATCGTTGGTCCGTAGTTGATGTAAAAAAGTGCTTAGATGATACTCTCCCTCCTTACTATAGTACTACTTATCGAGATGACACTTGAGATTTATACATATACTTGATTTTGGAAACTATGCTTTGAAAGATCCATGTATCTTATATGTACATTGTATTGTATTGTACTTATTATTGAATATTTTCATAAAGAGTTGTAATTACTTATTATTGTATGTTGATAGCAGTGGTTGCAGACTTGTATCAACGGTGGTTGAGTTAATATAGTTATTTTCTATATTTTCATTATAATGTTCTCTCATGATGTTAGAGATCCATGATATTTGATATAATATGATTTGTTTACTATTATCATACTTTGAGTACTTTATATGATATCTATTAGATTCTCATGGTGTAATCTATTTTTAATATATGTGTTTATTTTTAAAAAATCATGTATTTCTAGGTAAATTTCAGTATAGATGTTACATGTAGTATCAGAGCTACAAATCGAACTCTAGGACATAATGAGTGCACTAATATTTTCATATCCTTATGTTAACAAAAATAATGATGGTGAAAGCTAGAGTTTCTAGAGAGGGTATGTTGAATGCTACTAATAACAACCATCTATTTGATCCTATCCGATATGTCATTGAGCAGTCAGCAAAGATGGATCATATTCTCATAGTCATGAATGAGACCAAGGATAGATTACAGCTCTGGAACAAGTGGTTAATGGCCATGATGAAGAAGAACATCAGGATGAACCTAAAGAACATCCCACTAAATAGGATAATCCTCAAGATGCTACAACTCATGTAGCTGTGGAGTTGGCCAGAGATAAAGAATGTGAATCCATCAAAGTTTGATGGGACTATTTTAGGAGATGAAGCTGAGGCATGGCTGACTAAAATGGAGAAGTATTTCAAGATTTGAAACTATGCTGAAGTCACCAAGGTAGTATGGGCAACATACTAGTTGGCTAGTATGGCAACTATGTGGTGGGCCAACAAGAGGTTGGAAATGAATCTTAATTCAACCACCACCAGCTACGATCAATTTGTGGCATTATTTAGGTCATGATGGTTCCCACATCTTTACTTTGATAAAAAAACTCACAGATTTTCTAGAATCTGAAGTAGGGTGATATGTCGATAAACAAGTACTAAGAGTAGTTTAATAAAATTCTTAAGTACGTACCTTAGTACCAGGTTGACGAGTGGTTCAAAATCATTAATTTTATCATGAGTTAGAGGCCCTAAATTGGTGGAGAGGTAGATGTTCATGGACCTTCTACCATGGACTAGGTATTCAAGAAAGAGATCAAACAGGAGCAGAAGTTGAAGTTTTTGTCTCAGGCTAAGGACAAGTTCAAGAAAAGGTTTGGAAATTCTAAGTCAACCTTCAAGAAAAAGAATTGAAAACAAAGGAGTGGAGACTCTAAGAAGTAATTTAAAAATCAAAATGCCAAGTTCAACAATGGTTTCAACAATAAAAAATAGGGTAATCGATATAAAGATAGAGCAAAAGTTGAAGTTTTTGTCTCGGGTTAAGGACAAGTCAAGAAATGGTTTGGAAATTCTAAGTCAACCTTAAAGAAAAAGAATTGGAAACAAAGGAGTGGAAACTTCAGGAAGCAATTTAAAAATCAAAATGCCAAGTTCAATAATGGTTTCAACAACAAGAAATAGGGCAATGGATCCAATGATGGTTTCAAAAGAAACCAACATAATGATAAAAAGGACCATTAGGAGGATATTTCATATTCAAATAAGACCATTATACTCATGATTTTTCTCATGACAAGTCAAAGGGCAAATTTCCTAATTCTTAGCAAGGGTAATGTTTAGTAGTAGATTTATGCAGTAGTCAAAAATCGATAAGATGAATATTAGGCATTACCCATAGAGCTATCAGGTACTTTGTTTAACCATCCATTTTTTATTTTGATAGATACAATAGTCGCATAATGTTTGATAGCTCCTAGGATTCTTAGTAAGTTAACTCGAAGAGCTGGTGTAATGGAAAATGCATGGTCAATACAGTATGGGAATGACTCAAAAATCATGGTTGACAAGTGTTTAGTCGAAGCAGAGATTAAGTTGCCCAAATTCACAATAGTTGTGAATCTGTATGTAGCACCTCTAAAATCATATGATGTGATCTTACGAGTCCACTAGTTTGCAAAATATAAAGCCAAGGTTGATTGTTACTTAAAGAAGTTTGAGTGTCTTGATGAATTCAAGAATCAAACAAAAAATCAGGGTGAAAAGAGAGAGTTAAAGCTTAGGTAGATCTTTTTAATGCAGCTTAAGAAGGCTCAGGGAAAAGGGTGCCAGGCATTTATTATCAAGATAAATTAAATGAACCTAAGGAAAGATCTCTCAAAGATTACCTATTTCTTAGATATTTTCATGATGTGTTACTAAAAGAATTATTGGTTTGCCTCCTAGACATGATTTTAATTTTTCTATCCACATTATACCTGGTTCAAAACCATAGTCTAAGGCACCATAAAAGATGATAATCACTAAGTTGGTTGAATTGAAGGATCAATTTTATGAATTGTTGGCAAAAGGGTTGATTAGGTCAAGTGTGTCATCATAGGGTGCACCAGTTATCTTTGCCAATAAGAATGATGGAACCTTTCAACTTTGCATTCATTACAAAATGTTGAAGAAAGCAACCATCAAAAACAGGTATCCACTACCTCATATAAATGATTTTTTCAATCAAATGCAAAGAGCAACAATATTTTCTAAAATTGATATTCGAACAGGATATAATCAATTAAGGATTTGAGAAGAGGATATTCTAAAGATAACGTTCAGAACTTGGTATGGGCACTATGAGTTCACAATGTTACCATTTGGACTGACGAATGCTCTGACAACATTCATGAATCTCATGAACAATGTATTTAAAGATTACCTTGATCACTTTGTTCTAGTTTCTCTAGATGACATTCTTATCTACTCGAATAATGAAGAGGAGCACCTTCAACATTTGGAATTAGTTCTATAACGGTTGTCGAAGCACAAGTTGTATGAAAAGTTATCTAAGTGTGCATTTTTATAGGAAATAGTGCAGTATTTGGGACACATTATTTCTACAAATGGTATCTCAATAGATCCAAGAAAGATTAAAGCCATTATGGAATGGCCAGTACCAAATAATATGCATGAGGTAAGAAGTTTCATGGAGTTATCAGGCTATTATAGGAAGTTCATTTCAAATTTTTTCAAGATAACTAATCCAATTACTTCCTTGCAATAGAAGAACCATAAATTTGTTTGGTCATAGAAGTGAGAAGTAGCTTTCTAGGAATTGAAAAGAAGGCTTACATCTACACTAGTGTTGAGATTTCTTGACTCTAATGGTCAATTTTTAGTGATCACAGATGCATCAGAGGATGGACTAGGAGGAGTCCTTATGTAAGATGGTGCAATGGTGGCTTATGAGTCACACAAGCTAAAACCATATGAGGTGAATTATGCCCCTCATGATTTATAACTTGTAATGATTGTTCACGCTTTACAAGTGTGGCGACATTATTTGTTGTAAAAACTTTTTAAGCTCAAGACAAATAAATTGGGATTCAAGTACATTTTCATCCAATCCAATTTGAATGCTCATTAGAGACGTTAGATTGAATTCTTATCTGATAATTATTTTGATTTCAGTAATATCAAAGGCATGGAGAATAGAGTCACTGATGCTCTCAGTTGAAAAAGGTACATAGTAGTTATAACTACTATTAGAAATTTTTTTAAGGATTGGGTGATTGCGTTCTCTCTAGGAGATGAATTTTATGACTAAGTCAAAAAAACAATGTTTGAGAATGCTTAGAAACCTTAGTACAAAGGATTCAAATTAGAGAGTGATGGTATTTTACATCATAATGAACGGATGTATGTGCTAGATCAAGAGAATCTACTAATCATAGTGCTAAAAAAATTGTAGAACACCCCATATTCGAGACATTTAGGTGTAACCAAGCTTATGGCAGAGCTTAGACCACTATGTTTCTAAAAGGGGATCAAGAAAGATGTAGTTGATTATGTATCACATTGTCTAGAATGTCAACAAGTGAACACTGAGCATATGAATTTGACTGTATTTTTATATTCACATGATATACTGAAATAAAAATTTAAGGTGATCAATATGGATTTTGTCCAAGGATTATCGATGTCACATAATATACATGATATGATCTTGGTAGTTGTTAACTAACCAAGGTGGCTCATTTTTTCACCAGGTAATTTGACAGATGATGCACCTACCATTGCGAAGAGGTTTGTAAAGGAAATGTATAAGTTGCATGGCTTTTCATAGAAGATCATTTTAGATCGTGATTGGAAGATGACTTTGAGGTTTTGGATGACTTTGAATTCAACTTTAGGTATGCAGCTTAATTTCAACGCAACATATCACCCAAAGATTGGCATATAGACTAAGAGAGTTAATCAGATGCTAGAGGATCTTCGTATGTATTTCATGGATCAATAGTACAAGTGAAAATATTATTTTTCATTGGTTGAGTTTGTATATAACAACTCATACCAATCAACGTTGAAGATGACACCATTTGAGACACTTTATGAGAGAAGTGCAAGACACCCATCAGTTGGGACATGTTAGAGGACATGGTAGTCTTTAGCCCTAAGATTCTCTTAGAGATGGAAGATCAAGTTAAATTAATCAAATAGAGATTGGTTGAGGCCAATGATAGGCATAAGAGTTATGTTGATCTAAAGAGGACAGATGGACACTTTGCAGTTATTGATAAAATATTTTTGTGGGTTAAGCTATAAAAGAGTTTGATTAAATTTGAAAAGTCTAAAAAATTATCACCGAGATATGTAGGAATCTTCAAAGTGTTAGAAGTGGTCAATCATGTAGCGTATAGGCTTGCATTACCACTAGCCCTAACTCTTTTACATAATATCTTTTATATTTTTTATCTTAAAAAGTATATAGTTGATCTTACACATGTGTTAGATTGGAATGCTTTGTAGTTTATGGATCTCAAAGTTGTCATAGTAGAACCAATTAGGGTAATTGATACACACAAACTTTATTTACGTAACAGAAAAATGTCACAGTGCAAGGTCTAGTGGAACCAATACTCTGAGAATAGCGCTACTTGAGAGCATTGTGATGAGTTCTACAGGTGGTTTTCATATTTATTTGCTTGATTAGATATTATTACACTATATTATTTTTTGTTGAACAATATTTTTACTTCAGAACATATGTTTGAATAAGAGTCATCCAAGATGATGACTAGGGAGGAAGGATGTTGCACCCTGATTCCTCACTAAACAAACTATTGAACTATTCATGGATATTTATAATGGACACATTTGATATTGGTTATATTTCTAACCAAGCTTGAGATATATGTTATTATGAGATAGTACGATATTGCTTAGATACATGATGATACATGTTGCTTTACTGTGAGTTAGCTATAATGTATGTGTTTATATTACAAGCATATTAATGTGTTATTTTAGTTATATTTTATGCTATATATTTATCATGTTGATAAGATCTAACTATCTTTGTGTTGTGAGGTTGATACAGGGGAATTCATCCCTTAGATCATACCAGATGGAAAGTATCATTGAAGAGGATAATGTAGATGGAGATGTCAGAGGATGATAGAGAACTGATAAGAACCTTGCACACACTATAGTAGTTAGCATATGCAGAATGCATTAAAAATTATTGCACATGGTATGTTTATTTCTACTTGCTTTGGAAAGTCAATTTCTATGATTAACTAGAATGGTTTAATAGCTTAATGAATTGATATGTTTTATCATTTAAGCTAGTGAAAATATTATTAGTAAAATTAGAATTAAAAATCCAAATTATTAGTAATTTATGAAATTGTCATTTAAATTGCTATAACATTTGTGGATGTTAATTAATTTAATAAAATATAGTTTTTTGACATTTAATGTTAAAATAAATAAAAATAAAAAATTACCTCGAAAAAAATAAATAAAGAAAAAGACAATAAAGAATAAAAGGAAATGTAAAATCTAAATTAAAAATAATAATAATAAAAACAATTTTTTTTAATAAAAATCATAAAAAAAGGAATCTTTAAAACAAAAGATTATGCCTATTTTTATAAGGGAAAATTAAGAAAGAAAGGGCATCATAAGAGTTGAAAAAAAAATATTGGGGAGAAGCAGAAGAGGTTTGTAGCATAAGGAGACACAAACAAAAAGAAAGGAAGCGGAGAAGAAGATCAATCGCTCAATTTTCTAGGTAGGCAATGTTTTCAAATTTTAGAGTATGTTTATGTGAAAAAAATTATGTGTGATTCTATTCTCTAAATGTTTGTATATTTTTCAAAACTCTGAGAAAGATTCTATTCTCTAAATATCTGTATATTTTTCAAAAGTCTGATATGCATATTTAGTTTAGAAGAATATAACCAGTAAGTGGAATATATGCTGAGCACGAAAATCCTAGTTAATACTTAAAATTGAATAGAAAATAACCTTATCAAGATTGGTCATAGTATTCCAAACATTACATTGTCATAACTGTTCAACTTGAAACATAAAAAATTGGACACCTCCATATTACTGCTAAGATCAAGTAGGTAATTATCCTTTCTTCTCTGATTGCACCATTTAACCTTGTTTGTTTTCTGGTTGTGACATTTCCCAGAATGAAATGGGTGCATTCAATAAAAATCTCTTCCTGCAAAATTATCTAATTTCCATGTTTTGGACGACGCTAACTTTTCAGACCCAATAAGATAAAATATAAAATAAGAAGGTCGTTGATGTATTTAAGTAAAGGGGCCTAATAAAACTAGTTGATTAGCGGGTGAGCTAGCATACTTAAACAAGGAAAAACAATTTCTAACACAGTTGAAATAATTTTTTTGAGATCATTTTATGTTTCAGTTTGAAAGAATTGCGTCTACTTCTGATATATGTAGAAAATTCTTGCCTATAATATCATCCTTTGATGCCATGTATTTTACATTGAAAATTATTGATATTTTATGACTCACACGGGAAAACCGTGGAATAGATTTTTTAGGAGTTATATTTGTTGTGATTAGCAATGCTAGTATGCAGGTCCATCAATAGAAAATGTAGGCCATAAGATAAGACCCCTTTTGAGCATTGTAATTATAGAGTCATGTATATTGCAATAGGTTGACTAAGTATATGAAAATTGATATATGTATAGTTATATGAAATCACTGTTGAGTGTGTATATATTGTTGGCATCACCATAATTAGGGAAATTAATTCCGTATACGCTGGCCCAAGTTAAAACATTTCCTTATTAGGTGCCATGTGTTTCATATGTAGGCTGGAAGCTCGAATTCTATAACTTATTCAACTATTAAGTTAATTATTAAAACTAAAACATAAGCATCAAGGGAAAAGGGGAAGCATGCACGAAATAAAGTTATAAAGTGGAGATTAAACTATGTTATGTAATGTTTATATGAACTATAAACTATAAACTAAAACATAAACATCATAGTTTATATATTTTCTAAAATGAAAGTATAATAGTTTATAAATGTGTTTATATGACTAACCATCCATAAGCAATAATCTCTTATTGTCTTGTGTTTTAGTGAGATATAAACTATGAACATAGTTTATATGAAATGTTATGCAATAGAATGGAAGCATGCCTTTTATGTAGGTACCGTGTGTTTCTAAGAATAAATATAAAATTATAAAGTGGAGATTTTATAATTTATTCAACCATTACCTGTTGCATTGGAACTTGAGTGGAATTTATAATTTTATTAGTGGTGGCCATAAAACATAAATTTGATTTTAATATATGTATTTATATTTCGCAAACCTTGTAAAATTTTCTCTTATAGCTAAAACGAGACTAGATCTAAAGAACACACTGATAAGCATATGACTTGTAGCTATAAACTTTTTGATATCGTAACATGGTTAGATTAAACATGTGAGATTTAAATAGGTAAACATAGCAATCTTGTATCGTGAAATAAGCTTTGAGATGTGCTTAAGATCACTTGTCATATAAACCTTGTGGTACAAAACTTGTCGCATGAAATATAACATTATAACAAGTTACATATTTATGGTTTATCAATGGTGTGCTTATTGAGAAAATAAGTGTAAACATGCCTATTAACATATATTTGTACATTAGGGTGTGTACTTTTGGTTATAAACTATATTAAAAGAATTATGAATAATAAAAACTTAGCGAATGTTGCATTCAAACCCCTACATAACAAATGCTAGTTTGGACTACACTATGTTTTATATAAATTGAGTTTTGTTTTGTTATATCTAACTATTGAATATGAGTTCATGTTTTCTTGATTTTATGACTACTATATTTGTCTAGTTGCCATACTTAGTAGTTATGTTTGTAAACACTGGACTGTGGTAATATGAGTTATCATGGGGTGTAATATAGTTGAAAATAAATTGTGTTATTTGAATCTTCAGTTAATTATGTATTTACCGAAGTGGTATAAATTATAGTCATTATTTCTAGTATGAGATAGAAAATAATGTAAGATTCATTCATACATTTGACGAAATAAATGTATGCTTTGGTTACTCACATGTTTAACATGTTATATGATGTGTTTGCTACTAGAATGTAAATTATATGAATCTTGTGGTTGAATTGTATTTGACCAATCTGTATTGTTGATTCTGAGTAAGGAGTGGGATGGACTTCACTAGCTTAATAACATCATAATCCTAGCTAAAGATAATCTGATCAAGTGATGTGTATAAATTTGATTGATCTACAGATCACTTTTATTTACTATTCTTAAAGTTTTTACCAAAGTATGTTTAGTGAGACATTATCATTTTATGAGTATGATTTACATATTTGTATAATATCTTGTTATAGATTGAGTTTTCTATGATATATTGCATATTTAGTTTAGAAATCATACAACACAAGGGTACTTGCTTGTCTCTCTGAATTCCCACGTCGTCACTATCTACTCATCTGCAAAGGGAGGGCCATTTCTTGATGGGATTAGTACAGGAGATCGTTGATTCGTGGTTGGTGTGAAAAAATATTCGGATGATGCTTTCCCTCCCCATAATAGTACTACTTATCGAGATGATACTTGAAATTGCGACAAATACTTGAATTTAAGAACTATGCTCCGAATGAGCCATATATCTTATATGTACATTGTATTGCATTGTACTTATTATTGAATATTGTCATGAAGATTTGTAATTACTGGTTATTGTATGTTGATAGTGGTAGCTGTAGACTTGTATCAGTTGTGACAGAGTTAATATAGTTACTTTTTATATTTGCATTATGATGTGCTCTCATGATGTTAGAGATCCATGATATTTGATGTAATATGTTTTGTTTGTTATTATCATACTTTGAGTACTTTATATTATCTTTGTTACATTCCTGTGGTGTAATCTATTTTTGATATATGTGTTTATTTTTTTAAAAAATCACGTATTTCTAAATAGATCTTAGTGGGGATGTTACAAATTTATAAATATTTTTTCAATAAATATTAATGAAAAGTTGTCTTATGCTTAGCTTTCAAAAACTAAACAAGATCCCAATGAACCTATTCGCGATTATGTGTTTAGTTATAATACTATGTTCTCTAGGATGTAAAACTCTATTCCTAGTAATAAGTTTCAACACATTCAATAAAATTTTGCTTGATCAATTAAATGAATCTATCATGTTCAAGTGGTTTCAATATTTTGACCATTTATGCCACACAATTAAGGACCATCAAGTTAAGTTCCTTGCCATGAATAAGCTTCAATATATCTCTAACCTCCTAATACATGGTCTCAAAATAACCAATATATGAAGTCAAAAGAAATAGTTAATGCAGTAGCACACCCTGATGGAGATGCTAGATTAAGTCTTTTCTGACCTCTTTCAAATCCATGATATTCAATAAAATAAGAGTTATCTATAAGTATATATATGACTTAAGATGTGCCTACTTATAACAAATAATGTATGATTATTGAATATTCCCAACCTATGACCAATATTATGTCTAGTGTGGCTATTTTGGATTAGATAACTATTATGAGGGATTCCATATATGCATTCCAAAAGCAAATATGTTTAAAGATTACATAACTTGAAGATAAGATTGTGAATATCATGAATTTTGAGCATAATAGTGTCAATTGTATATCTATTTCTCCATTTAAAACCTATGTGGCACAAAACTTACATTTCAAAATTGGTTTCAGAAGCAAAAAAAAAAAAATTACAACTCACGGATCAAAATCTTCACATAAGGCTAATTTATCTCTAAGTGAAACTCTAAGACATATGATTCGTAATAAGTTGAACTCCTACACGTCCTACATAGAAATACAAATATTATTTTGCTTATCATAAAATGCATGGGCATCACATGGATATAGGTGTTGGGCCTCGAAGAGCAAATTACAGAAGCAAACTAAACAAGTGTACCTATAAAAGAGCCCCCCAAGAAAAAAACAAAATTATTGAGTACAAGGAAACTAAGAAATCATATTTGACTAAGAAAGAGGTTCCTACAAATAAGTTAAAAAATAGTATGTTCCTAAAAATTCTAATGGTACAAACATGGTTTTTAAGGAATCAAATGGTGTATCTACTTTAGACATAGGAAAAAAGGATAAAGACAATACCACAAAAGATATGATTGATACTCAATTGATAATGCCTAGTTTTCCTACAATTAGAACTAAGGCCAAAGAGCCTAATAATGAGTCACATATTGAATAGCAACAAAAATTAAAAAAATCAATTCCACAATATGACGCAATTAGTTTTACATATCCTACTATAGACATAAAATATGAATATAATAATATTTATTATATCAAAATTTGGTATTATAGTGACAAAGACGAAGGTCAAATTTTTGTTACATGTCAAGAATTGTTGGTTTTGCATAATGATACAATAGAGGGCTCAACAAATAAATAGTTGTTGAAAGACTCCAAAGCTAAAAATGAGCATCCCATTGATGGAATCATTGGTTAGCTTTTATTCATACATTCCAAAAATACCAACAAAATCACATAATTCAAAACTTCAAAATCATACAACTATTCTATAAAAAAAATCATGGCCTAAGCATGACATGATTTCTAGTTACACTATTTACAAATGTTTGGTAGATGGCATATTATTTTTCACACACATGCATTTTATGGTATATGAATGAGATGTAGAACATACAATTCATACATGGATGCATAGATATTGGACTTTCCTACACCTAAGGCCACACCAATGTTGGAGGCATCTTCATTCATAAGTTATATCTTGTTATGACCTTTTACCATGTTTAGCTATATTGATTGCTTACACATGTTTGGCTAGTTACTTATATCTTACACATTGCTACATGGATATGCTACTTTATTATAAAATGATATTGATATACATGGATAATGTAAACTAATTTTTAGTTTTATGCTCCATTGATAATGTTATACATATAGGTTAATCATTGATTGTGTGTGACCATTGACCTTGTGTATATAACATCTTTATGTCCATTGTTTGTGGTCCTTGGCCTTATTTGTTGCAACATATTTATGTCCCTTGAGTGGGGCCATTGGCCTTGTTTGTTGTGACATCTTTATATCCCTTGTGTGGGGCTCTTGCCCTTGTTTGTTGTGACATCTTTATGTCTCTAGTACATGACCCTTGGCTTTGTTTGGTGCAGCATATTTATGTCCCTTGTGTGGGGCCCTTGGCCTTGTTTGTTACATCTCTATGTCTATTAGGTGTGACCTTTAGCCTTGTTTGATGTGACATATTTATGTCCTTTGTTTGTGGCTATTGGACTTAAATGTGACATTGTGTGCTTATGAGTGGATTAATTTAGGATTGTCTATTGAACTTATTGGGGTGTCATGATCTATAACACATACCTCCCTATTTGTGTGTAATGTCATGATACACATCATGCACTTTTAATTTATAGTTTATTTAGTGTTTACATTAGTGATAGTTACTACTATGTGCATAATTGATATATCTATCTTGACATGACACTTATATATCTTACCTTTTTTGTCTTATACATGTCTTGATGACATATGCATCAACATGATGAAATATTATCCACATGTTGTCATGACTCTAAATGATTATATTTTTATACATGATATATTTTACTTTTTATTTTGATGAGTGACTTGCAGTTACATCTCTCACCTCAAAAGGGAAGAATATTAGTGGAATTATCACAGAGACATAAGCCTCCATGAGCATAACATTCAAATATTGAGACAAAATATAGAATTCAAATATTTAAGGATAGTTTAGATATCAATTTGATTCAAATATGGAACATATATTTACACATTGGTATAAATTTTGGAGGCATATGCACTCACTTTACAAAGAGATGAGTTACATATTAAAAATTCAGACACACTTGAGTGCAAGTGCACATAGTTTTACAAAGATATGGAATACATGTTTTCACATACAAACACATTTGAGATACATGTTCTCATATTTTAGCATATAGATGCGTAACATTCTATATCACTTGACATTTATTTAGGGGGGCATGATACTAGTTCATGCACATATATAGTTTTCAATTGACATTGATTCATGGGGCATGAACATTGTTCATGCACATGCACATTATTATAATTTTTATTTCACAAACACAATTGATGGTACTTATAATTGAACAACCTTGAATCTATAAGTCTGTCTATAGTGTTTGAATCATGTTTTTGAGGTAACATGGATGAGGTTTAGAGATGCTCAACAACCTTGGAATTACTCATAACGATCCAAATATGTGGCTTTCACCTTTCATCTTGGGGTTACAATATCAGTGCTAGACTAGTTACATGAGGGTTGGGAGCATTTGTCTTCCAATCCATGGCCCTTTCTTTAGTAAAATTTCAAATTGGGAATTGATCACCCTCAATTTTAACAAGTTCTCTAAGTGCTTAAAATATGAATCACAATTATTCAATGCTTCAATTAGGAAGCATCATCTCTGACAAAGTTACAGGGCAACATGGTTCACCCACATACAAGTGTATTGCTTATTTGCTCTTAAGTATTAATTATCAATTCACTAATTTACATATTTTAGTTTTTCATTTTATGGGCATTGATTACTACATATTCATTGTAGGTTTAATTGGAACAACTTGCACATTTGGAGCCTTATCCTAAAGACAACATGTTTTACACACTTAAGTATATCTTTATGCTTTTACTATAGTATTTATATTGCATTTCAATACTTGAATAAAATGGAAGAATTTGTCGATACTAAAATATGGTATTCGACACTTGACAATATCAATTTTGACCTGCCTTCACCCTACATGACTTGTACACACATTACTTTTATTTATCATTCTCTCACATCCACATGCTATCTATGGCCCTAATATTTCTAAGTTGCTACTAGTCACCTACATGAATTCCCCCAATCTATGATAAAATAGTAAACTATCATATGAAAAACATATTCAAATCATTAGATTAGTGTTCTTGTCTCTTAGATAAAAATGTCAGACTCGGACAATACCGACCAAGTATGACGATTTCATCATTCACCCAACAATAGTCAATTTTCAAAATCAAATCATTCATATGGGTCGGCCCATCTGTCTGGTATGTTGGTGGCATGATAAATTACCCAACCAAACTCATATACGTAAAAAATAAATTTAGGCTTATTGATCATCTAGCATCTATCTAAAACTTATCTATCAAGCACACTCAAACACTTTCACATTCAAGAGGATTGCCATATTCTTTCCAAATTGTAAACCAGTCACTAAAAATAGGTCCTTACCAAGTCTAAAGCACTCAAGATCCAAGCCAAGTGTTGAAATCTAGATCACATGTTGCTCTCATTTCTACTTCCTATGAGATATTATTGCATGCATGCTTCTTATGGGGAGAAATACATGAAGTTTGATTTCGTTCCTTGGAGTATTAGATATGTAGGTAGCACTCAACCAATCATTGGGGACTGATTGATGTTAGCTCAACCCACTATTTCTTCCATTTTACAAAACTAAACTACTATTGAAATGGACCTAGGGTTTCAAAAAGATTGCTTTCTAAGTTTTGTGCATACAGTTAGACCTCAACATCACACATAGAGCTGCAAGATAAATAGACACACCTACCTATGTCAAAACAGAAAATTAAAATCTATAGGGACAAAACTATCTAGTTTAGAACATAGCATCAAATACGACCGACCCGAGGCTGATAGTACTGTCTAAGCATTGTTAGAGATTTAAAACCTAATCCAAGCGATTCACAGTCCAACTTGTCATCCTTCATGCCATCTAGCACCTATCTTAGACCTGCACAAAACAAGATAAAGCTAAGTATTTATCCTCTTGTGGTATTTTCCATATTTAGCAAATGCAATAGCCAAATCAATTCAAATCATATACATCAGATTTATGTTTAATTGTCATATATTGTAATTTAAATTATTAAAACAATTTTTATCCTAATCAGGGTAAGTGTCAATCCAAAATAGGGTAAAACACACCCTCATGTGACCCTTAGGGACACCTCAACATCCCTTGCTAACATCATCTGCTAAAGTCACATGTTAAAGACACTTTAATGTCACCTCACAAATGCAACTTTAAATCTAACTTTAATGTTTTAAAGTCAACAAGAAAAACCTAGGTCACTTTAAATGGTCAAAATGTTGTACTAACTTCCCAAGATGTAATAGGGGTAATAGAAAGAGAGAATTTCATTAGACGGTAACCAAGAGGTATATCATATAAAGGGTTATAACCAAGAGCTATCTAATCTAAGGGTTTTGACTAAGATATATAAATAAAAGAAACAATATGTGTAAAGATAAGAATATACTAACAAGCATAAGCTAATATAAGCATGTAAGACAATAATATATTGATCAAAGTAAATAAAGAAAGAGTATAAGGTTAGAAATACTTTCCTTAGGTTGACTTTCTAGCTCATCAATCTCTCCTTAGGCTCAAGTGGCACTTTGTGAGAGGTGTTGTAACTGAAGTTCACGATGGAAAGAAGAAGACCTAAGTATCCTTAGTTGAACTCTAAAGACTAGGTGTGTACCTTGTTGGTTCAACTTCTCTCTTTGAAATCTTCAAAGACCTTGTGCAAATTAATATTCTTAAGTGTAAGCTCCTAGGCCCTAATTCATCTTCTTCTTACTAGCGTGGATTTGTGTGTACAAGTAAAATGCATTGGATATCTTGCATCTGAGAAATGATAAATGGGATTTGTATAAATAAGACTCAAAACCCAAAAAGTCGCTACTCAAACTTAGCCAACGTCATCAACTCAACTAAAGTAGTATGAAAAATACTAACAGACACAACAATATGTCACCTTGTAAAAATCACTACAGGACACCATCAACCTAGTTGATGACCTTAGCTGAAAACACACAGAGGAAAAAGAGGAGTGGAAAAGGAACACAAGAACCATTGAGGGGAAAGTAAGTAGATGATAGAATATGGATGGAGATAGATAGAACAAATGACAACCTGCGAATCTCTCACAAAGCAGCACAAATCAGCCCACCCCGATCTCGATGCACTCATTAGGGCATGCACTCGAGGAGATTGATGCACCGAGTCCTACAAGAGAAATATCCAGTAAGTGCAAATTTGTTATGCCCTTAGCCATTAACATGTATTTGGTTGTGTGGCCTATTTGTGACTAGCATAACTTTTAATTAAGTCATAATAATTTACATAGTTTCATATTGGTATTATGGCCAACCTAGTGTGTCTCTTAAGTATAACTAGGTTATATATAAGAAGTAGTGGTTAGTATTATATCATCATATTATGAATTTCGTTCTTATTGTAAGGTTGTAGAGGTTGCCCCCTTCAAGTGGCTCATCATTTATTCAAATATTATCTTTTATTTCAATCATTTTGTGAATTATTGTTACTATTATACTAAAGTGGTATCAAAGCTTCAATTTGGGCAAAAGTGTAGTTGAAACCCTGATTTTGAAGATTCATTTACATCTTGCAAATTGTTGTGAAGTTTTTTTTTACCAATTTTTTAAATTGAATATGGAGAACCGTTCAAGGAAGCTATAATAACATTTTTAGGGTTATGTGATCATTTTTAACAAGTTATTGCGATTTTATGGTTTTTCCTATATTCTTTCTATAGGCCAAAATTTCAACATTTTTCTGCAATTCTTTTATTGAAGTTGGAGAATCATTCATAGACGTTATAGTTAAAGCTTTAGGGTTCTATGATCATTTTTTAGAGACTTATTATTATTTTAGTGTTTTTCATAATTTTTCTTTACATGCCAAATTTTATAAATTATTTTGATTTCTTTAAATTTTCGAAATGTTCACAAAAATCTAGTTGGGGTTTGTTTTTTCAAGTTTTGGATTTGAGGCTAACCTAAGTATGAAATTGGTTGGTCAAAGTTCGGTCAAATCAAATTATGCATGGTCAAGCCTCAGCGTGACGGCCACAAACTGAAAGTCAAGGAAAAAAATCATACACACCATCGAAACCTTTGAACAAAGAGGAGATAAAGTCCAAGTTCAGATTAGTTGGTACTTCTACTATGATGTTTTCTTTGCTAGATGAGAAAGTACATGATCTGGGTGATAATATGCGCAACATACAAGGAGATATAGATTATATGGGCAATTAAATGAAAGGAGGTATGGCTTATATGCGAGGAGATATGGATAGCATCAGTACACAATTGAATTCTCTTGTGATTTCTGTCAATATGTTAGTTGCACAAAAATCAAAGATTCCTACACCATATCAACATGAAATTGTAGATGGGCACTCAGTAGTATTTGGGTATACGATGAAAGAATTGCTACTTAAAAGAGATACTTCTTCCTAAATTCTTTCTATAGGCCAAAATTTCAAAAAAAAATTGCAATTCTTCTATTAAAGTTGGAGAATCATTCATAGACATTACAGTTAAAGCTTTAGGGTTCTGTGATCATTTTTTAGAGACTTGTTACTATTTTAGTGTTTTTCATAATTTTTCTCTACATGCCAAATTTTATAAATTATTTTGACTTATTTACATTTTCGAAATGTTCACAAAAATCTAGTTGGAGTCTTTTTTTTCAAGTTTTGGATTTGATGCTGAGCTGAGTCTAAAACTGGTTGGTCAAAGTTCGGTCAAATCAAATTATGCATGGTCAAGCCTCAACATGACAGCCACAAACTGAAACTCTGAAAAAATCATACACACCAGGTAAATCTCCAAACAAAGAGGTGATAAAGTCCAAGTTCGGATTAGGTGGTGCTTTTACTATGATGTTTTCTTTGCTAGATCAGAAAGTACATGATTTGGAAGATAATATGCACAACATACAAGGAGATATGGATAATATGGCAATGCAATGAAAGGAGATATGGCTAATATGCGAGGGGATATGGCTAGCATTAGTACACAATTTAATACTCGTGATTTCTGTCAATATGTTAGTTGCACAAGAATCAAAGGTTCCTACACCATCATATCAACATGAAATTGTAGATGGGCACTCGGTGTATTTGGGGATATGATGAAAGAATTGCTACTTAAACGAGATACTTCTTCCAACATGTCTCCATTTAGGGAATTTTATGGCTACAAGTCACCATCCATCATCTCATCCTTAAAGGTACAGCCATGGGTTCGCACAATAGAGAAATACACTCAACCCCAACATAAGTTACCTCAGCAGAAGTTCCATGTTTCCCACTTAAAGGTCATTGGACAGAGAGTTTCAGGCTGGAAAGAATTCCCAGAGCTTGATGAGGAGGTAATAATAATTTTTGAACATGAAGAAATACTTCAAACACGTACTAAGAGGTTTGAAATTCCTTATCTTCCTTATCTTCTACATGTTCCTTTTGCTCTTGATTGGGTGAAGGGTTTGAAATTCCTTTACTAGCACCCAAATCCTCATGTGCACCTTCGAATTCTTTGTGTGCTCTTCCTCATACCCTTCTATACATTATTTATTTTGTAGTTCACATATATCCTTGTCCTCGTTATTCTTGATTGATTCCTCATGTCATACAAAAATTTGCAATGTCACCTTTTGCCCCTATATCAAAGTTTCGTGAACTTCTTTTGCACATTAAGATTAGGCGTTCTTAGAGTTTCTAACCAAGGATAACCCAACACAATATCCAAACCATCCATATGTGTAACATATAAAGCTGAATGTAAAACATATTTATCCATAGTGACCTCCAAAATCTTTAAAAAAAAAGTCTCCTTTTATTGAAAGAAAAAAGAGTCTTTTCACAAAATCCCTGTGTCTCCTCTGTGATGTACTTGTTTAAATATGTAACCACTTAACCAAGTCAATGTTGATCGAGTTATACCTACTACTAGAATTGATGAATACAATGGCTTCCTTCTGAATGCATCAACAAACTTGCAAAAGAGTAATAGAGTGATCCTAAGCATGGATCTGACATCTTGCAGAGAGGAAGTGAGAGAAAGAACTTAAAATGATATATGATTTTATAAGATGTTAATTACATGATACAGACGATATCCATTATGCACCCTATTCACAAACAATTTCTTTCTAGACCATCCCAACCCTAGAACAAGACACAATGCGGCCAAGATTTCATACAAAATGAGTTGCATATCACTCACCTGACAATGACTGGGGGCATCGACTTCGGCAAATAAATCTCTATTGTATTCACAAAAATGAAGAAAATTGCTATTACATTACAAGCTTTAGCTGTAAGATGCTCCTTACCCATGGAGTAAATCACAGAAAATCTCCTCAATCAAATCATCAAATATCATTTTATCCACTTCAACTCCTACCATTTCAACATCATCTTGCAACTCCAGCCACCTACCATCTCTGTCAAGATCGTTTCCGACAAGGTTATCTAGTGTATGCTCCATATCTGATTGTTGGTGGAGGTAATACGAAAGCTTTCTCCATGTCTCTTCTAAAAGCTGATTACCAACAGGCATATGCTGATGAAGCTTGCTTCTTGTTGGTTTCGCCCAAAGGCGTGGGTTAAAGAATGGCCCAAGTATTTCCAACAGAACTTCATTTATGCAGTCAAAAAGAAGCTTTTGTTCTGACTTGCTTCTATAAGCCTTCCTTTCACAAAGAAAATCTGACTTGCCATGCTCGTTACCTTGTAATTTCTCATATAAACACGGATTTATTGGATGACTTGGCAAGTGCCATTGTGCAAAAACTGCATCAGCATTGCCACTGAAACCAGAAGCAACAAGTGCATCTCTTACATACAGTAGATCAGCACGTTTTGTTTCTTGACATGATATATTATTTGACATCATAGATACAATATTGACATTCTCAATTTCAGGACATGGAAATCTTGGGGCAGGTGAATGTTCTGCCTCAGATGGTGACATACAGGCCTTTTCACTATCAATGCCAACTGCTTTGATATCATGGCCATCCAAGACTGTGGTCTCCCCTGGTAATAGGTTTTCAGATTCATGCTGGAGATTTTCAGAGCCATCAAACTTAAGAAGGCGAAGACGTAACCGCAATTCTACAAGTAAACATGTAAACCGGAAATGATCAAGATAAATTAGTCAACCACTGGAACGGTTCAAAAGCAATAACAAAGAAACACGCAAACTACAGTTAACTGAACACTGGAAAGTAATCACTAGAATAAGAAAAGTAGTGTTGTCATTTGCCTACCTTGAAGATTTGAACTTATTTGCTCAAACCCTTGGAGGCTGGGAGATTCTTCTTGGAAAGGCAAGTCCAGAACTGATATCGGACTTGGATGTTCACCTTTCTCTATGTTTTCTAAAGTGTTGGGTTTGTCTAAAGGTCGTTCCTTTGTTGGACTACAAGATGGAACAATTTGTACATGGTCTTCAGGTAAAACTTCCTGGAAATGCATATAACAGTTAGATTATTCAAAAGGGCAAATAGAATAATTTAAGCATAGGTTACAAACTTATTTAAAACAAAAGAGGGCAATCAAGGTTACCTCCACTACACAGTCAGTGTCGGCACCAGACAATGTAGCTTTGTCCTTTGCTGAAGCAGAGACCAAATTTGATGCATACATAAGACACAGTTCAGAGCCTTCATCATCTATAGGGGAGGCAATATGCATGCTGCATGGAGGACTCTCGATTAGTTCAGTTGCCACGTTGGGACAATGGCAATCCACTGATGGCATACAGTTTTCCTGCGGGCATAGAACATGTAGATCATCTGATCTCTCAAGTCTGTTTGAATTGGAAGGTACTTCATTAAGTAAATCATACCCATCATCCGGATGAATCTCAACATAATTGTTTGGTTGCATAGTTTCTGGACGATGCAATTTCTTTCTACTTGACCTTCGCCCTCTCAGTAAGCTATATTTCAAATTTGAAACTTTGCCCTTGAAGCTAGATCTTTCAATCCTAGATTTGACCGACTCAACAGGAAGGCTCTCACCTGGTACATCGGGCCCAATTTTATAAGCATTGCCGGTGTTCACACAAGATGCATTGTTTTGCTTCTCACCATTTACCCTCTCAAAAGTTGTGGCAGACAGTGGAACTGACTGGGGCAGAGGACTCCCAGGTGTAGCATCCTTGTGAATATCTACATTGACGTTAGCTAAAAAACCTTCCTGCTTAGCATCCTTTTCCTGTTTTATTGACCTTTTAACTTTGCTGCCCGGTTCATGCATATTACAACTCAATACATAATTTTCATCATCACAAGTGCCACCTCGACTATTTTTCGGGTAGCTTTTTGACTGGGACGCATCTTTCTTGTCCCCAGGAAAAGCAAGCATTTGCCCTAACGTATATGATATTTGTCTTAATTGTTGCTGTCTTAATTTCTGTTCTTCTTCCTCCCACTGTGTAGTTCTTCGCCTTCCAGACACCGTCTTTCTTGGTTCATTCTTTTCACGTTTGAGTAAATCAGAAGGCTTGTTAAGGGAAGATATCACAGGTGGATTAGACTTGTTTGTATGATCCCATGAATAGTTGGTACCTGACATGGAAGTTTCTGTGCAACTGCCATTGTCCACATCTCTAGCAGTATATGCTGATCTGCTTGGAAATTTTTTCTTTCCTGAAAAACCAGACAACGTTGAAATGTCTCCCATTTGAGATGGATCATTTTCCAAATCTCGGGTCACACTTTCCCTGACTTGCCTTGCAATCTGTCGAGCAATATGCCTTGGATCCTTAGGTCCATTAGAAAGTTGATCCTGCACACCTTCCTCGGTAATCCTAGACTCATCTTTCTTCCTTTCTGCAAAACTTAATTTTAGCCTTTCCCTCACTTCCTGAAGAAAATCTTGAGTGGTACCTCTTTCCCTATCTCCAAAATCCCTGAGGCCAGTTTGAGAAAGTGGAGAGCAGCTTGGAGATGGACTCGGCCTACCTGGACTAGGCTTTAAGACAACTATTCTTGTTGGTAAGGAAGAAGAACCATCCTTACCATCTAAGCTCATTGAAGGGTGATGCTTTTTTTGTTCATGCATAGTACACACTGGCATTGATTTGCCAGGGGACAAGGCTCTTACTTGCTGAACATCATCTCTTTCTGCCAAATATTTATGGCCCTTCTGCCTCTGAAGTCGTCTCTCATTTTTGTTCTCTTCTTTGGAACTCTTTACATGATTGTGATCCTTTTCTCTCCGTGTCTCATGTCTTTTCTCTGTGCTGGATGACTTTGTTTTTGGTAATTGTTTTTCTTGAGTTCCTGAAGTAGACTGCATATCCTGAGTATGCCTTGCAAACAAGGAATTTGGTTCCTCAATAAATTTCAGGAACAGCTCCTTCTTTGATTGCAAAACCTCAAATGCATCCAAAAAATCTTTGGACTGTTGAAGCTTCTCATCAGTTTCAAGGTGCTTGGCATCAATAAACTTATCACGTACAAGTGCCACCTTTGCCTCATTCAGCTTTTCATGTACAAATGTTTGTTTCTCAGATAACTGTCTGTTGAGTTCATCAGGCTGGAGAGGCTTTGAATGGTCCTTTAACTTTGAGGCTTGCCAGGCTTCAAATTGGTTCTTAAACTCTTGTAGCTGCTGTTCTTGAGGATGATCTCGAGATGGATGAGTCCCTGAAGATGCCCTCTGATAAAATTGATGATCCATTGCTTCTTGGTTAGGATTTGGCAGAGGATGTTCTTGTGGAGGCTTACTTCTTGTACCTTTTGACTTCTTCTGGAAAAACTGAACATCACGGGGTGACTTGGGTTGATGTTGTTGCTTCCCAGACATCTTTTTCTGCAGATGGATCTCTGCTGCTTTTATATGTTGCGCTGGCATAGACTCTCCTGGCATTGGATCTAATCCCATCAGACGTGCTACGACACCAGGCGTGCGGCGTTTTGAATCTGTCTCCTTCGACATTTCTTGGGCTATCAAAGTCTTGATCGGCATGCCACTTGCTTTCTTCCTGGTACTTGGCACCCTCTTCATTTCATATGCATACTGGACATTACAAATAAGCTAGAATTAACAAAATTTACCAAGATCTAACCCATAAAAAATCAAATATAGATTATTAATTATTGTAGGGTTTTACTTCTGTATGTTTAAGTCATCTCAAGATGACCTCCATAAATAGTCATTACCCTACTGGCATTTTTCCTCGTGTATTTAATCAAAAGGCAAGGGAACTCACTTAGCACACAAGCACTGTAAACAATTATTAGTAGGGGGGGAGGAACGGTGAATGTAATTTACTGCTTTGGGGTTTTCACCCTCTAGCCTCTTTCCCCATTGACAAAGATTTTGGAGCATGTAATGCCTAATAAGTCACCCTTGTTTTGCAATTCTTACCAATGTGGGATTAACCTATTTACATGTTCCAAAATCTTAAAATAAGTCATGACTACTCATGGAGGTCGTCTTGAGATGACTTAAACGCACATGAGTAAGATCCCACAACAATTAATAATCTAATTAGATTGCTTGTGGAAGCCTTTAATTACTTATACACAATGAATTAAATCTTATATGATGTTACAATGAAAGTTGTTTCAGGCATTATAAAGTTCCCAGAGAGGTCATATGGGTGTAACTTGCTTGGTGTGGCATAAAACCTATGCAGAAGATGTGTGGTTGTGATATGTGATATGCCCCTTGAGTATGTACCCTGACTTTGGGCACTAAGACTTTCTTCATCTTTAAATATTTGTAGTGGCAAACTCTTATCTTTGGGGTTGCAATGTTATTTAATATAAGAATTTCAGTCAAATTAATAGATATAAACTTTTCAATATGTTTGAAGACTACAACTGAATTTTTCAACAACAAAATGGTGCAGATTATGTTATTTAAAAAGGTTGCGTAGCACATTTTCCCTGGTTTGACTTTGTCCAAACAAGGGCAAGGCAACTTGAAAAAAAACCAGATAGGCTACCTTGAAGAAGAATTTACTGGAAATGAGACAGAGACTCATATTTCCTGTATCCAACTACATCCACCTTTGACATTATGCCCTATGTTGTGAGTGCAAGTGAAATGAGTCTGCATAGACTGCAACTGCGGCCAAGGCTCATGTTTCCAGTTGACAAATATATCACTGTTTAAAATTAACCCTATGTTGTGTGACTGGACACAGAATGTGAACTGAGAGTATTACTTGTAATCAAAGTAACAAAGTTCATTCTTTAATAAGATAAGACATGTTTATGACATCTTTTTGGCTCTAGGAATTAAAATAGAGATCTAATCAACCCTCATAATTTACGCTTCTAATCATCAATTTGTTTCCCTTGCGCTGAAAACAATGTTAGAAGCTTACTTAACCCAAGATGTTTTATATTCTTCAAAAATGTAAACGAAATCTGTAACAGTGTCACAATGTTTGTACACTACCATTACAATTTACAGTTGCTACGACAGAAGTTACAGACAAACATTCTTTTATATGTAAAAATATCAGAATCTGATGCTGTGGATGATTTCCAGACTTGAAGCAACAATTACCAAACCATGAAATGGATATGATTTTGGAGGTCTTAAAGGAAGCATTATTTGACTAAGACTGGCAATATTTTTAAATCAGTTATTGGATTTCCTCCTACACAAGAAGCACCAGAATGTTTCTGCTCCAATGCTCAGAGGCCTTTATCGCCTACAACTAGAGCAGACTAATATAAATCTTGGGACTAGATCATGCCGGTAGCCATTTAAAAAAAACATATTGGCATAGAAGTTGAGAAAGATAGAAAGCCATTTATATTTTCCAAAATGGGGCAGGATATAGCTGCATGCTATTAAATTTATCATCCAAACAGTTCTTTGAAAAGCTTCAAATGGATATGCCATCTTCCTATTCCATGCCGGCCTTGTAGCCAATAATGAGAAAAAAAACGAGGAAAAAGAAGAGCAAGGAGGAAAAAAAAGACACAAAATAAAATGTCATGACAGGCATAAACCAAAATAAGATTGAGGAAGATGATAGAATACATGATGCACAAAAAACAATGATTAATGATATTAGAAGGATATTAGAAGGATATTTCGTATCACATTATAAGTATTAAGAACCACATTGCATGACATGGTTATACCAGCAACTTCTATGAAATTGAGGGAAGAGGCAAAAGGGCAAGATTATACTCCGTACTGGAATGTCCAGGGGTAATCCGGGTCGGGTGTTGCAGCTATGGGAGGCATTGGTAGAACCTTTGATGGGTCGGTGGTGTTTTTATTTGCTCAAAATTTGGGTACTATAAGTAATAATCTAGCAGAGATTAAGGCTGTGTACAAAGGCATGCAGGTGGCTTTGAAAAGTGGTTGGCAAAATATTCAAATTGAATCGGATTCCAAAGTGATTGTTAGCTTGTTATCTGATTCGGAAGAAGGCCATAGTCCAAACTGGTGGTTGGCGAGAGAGGTTTCGAAAATAAGAAGATTGCAGGAACAGTTCCAAGAGGTGTATTTTAATCATATTCCCCGAGAATGAAATAAAGCGGCAGATGGGCTGACTAACTGGGCTCTGGATAACCATAATCTTCTATGCTATGGACTACCACCTATATGGTGGTCCAACAACCTCCAGGAAGACATATATGATATGACACATTTTAAATTCCGACTCTTCATAATGAGTGCTTCTAATGTTGTTTTCCTGTATTCTGTTCAGGATTGGACATATAGTTTTCAGGCCTGGCATAGTAGATTTTGTACTTTTGACATATATCTAATATAAATGTGATATATATATATATATATATATATATAATACTTCGTATGATATGTAATCCTTCTATGAATCTTATATGGAATTATGGAGCCATAGTGTTGGACCCTGCATGATACATACTACATGCAAGATATATAGTCCCTAAACTCCATAGAATGATTTCGAAATTTACAAGATTAAGCAGTCATATGTTCCCACTTCCTCACAATCTTTAGCATTGGTGTACATGCTTTTTTTGTGTATGTTGTGGCTAGTTGTAAATGGAACAACAATTCTGAATTTATTTGCTTTCCCATTTTTTATTTCTTGACTCAGTAAATGTGACAACAAAAAATGAATTCAAATATCCTTACTGGTATTTCTTCATTTTTTATCCCACTAGTCTGAGGTGCTTCCAAGGACACATCCAAGCTATTTCTAGGGGCTTCCAAGCCTGCAAGAGAATCCATACAAATAATAAGATCCACTAGGATTGATCTATCATAAAAGAGACATATTTGTGTTTCCAAGAAAAAAATCTCTTAAGTTAATAGAACGACAATATGCCACATGATAGTTTATCATCTGAATGCCTTTTACCTGTGAGTAACTTCCTCCCATAATGAGGTTGATTAAAATCAAAAAGGTTTAATAAGCCACCCATACAGCCTCAAAAATCTTTAATTGAATGGATTTCCTGCTCTGGATTATAAAAAAAATTCAGGACTTGAAAGAAGAATTACTGAAGAACCATTCTTCATTATGTCAGAATTTAGAACAATCCTGCAATTGAAAATTTTACAAAAAGTTAATGGGCACATAGAAGCCTAAACCACATGCGCAAAACTGTAAAAAGTATGCACTTATTAAAGCAGCTTTTAATTTTCTCACAGCCTCTATTGCTGCTGCTGCTTTTTTTTTACTAAAAGGTAGACATTTATATTAATAGCATGAAAAAAATTACAAAAACTGAAAGCCTGAATGTAGTGGGGCGGGCATCAAAAGGTAGAAACCTTTAGTACAATCGAGGGGTAAGGCTCATTTTGTAAACTTTAAGAGCCTTCAACCAAGCCCATACACATCAAAGGAATATTCATGTCTTTCATGCTATCAAGAAAATTTATAATGTTATGATCATACAGCATGAACAAAGCAGCAATATTGGTTGCAGTAGTAAACATAGACATAGTAGTACCTATGTACATCCTAAATAATATTCGCAAGGATAAATCTCTGTTTTTTATGATCATTGATAGATCATTAGCTGTAGAACTAAAATCTCAAGATGTGGTGAAGTTAAACTCAAATAAGAAGAAGCAATTATACTTCTTATTCGAGTTTAACTTCACCACAACTTGAGAGCTTAGTTCTAGAGCTATTCTATTTTTGTAATCGGTCAGCATGAAACTACAAATGAAATCAATAATGGGATGTATCATGCAATGAAAACTTTGCACCAAAAAAGAAAATGTCAATGCAATCCAGACATAGATTGTGCTAAAAGATGATCTACACTTCTAAAACCCAAACACAACAGAATGCAATTCCACAGATGATCAGGAAATTTGGAAACTGACCGTAAAATGCAAGATCCCATAGGTTAGCTTCCTCAACTGGTTCTGTTTAACTGATTAGTTACTTTCAAGAATTTCTCCTGAATTTGTCACTATTTCCTTTGGTTTAAAAGGTTAAGGTGAAGGTGAGTTTTGAGGTTCCATCATGGAAAATTGGCGTACAAGACACCCCTTTGAGAAAGGTCTGCTAGGAGTCTTAACAGTCCCAACACTTACTATGATGAGCAAAAAATGTCTGGACACTGTCAAATGACATTTGGAAAGAAGAACGAAGAAAGAAAATGGGGATCTCCAGTTAAGATCCACAAAACAAGTCAAGGATGACTATATTTTGGTCTCGCTGTCCTTATCTATTTAACCCGGTGTAATCAACCTTGTCCTTGTCAACCTATATTACCTCACATTATCCCCTTGAAGAAAGATGGAGGTTTGGGGGTTGATCCTTAAACCATCCAAATAGAACTAGATTTTTGAAATAATAGAAGCTTATGTGTTCTCATCTGTAATGGTTATGTCCTTTGAGGAATTGGCATCCAGACACTGTAACTTCCTTAACCTTCTTGGGGGCCTCTAATCATTTAACTGGTCATTCTTCTTCCATATTTGTTTTCATGCTTTCCAGAAATGTACTGTATCACTCATGGAGCTTATCATACTGGAAACAGGTCCAAATATGTCGGCTAAATCATCTTCAGGATAGTTGAGGATGCCTTGCAATACCCAACCAATGACCGGCATATTAGTTTTCAATGTCCATTGCAAGTCTAGTTTGCTTAAATATGAAAAAAAAAATTCACATATAGAATGAGTGCTACAAAAGTAATCAAAATTCACAGCATTAGTTATCACTTGACAACATGCACATTTGTGTCTGAAAACATTGATGAGCATTAGTGAGAGAAACATCTATCTCTAATTTGTTTCTTCAAGTATTTCGTGAAACCTTGAACCAGGTTCTCCCCAAATCCTATTGGACCTAGATTTTCCGAAAAGAAATCCACAATTAGGCAATAAAGGCTCTTCCATTAGATCTGCAAGACAGACTGTACAGGTAACCATGCCATCTGCCTTTTGAGTGATCACATGCTTTCCAACACCATCACCAACCGAGATGGAACCAACAGTGAATTTCACTTTGTCATGCCCCTTGTCCTTTTGAAGTCTGATAATCTGATAGATGCATGAACTGAATTCTTGATGGAAATAAATTTCCCTTCATGGCAGTCAATCAGTCAGATCTTGAAACAGATATTGAAGGAACATTATTTAGACAAAAGATAACTGCTCCAGAAGTCCAGGATCATTACTTTCCCTATTATAAACCTTGATGATGAATGACGAGATACCCTAACTATATTCATAATCAGGCTCTACCAGTACACAGGACTGTTTCTTGGGCATAAAAGTATGTTAACATAGTATTTTTCAGTCGAAAATCTGTTCAATCTTGCCCAAAAAGCAGCAGACTCAAATTGTATTCGTGCTGAATTATAGATAGATTGAGTCACCCAAATGACATTTTACACTTTGTTATAATATATGAATGAAGATATTGTGTACTTTCAATGTTTCCTACCATTATCAATCCCAAGAAGGCATGCAGAAATTTCTTCGAGCTGGACAGGTAGTAGACATCATGAAGAGAAAAAACAAAAACAGGTCTACCAAAGCCTGTGCTCTCTCAGCAGGCACATTTAACTGAGGAAATGGGAGAAATAATTTGGACAGATAGCTGATTCCTATGAAACCTTTGAATAAGCTTTCATTAAAATGGTCAATATATGGAGGGTTTCCAAACTTCTCCATTGACCAATATTGAAGCCAAATAAAAGGAAACGTGACCCACAAGCTGAATATATAAACAAAGAAATTGAAAAAAGAAACAAATCATAATTTTCATAAAGGAAAATATTGAACACCTTGCCATAAAACCATAATAGAGCTTGTGCATACCAATAATCTCCACCAGTTATTGTTTTAAAGCTGATACCTACAATGCATTTTGCCAGAATTACAAGGGCCATTTCATACAATATTATAGAAATTTCTAAACCATCAAAGCCAAAAGATATTCAACAAATATAGCTATAAGCTTATGTTTAATCACTCCAATGTCTATTTCAACAATTCATAACTGAAGAAATTATCACTCTCAAAGAAGCTTCCAACTGGTTGTGCTTATTGTGGTCACGTCTGAGAAAGATAACGGTTTTCTCCATAAACCTCCCTTAGAATGTTTTCTGAGGTTTTGAAAAATCAGTAGTCTAAGGCAACAAAAACATTGCTTAACAATTAAGAGGGTAAGTAGCAACCAAATAAGTGAGGAATAACATTCATATATAGTTTACATGTGGGAAGTTTACATATGGGAACTGTAACCAGAGGGAAGGACGTTAGTAGCCACAAGGAAGCCCCCAGAAGTTTTAAGGCAAATTCTGGGCCATGGGTTAAGCTAAGTTTTCTCATAGCCAGTTGAGGAGCACATTGCTCAAAATTTTGATTCTCCACACCCTTCCTGTGAAGCCAAAATATCATCAACCTCAAATCCCAGAAACACTGCATCTGCTCATGACTATCTTGGTGAGAGTCTTGATTATTCATGGAGGTCCAAGGATGACAGTATAGAGAACCTGCAAGAGGATCCCCTCTTTCAATTATTGATTATTCATCTTTCTTTCTTTTTGCTCTCTAAGGGGTTACTTGAGAAACAGTATCATCTAGATTTTGGAGTCCAGTCTCATAAAAAGAGCTTGAAATGACGTAGCCTTCTGAGAAGCAGAAGCAAGAGTTCAGAAATTTAAAACACCCAATCATTCCTAATGCGCTAATTGCTGGAAAGTGATCACTAAAGAGATCCTAATATGCAGTAAGACCAGAAATTAAAACCTGGTGACCAAATTCTGAGATTCATTGGACACCAAATGAATCACTTCCCAGTGCACATTAAGTCAATTTTTCAAACTTCGTCATGATGTCACTACAAAATTGAAACGTTTACCATCCAGAAATCAAGCTAGTCCAAAAAAAATTCAGACCAAACCAACACCTTCGACTTGCATTTTGAGTCCAATTTCAGCTAAAATCATAAAAGATCTCTGTCGTCAAACCTTACCTAAAATATCTGTCGTCAAAATGCTGAAGTATTTTCAGACCGAACCAATGCCTTCCATTTGCATTTTGAGTCCAATTTCAGCCAAAATCATAAAAGCTCTACGCAGTCAAACTTTGTTTGCCTAGCTAAAATATTTGTTATCAGGAGACATAATTTCTCGCATTTAAGGACCTATCAAGGAGGAATTAAAAAAAAAAATCTCCAAACAAGCACGAATACTCAATTTCCCAACAAAACAACAAAATCCAGCAGTGCTTTTACACCATAAAAGCAACGTTAGGAACAAAAGGAAGTGTTTTGGTCCAAACAAAAAATATTTAGAACAAGAAACACCTTCCACAGCCGTTTGAATCCAATTCTAGCCAAAATCCTCTGTTCTTGGGGAAAAAAAACTAATATACAACATAAAAAACTTAAAAACACCAAATTTCTCATCTTTTGTGCCAAAATAAGCAGTCATCGACCACGAAAAAAACACATATTCACCAGTTCAAGTCCAATTTTGGCCAAAATCATTCTGTTTTCAACAGCTAAAACCTTTAACATTAAAAATCAACACTGCAAAAAGTCTTCAACACTTTTAAGCCAAAATAAACACTAATCATTCATCAAAACATACCACTTCATCCGTTTACTTCCAATTTTAGCCAAAATCACTCTTTTTTCAGCAACTAAAACCTTTAACACAAAAAAACAAATTAAAAAAAACAAAAAAACACTCCAAAAGTATTTAACTCTTTTAGGCCAAAATAAACAACCGACCGCAAAAATCCACTTCCTTTATCGGTTCAGCTCCAATTTAAGGTAAAATCACTCTCTTTTCAACAACCAAACCTCTAACACAAAAATAAAAATAAAAATCAATACTTCAAAAGCCTTCAACTCTTTTACACCAAAATAAATTCTGATCATTCATCTAAAATAGATCTGTATCAATTTACTTCCAATTTAGCCAAAAGAACACTGGTTTTAACATCAATGTAAAAAAAATTGCAACAAAAAGTTTTCAAACTCTTATAAGCCAAAACAAACACTAACCATCCATCAAAAACATACTTCTTCGTCAACTTCCTTCCAATTTTAACCAAAAGACATTGTCTTTCTAACGCCAATCTAAAATAGTTTATAACAAAAGCCTTCAAACATTTTTACGCCCAAATAAACACTAATCATCCCTCAAAACGTACTTCTTCATCAATTTACTTCCAATTTTAGCCAAAATACAGTGTGTTTTTTACATTAATCTAAAATATTTTATAATAAAAATCTTCAATTTATGCCGAAATATACACTAATCATCCCTCAAATCATACTTATGCATCAATTTACTTCCAATTTTAGCCTAAGGACTCTGTGTTTTTAACATCAGTCTAACAAAAAGTCTTTCGACTCTTTTAAGCCAAAATAAACACTAATTATCCATAAAAACATACTTCTTCGTCAATTTACTTGCAATTATAGCTAAATTACACAGTATTTTCAGCATCAAACTAGAACATTTTGTAAAGATGATTAAAACCTCACCCGAGCATGAAATCGAACTCGAAAAACGTCCTCCTACATCTTCTTCATCGCACAATTCGTCATTCAAAGCTCGGAAGGAAGAAATACGAGCCGTAAACGCCTCTTTTAAAGAATTTTGACTAAATTTTCTCACGAAAACCGTCAATATTTTTATTTCGTTTTTCTCTCTAAGCACATTCCACGCCGTTTCCTTCAACAAAATGATTAAAAACGAAAAATCGAGGCAGAGATGAGCTATATTATTAATTTGCGGTTACTGTCCTGACACACAGCTCACCGTCAAAATCCCCTAACTATTTTATAACAGTAATTAACTATTTTATAACAATAATTGTCACATTTAATGGCGTCTCCTTATATTGGACTGTCTAGAATAATGTTGATATCCGACTTTCTAAAATACTGACGCGAGTTAAGATTACAATCATAACAGTAATACTGAGACGGTGATCGCTCCTATATTTTTATTTTTATACGGCAGGAGAACCGCCCTTTAAAAAGTGTTCGTGACATTCTTAAAGTCTCTTTTATTAGTGTTTATTTTTATTCTTTAAAAACAACGAAATTTAGAGTTTTATAGATTTTAGAGTTGAAAACGTAATTTTAAGATGCGCAAATTAGGTTCTAGGAGTGCCATTTCTATTATGGCATTATTCGAGTTGGCATAAAGATCATGATATATTGGAACCTTTTAATTAATGTGAGATAATTTTTTTTCATATAAATATTAAAAAACTGAAGTTGTACAAATAATTTCGATACACATAGTTTAGTTGTATTTGATTTGGATATTGTAATAATCGTGGTTTCATAAATTATCTTTGCAGTGTTCTCTTTGCAGAGCTTCTCTTCTCCTTCACCAATCCTCTCTCCTTTGTACATGTATCTCCCCCTTTATGAGTTGGGAAATTCAATTTTGATGTGGGTATTGTTGCAAAGAAAAAACGCAGATGCTCTAAAGTGGAAATGCGGAGGATGGAGGCAGAAGAAATTATGAGAGATGATTCTCAATGGATGATGAAGGACCTCCTTTCAAGGCAGAGGAGAAGATAGGCCCTAGCTTGCGATTGAGCGCTGCGACAGCGTTGATTGCTCCTTTCGGTTGGCTTCCACCTCCGTTTTGTCTATTGTAGTGGTTTGGTTGAAGATTGACTGAAGGGGCTTGGCTTCTTTTCTTGGCCCTTTTGTCGCCTTTTAGCAAAGGATTGGCGACCGGTTGTTGTTCTTGTCTTAGCAGAGGAGTGTCCCCCTTGTGGGAGGTGTTTAGTTAGTTTTGATGGATGTTAGTTATTTTCTCATTGTTCTTGTCCTTATGTTTGTCTCGAGGACTAGGCCCTTAGTTGTGCCCTAGTGTCAATTCATAGCGCTGGTCAAAAATGTTTTACCCTATCTAATAAAACAAATATCTTTTATTCAATAAGAAAAGGTAGATGCTTTGAGGCGAAAATGCTAAGGATGGAAGTAGAAGAAATTGTGAGAGATGGCTCCCAATGGACGATGAAGGACCTCCTTTCAAGGAGAGAGAGAAGATAGGCCCTAGCTCACAGTTGAGGGTTGTGACACCTTTGTTTGCTCCCTTTGGTTGGCTTTCACTTTCGTTTTGTTTGTTGCAATGGTTTGGTTGAAGATTGACTAAAGGGGCTTGGCTTCTTTTCTTGACCTTTTTGTCGCCTTGTGGCAAAGGATTGGTGCCCTGTTGTTGTTCTTGTCTCTCTTAGTAGAGGAGTGCCCCACTTGTGGGAGGTGTTTAGTTAGTTTTGGTAGGTGTTGTTTGTTTTCTCATTACTCTTGTACTTATGTTTGTCTTGAGAATTAGGTACTTGATTGTACCCTAATGTTGATTCATACCCTGATCAAAAATGTTTTACCCTATCCAATAAAACAAATATCTTGTATTCAATAATATACAAATTTTGAATAAAGTAAATGGAAAACAATGAAAATTTCCATAAAAAATATATAACTTAATGGTAACCTTAAAATTACCTTTACTTTTACCTTTTATTTCATCATTTATGTATGATATGATGCAATATTTTGGACACACTATTGTTTATTCGTGTCTAGTTTTATGCAATAAAAGTTTTTGACATTTTTAGGATGGATAGTTTGAAGAGTTTGGAAGCAATATTTTGTCGAAATTAAGTAGAAACTTTCACATGTATTTTTTTATATTGTTACTAGTTTTGTTAGGATCTTTATCCTATATGTTTTTGCTAGGAGTTCTAATTGGTTTGGGATACAAGTGGGGGTCTAGATCCCCAACAACAATATTATTTTGGCATGACGTTATAGCCCATAAACTGCAAGCCATTCCAACCATCAAATCATACCAGCTTCCGACATTATCAAATTTGTCACAAGACGGGACGCTATAGCCCATCAACAAACTACTCAAACCGTCTGACAATACCGATTTTATCGGTTGCGCCACAATTACCACAAATCCACCCACACGCTTTATGGACACCAATACCACTACTAACGGCCACATTCGACCTTACATGTCTCAACGAAAATTGAACCTTAGTTAACTTGGATACATCCAAATGACCTCACCAACTCATCCCACCTCATTAGCAACTTTCACATATTTTTATGATAGATAGTTTGAAGAGTTTGTTCAAATATTCTTAAAATCTGAAATATAATATATAAATATGAATAAATAAATAAATAAACAATTTTAAAATATATTAAAGAGATACATTCAATTTGAAATAATAATTAAAATATTTAAATGAAATTAATATGATAACATGTTTGAATAAAAAAATGACTTTATTTAAAAAAATCCTTGTTATTCCGCTCCAGACATCCAGCCTAAAGGCTGAGAAAAGGGAGATGTACATCTCATAACTTTAGTTTTGTCATATAAACTTTGATTTATAATTTGAATGAGAAGGGAGGTGAGTTGGACTAAGTGAGACGTGGTGTAAGGGCCCTAGAGGGTTTAATTTTTGTTTTCCTATAAAGAGTTGTCTTAAGGTGGGCACAATCATTCTAGGCCTGCTTTTCTTTTGAAATAAAATAAAAGAGAAATGCTTCACTTTGCCTTAAATAAAAATTTGAGTGGATTTCCCAGTTGGGTGAATGTGCCATGATTCTGGACACCTAAATGGAATGATTTTGAACATTAAGTAGATCAACCATTCAAGACAATGATGGTTGGAATCATGTTTACAATTAGATATTGGTAGAAGGGCACAACTTTTCCCTTTCAGTTGGGTGAATGGTCCTTTTGGTTATGAGGGGTTGGGTCTACCTTCCTTATGGGGTGGGGTGGTTGAATCATACTTAGAATAGTGAATCTTCTTTCTTTTTTTAATTTTTTTTATAAAATTTTGTATTAGGAAAAGAAAGTCTCTTTTTTAGAGGAGATTAATTTATTGGTATTAGGTATATGATTAATCGGTCTTTTTTTATCTTAGTATTAAGGTATTTACTTTATTAAAATCGTTTAAAGTTTATACCTAATCTTAATTTTTATTTGATACCTTCCAAATCAAATTTTGATTTATTTTTTTATGAGCTAATATTTTCCAACAATCAAAAGCTACTCTTTCAATGAGCAAACATTCATTTAACATTTTCGTAAAATAGATAAATTATCAAAAGAGATCAGATCTTTTTCTTTAATACCTCCTCTAATTGCCAAATCACTAAAAGGGCGAAAGTGAGTGATTTCCTTTCTTAACACCTATTTTAAATTGCTAAATCATGAAAAAACAAACCCTACCTCCTTCAATACCTTCATTATTTTATAAAAACACAAAAAGAGAGGGCATTCCTTGTTAGGAAACCACAAACTCTACAGTAATAAAATAATAACAAAGCCTAATAATAGAGATAATCAAATAGACAAAATACTCAACATGCATGCGAAAAATACATGATTTATGTGGTAAAACCTTAGCAAGCTAAAGAAACATCCACGATACAAGATATCAAGCTTTATTAATTCTAAGATGAACAAATTACATGCGAACTTACATGCGAACTCCATAAAGATAAATACGCCTAATTGACAAAGTACCATTAGGATTCCTCCTAAAACTAGAGTGGAAAAACACTAATAGAACTTTCCTTTTAAAAATAGAATCCAATAGAATTCATCTTCCTAGAAACAGGGGTTTGACTCTATAGGATGTCATCGCCCCCCTGGACACCCATGCAATAATAGTGGGGGGCATTGCCATCCCGCACCCCCCTTTGTCGAGGAGTGGGCTATAAACCATATCGTAAAAGGATCCAAATTTTAACTTTGTTGTCACACATATAACATCCCTCTCTCTAACATCTTCACAAGATCATCTTTTATGAGATAAATCATAGCCTCTCTCAATACTTCTATCAAGTTGTTAAATCGCAAAAAGCGACAATTTCCCTTTTTAAATCCCTCCATGAAATTATGACAAGAGGCATCCTTCTTGATCAAGTATATATAAAGGGAGTGGAGGGAGGAACTAAATTTGACGGTTAACCTTTTATGTCATAATTTTTTTATATGATTTATTTAACATTATCATTCAAATACTTATATAATTTATAGTACGAGCAGGAAACATTATTGATAATATATATTATAATTTTTTACAATTTTTAACAATCTACCTAAAAAATTATTTTATGTCTAAAATAATCTACTAAAAATATCGACGAAAAAATATAAATACGATCATACAACTATCAAATTTGACTTTTATATGAAAACATCACAAACAATGATCAAATTTACAACGTTGCGTTAAATTCCATAATGAAGGGCTTTCCAAATACCAATATTTCAAGATAAAAAATTCAAATTTATTATTACCCTTGAAATTAAAACACTTACTCATAGAAAGTTTTTTTTAATTATTGGTAAATGTTTTTTCAAAACTCGCAGGAATGTTTTTTTTATTGAAGCTATGAACCAATTTGAGACACAAATAAGAGGCTTAGATCTCCCTCACAGCGATCACAACAGCCACAAAAGGCCTATAAACATTACCACAGTCCCTACAAACATTACGACAGCGACCATGAGCCCTATAAAAATTACCATGACCACTACAGGGCCACAAACATCTCCATCGACTACAACCGACCTAACATATTGCTAAGATTTGAACCTAGGTGAGACTAGACACAATCAAGCCATTTTAACCAATTCACCCACATCTCATGAAATTAAAACACATTATTTATAAAAAGTTATGTGATTGTAAAATATGGTTTAAAGTCATTTTAGAATATATAATTAAACTATTGTAAAGTTTTAATTCCACGTAAGCAATTTAAAAAACATGTAAATATATTTTCTTTCTTTCTTTACATATCATAATGGATTGTTTTGTTTTAATATATTTTAAATAACTAAAAAAAGCCCCTGAGCAATTATTCATTAATTAGTATGATTTTAGGGTGCTCGTCTATTTGTTGATTATTAGTTTAAATTAAATGTTATTAGTATGTTTGTTGATTTTTGGTGTGTTCGACTTTCTTTTAAGTTCATTGGTTCTTTCTCTCTCCTATCTAAAACTTTTTAGAAGCATCACAATGCTTTTGATACTTGTTGAAATCATCTACATTTTTTGGCCCTCCTTTTGTTCTTTGTTGGGTTAGGGTCCACCCATCCCCTTTATCCTATTATTTTTGCTTTTTGATCATAATGATGTTGATTTATGCACCAATAAAGTCCTAATTTGAATTTAATTATTTATAAATACATAAATATTATATTTTATTTAATAATAAATATTCATATAATATCTAGTAATTATTTGTAAGAAAATACATTAAGCACTCACAAGTATTCTAGAGAAATCAAGAAATCATTAGAGCATTTAGTATTGGTTGAAGCTAGTATTTCTTATAGAGCATTCTTGACATATGACTTAGGGTTTTATCTATTTCTGAAATTATTTTTATTTTTGCAAATTTATTTATTTTTGATATTTCATTGGTTTTCATAATTTAGGGCTTGATAATTAAATGGTGTTTATTCAAACCTACTAACCTTCAACATAGACTCTTAAAGCTCACTTTATTTTTCTTAAATTTAAAATATCTCAACTATTTTAATCGAAGCCTTGTTTTGTAGGTTGCATGTGTCACAACTCAGATCATAACAAGAAAATATGAAATCAGGGTTAAGTGAATACAATTCTCAATGCATTTCATATGTACATGTTATCTGCTAGAAGCATCCCAATATTTCATACAGTTAACTCTGATCATAGTCAAACTTATGAATGCACATCTTCAAATTCATACAAATAATTCAAAACACACCTTTAAACCTTATGTGAATTCCCTACTCTTAAATCTGGGATAATTAGTTAATATTTCTTAACCTAATTAATATGAAAGGATTATTGATATTGCATTTAATTTTAACCCAACTTTCCTTATCACAAATACATTTTTGTTATTCGGTCAAGTAATCAATGCATTACTAGTTTATATACAAGCTCCTATTTCTAAGATATAAGATACAAAGAGAATCGTAAAAATAGCATTGTTCAAAACTTAGTTTGATGAGTTAAATGGTATGGAGACACAAATTTTATATGAAATATTGAAAGGATTGTAGTTCAACTAGTATAGATAATAGTAAAAAGATAATACAACACCATCTATCAAAATATAAGTGTCAGAAGATATAAAAAGAGATAAGATAGGGTTTGATTTCCAAATAAATTTGATGGAATAGATTCTCCTTAGTCATTGGTATTAAGTCGAAGATTAAATTCATTAATAAAATGATTGATGTAGAGATTCTTCACGTATAATATATCTTTTATCAATATTTTACATAACTAAATTAATGTAAATAACAATTATATAATTTGATATATTAATTTTAACCTATATAATAACTTATAAATTCTTCATTTAATTATGGCACTTTAGTTGAAGAGAATGCGATTAAAATATATACTTATTTATATTATTATAATCAATTATTTAAAAAAAAAAAATCTCAGACTCAAATATTTAAAAAAAAATTGAAGACAACATCTAATTTAAATTATTCCCTAACCCAGATGTTAGAGGTGAAGACTCAAATAAAGTCTATTTAGAATATTTACAAGCATTTTTTTAATGTTAATAATTTTAAAGTTTTTTAATTTAATTTAGATGAATAAGGCGACTTTTTAAAAATGAGTCAATGGAATCAGTTTCAAATACAAATAGGAGCCCCATGTCTCCTTTATATCGAATACCAAAATTATTTAAATCATTATCAATTATTATGGGTCAATTTGAATCACCAACGATCATCGCCGACTTACTATACCATAACAAAATTTAAATATAAATAAAACTAAACACAATCAAACCTCTTAATTAATACACCCATATTCCATCGACGAAAATTTTAAAACTTCACTAACAACACATTGGTTCCTTTCCATGCAAATAAACATCAAATGTATGAATCATTACTAAATTAAAAATGTAACTTCATATAAACAAGTGATATATCACATAGATGTGACTTGACTTACGAAATTGACAAATAATGTTAGTACATTCATTCACATGTGAATGAACTTCAGATGCATGACAAAAGGGGTCAAGTCAAGTCAATAGGACTTAGTAGGTAAAGGTCTTGTGTCTTTTCCATGAAATGCACCAAAATGTTTCTTTGGTACCAACAATTTCTTGTCTTTAGTAGAATCATACGTATCCCAATAATTAAATGTGGTTTTAACAAAGGAAAGGATTCTTCAACCATTTGTGTGGTTGAACTTAAACATGGGTAGAAAATGTAGCATAAAAACTATTATAACTATGGATTATTTCACACAATTTTATTTTATTTATTTTTTATTTCTTTGTTTGTGCTCTTTGAGATAATTGTTCCATTTAATAAGCATTTCACAATATAAAATATATTAGAAGTATTAATTATTAGGTCAATGTGTATTAGATAATATTTATTATAATTGAAAATTTAAAATATATTATTATATAGTTATTTATCATAATGATGTATATAAAAATTAAGAAAGAGTTTCGTAATTATTTAGTATAATTGTTTTATGAAAGTAACATAATTAAAGTGTGATTAAATACAATTATTATTTTTTTTTTTTTTAATTTGGTCAATAACATCCATCTTATCACTAAATGTCATGTCACAGAGTCTGCATAATTAATGGAGGTGATAGAAAGAAACTGACACAATAAAGTTCGATATTGTAATAGATTGTGATGACACCATACGCATCCAAAATAACTTATTCTATTTTTTTTTATAATTCAATAAAATGATATATTTATTTTACAATATATTTATGAGAGTTCAACATTTCTTTATAGATAAATTTAATGATTTGAAAAGTTTCTAAACTCTACCTATAATCCCTCTCTCCTTATGAATTTTTGTACATAATTTTTACTATAGAGTTAGACACAAATTACTTCATATAATACAAAGTGAACTATTATTCGCCTCTTCCATCTTGTTAAAAATAAATTTTGTGTTTCTCAAAAAGATATTAATTATTTTAAAATTATTTTTTTCACCATGTTACGTGTTATTCTCCTTGTAAGGATATTTGTGATGTTAGACTGCCACAATTACAAGACAATGAACAAAAATACAATATTGACATATGTAAGTATGCATTTGTAGGAATATTTTTGATGTAAATGGATAATGTGGAAAAGATGAAAGGGAAAACGGCCTTGAGAATCTTGTGATATGAAATAATTTTAGAATTAAAAAAAATTACTCTTAATTTTTTTTTAAATCATATAAAAACCCAAAACGTGAAAGAAGACATTGAAAGATCATCTTAAAAAAGATGGATCTAATTGTGAAGAAAACAAAAAAAATATCATTAAATATTTCATAGAGTGTGTATATAATGTTCAACCAACACCAAAGTTTGAATAAGTACATCAATTTTTTTGTCAATATATGCCATGGGATTCTTAAAAGCATCTATAAAGATGTCATTCAAAACATTTTCCATTGGCCCCTTGATCCAAACCTTACAACTTTAGAAGAATCATTAAGAAAATACTTCAAAATCATGCTCCCAAAATCATAAAAGAATAAAGAAACTCCAATAAAATAATGATGGTGGTCTCATAAGACACACAACTTCTGAACATGTTCTTAATTAACTCTAAAAAGAAAATATGAAATTATCATAATATAGAAAGGTGAAGATAGTTCCTATAACACACAAAACCTCCAATGGTATTCCAAACTGAATTTAAAAATAATGGATGAAACGAGCATAATATGGAATGATTCATGCATCAAATACCAAATATCCATAAAAAAAAATAATGATCTCATCAACCTATTGGACACTTTACCTTATCTTTAGCATCCAACTAAGTGTCAAAATCTTAAATAAGATAGTACTATTGTTGCGGTTTTACGATGATGTATCCTCCTATGATCCTTAAATTCTTATATGATCTCATAATTCTCTTTAAAAGTTATAATAATCTCACATTTTGGATCAACAATCTATGACAAAATGGGGCCAACACCAAAATCTCTTTTCTCAAAAGCTTAAAAATATACAACATCATCTCAAACAACCTCATCCTCCTCCAAAAGAATCTAATAACTCTCAGCTAAATGTTTGAGAAGATTGTAGCTAGGTGTCACTCTTTTATCTGCATCAATAATCTAAGTATTATTAATGCACTTTCTTGCTTTCTCAATCAGACTATTGGTAGAACTCCTAAGCATCACCAAAGTTAGTAAAATTATAAGTCTTTTCCTCATTATCAAGTAAACCAAACACACCTACTTGAAACATATTGTTGATATATTTCATAATAAACTTTTTAGGCCAAAATTTAATTTGCTTTCCTGATTGGGTTAGTTGATAAATAAATAACAAGTTCATACTCAAATATGGTACATGGCACACATATCTAATCATCCCAGTATTTAGCAAAAATTTACCATTACCAATAATAGGAAAAATAAAACCACCTGAAAAATGGAATATGTCATCTATAGACATCTAATTTTACTACAAGACCCTTTTTCTTTGCATCTTTGTTATGTTTTACCACACATAGCCTATTTGTGTACATTTGGATGCTTTTCACCCACATTAGACTCTTCACAACCTTTATATATATATATATATATATATACACACACACACACACACACACACACACACACACACACACACACACACACTCACTCATAAAACACCTCATATATGTTAGTTGTCAACATGAATCCAAATAAGTCATCCTTTGTTCAACTTCATCTCTATTTTGATCTTTTTTGCCTATCAAACCACTATTGACGATCTGCCAATTTTAACCTTCATCCTTTTGTGGTTCTTTTCTACCTTACCTTAATTCCTTATGCCTTGATTACCACTTATCACTATTTCCAAGGGTCATCCTATGTTATTATGTGTCCTAGAGAGTAATATATATACAAATGTATCCTAAGCCATCAAGTATCGATTCTTATCATCTGTATCTCTTACAATCCAATTCTCACAAGCACATCTAGCAAGCCCTATCAAGAGTTTTATGCATTCAACTAAGGAATCTGCATATTGAGTTTACATCACATCACCATCATCCTAATTCTTGTGTCATTGCATCTTATAACAAGATAAGGTTATAGTGAAGCATCTAGTTGCATTTGATTATCTAGATAAAGGAGCTGAAGTCTTTTCTCTCATTTAGTTTGGAAAATTTGACAAACACTATAACTACATTGAGCCCCGATTCTACCATGTGTGGGATATGTAACTACAACCCCCAAGAGGGATGATCAGGCCATTAACCCTTATATGTCATATTTTTAAGAAATCATGGTGAATTAGGTCTACAATAAAGGAATTCAATTTTAGACATTTATTCCCATCAATTCAATGAACTGAAGCTAGGATATTGATAATCTATCTCTAGCAAAGAAGCTTGAAAAGCTATAGAACCTGAAAAGAAACACAAGTCAAAATCTTAGTTGAAGTCCACAATTGGTAGCAAAAGGTCATAATCGGCGGTCGATCCTATCCCAGGTCATAATGGATGAACCATCAATTCTAATCCATTTCTAGATCACAAACATATTTTAAGGTTGCATTTAGTTATTCCATAAGGTAATTTCTATTTTAATGATCTAGTTACCATACCTAGGTGTGTTAGTTTCAGCTACTTATCTCATTTCACTATTATTTCTTGCCAATCAATCAAACACTACTTTCATTTCCTATATGTTATGCACTAGATCATATCTGATTATTGTTATTCTCTTTATTATCATATATTTCTATTTCATCTTAGTTTTATTAAGTTATGAAAAGTGCATTTACCATTAAACCATAATTTTCCAAAACAATTTGGTGAACTTGATATTCTTACATAACCTTAAGATTCAATTTTTGTTTTCCATTTCCTTTCAGGGTCTGATTTTCTATCTGTCAGATTTGATTTTCATATTTTTATGTGTTCTTCATTACTTTATCATTAGCCCTAGTTTTTTCATGTTTCCCATGCTTACATCTTTATATATATATATATATATATATATATATATATATATATATATATATATATATATATATATATATATATATATATATATATATATATATATATATATATAAGTCCAAGTGTTAGATTGAGTGGAGTTACTAGTGATTTAACTTAGAATCCTTGACTTTGTACTCATGCTTATTTGAAATAAAAATTACAAATGTTAGTGATATTCCTACTCCTTATTCTATGGTTGATAATGCAAATTATATACATGTGAATGATGCAATTGTGATGGATGAAAATGAAAATATATATGTTGAAAATGATTATAGATATGATGGTGATACTTATGAGTAAAATACCGATGCTTCTAATGTTAATCTTTCAAATGATGATTCCATTCCAAACTTTGATATTATGACTAAAATTAGTTTTGACAATTATATATTTATAGTCCCTAAGGAAATTGATGCTATGATATATGTTTTTAGTGAATAACCAAATAAAATAATGTTGGTTAAGGAATCTAGAAAATGTTACCAATGATCCATTGAATGTTTCTCATTCACTTACAATAGGCTCTCCTTCCACATTAGGTGGTGAGGCTAGTGATCATAGTGGTCCTACTCATACATTTATGTCTCCACATAATGTTACTCTTATTTAGGTTAATATCCCTAATCATGCAAAACTTACCACTTATTATGTTCCTCCTATTATTATTGGACCATCTTGGCATGCTCCTAAAGATTTATATTTTGGTATTGGTCATAGTAAGAATACTAAAGCATTTATTATTACCAGTGCTAATCATACATTTGCTAATACACATGCTACTACATCCAAAGATACAATCATTCAACAATATATTCATATATATAAGAAAAAAATAGGTAAATTTTCTAAGGATCTCAATTACATATCCATGTGGTCACTTATTAAGATATATTACACAATCCATTGACTCATGAGGTCCTCACCCACCCTTTAATAACCCATTTTATAGTGCTTAAATTTGAATTTTACAATTGCATGGGTGATTCTTTGCATCACTTTAAAACTTTATTTTATTCATGCTTTGGTTTCACACATGATGATCTATTGATGACAAAGATATTTCCTATAAGTATTAAGTACTATGCCTTGGATTGGTTTTACATCTTACTTGTAGGATCCGTGCATCATTTTTATGATTTGGTCGATGTCTTCTTAGCTCATTTTTCTATCGACATTAGTAAAAAGGTCACATTTTTTCAACTTGTTAAACTTAAATAAGGACATAATGAGATTTTTAGTATGTATTTCAATTCAATACTATACTTACAAAAGTATATCACCAAATATACGATATCAAGTGACCAAGTATTTTATTTTATGTTTTTTATTTAACTGCTCAAATATAAAATCATGTTTAACACTAATTAATCTTTTGATCAACTTTGCCATATGGTTCACAACTATGAGATTAATTTTTTGGAGGCCAACATGCTTAAATATGGGTCCAATCCCACTATCCATACCAACTCTAATTATCAAGGTGATGTAACATTAAGATTTAATGCTAATTATAAACAGACTTTTAAAACTAAGAATGAAGCCAAAAATGTTAATGTAGTTTCACAACCACAACATAGGCTAGTTCTTCCACCTTCTCAAAAGCATAAAAAAATAAGCAATTTTACCTGAGACTCCTCACTAAATGATTAAAATGTCACTTGAATGTATCACAATATCTTTACCTCCCTCATGTGAGTTGGATGCATATCAAAATTTTCCTATAAACTATGATGTGAATCAATATTGTGACTACCATAGATCTTCTAGACATACTACCAACCCATGTTATTCATTGAGGCATAAAATATAAGCTATAAACAATAATAATGTTATTCAAATGGAAGGACATAATACTAAATTAAATGATTAGTTGTTGCACCAAACCAACAATTGAAAATATTTTACAATCCACTTCAAAAATCCGATGCTTCAATGTAAAAAAATGTTCACATGGCAATTCTTACACATCAACCAATTATTTCCAATGAGTATATTTCTAATGATGCATTATGTATGATTGGTTGCACCCACACAATAGTAAAAAACATGGTAACTCTTTCTAGTGTGGGACTAAACTTTTAAGAGAACCTCGAAAGCCAGTTGGTTCTATTTCCTAATCTAGTGAAAATATACCTAAGCTAAATGCATAAAGAGAAATCTTGTAGGGGAAAAGAGTTAGAAAGATATATGAAAATAAAAATGGCGATGTACTAAAATAAAGTGGGTTGATTTATGTCTATATAAACAAAGAGTTATCACTATGTAAGAAAGGAAATGAATACAATATAAAGAAATAAAGTCTAAGGGGCTAGATACAACCATTATATGATCATGGACTTACATAAACAAGATAAGAGCCATAGGGCATACAACAAAAACTATAATAACTATTATTAATTGAAATGAGTATATACAATTGAATTATATTTCAATACTTAAAGGCTCAAAATATTATTTACATAGAAAAATAGTAAAGGTTCAGATCTAAATTCTAGGAATTTAGGGGACTTAGGAAGTATATAAAATCCACACTTTGCTCAAATGATTAACTTACATATATATAAAAAGAGACAAAGAAGAATAAATAAAAAAATCAGTTGTCCAATACCATAAGTAGATGGGAATTAATTGAGATTTTTTTCCCCATACTTTGTTTGCTACAACTTATGTTCATCTATGTAGATTTGGCGGCTCAAATAAAATTTTGAATTACTCATGCCCATTTTCCCCATACTTGTACTTCAGCTTGACTTTTCATTCATTTTAAATATTTAACTAAACCTTGAATTGTTCTCTTCATCTACTTGTGTAATATTTTAGATTAAAAAAGATTTTATTAAATTAACTTAAAAATGTTCTCCTTTTAAACAAAAAGGAAATCTTTTAAATTATTTACCCATAGCTTTTTTATTTTTAGATAGCTTCATATTTTTAATAATGGGTTCTTTACTTAAATTGTGAGAGATCCTATTAATTAAGTATCGCTTAGATCTCAAATATTAAAACTTTGGAGAGATTTTAAAGTTTTAAATACTTTCTCTTTTAGCACATAGAATTAATAAAGCTTGAGAAATATTTAATCTAGGCATGAATTTTATTATAGGTATGATCATTGGTTCACAAAAGCAAGCTCCATTTATCACATTCTATTCCCACAAGATTTCAAATGATAATACTAATAATGGTCCACTATATATACGTTTTTTTTTTGACTCACATTCTATGATTACACATGGCATTTGGTAGATAATAGTTCAATTATTACAATGTCATTTTTAGCTAAAAAATGACATACTGAATAATACATACTTGGTAAAACCATGGTTCTTAGTAATTATGATGGTATTTCATGGACACCTATTGGGGGTATCACATTGTCAGTCATTGTAGGTCCTAAGACCCTTTTAGTGTGGTTCTACATATTGTTGGACATTGGGATATAATATGATCTATTATTTGGATGCCCATATCTAAATCAAATGAAAGTGATCCCATCCACATTACAATAGTCAATGTCTTAAGTTCATGTATGATAAAATAAAATAAAATTCTATTCATAGCACACCTTATGAGTTACCCATTCAACATCAAAAACAACATGAGATATTACCAAAGTGTTTCTTAAATAAAAAAGCATACAAACTCATGTGCCATCTACTTTAGCTATACCTCCTACAGTCATGGTTCCTAAAATTCTTATGTCTATAGATTCTATAGTTCTAATTCTTTGAGTTACATCTCCAAAAGTTTTATATCCTCCCATAAAAACTCTTGATTTAAAAATTCTATGGTTACGCCACCAAGAGTTACAATACCTACTTGTCTATGTCACAAGATTGTCTTACCATCTCTTGTGTATATTCCTGATCAAGTACCTCCAAATATTTTTAAATTTATAACAAAACATTTAAACTAATACATGTGATTCTTTCTAAGAGGTTAAGGCATATCCTTTAATCCATCTCCAAGATGACTCTCCTTGGGATGATGATTCTAGTTACTATACAACATGTGACCATATTTATGATACTTCTAGTGACACATTTGACACTTCAAATTCATGGTCTTCTTTTTGTATATGGATATGCATGGTCATCAATTAGCCATATTATCATATCCCTTATACTTCATCAATATATCCTACTATACATAGCCTCTTTTTACATCCTTATTCGATATGTTGTGTCTTCCATGTGCCTTCCTCCCTTCATGCTTCTTATATGTTTGTGTTTTATGTTATTTTGATTAAATGAACCTAAATAGGATAAAAATAAGGAATTATTTAGATTATAAAAAGTATATCAATGATACAAGAATCTAAGTTTAAAAGATAGAATATAATTAAATGATTAACTTACTATAAATAGAAATGACCAAAGGGATCAATATGTTTCACATGTTTACTATTTTATGTAGGTTTAAGAATCAATGTAGGTGGAAAAAAGGGTTGAAAATATACTTATGAGTGTATGGAAACACCTTGATAAATTTGTTAGTTTGTGGATGCTTGCACCAAATGATAACATCTACCTTTTGCCAAATTTGTTTGTGTATATAATGCCTCTACATTTTAACACAAGCCACTATGATTGCTTATAATCCATGTCCATGGATGATATCATGTCTAATTATGTTCGATATCCAAAAAACATGTCTCTTTCTCTTAGAAATATTAGGTTCACTTTTGACACTACGTTTAGGCCTAAAAAATGGGAAGAAAACGATGGGTTGAGATAACCTCAACCACTCCCAAATTAATTTTTAAGCACTGCCTACATATCCAATACTCTAAAGAGGGAATTCAAATCGCATGTAGTTATCCTTTATTAGGTGTATTTGTGCAATGATACTCCATTAATGATTTCAAAATGTAATCTAGATTTTGACACTTAGAAAATGAAAACTTTGGATTGGATTGAGTGCATTTAGGCTTTGTCTAAGACCTACTCCTTTGTGACTAATTATTGAGTTGGGAAGTTTAGAGTAGTCCCTTTGAATGTGAAATTTTAGAATTGACTTGCTTGATAATGTTAGATTATCTAATAGACTTAGACATACTATGTGTTTATATGGGATTCTTTGGGTACTTTATCACTCCATCGATAGGCAAAACATATGTGGGTCAACCCATAAATATGATTTTCATTTGAAAAATAACCATTACTTGCATGTGGACAAGTCTATCAACATTAGATACCTATTAAATTCCACATGTTTGAGTTTATTAGACTTATACAAGAGACAATAATAATGGTATGATGATTTAGAGCTAATCTGAATATGATAAGGAGTTAGGTATAAATTAGTGAATTTTTATGGGTTACCAATAGTCAAATTAGGAAGGTCATACCCATAGAAAACATGCAAATGTGAGAGAAGGGTGTATAAGAGCCATATGTGTATACATAATTCATGTAAGGTAAAGGCAAGTCAAAATGGACATTTATAACTATCTAATACAATATTTTAGTGTATGCAAAAGTCGCCCCCCCTCCCCCCCCTCCCCTCCTTTTATTCTAGTATTAAAACAAAATAAAATGTTAGATTAAAATGATAAATATATGTACATGCTTGTGTAAAACACTATTTGTCTGTTATAGGAGGCTCCAAATGTACATCTTGCTCCAAGAAACCTGTAATGAACATGCAAAAATCAATGTCCTCATGTGAAATGAAATCTAAGAATGAAATTGAAACTTTTTAAACTTAAGGGAAAGGAAGGAATACACTTGTAAGTGTGTGAATCATGCTCCCCCTGTGATGTTGTTGGAGGTGATGTTTCTTACTAAAGCATTGGAGTACTATGATTCTTGTTGAAGTATATGGAAAAGTGGGCTTACTACTGAAGAATTTGGAGAATTGAGGGTTGGTCATACCCTAATGGATACATTATATAAGGTGAGGGCCATGGGTTGGGAAATAAATGCCTCAATCATTAGGGAGTATTATTAGGCTATTGAGGGCAAAGCATCTCAATTACACTACTCATTTAGCTGATCTTGAAAATATGAAAGGGGAAGCCTATGTTAGGCTCAAGAATCAACCTTTGTAGATGGAATTATAGATTTAATATGTAGCCTTTTGTATCATCAATACCTAATCTTAAGTAGAAAAGCAAAATAGTGTGTGTGCATGAAGAATGTTTATGCCATATAATTTGATCTAATTAGTGCCAACATGATATCTAATGTTATGAATCTATATCTCATTTATCCCAAATCTAAAAAATATTAAAAATTTGTAACTTTTATTCCTATAAAATGTGTACATATGCATTGCATATTCTCCAAATCTATTTCAATCTATAAACATTTGTCTCATAATATGAACCAAACTAATAATTTGTACCAATTTGAAATATTTGAATCATGTAATCTATCCCAAAATATAAATTTTATATAAATGGAGACTAAAATATCTATGAAAAGCTCACTAATATGCTTCCTTTTGTAGTGAGGGAAGTATAATTAGAAGTAATCATTTCAAAAGAAAAGAGTTAACCACATCATGTTATGTGTAAAGATGTAATCAATTAGAAGCATGTGCTAACATGTGGAGAATATGTCATCATGGTAATGAAAATATCCTTAAATCATAAATGACACATTTAATGTAATGCATACAAGTGTCATGTAAATATAGATGTATCAATTACGCATGTTGTACTAACCATCACATATATAAGTACTGAATAATGAACTATGTAGGAAAGGTGCTTGATATGGATCATGAGCAACACACATAAATATGAAGGTGTATGATATGGATCACGACACTAAAAACCCAACAAACTCATCAAAATCAATAAACTAATCATATATTTATCCACTCATAAACACACAATGTCATGGTCATGGTGCACACAAGATAATCATACACAATAGCACTCAATGTCTTGCAAGGCCAATGAATGCACACAAAGGATAATCAAATGTCACAAAAGGCCAAGGGCCACACATAAAGGATAAGAAAATATCATACAAGTCTAAAGGCACAAATAAAGAGGCATATAATGATACACTCAATCAATAAATGTTATATACTAAGCAAGAACTAAAGAAACATAATCAATAATTAGCATATACAAAATGAAATAACAATAATGAAGATTATAACAAGTCAATTTAGTCTACACTATTAATGAATGTCAATGTCATAGTATTTCAAAGTAGCATATCCATAAAATGTGGCACTATAAATGATATAATAAAGAGAATGACATGTTTAAACAATCAATATAACTAAACCATGATAAGTGGAAAGGCCATACAAATATATAATTTGTAATAATATGACCTATTGAATGAGATTCCTTCAACATTGGCATGGCTCTTGGGTATAGGAATGTCTTACATCCACATATCTATGTATTATATAAAACTTGTATGTCCTATAACTCAGTCATATATACCATGAAATGCATGTGAATATGAAAAATGATATGTAATATACCAAACATGTGATAAATAACATAAATGAATGATGTAAACTGGAAAACATGTCATTCTTAGGTCTTGATTTTGGATTTTTTTATAATATTTTGATTTCTTATATTTTTTTATATATTTTGAATGCATTTATAGAACAAAGGAATTAAATTGGAAATACTATGAAATAAAAAAAATGGTATGGATCTAAACAATTTGTAACACAAATTAAGGCATAATGTGCACCAAATATAATATCATGGTAGTGTTGAGAAAGTGAATGAAAACAATGTGTCCCCATTATAAATGTGAATCAAAACATCGTAGCTCAAATGAGTATATAGGAGGTGGAAGGGGATGAAGAAGAATCAATGTATACTCTCATAAATGTATGTGACATGTAATCTCAATGCAATCCATAACATGTATAGGTCTTAAATATGTAGGAGTAAACAAGTAGTATGCTCGAAAGGATGTGAAATATAATGATATTACTATGAAGGATGCATCATTTTAAGGTAGATGTTATAGAGGTATGAATGAGGAAAAAAATTCAAAGGCAAGGGCCAATCAAAAAGAAATCAAGGGCTAGAATAATAGCCAATGTACGATCATATGAACATGTGTATGTCAAAAAGAGAAGTGTAGAGGAAATAATCAATCAAGTAAACATCAAGAAGCTATGTAGAATTGATTATGTTCCTAATAACTAATGATCTCATAAATGGGATGTCCCCATGTAGGTGTTGTATCTCTCAACCACCATTTATGTTTATCATCTGCTAAGTACTTTATTAAATCATCATTAGGAATACAAAACTCTTATTGTATATCTTTAATTGGATCATATTTGTCTTTGATTTCATACCAAATTTCTATTTAATAATCATTAATGTAGTCATTGCATTAGATAAAACTAAATTCATGGGTTTTACTTACTCTTCCATGTGTACTTTGTTATTAGCATCATGTTCATCTCCTGTGATTACATTAGTTGTTTGTGTTTGAGTACTAGGTGAGAAAATGTTTTTCTCTTTATTTTTTTGATTTGTGGATGTTCCAATACTTGAGATAGAAAGAGCATCACCTCCAACATTGAATGTGATGTGGTCATTATTATTATATAATGTTTTACCCATTGATGTGACCCATGGTTTTATTAATACATGATTGTACTGAACTAAATTAGGATCAATTTGAAATCCATTAGTCTACAATTTGTTTTGAAGAGATACATGCCATGATATAGTTCCTCCTATGAAACAATGACACGCCATATTCATATTCATGTGTTCAATGTCATATTACAATATGTTTTATAAGTGTCATACTACACATGTTGATTTCATAAGTGGGATCAACTCTTACATTTGTGAATTGCTTACCATCAATGTGAATACTAATGACCATAGGTTTTAGAACTAAAAAAGGCTTTATAGGTGACACCTTGGAAATTATGCTTATGAAATTGGTCTTTTTAGGTGCCTCTTATTTAGTTAAATCTAATTAATTAGTTTCCTCTTTCATAAGTAGTCTTTTTTATTTATCATGGGCTTCTATTACCAACTTTTATTTTAACAATTTCTCTTTTTGTAAAATTTATTTTTTTCAATTATTCATTATGTAACTTTTATTTTTCCAAAATTTCCATATGTAACTTTTATTTTTCCAATTGTTTCTTATGTAAATTTTTTTGTTCCAATTGTTCCTTAAAATATGTATCCATAGTTTGTGTAGGTTGCTCATTTATAGAAGGTGTGCTTGAATCGGATGGTGCTTTAATGGATGCATCTAATGTAGGATCACCACTATCAATAATATTTTATATTTTTATCATAAAGGCCAAATAATTATCCGTATGATGTCCATGCATTCTATGATAAGCACAATAGTATTTAAATTTCCTTAGAGGATGCACACGAGGAAATGTAATCAAATTATTTTGAAGCATATCCCTTAAAGTTTAACTTGATTTCTTATTAACCTTATGTAGAATTTTTTAACCATTAGTTGTAGCTGAATAATAATTTTTAACCCATACTTGAGATGAAATATTTTGAGGCTCAAATTTATTGAATGGAGAGACAAAAATGCAATTGACATTAGAAAAATCATGATTGTTGGCATATGCAATTATATTCTCAAATGATGTAATATTTTGAACATTTTGTTTGGTAATGCCTCTATGGACTCCTTCATATCAATTATCTAATATAGAAGATCCTCATTAGATACATTATTTCTCATATGTTGGGAAGATATGATGTTCATATAATGTTCACTATGAGGATGTACCCAACCTCTAGGGATAGTAGTAATATGGACCTCCATAATAGAGAGATGGTAGCTATCACAATTTTGAGGTTGAAAAGGGGGAAGAAAAAATTTAGATCTATATTTCACTATCAAATAAATCTAATACTCTTTAAAAGGAATACAAGCCTACTAAAAATGTATATAGGCAAAATAGAGGACTTGATAAGGGTTTAATAAAGAATTGACTGCATAAGGGAAACCATGAGGAATTTTTAGAAATAAAAAATATGTTTTTGATAAAAAATATATATCAAATGAACAAAACACAAATTATTTTGAAAATAGATGAACCCTTCACTCTTTAGACTAAATTTACTACAAATAGTAAAACATAAATTTCAAACTATATGTATATAATTTTGGAAAAAAAAGAGAGCTTTTTTATCTAACCATTTAACAACTAACAAGAAATTTTGGTCATTTATAAAATAGAGTTGTTTTGAATAATATATTATCCAAACAAGGAATAACCTTAATAGGTGAATATGCATGAGACCTTAGGGAAAGAGAGAAATAACATCATATTTTCACCTATGAACATGGAAATAATTAGAAAATTAGGTCTTAAAATAAAACCCTAAGATAATAATATAAGACCCTATAAAGAAGGTTGAAACCCTAAGGGAAACTCAGGGTTTTGTTATGTTATAAATATTATGTGGGTTCACTAATATGATTTACCTTATTTTGATTAATTGAAACTAAATAAGATAAAACTAAGGAACTATTTAGATTATATAAAGTATAACAATGATATAGGAATCTAAATGTAAAAGGTAGAATTTGATTAAATAATTACACTTGCTATAAGTATAAATGACCTAAGGGATTAAGATCTTTAGTGTGTTCACTATTATGTGTAGGTCTAAGACTGAATGTAAGTGGGAAAAGGATAAAAGTAGACTTTGTGTCATATAAATTATGAAGTGGGTGTCTAGAACCCACATGATGAACCCATCAGTCTATGGATGTATATGCCAGATGATAACATATCTATTCTACTAGATTTATCTATGTGTATAGAGCCCTTCCATTTTAGTACAAGATACTTGTAATTCATCTTTGTGGGTGATACTAATGCTTACTATGTGTGTGATATCTAAATACTCATCTTTTTCTCTTTGAAATCCTAGGTCCACTTTTGACACTAGTTTAGGCCTACAAAATGGAAAGAACATTCAATTGAGATGCCCTTAAGCACACAGTAATGAATGGTTGCATGGTGCCTACATATCTAAAAATATAAAGAGGGAATTAAAACCACATGTAATTATCCATATTAGGTGTATGTGTGCAATGACATTTTTTTAATGAATGAAACCTATATTATATCTTTCAACACTTGGAAAATGGAAACTTTGTCTTCGATTGAGTGCTTTAGAATTTGGCTAAGACTCGATCCATATGTCTTATTGATGAATTGGGAAGTTTAAGGTAGTCCTTTTAAATGTCCAAGCGTTGAAATCAATTTTCTTGACAATGTTAGATGACCCAATAGGCTTAGTCCAACTATGTATTTATATGGGGCTATTTGAGTAATTTCTCAAACCACTAACATGAAAACTATGAGTTAAACCATACATATGGTTTAAATTTGAAAAATGACTGTGCTTGGCATGGGGATGAGTTTTTAAGTGTTTGAAACCTATAAAATTCCATAGGTGTCTAAGACTGTTAGAATTTTTTAAAAGACACAAATACTTATTTGATGATCTAGAGATAGTCTATGTTTGATAATGAATAAGTTAGCTATAGACTAGGGAATTCTTGTAGCTGATTAATAGAAAATTGGGAAGGTCAGACCCATAGAAAGCATGTAGATGTGAGATAAGGGTGTATAAGAACAATATGTGAATACACAAGTCATGTAAGGTGAATTTAGGTCAATATTGACATTGTTGAGTGTTTAGTACCATATTTTAATGTCTATCATTTGACATCTATGTTTTTCCATTTATTTGCATTGACATTTATCTAGCCCCTTGTTTTATGTTTCTATGTTACCATATCCCTTGTCCCTTTATGGTTGATTCCAATTCCAAAAACCCTTGTAGTATATTTTTATGTATGATAACACACACACACACACACACACACACACACACTCATATGTATATGTGTGTAGAGCACATCCTTCCACCCTAACATGCATTAAGTTTTGAGGTAAATTTAGGTTATTTGGAATCCTCCTCTTATTTATTCTTATATGTTTTATTCTTTTGGATTACCTATTATTGACCCTATAAGTCTGACCAAGTATAACCAAGATAGGCATTAGTAGTCAAAGATAGTGGTGTGTGTAGACCAAAGTGTTCCATAAGTGTGTACCTAACAAATATTTATAGCAAAACAAATACAAGCCAACAAGATTGAGTCCACATGCACATACAACAAAACATATAGATAAAGACACATAAATACCATGTTTATTTAGGAACTGTAATGGAAATCATAAAGGATAAGTGATGGAATTTATGACTTAGGCTTGACTTTGATAGGCAGTTGAGAAGTGATGACAAATGATGAGGTAGTTGACTTGGACTATAGTTCCACATTATATATCAGGAGTAAAATGAACATTAAGTATAACTGAGTTTCTAGATGACACATAAGGGTGTTTGAAAATCCTATATAAAGATGACGCTTGAGGAAGAGAAGAGAGAGAGGAAGACACAACAAAGTGATACCAAAATGCTAATAGAGAGCAGATATATTATGTTGTTGAGTCCCTGAGAACTCATTGTAACCATGGATTGTTGAGTAATGAACATAATTTTTTTTAACTATATTTAATGTGATTATTTTTATGTTGTGGTTATAGAATGTTGTTATCAGTCCTAGACTAATATGTTGTCTCACTTGATGATAGTTTCCTTCTCATATATGTGTTTGGATAGAGCTCCATGTATAAGTTATAATTCTTGTTGTTAACCCATGTAGATTTAGGCATGCTTATATATCTCGATTTACTTGATTACTTATGTTTGCATACATTGATGGAATGGTGTGAAGGATAACCTTAGTCCTCATAAACATATGAGGTGCACACTTAATTACATGAATGGTACAATTGTTAACTAACCTCAAGCCTTCCTAGTTTCCCTTTATGCCTCAAGTGAGTGCACAAGGAAACTTGCATGATTTTTTTACATATAAAGTTGTAAATATTGAGTGTTGGATCATGTGAAAAGAAAAACATGTGGGTGACCATTGGGATAAACAACATGTTGTTTCCACTTTTGGGATTTGGTCAATTTTTTTTGATGCAATAGTGAGTATAGATGATATATTGGATCTCGCTAAAGAAGTTCACAAAGAACCACCCCATTCATGGAAAGAACAATCCAAGAGATTGGGTAGAGGACAACATGCATCACACCCTCTATGGAGTGTTATTTTTCAAGTTTCCAACACATCTACACACATGACTTACAACATATGTTTTGAACAAGCATAGAAACTATGGACACAACTACCCTTGGAATGAACAACACGTGAAGCAGTTGAATAACTTAGACATAGTATGGACTAGATGGACTAGAGAAGTTAATGTTTGGTAGCATGGGGCACTAAATAACTATGTGTTGGAGTTTGTTATGGCCATGTAATATTGTCTAGAAAAAGCTGAAAATTAGTTCTTCTATGAACCTAGAGGCTTTTATTTGAAGCATTCACCACTAGAAATAAAAATTTAATTGTGGATAGTGGGTTAGAGAGTTTTCATAAGGTCAGTTAAGTTCCTATGCACATGAGCAGTGTGGATGGTATAAAGTGAGAAGGGAATGGTGTCTGAAATATAGAATAAGAGAAAATATTAAGCATGGAAGGACCAAGTGAGTGTGAACTGTAAAAGCATAGATATGATGAAATTAAGAAGAAGGTGATTGATATAAAGGACCCTAATAAAAAATGGGATTTTGACTTAAGTGATGCCATGAGGATCCATGAAGGGCATGAAGGGCATGAGGAAGACTCTCCTTCAAGGGATATGCATTCCAATGAACAATAATTATGCATCAATGAGCAAGAGTGGGCTTGGGTAGGAGAAGTTAAAGTAACCCATAAAGAAGATTTATGAGAAGGGAATACCATGGATATTATTGATTCCCATCTCCCAGAAGTTCATGATCAAACATTTCACCCATAACTAGAAGAAATAGACCAAATCCCATACATAGGATAATTATTAGCACATGAAGGAAAAATAAGCATGTTGTAGAAGATCATCCCATACCAACCACTCATACTAGTGATCACATGACCTAAACACCCTTTTTATCCAAAAATGTTTGGAATGCCACCAATAAGAGGGGGTTAAGCCCCTCAGATGTGTATTACAACCCAAAGCAGAGCGATAAGAGATGGAGGACCATTAGTGGCCCAATAAGTGCTCTAAGTGGCCAAAATATTGGTAGTAAAACTCCTTATGGGAGGTGGTGGAGATGTGGCCCCAATAGGAGGAATATAAGGTCACCTGAAGGAAGTCAGAGTTTAGGTACACCTTTAACTAGATCATCAACATAACATGTGCCTCAAGCACCAATTGTGCCCATACCTACTCCCACATTTTATATGAAATGTCATTGAGTTTTCCTGACTATCGAGGAGTGGAGAATGCTTAGGAGCATGTCCAAAAGTGTGAGCTTATATGGTGTGCCAAGGGAGTTACACTATAATAACACAAAGTAAGTCATTTTTCCATGAAATTATTGGATTGTGGCCATACCTGGTACTAGAATTTAGATCCAAATCAAGATATTATAGACTATGATATTTTGAAGGAAATATTTCTAATGGAATTTGAAATTCCTACGTTGGGTAGCATAACATCACTATTATGAAAAAAATCAAGTAAGAAATCATAGAGAGCATCTGAGCAAATGAAACTAGGTTTAAGACCCTGGTGTGTGAGTTCTCTTTGGAGGCATGTTGGAGGCATTGCAACATGCCATGTCTATGATGATATTCACAAAGTATTTAGAGGCTCTTAAGGTAGCGTTAAAGTCTAAAGCTGTTGGAGGTGTAGACATGAGGGTTGTCCCATTCATCGAGGCCCATATTACCTCAATTAATTATCAATTCCAAAAGCTTACCACTAATAGTGCACATGATATTCACTGTGGACTTTAGTGCACAAATTGTGAGGTTGAAGGCCATAACAAGAATAGTTATCCAAGGTGAAATTTTTACACCTTATTAACTTCTCACAAAATTTTCCAAGAGGGCCATGACATGTGAAACTACCCTCTTTTTAAAAACATGACCTAAACAAAGGTGTCTTTGTACTAAAAAAATTGTGATGCCTTTATCCATAACACTAAGGAGTGTAGGTTAATTAATGAGATACATAAGGAAATATAAAGAGGCATGTGATAGACCACTATAGGGCCATCTGACTAGATCTATGGTAGATCTAGGAAATAATGAGGGTACATAGGCCATGGTGGTAAAGGATACAAAGGTGGAAGGTTCCCACCATGCATTTACTACAAATTTGGGTCACCCAATCACTATCAGTGTGATTCTCCCACATATCCTACTTATGGATATTACCAAGGCTACCACAAGGTATAGAAGTGCTTGGAACTATACATAAAACTCACACATAAGGGTAAGATAGAGAATGGCACAAGGATGATTTGATGCATGTGAAATTAAGATCAATGAGCCCCTAAAGCACAACCTAAGAATGACATTAGGCCTATGGTGAAAATAATGACTTGTAGTAGCCTAGCTACATATCTAATAGTGCCCATAGAGAAGGTCAAACATAGTTATTAACTGAGAAAACCATAAGATAAAGTCACACACTTAAAACCTACCATGTCATATTAACTAGATAGATCATGCCAAAAAGATGTGATGAGTGAGGCCATGGATGTTATCCAAGATTTATAGGGTGACATTCAACTCACATGATACTTAGAATAAAGGGCAAGGCTATTTCACTATACCCAAGGATGTGATTAGGGATATGACCTCATATACATACTAGCTCTCCTTCACACTGAAGGTATGATCCCAATGCTCAAGAATATTTTGGACAACTATACAAAGAAGTGGTCAACTAAAGTTCCTTATCTATATTTGGTGTGAGGGAATAAAGTGAGGACAACCCATAATTTATGCTATGGCTAAGAATAACTTATTAATGCATACATCAATGTATGGTTAGTGTGTGACATTATGGTAGATACAAGCACCAAGTTTAATATATTAATAAGGTATGCTTGGAATATGATCGATAGCCCTCCCTTAAAACCCTTAGAGTCATATGTTTTATTCATGGAAAATAAAAATAATCTTAGACTATGGGAATTCTCCCTAATGATGTGATCAAAATAATGTACATAATGTTCTATGCAGACTTTGAGGTGATTTAGCTCATCAAAGCTGATAACTACCCAACCTTGCTTGAGAGAATATGGTGTTATGGCTACAATGTAGACATAGGATTCAAGAAGCATTATGTGAGCTTTGAGAATGGTAAAAAGTGTGTGGTGATCCCACTGTCAAATGATCAATCCCCACCTTATGTTGAGAGTTTTGATCTAGAAAATGAGATAAAAACATATACAACATCACAATGCAAGGAGTGGAAAAGTTGGAGCTCAATGGGAATGGAATTATGACCTAAGATGATGCATAATCTATTTTTGACACCATAATTTTTACCTATGATTGTTGGGTATATGATTCTTATGAGGTAACTAGTTGAAAATTTAGCATAGTTTTATCCAGACCCTAACACAATCATGTATGAAAGGCCCTTCGCACCAACATCTAGCCATATCTAAATATAAAGAAGATTTGGTTTTCATGAGCCACCTCCATTGTAAAGTGAGTGTTTCATCTAAGCAAGGGAAGCCTTACTAAGGTGAATTTCTATAAAAGTTACACTGGTGCTAACACATATTTCCATGACCTTAAGGAATGTGTCCCCAAGGAGGAGGATTATATTATTTCCATAGTACACACCTTCAAGCGTACTATGGCACATTGATGGGATGCACACAAGCCTAATCTTCCAAGTTTAACCAAGGTCAAGGGTGACATATTCTCTAGGTTCGAGAAAAGTAATGACTCTAGGAGGTTACCCACATAAGGATGTGACATGGACACATGAGTGGATGTATATGAATTTGAATATGGTTGGGCAAATCGCATGCCTTATGTCCCACAAGAGCATTGGGTTCATGCTTTCCACCGCACCCTAAAGGCTTGGGTGTGCATTCATGATATGTCATAAAATATATGTGTTGGGAGACTAGTAATTGTATTATCCTAAAAGATAAGTTTTATCATTCCTTTTCCTTATCCCCATCCAATTTGGAGCTAATTGAGCTCCTAAAATACATTTATTGTGTCATCTTGGAAATAAAGCTATAATGGAGGATCAAATCATGGAGATGTTCAATGAGAAGGGACTATCCCTACCTAAGTTATTTGATGAATCTAAAGTGAACATCAAATCTAATAAAGATGATGACACATTGTGGATGGTGTGAAACTAGTATTACATGGCCAAAAATTATAATTTGGTGCATAAAGTGGAAGAGGAATCTCAAGAGGGTGAGTTGACCCACTTACACATCAAACTTCTCAAGGATTGCAAGAAGTAGAAGACACGTAAATTGGGTGACACTAATGTTATTTTAATCCCATAAATATTCCCAAGATAAATATAGAATTAGAGGAAGAACCTAAGATCACCACTATTGGAGACTACTTGTCTGATCCAAAATTAGCACAAATCATAGAGCTACTCTAAGAATTCAAAGATATCTTCTTGATGAGATATAATATAATGAAGGCAGTTGACCCTTATTTAGGTAGGATGAATATCAACTTGGTTGAAGGTGCAAGGCCCATAAATAAATGACCAAAAAAGGTGAACCTTAACTTAGCTTGCCAAGGTAAAAGTGGAGATTTACCGCATGTTGATTCCTGGCATCATCTACCTAGTTGAGGAGTCTAGGTGGGTGATCCCCATGGCCATAAAAATAAATAAGGATAGGCACATCCATATTTATGTTGACTACCATCTCCTCAACATGTCATGGGTCACTAAACCTTTCCCTACCTTCTTTACTAAATATATCCTTGAGGGAGTAACAGGGTGTGAGGTGTACACCTTCATTGATGGATTTTTAGGCTATAACCAAGAGTAGATCGAGGAAGAAGACAAATTGAAAACCACATTCATGACTAAGTGGGGTTCTTTTACTTATAATTTCATGCCTTTTGACCTTAATATTTCATCTAATATCTTCTCATACATAGTTATAGAAGCCTTCAAATACTTCATCCACTACTTTCTCGAAGTATATATAGTGACTGGACAGTCTATGTGCTGGTGAAGGATCACCATAGAACCTAAGGTGCATGTTTCAACACTATCACCAAATACAAATATCTCTGAACCTAAATAAATGTAACTTTATGACACCTTTTGGCATGCTCAACCATGCCATTTGTAAAGAAGGCCTCCTTGTTGATCTTGCCAAGATTGTAATCATCCTTCAATTAGAAGTTCCCACCACTCATCAATTAGTGAGAACATTATTAGGGTATACCATTTATTACCATAATTTAATTATACACTATGCCAAGATCATCTCACCAGTGGAAAATATATTGCATAATAATGACCCATTTATATGGGGTGAGGTGTAAGAAGAGGCATTCAGGACACTAAAGAATAAACTAACTAGTGCATCGATATTTTTAGTTTCTTGATTGGATCCTTATTTTCCATGTGTAGTTTGATACATCAAGAAAATCGATTGGAAATATTATATCTCAACTAGGTGAGAAGAAGATTGGCCATCCATTATAATTTACAAGCAAGAAGCTCATACATACCAATAAAAATAACACCACTACTGAGCATGATTCCTTGCAATGATCTACACACTCTATTAGTTTTGTTGTACTTGTTGGCCACTCCTTTTGTGTTTTTCATAGATCAATATGATTTGAAGTACTTGGTGAATAATCCAATTCTCCATGGGTTCATCTATATTTGGATCATCCTCTTTCAAGAATTCAAGTTTTTAATTGTTGTGAAACTGGGAATGAAAAAATTGAGCCCATATAAGACAACACCATACCATTTAAATTCATGATCATGTAATAAAAGACAAAACCATACCATTTATAAGTGAATGGGACTATGGAAACATTCAAAAAGGCCCTAAGAAATTATCTTACCAAAATATTTGATGTTAGGTGCGAATATTGGGATGACCAAGTTGTAGTAGTTTTATGGGCCTATGAGACTAACTACAAGCACATGAATAAGTACACACCTTTTAACTTGGTGTTTGGGATGAAATTTATGTTAAAAATGGAGTTCTTGGTTCCATGTTTGTGTATTTCTTGAGTGGATCACCTCAATGACCACTAACCTTTGGGTGTATGGCTGGAAGACTTGATGAAGCTAGATGAACAACACACCTTTACTGTATGGAACCAGATTATGGAGAAGGTTCTAAAAAAAGGTTGGAATGACTACCATATAAAGGAAAATATCTTGGTATAAGGCCCCCATGTTATTCTATATGGTTAAAAATATTTTAAGCATCTAAGCAATCTTAAAATATGGTGGCTAGGCCCTACATCATTCATGACATTTTGGAGACTAAAGTAGACAAGTTGTGTGCATCAAATGGTGAAATGATCTTTGGGCATTTCAATGGAATCCAACTCAAGTCATATCATGCTTATCATGCTTGATACATTGTTTAATAAGCTTAGGCCATTTTTTTCCAATAGTTTGGGTTTCTTAGGTTACTGTAGAGTGGCTTAACTCTTTCACACAATAATTTTGCACCATCAATATAATAATATTTATGCACATAGAAAGTTAAGTTTGGAAATTCAAGCAAGGTATTTATTCTAAAATCCTTATGCTATACATCTAAGTCTTTGGGTTAGTGTTTCCATGCATTTTTTTATAAAATATCTTTCTCATGTTGAATGGAAGCTTGATACTATAAACAACTTAAAGAATACACCATGCTAGGAAGCTTGAAGGTTTGTTTGTACCTTGATAACCATTGTAACATTATATATAAAGATATTTTTCAGTTTGATGTTGTTATCTCACATTTCTAGTCATACAAATGCTACCCATTTGAATAACTTTGGAAAATTAATAAAATGAGACTTCCTATGTTGGAGGATTAGACACATAATCTATTATGGAGTGGGGGTAGTGAAAAGTACTAAAAATAGTAAAGAATGGAAGACAAGTATAGATGAGAGTGACATGACAAGTGAAAGAGTCAAATTAAGAGGCATGAAGTTGAGAGTGACTCGATAAGAAGGTATTGCATGGAAAGAGAGTGATTTGAATGGAGTACTGGACCTAAGAATTTTTTTTAGATAAATGAGGAGAATGTGTAGGGTAAGAAAGTGCACTATGGAGTGTCATGCATAGGAATGCCTAAAGGAAATTTATAGGGAAAGGAAGTGTATAAAATTAAAGAGAGTGCAATGACCATGAACACAAAATGGAAGAGTGCATGATACATCAATCCCATCAAAAATGGGGAACTATGCAGAGTGACATCACCCTAAAAAATTCAACTTTTGAAATGACTAGGGGTAATATTTGGTAAGCATTAGTGATCAATAAAAAGGTGATATCACTTAAAGACTCAAGAATGAGAATCCCTGAGTTTGTTATATATATGGCCAATGCATTTAATGAAAATTTTGGTAAAATCACAAAGGGGGATAAAGGAAGGAAAGCATATTATTTACACTTTGAATTTGAGATCTTAGTGTGACTTAAAGAACTCGAGTGAACTAGAGTGATGAGAAATAACAAATTTGAGCCAAAAATAACAAGTTTTCAGAGATTGAAGGACATAAACAATATTCTTAGGAGATTCTAACTCAAGTGTACTAAGTTTTGAGGTATTTTAGTGTGAAAGGAGGAATAAATTGAGTTACAGGTTGTAAGAGTTGACCAACCACCACTAGATCTATGTGAAGCTCAAAGTTAAGTCACACATAGTAGAATCCATAATAAACTTGCACTCATCAAAATTTGAGTGTTTGAACAAGTGGGAAATCTGAAGGTGAACCAGGGGGTTTAGGATAGTTATGATACCAAATGGTAAGGTTTTAAAGTTTAAAATATTAATTCCTAACCCAAGTGTAAAATTTGAACCCCCATTATTGAAGAAGTAGAGGCAACACCAAGCATCACATGGTTTGAAGGGCCATCAACTCTTATTAGATAATAAGTAGATGAAGTAGTGGCAAGAGCATTAGGCATGCAAACATAAGAAGCATCTACCGGTTCTAAATAAGTAGAGGAGGCGTAACTAAATAATAATTCACCCATCTAGGGAAAGAAAATATACCCCATTCATGTCATAAACAAGAGATAAATCAAGGCTAGTGATAATGAGATTCTCAGAGATGCATTACCTTGAGACTGTGGTATGCATAGAAGAATGGGAATCCAAGGTAGACAAATGCAAGGTGGCATAATATAATGAATGAAATGAAAGTAATGAGACTAACATAAGGAATGATTACATGATCAACACCATAAAGAATATCCCTAAGGGGAATCTTATTTTTTATGACTCGATCAAGTAGAAACTGGAGAGAGAACATTTTACAACTCTATGAGCTCCCATATTTTTGGAAGATATAAGATTTGATGAAATATTTAATTTTACATGTCTAAAAAGACAAATTCTACTCCATATGCTGAAGGATGAAGATCATGATGGCATAAATACATATGGGAACTAGGTTGGCCTAATTAGATAGAGGTATGAAGGAAGCACTAGTAGATACCAAGGGGATAAAGTGCATACCCAGAGAGCTCGAGTACAAAAAGGGAGGGTTGAATTTATACATTATCAACATAGAGGATATATCCAAAAGAGTTATAGCACATTTGGTGATCACCAAGTTAGATGGATTAGGGTATTGGGAGAAATTAACAAGAACTTCCTCTACATCATACATGAAATGGTGAAGGGAACGTTATTAAATATTTTCAATTTATTAACAAGATTGATTATTAAAAGTGAAAATAAGGAACATGAAAATGGATAAAATTTCAAATATAATGTGATCTGAATGTTTTTATTTGATTAGATTTACATATGTGGGAGCACCCAAGTATGCTAATGGACTTAACCCCTACATGATAAGTCCTTGGCATTCAGGTAGCACATATATACTTACCATGAGAAAAACACCCCTAGGTATAAGTCCAAATTCAGTCAATGGTTCACGACTTTAAGGAGGCTATAAGAGAATAATGGTGTGTCCCAAGAATCCTACTTGAATTAAATGAAATATTACACAAAATTTTATTTCATGCAATAGTACTCACTAGCAAAGATCTGACTAGTTTATTTAAAAATAACCACATGGCTAAATATATATATATGGTTTCATAGTGAAATACTTTATTGATGTGGTCAATGGCATTAATAATTCTAATAAAATAAGAATGGATGTACAAAGGATTGATGTGGATGTCCATGCCCTCTATGTAAATTATGTACACTTCAGAGAGGCTAAACTCAATAAGGAAGATGAGGTGGATAAAAATGGGTGTATCATTATCCCAATACAAATCATTACCATTTAAGGCTACTCATACAAGCTATAATACAATCTAAATCCCAAGAAATAATTTATTGGTACAAAGGTGCAAGGGCAAGGAATAGACCTTCCACCTAAGAAGAAACCAAGCAGTTCCCAAGCGTTCCCTTCCAAGAAGAAGATGACGAAGAAGAGAGAGTTTGAGCCACTTTCTCGCATGCAAAAAAAGTTTGAGGAAAAAAATTAAGGCAACATGACAATGAAGGGGAATAAGCTAGTGGATTAACATTCTTCTTCCTCCAAGAAAATAAAATCAAATAATAAGGCAAAGTCCCCATATATTGTGAAATAAATCTCAAAGGAAACAAAGTTTGTAGAAGAACCTCGAGATAAGAAAATAAGGGTTAAAAAGAAGAAGACAAGGCTAACATATCCTACACCAAAAGGCTTAGAAGATACCATGTCAAATGATGTGCCCCTATATAAGCAAATGAAATGGTGTAAGCAACTGAAAGGCCACATTATCCAAGTCAAAAGAAACAAACACAATAGGAAGTTGTGTAAGAGACACCAAGTCAAGATCCTCAAGTGAAACCCAATATAAGATAGAGAGTACCCAACCCACACCAAATAAGGAACAAAATCTATAAAAGAGGTTAGTTGAATAAAAGGTAGCTCAAGATTCCCCACACGTAGGTGAATAAGGTCTTGTAGTGAAAAAGATATCACAAGACTTCCCTAGTACTAGTAAAATGAAGTTCAAAGTGTAGAAAGAAGGCTACATGAAACTAGATTTATGCATGGAACACAACTCTGGTGTAGAATTAGAGAGTACAGAAAACTTGGAGGTAATTATAGACCAAGGAGTGGATGCAACCATGAATCATGTAAATGACATGGAATCCATGATAGAGCCCCAAGATGAGCAACCCATCAGACATTATAACCTAGAAGAAGCAAAGACACACCATGACTGAGATATCAAATGCCCTATAAATAGACTAGATAAAACATGCTAAAGCAATTAAGACTCTAAATCTATGCAAACATGTTATAAGGAACAATTGATCCTACTCGATGGCATAGGTATCTCTCAAGGCAGACCTTGGTGAGGCTATAAATTATAATTGATCAATTCGTAAAGAGAGGATTAGGTACTAGTGGTGCACAAAAGGAATCATAGAAATCCCAGATTGAGTTTTCTGAGCAATTGAAAAATTATTAAGATGGACTAAAAAATCTCTCTGAGAGCACAACTATATAATAACATTTATTTTTGAACTTATCCAAGAAAAATAAAATAATCAACATGCGACTCTCTAAATAATATCAGCGACAAAACATGCTATCCACCCAAGTATACAATAAGAAGAATAAGGAGAAGTACACAAAGTTTCTATAAGAGGTGGATGAGTTAGTATGTGTAATAAATACAAAGATTAATGAGTTAGAGTAGAGCTTCTCAAGGCTACAAGTGACAATTGTAGACAATATTCCTCATGGAAACTATGAAGGATACCACCAAGAAGGTGGATACACTAAATTAGCAAGCTTAGCTCATCTTAGACCAACTACCAAGTTTTAAAGGATTGGGCATTGAAGTAGTATTTTTCACAGAGACCATTTAGATCGCACTAAAAATATGGGTTAAGTTTGAATAAGAATTGATGAAGGATGCCCCATAATTATTGCTTTGACAACATAATGTTAAATTCTTTGAATTCTTTGTAATCATTAACTCTTGATTCCTTAATTATTTGTGGCTCAAAATTTTGGATAAATATGGACATGTACGGGAGAATTTAGAACTAAGAAGGAGAGTGTGTGCAAGTGGAACATGGTGAAATGGTAGGCAAATCCATTTAGAAATAAAAGCCTAGAACCACTCTGATCATGGATAAAAATAAAGGCACAACAAAGGGAAAAGGAGTGACATACATAAAAATAAAAAGAGGTAGAAAATTTGACCCCACAAGAGAAAGGATGAGTGGGTTGTCTGAGGATGGACAACCATGTCAGTGTGGGGTGATTTTAACCGAAAAGTTTTGATTGAGTATAAGCAAGATATGCACTAGTAGGCGAAGTGAGTAGGGAGTGGTACGTGTAAACCAAAGTGATCCATGTGGACATGCCCAATAGAGATTTATAGTAAGATTGAGTCCACATTCACATATGATAAAACATGTAGATTGATACATGCAAATACCACTTGCATTTAGGAACAATATAAAAAATCATAGAGGATAAACAACAAAAGTTATGATTGATAGATTGACTCTAACATATAGTTGAGAACTAGTGGCAAATGACAAGCTAGTTGACTTGGAGAAGAATGATATATTAACTATTATGAGGAAGGTGAGCATTAAATGCAATTGATATATTAGATAACACATAAGGTTGTTTGAAAATACTATATAAATAAGGCACTTGGGGAAGATAAGAGAATGAGGAAGACACAATGAAGTGCTATCAGAATGCTAAGATAGAGTAGATATCTTATATTGTTAAGTGCCTAAGAGCTCATTGTAACCATGTACTATTGAGTAATGAATGAAATTATTGTTATTATTTCTAATTTTATTTTCCTTATGTTATGGTTATATAATGTTGTTATCATTCTTAGGCTAATGTGTTGTCTCACTTAATGTTGGATAGAGCTCCACGTATAAGTTATAATACTTGTTATTACATCATGTTGATTTAGTCATTATTATATGTCTTTGTTTACTCACATAATTACTTATGTTTCCATACATCGATGAAATAGCTTGAGGGATGACCTTATCCCTCCCAATCACACAAGGTGTACACATAACTATGTGAATGGTACCATTGCCAACTAACCCTGACCTTTCCTATTTTGCCTCGGGTGAGTGCACAAGGAAAATTGTATGATGTGCCAACATAAAAGGTTATAAATTTTAAGTGTTTTAGTGCATGAAAGAATAGACATGTAGGTGACCACTAGGCTAACCAACACCTGTTTTATATTTTATTTCATCCCAATTTTACCCCTTGGCTTCCTTATGTCATGATAGAGTTCATATTGCTTATTATTTATCGTGACCCTTAGCTTCCTCCTTGTGTGATATCCTTATTGAAAATAATAAAACATGAAAAAATATTAAAAAACACAAAAATATAAAAATTTACTTACCTTTTTCTTTGTCAATGGATACATATCATGATTATCTACCTATGTTAGATGTTTACATATACATGTTACACCCATGACTCTCATGGTATTTTTTGAAGTGGTGAGATATAAGATATATAGATTATATATGATCATGGATTTACATATGTTTGGTTTCTTCATTACACCCATACCTAGGGGTATTCTCACATTTGAGGCATGTTTATACAAGGGGCATCTTTTCAATAGGTCTCAAATGATATTCTTCATAATTTACATTTATCATATAGAGATACTTACATTGAATATAAATATATTTTTTTAGCCTCCATATTGCATGTTACATGGATGCATTGTGTGTTCTCTTGTATGCCCTATGATTTATCAATTTCATATATGTGCGTGCTTGTGAATGTTTCCTGTTGATGTCTTATATAGAATTTTACATAAGGGATTCTCTAGTCATCATGTCATGTCTCGATTGCCTATGGGTCATATTTTTTACTCAATGGTTTCCTAGTCCATGCATGATTACATTGCCTATATTATGTGATATCTAATGTTTGGTACTATGATCCATATCATGTAGACTACTACTTGTAGTATACTATGTTTATTTCTAACATTTTCATGGCATCTACCATACATCAATTAGGACATACTATTACTATTTTGTGTGTATTTCATTTCTATATCCACCCCTCTAGGGAAACATTTCTATATAGGGGCATGTCCTTTGTCTCTATCCTATCAATCTTATGATCTATACATTGGTAACAAGGGAATATTATATACACCTATCTTATGAGCTTCAGTGATGTTATCTATATAATGCCATTAGGGGAATCATTCTAACACATTCCTAGACTTTACCACCTATATCTTTAAGACTTTACCACCTATATCTTTACATTTCAAGAATGATGCACCTATTTTTCCATTGATCTTACATTGCTTATATCAAGACATCACATTATCCTTGTTACATCTAATCACATTAGGGGTAATATATTTATACCTTGGCTAATTATATTACCATATATTACCATACTGGGACATACCTTTGTCCATTTTCACCAAGTATTTCAAGGCATGTTACTTTCCACTCCTCCCAACTACTTCATCCTCACATGGATCATATTTTATCCTCACATGATGATATATTTTTATAGCTATATACATGTGTTATAGATGTACTTTCAATGATTAAAATTTATAAGATTACATTTTTATGCTAGACATGGTACATTTAATCCCTTTCCTTTGAGATGAGTGACTTGTAGAACCATCCCTCACCTTAAAATGGGGCATACATGTAGATATTATAGTTTGTTATGAACTTTGTTGTATGCAATTAATTTTAATAGTTAATTATACTTTGTGGGTGCAATATGGGTTGTATTGAAGTCATGAAATTTTTTTCATGATGTTTCTATGAGTTGTTGGTGTTAACTTCGTGGGTGCAATATGTTACTTTTGTATTGAAGTCTTAAGGAAATTTTCATAATGTCTTCCCTATGTTGATGTTAGTGATAAACACATTGCGAGTGCACTATGATTATAAATACAATTGCTTGTGAATATTTTTTGTAATTAACATGTTAATCTTGCATGAGTAACCTTTTTTTGGGATGTTATTTTTATTCATTATTATTGTATTGGGTTTTAATACAAACTATCATATTGGTTTTCGATGCAAACTTGAAGTGGATTTCAATTTAAATATTCTTGTGGGTTTAGCTACAAATTTTTAGTAGAACTTCAAGCTATTATTATTGTAGTCTTAAATGTTTTAATTATGTTTAGTTTATCAAAACTGAATCATTGGTAAACTTGGAATATTTGGCTTTGGTATTTGAAAATATAATCATATAATAAATATTTTTAGTTTATTAAAAACCTTGCATGTACATTTTAAGTAGTTGACTAAGTAATTTGATATGTTTTTTCAAGGAAATATTGCATGGGCTATTTTTTTAGTTTTAAAAATGAAATATTAAAACCTTCAGTCCATGCATTTTAAAATATAAATTGAATGGGTGTTGGGATCTCTCTGTTAGGTTTTCATATCTCTAAATTGATGAGCCTTTAGCTCTCTACCATATTGCTAATCACCATAGATCTAAGCAGGATATTTCTTTGTTTTCATTAATTGTTGATTTTGATCGACAATTCATATTTTGGGTGATAGGGGGTACCCTTTATTTAATGACCTCCACCTCCATATATAAATATGTAGATGTAGAGAAAGTTGGAGTGTGTGAGCACAATCTTGGCCCCAAACTAGGCAAGCAAATTCATCCTGAAGGTCTTTCACTAGGTAATGCTGATGATTCTGACTCTCCATTACTTACTATTATTTTGGATGTGCCAAAATTTGAAAAATAATATCATTTATTTGAAATTAATTTGATTTCTTACTTTGTTGATTGAGTCCCCCCTGAGAGCCTTTTGAAGTAATGGGTTCACAACCACTGACAAGGCCAAGGTGTGAAACTTGAAGGAGTCCAAAACCTTACAAAGAGATTTTTTTTCTTTTGCTTTTCTAACCTAGATCACTAAGAAGTTATTGTCAATCATGGGCCCTGGTTCATTCACAACACTTTGGTTGTGTTTTCTCATTAGACTTGAGACTTTCAAGTCTCAAAGCAAGCAAAATTGAAAATTCTGTTTGGGTTGAATTTCCTGGCTTGCCTCTCCCCTTATGGGGTTTTATTGATCAGCTCATAAAACCCATAGGGAGTTTAATATGCCATGATCAGACTAAGTTATTTAAGGCTCATCCTTAGAAGAGGGTTTGTATTGAAGTGGACCTGTCCTAAGATTTGAAAGATTCTATCGATATACAAATTTACTCTAACTACTTTTTTTTAGCATGTCTTGTATATCAATCTCCCAAATACTTGATTTTAGTGACAATCCTCATAACGTATGATCTAAAATTCCCTCTGATGTTGCATACACCCCTTGATCCTTTTAAACACCTAAATATAGCCATTGATGACCTCCAATCAGGATTTTGACTCATTTCTACCAAAATGCACAATTTAGCCTAAAAACACTAAAACACATTAAATGAGTTGAAATTGACATATTCAAGTGCCAATTTTGGCCAAGGTATCACTAAATGGGGAAATGTAATTTATGGGCCAGATAATTTTAATCAGATCATTTTGAGTCAAAATGTTAATTTTGCACCTAGGTGCTCTGGATTGCTCTTTTCTATCAAATTTCTTGTACGAGATGCATGTCTTTGTTATTTTGTGTTGGAAACATCCTAAATTAGATAATGGATCCAACACATATAACATTGACTTCCATTTCCAATCCAGTCAAATTTTGGATGAATAAAAAGGCAATATGATTAATTTGAGTAATTTGTGCACAAAGTTCTTAATCATGCTTAAGATCTAATTAAACAAAATTATAGCCTAATTAAGAATTACATGAAAACTTGTTGAATAATTGTTTTTGAAAATGAATATTGAATAACTACATCATCAGGTGACCTCATTTCTTGGGAAGACATCCCCAGGCCATAAATGCCATAAATATCAGGATTATGGGTCTCCCATGCCTCGTAATAACCCTCCATGCCTCTTCAATGCACATTTTTCCAATTTCATGATGAGGATAATTATAGATTTAATTCCAAAAAATTGAATTAATCTTTAACCACACATCTTCATCTCAAGATAGACAGTTCAGGTTGATTCTGAGCAATCTCAAAAATCTATAAATAAGAGGCCTTGCCTATTGAATTTTAAGCTTAATTTGTGCAAAGTTACCATGTCAAATTGATTCCAAGATCTCTCACATGCCAAAGTTATGATGCCAAAATATTGAGCCAAGCCAAGCCAAAGCCACAAGGTGCCAAGGAGAAGAGGAGATAGCCAAACCTCCTTTGATGAAGACTTCATGAGCACAAGCCGAGCAAGCCACTACAACAAGCATTTGGAGCATCCAAGGAAGGTGAAGGATTCTTGTTTTTCTTTACTTTTTAGTTGTGATTTTCATTCATTTTTGTTACTAAGCTTACCCTAGTAACTAGGCCTAGAGATGTATGCTAATTAGTGTGTTTTTATTAATTTATTTGTATGTTTAGACTAACACAATACTAATCACCTATCTTGAGTCAAATTCCTAGTTCACATAATGGCACACCCAGTGGGACATAAGGACTGACCTGATAACATATCTAATATTGTACCTATTAACAAAAAGCCTAAAGAAATCACAATCTATACTGATTTTTGATACATAAACAAAGCTTATCTTAAGGATGAATTTCCATCGCCTAATATTGACATGATCATCGACTCCATGATATGTTATGAAATGCTTTCACTCATGGATGGCTTTTTAGGATACAACCAGATCATAATAACACCAAAAGACCAATATAAAAAAATGTTCACCACTCCATGTGGAACATTTTGTTATTAGGTAATGCCATTTAGTGTTAAGAATTATGGAGCTACATATCAAAGGGCCATGAATATCATATTACATGATATGATGCATGATATTATTGAAGACTATGTCGATGACATATTAGGAAAATCCAAAACTAGGGCCAACCATCTAGTAGTATTATGTAGGATATTTAAAATAATGTGGGAGTATAAAGTCAGACTCAATCCAAATAAATATGTGTTTGGAGTAACCTCATGAAATTTACTTGGCTTCATAGTGTCTTGTAGGGGCATTGAAGTTGATCTGGCCAAAGTCCATGCTATAATCAAGATGTCATCGCCAACCAATTTGAAGAAACTCCATAGTTTTTAGGGTAAGATCTAGTCAATTTGATGCTTCATCTCTCAATTAGCAGATGGGTGTCATCCATCTACACACCGTCTAAAGAAGGGAGTTACATTTCACTAGGATGACCACTGCTAAACAAATTTTCAACAACTCAAGGACTATCTAGTTAATCCACCTATTTTGTTATCTCTTATGCTAGAAAGGTTGTTCTTGTATCTATTAGCTACTGATAATGCCTTGGGGGCACTTTTGGCTCAACATGATAAGAATGGAAAAGAGAATGTAATATAATACTTAAGTCATACCTTGGTCACATATGAACATAACTATGCACCTATTGAAAAATCTTGTCTAGCCATGGTCTTCACAACTCAAAAACTGCACCATTACATGTTGAATAATAAGACCATGGTCATTTCAAAAGTAGACCCACTCAAGTATCTACTATCTAAAATAGCTAAACAATGTAGAATGGCCTAATGGATCATACTTCTTAGTGAGTTTGATTTCATTTTCTTGATGAATACATAATGACCATAATTGACACACCTCTTGGGGAATATCACTAGATTCTATATTTTGATGATTCATTTACTGCACATGGATCTGGGGTAGGTCTCTTATTTATTACACCATTGGGGGATCTAATCCCTAAATCATTTAGAATTAGTTTTCCTTATACAAATAACATAGCTGAGTATGAATCACTTATTGTAAGACTTTGATAGGTAGTAAAATGGAATATATCTCATCTAAAGGTTCATGGTGATTCTCAATTAATCATCAATCAGATCACAGACCATTTTTAGATGAAAGTTGACAAGTTGGTTCCATATAAGGTTATGGTCGATACACTAAAGCAACAAATTGTAAATATCCAATTTGAGCATATACCAGGGGCTAGTAATAGAACTACAGATGCCATGGCTCTTATTGGCTCTCTAATTTGACAAATAAACAAAGCTATAGAATATTAGTTCCTTGTTGAGAATTTATTCGCAGTAGCTCATGAACCTTCAACCATTGCAATGATTTATGATATTGTTGGTCTTAATTCTATCTAGTACTCAGACCTTTAAAAATACCTTCATGACCAATTTTTGCCACCTAAACTATCTTTAAAATAAAACCAAAGCCTTTATTCACCTTTCCTCTTGTTATACTCTACTTGGATCCACCCTTTACTACCACAATTTTGATGGAACTCTGCTTCCTAGTTTAACTTTGGTAGAGTCTACACTATCATTAAGAGAAGTTCATGAAAGAATATGTGGAGCTCATTCTAAGAGGGTAGTCTTATCCAAAAATCTCTTGCGTATTGGTTATTATTGGCCCATGATGAACCCAGATACAATTGCATATGTAACTAAGTGTGACAAATGTCAATGACATGCTAATCTGATTCATGCCCCAACACAAGCTCTAAAATTGATGTTGACACTATGGCCATTTGATACATGGGGACTTCACCTCATTGGGAATATCAACCCCACTTCATCTAATGGCAATAAACATATCCTTACCACCATTGAGTATTTCACTAAGTGGGTTGAAGCTATACCCCTCACTTAGTGACTGGAAAGCAAATTTCCAAATTTATCTTCAACCATCTCATTTGCCGCTATAGTATACCCTCCAAAATTATATCTGATAATGGAGAATCATTCAAGAACAAATATGTATACCAGATATGTACTGAATATAACATCACACGACATTTTTCTACATCATATTACCCTCAAGGTAATGGCTAGGCTGAAGCATCAAACAAAACCACTGTCAATATTCTCAAAAAGATTGTCAATGATGTCAGTTGTGATTGACACCTACAAATATTCCCTACCCTTTGGGCATACCGTACCAATAATCATACTCCTACAAGATCCACTCCATAATTTTTTATGGTACTAAATCCATCTTTCACATTGAGGTCAAATTGCCTTAACTATGCATATCTTTCAAACATGTCCTAGATGATCATGACTATCAAGTAGATCGCTTGTAAGAGCTAGACTTACTTGATGAAAAATGCACAAATGCACTCACCAATCTTCAGGCATATCATAACTGACTCAAAATCCACTATAATCAATGTGTCAAATATAGAAAATTTGAACTTGGTGATCTTGTTCTTAAAGAAAACCAAAAGAATACCATAAATAAAAAGAAGCATAAAGGTAAATTCAAACCAAACTAGAAAGGGCCTTTCATCATTAATATAGATTATGGATTAGGGGCATACAAGTTTTCCATACCAGATGGAGATAAACTTTCTAAGCCAATGAATATTATTCACCTCAAGTGGTACTATGCTTGAGCACTAAGGTGTATTATCTATAAAGACCATTTAAGTGGTGCCATTTTATCACTATTCTTCTTTGTACATATATCATTCTTATCCATCCTCTTATCCTTATCTATTTTACCATTATGTTCTATCAACCAAACATGTTCTAAAGCCTAGCCCATTTGACTTTGGTTTTTACCAGTTATTATGCATTTTCATCACTGAGGAATTTGATTAGTTTCATCAGTTGTTTCAAGTACTTGAAATAGACATCATATTTTGGAGTAGTATGATAGATGTTTTGATAGTTGCATCTTTTATTTGTTATTCCTTTCTTATCACCAGTATTGCTACTAATTATAATCACCTTTGGGAAAATTAGTACCATTGATCTATGATGTTGTGTCCTAGTTCTAACTGCCTATTAGAAAATTAGGAGCAACATTTGTTTATTAAGTCTTGACATACGAACTTGCCACTTCCTATGCCATACTATGCCTTTTTACCACCTATGCCTATTTTCTTTGAATTTAATGCTACACTAGTCAAATTCCTCCATTATAGGGTAGAATTATAGTGACTTGAGGTCCTCTTTTGGGACTATGTAGGTAGTGCTTGATACTTGTTAAGTTTAGCTCAGTCACCTTTTCCACCATGCTCTCTCTATTTTGTGAGAAACCTAAGTTTGAATGCTCTCACCAATTTGTGAGCAACCTAAGTTTGAATGCTCTCACCATTTTATGAGCAACCTAAATTTGAATGCTCTCACCATTTTGTGAGCTTGAACCATTTAGTGTCTCATCATTCTTGATCGAGTTGAGATACTTCAAAAATTTCAAAAACATTTGTAAAACCATTAGAAAAAACCAAAAACATTGACCATTTTTTTGCCTTAAGGATTGTGGGAACCCTTACTAAGTTGTAAGTAAACCACTTATCACTTAGTTTTCCCATCCTTTTTGGCCTTTTCTCTCATGCACTTTCCATTTTTCAAGACTATTCCTATTCTTTTATCACATCCATTCTATTTGTTTTCATCAGTTATCACATTCTTCCTATTCCTTGAGAGAACTACATTTGGCTTGAAGTTTTTTTTATTGGATATTACATCCATGGAACTATGTAGATAGTGTCCACTTGCCTAGTGCATATGGAGATAGCTCGAACACCCCCTTCCTTTTTCTTTTATTCCCCTATTTTTTTCATTTTTTAAGTTAGCATTTATTTTCTAGGGGCGATATTCATATGGTTTCTATTATGTTATTTGTTTGTTTGTTTGTTTCTACTTATTTTGTTTGTTTATTTGCTTATCTGTTTACTTTTAGCACTATTGCCTTGATTCAGTTTATGTGTATTCATTGGATGATTTATTTCCCACACTTATACTTGAATCCATCCATACTCATGTTTACATTATCATCATGGTTTCTATCATTGGCACATTATTTTCTATTTGAGTATTAGATTTTGGGAGTCAATATTTATGCATATTTTGGTCAAGTCCTCATGATGTTATACCATGATTCCTACTGACATGTGTTACAACAAACCCCAGCTTCAAGTAGTCTATTTAGCAATGGTTGCATCAACACCTCTTCAACACCTGCATCCCAATCATATCCCAAATAGAGTAATTAACCATGAAAAAATTTCAACCTTTGTTAGTTTAGATGAGCATCTCCCTACTAGTAGGTTGTTCTAATTCATCATTTTCCCTATGTGTTAAGTTACCCTCATCATTAGCCAATCAATCATTTTTATCATAATCAGGGTCTAATGATTATAACTGCTTATGAGAAAATCATTGCACACCGTCCCACTTGCATTTCTTAATGATTATAACTGCCTTTGGGTAAATCATTATGTTGTCACCACTTTATTTTTTCCATCTATATAGGGGAATGTTATTATCTTGTTTGTTTATCCTAACTGGGCTAGCTCCATCTGAATGATTATAGCCTTGGGGAAAATCATTATGTTATCATACCACATTGCCACTATCAGGGTATAATGCTTATAACCACTTTTGAGAAAACCATTATACACCATCCCACTTACATTCTCAGTGATTTTGACTAATTTTTTAATATCATTGTGTTTTCACCCGATCATATTTCCTTTCTTTGGTCCCCTCATTTCACTTCTTTCTTTTTGAGGGACCATTTGCTGACCTACCATTGGAAATATTGTCATTGATGTCAAAGGTCTAGCATTATTTGTGATAAAGGCCTTATTGCATTTTATGGTGTTTTTAATATTCATATCTTGCTTAATGTGTGTTAATATTTATTTAATATTAATGAATATATTTTTGGCTACATATAAGTCAAAAGAGGGCCCATGAAGAAGTCAAATATTCACAGGGTAAAGACAAAATAGGAATGGGACACATTTTCTCATGAAGAGTCATATTGAGGAATTCCAAGAGTCACCATTTGAAGACAAAAGAGGGTATGGCATATTTTTCCACAAAAGTACACTTTGAGGAATACGAAAAGTCACCAAGATAAATACAAAAGAGAAAATGATGTATTTGCTTATGAAGGGCCACCATATGACTTTTCAAATGCAAGGATATGAAGGGTCATGCAAGTTTGATGCCATTTTCCATGAGGATTGAAGGGTCACAAAGGGTGAATGCCAAAAGTTATTTGAAAAACTATAAATAAAGGCATGAGAAACATTTGTAATATGCAAGAGAGTGCATGGTTTGTATTTTTTTTCAAAGAGAGAAAAGCAAGAGATATTGTAAAGTTCTATCATTTGCTAATTAAGTAACATTGAGAGATAGTTGTGTTTTATACACAAGAGGGGTTGGTGCTCCTATGGGTTGGTACTCACAAATCTTTGTAAGGGGTTGGTGCTCTTGTGAGTTGGTGCTCACAAATAGTTTCTATGTAGGTGCTCAGCAAAAGGGTTGGTGCTCTTGCAAGTTGGTGCTTACAAACTTTTTAATTTGAGTTGGTGTTGATTCATATACTTGAGATTGTTCTTCATGGTTTTTCCCACTTTGGGTTTCCACATAAAAATTTGGTCTCTCTCTCTCTCTCTCTTATGTGGTGTATATTATTGTTTCAATTTTATTACATATCTTGAATGTGTAATTAAGTGGTTAAAGAAAAGAAATCAGATTAAGTAAAAGATATATAATATACTAATTTACCCCACGCCCCACTGCTCCCCCCTCCCCTGCCCCTCTCAATATATTTTGTGCTTAATAATTGGTATCAGATCAGGTTCCTTTGGAAAAAATTTTACAACTTGAAGGTAGATCGGGTAAGCACGATGGCTAGATCACATGAAATTTTTTCTACAAATAAAGCACCTTTGTTTAATGGGATAAATTATGCTTTTTGGAGCATAAGGATGAAGACTTATTTAATGGCCCTTAGATTTAACATTTGGCAAGTAGTGGTGGAGGAATATGAAGAGCCACATACACATGTAACTACTCCAATGGAAAATAAGGCAGGTGAAAATAATGCTAAAGATTTAAATGCTATTTTATGTAGTTTATGTGAATTCGAATTTGTTAAAGTTATGCAATGTAAATCTGCTCATAAAACTTGGGTAAAACTTAAGAATATTTACAAAGGTGATGGAAAGGTTGAGCAAGCTAATCTTCAGAATTTTAGAAGATAGTTTGAGAGTTCGAAGATGGAAGAAGAAGAAAATATAGCAAGTTATCTTTTGCAGGTTGATCAAATAGTTAATTAGATTCAAGGTCTTGGAGAAAAGTTAGAAAAATCAATTATGGTTCAAAAAGTTTTAAGATCTCTACCATTGAGATATGATGTAAAAGTTTTGGCAATTGAAGAGATGAAGAATTTAACCAAGCTAAAGATAGATGAACTACATGGTATTCTTACAACATATGAGATGTAAACTGAACAAGAGAAATCCACATCAAAGAAAGAGAAGGCTAAGATTCAAGAATCAAGTGACAGTTCTAGAAATGATGAAGATGACAACAGAGCTCTATTCATTTGCAAGTCAAAAAAGGGCATAGATAATTATCAAGGAAAATTACCTTTTAAATGTTTTAATTATAGAAAGATTAGACATTTTGTAGCCAAGTGCCCAGATAAGAGTAATGGTGACAATGAGGAAGGAAAGTATACATACAAGAAAAAATTCAAAGGAAAATTCAAGAAGGGATTCAAGAAGAAGAGTTTGTATTATAAAGATTCTAGCTCAGCTGAAGATAGTGGAGTCAATGATTCATAAGAAGATGAGATTCTATTCATGGCCATACATAAAAATGCCTCCATAAGCAAAAGTAAAAATGATCAAGAATAAGAACATGATGAATCTAAAATGAAAGGAGAACTAATTTGTGCTTTAGAAGAGTTAAAAGCTCTTGAAAAAAAGAATCGAAGATTAAAGCTCCAAATCAAAAAAAATGAAAAGGAGTTAAAGGAAACAATTGTAGATCTACAAGCACACTTTGAAGAAGTCAAGAGGAATGAAGAAGATCTAACGGCATAGTTGTAAAAAGTAAGTAAAGAATGTGAAAGGTATGTTATTAAAATTGCTTCTTTAAAAGCAGATCTTGAGAAAACAAATAAAGCAATCAATGTTAGAGTAACCAATGATTCAAAATTTGAGAATAACACTAATATGTTGAATAAGATATTAGAAACTTAAAGATCTATGTCAGATAAAATAGGTATTAGATTTGAAAAAAAGAAAGGGGAGGCCACTACTTTCATCGATAAGGAAAAAGGAAAGAGCTATGCTAAAGCTCTTACAAAAGAGGAAATAAAAAAGAAAGAAGTTAAGAATACAGAGGACATCTCAAACAAAGAAGGCTAGAAAGAACAAAACTATAAAAGGCAATTAGGTCAGAGATACATAAATAGGTCCTATTTTTATAGTTATTATTTTTATTGTAATGGATATGGTCATAAGAAAATAGAATGTCAAAAAAGGGCTAATAATTTCAGAAATAAGTAGAAGGAAAGTCATGTAGAGTCAAGCAGAAGCCATAATTCTTTTGCTTCTCTATCAGGATTTAATGAAGAGGCCATAATATGTTACAAGTGAAAAAAATTTGGACACATATCCTGGTACTATAGAAGTGTGTTTGAGTCAGTCAAGAAGGATCAGAGTTTCAAGGCTCCATTCATCAAGAAAGTTCAGACAGGTTTATGGCAAAAGAAACACCCTAAAAAATCTATGTTGGTACAAATAACTTTGCATACAAGAAATGAAGAAAAGCCATGGTTCATTGATAGTGGATGTTCAAGGCACATGATAGGAGACAAGAGCAAGTTCATAACCTTGAAAAATATCAATGGTGGCATAATGAAATTCAAAGACAATATTACTGCCAAAATTGCCGAAAAAGGTACACTAAGTTTGGATAATGGTAGAACTAAAACTAAAAATGTTTTGTATGTAGAAGGTCTTAAGCATGATATTTTGAGTATAAGTCAAATGTGTGATCAGGGGCACACACTAAAGTTTTATACAAAATGTTGTGAAATTAGGAGAAAAGATTCAAATGTGTTGGTTTTGTATATGTTATCAGACATCAAAGGTCAAAGATGTTGTTTGAGTCAGATTGAATAAAGTTGGCTATGGCATAAGATAATGGGACACATAAATTTTGACAATGTTATCAACATCAACAAAAAGCAAGCAGTCATAAATCTTTTAAAGATTACAAAGCCATTCGACACGCTTTATGAACCTTGTCAGCATGGGAAGAAGGTTAGAAGACAGTTCAAAACCACTTAGATGTTAGAACTTGTTCACACTGATCTATGTGGACCTATGATAAATCAAAGTACTCACGGTGAGAAATATTTCAGATTTTTTTATTGATGATTTTTCATGTATGACTTAGGTAATGTTTTAAAAAAAAAATTTAGTAGCTTTCAGAAATTTCAAAGTATTCAAAGCATTAGTTGAAAATAAAACCAGTTTAAAGATTAAGTGTCTAAGATCAGATCGAAGAGGAGAATTCATGTCAGATCAATTTATTGAATTTTGTGAAGACCATGGAATAAAGAGATATTATTCAACAACTAGAACTCCACAACAAAATGGAGTAGTTAAATGGAGAAATAAAATAGTTTAAGAAATGGTAAGGATAATGCTAAATGAATCCAAGATACCAGATAAATATTGGAGAGAGGTAGTTGCTACAATAGTGCATATTCATAATAGAGCATTATTGAGAGTCAATAGTGACAAGACTCTTTATGAGCTCTGGAAAGATAAACCAATAATTGTTGATTATTTCAGATTTTTTAGTAGAAGATGCTTCATAAAGAGAATCGACAAAAAATTTGGTAAGTTTGAATCTAGAGTAGATGAAGGTATATTTATTGGTTATTCTTGAAAAAGTAAAGCTTATAAATGTTATAACAAAAGAACTAAGAAAATTGTTGAAAGTGCAAGTGTTAGGATAGAAGAAAATGGAACATAAAGAATCAGTGATCTAATAGACATTCTTGAAATCATTGAAGAGGAAGATTTTGAAGAATCAGATGAAGATGAGAAGGAGAAAAAGGACACCAAAAATCCATCCAAATATGTTCAGATAAATCATAATGAAAGTGACATCATCGAGGACATAAATGAAAGAATTCACACTAGAAGAATGATGGTAAGTGAATCTGAGCAAGTTAGTTTTTCTTTGTTATCCAAAATTTAGCCTATAACCTTTTCAGAAGATAGACATGATAAGCATTGGGTTAAGGTAGTGGATGAAGAATTAAATTAGATAGAAAAGAATGCTACTTGGGAATTAGTGCCTAGACCAAAAGATCACAATGTGATAGAAATAAAATGGGTTTATAGAAATAAGTTGAATGAAAATGGAGAAGTGACCAGAAATAAAAAAAGATTAGTATGTAAAGGATATAATTAGATTGAGGGAATAGATTTTGAAGAAACTTTTGCACCAGTAGAAAGGCTAGAGGCTATTAGAATGTTTCTTGCATATATAGTGTTTGAAAATTTCAAAGTGTTTCAGATGGATGTCAAATCTGCCTTCCTAAATGAGAATCTAGAAGAAGAGGTCTACATTGAAAAACTTGAAGGATTTATTCTCTCAAATATTAGTAGCCATGTATGAAGATTGAAGAAAGCATTGTATGGATTGAAATAAGCTCCTAGATCTTGGTATGCAAGACTTGATAAGTACCTGTAGGATCAAGGTTTCAAGAGAGGATTTGTTGACAATAATCTCTACATCAAAATAGAAGGTGAGCATCAATTGATTGTTATGGTATATGTTGATTACATAATTTTTGGAGGAAGCATTGAAATGATGACAAAAGAATTTTTTGATAATATGTAAAAGGAATTTGAGATGTCTATGTTTGGAGAATTGTCATTTTTCTTAGGATTGCAAATATTTCAGTCAGATAAAGGAATTTTCATATCTCAAAGTAAATATTCTAAGGAAATGTTAAATAAATTTGGTTTTGAGGATTATGCATCGGTTAGCACACCAATGTGTACATGAAATAAAGTGATCAAGGATGAAGATTCACCTATTGCAAATCAATCTTTGTATAGATTTATGATTGGTAGTCTTTTATACTTGATAGCATTAAGGCCAAACATCATGTATACAGTAGGTATGATTGTAAGATATCAGTTAGCTCCAAAAGATAGTCATGTTTAGTTGGTGAAAATAATTATCAGATATATCAAGGGGACATTGGATTATGGATTGTGGTATCTCACAGGCAGAGATTTTACTTTGGTTGCTTATACAGATTCAGATTGGGTAGGGTGCTTGGATGATAAAAATATTACAAGTGAAGGATCTTTCTTCCTTGGTGATAGCTTAGTATCATAGCTAAGCAAAAAACAAAATTTAGTATCACTTTCTACAGCTAAAATAGAATATATTGCAGTGGTATTGTGTTGTACTCAAGTGCTTTAGATGAAGCTAATTTTGGAAGATATCAAGGTAAAATATGATGAACCTATTTCTATTTTTTGTGACAACACAAGTGTTATTAATATTTTAAATAATCCAATGATGCATTCAAAAACAAAACATATTCCCATTAGATATCATTTCTTGAGAGAAAAGGTTGCATATCAACAGGTTAAGATGAAATATATTAGTACTACATAGAATATTGTAGATATTTTCACAAAGGCACTACCAAAAGACACATTTGAGTATATGTGGGAGAAGTTAGGAGTAATTTATTTTACTTCCTAACATTGAGGTTTAACTTCAGTTAAGGGGGAGCTAAGTGTTAGCTATAGGTAGGCCCTTTGCCATTGATGTCAAAGGGGAAGAAGAATAGGTATAGGTATAGGTACAAGTGCACAAATAGGTACAGGGAATAGGTACAAGTTGCTACAGTAAGGGAGAGTTATTATATGTTTTTTAGATGGCAATATGTACATGTTTTAAGATATGGTAGTTTCAATTTGAGGTTTCCATCAATGACAAATGGGAGAGATTGTTGGAAATATTGTCATTGATGTCAAAGTTCTAGCATTATTAGTGATAAAGGCCCCATTGCATTCAATGGTGTTTTTAATATTCATATCTTGGATAATGTGTGTTAATATTTATTTAATGTTAATGAATATATTTTTAGTTGCATATAAGTCAAAAGAGGGCCCATGGAGAAGTCAAATAGTCATGGGGTAAAGACAAAAGATGAATGAGATGCACTTTCTCATGAAGAGTCATCTTGAAGAATTCTCAAGAGTCGCCATGTGAAGACAAAAGAGGGTTTGACACATTTTTCCATGAAGGGACACTTTGAAAAATACAAAAAATCATCAAGATAAAGACAAAAGAGGAAAGGATGCATTTTTTTATGAAGGGTCACCATATGGCTTTTCAAATGCAAGGATACGAAGGGTCATGCAAGTTTGGCACCATTTTCCATGAGGATTGAAATGTCACAAAGGTTGAATTCCAAAGGTTATTTGAAAAGCTATAAATAAAGGATTGAGAAGCTATTTAGAATAGGTAAGAGAGTGCATAGTTTGTATTTGTTTTCAAAGAGAGAAAATCAGGAGATATTGTAGAGTTCTATCATTTGTTAAGTAAATAACATTGAGAGATAGTTGTGTTTTATATACAAGAGGGGTTGGTGCTCCTGTGGGTTGGTGCTCACAAATCTTTGCAAGGGGTTGGTGCTCTTATGCAAGTTGGTGCTCACAAATAGTTTCTATGTTGGTGTTCAACAAAGGGGTTGGTGCTCCTACAAGTTGGTGCTCATTCATATACTTGAGATTGTTCTCCATGGTTTTTCCCACTTTGGATTTCCACGTAAAAATATGGTCTCTCTCTCTCTCTCTCTCTCTCTCTCTCGTGTTGTGCATATTATTGTTTTAATTTTATTACATATCTTGAATGTGTGATTAAGTGGTTAAAGAAAATAAATCAGATTAAGTAAAAGATATATAATATACTGTTTCACCCCCCCTCTCAGTATATTTCATGTTTAACACCTACTTGTGCCAACCGTACCCTTGAGGGGGCATCATATAGTTAGTTTATCATCATTGATAGTTATAGGCATACAGGGTTGTTTCAATTCTTTGAGAAGATGTTACTATGCTTATAGCTTGCAATGCCTTCCCAAATAGGGGAAAACTATAGACACCTAAATCTGGCCATTGATGACCTCCAATTAGAGCTTTTGACTAATTTCCACTAAAATGCACAATTTGGCCTAAAAACACTAAAGCACATTATATGAGTTGAAATTGACATATTAAAGTGCCAATTATGGCCAAGGTATCACTAAATGGGGTCAATGCAATTTATGGGCCAACTAACTTTGATCAGATCATTTTGAGTCAAAATGCTAATTTTGCACTTGGGTGCTTTGGATTGCTCTTTTCTATCAAATTTATTGTACGAGATGCATGTGTATTTGTTATTTGATGTTGGAAACATCCTAAATGGGATAATGAATATAACACATCTAACATTGACTTCCAATTCTAATCCAGTCAAATTTTAGACCAATAAAAAGACATTCTGATCAATTTGAGTAATTTGTGCACAAAGTGCTTAATCATGTTTAAGAGCTAATTAAAATTAATTAGATAATAATTAAGAATTCCATGGAAAAATTTTTGAATATTTATTTTTGGAAATAAATATTGAATAACTACATCATCAGATGACCTCATTTTTTGGAGAAGACATCCCTAGGCTATAAATGCCACAAATATCAAGATTATGGGTATTCTCATGCCTCATAATGACCCTCCATGCCTCTTCAATGCCCCTTTTTACTAATGTAATGATGAGGATAATTATATATTTAATTCCAAAAAAATTGAATTAATACTCAACCACACATCTTCATCTCAAGATAGATGGTTCATGTTGATTCTGAGCAATCTCAAAAATCTATAAATAGGAGGCCTTGCCTATTGAATTTTAAGCTTAATTTGTGCAAAGTTACCATGTCAAATTGATTCCAAGAGCTCTCACATGCCAAATATATGATGCTAAAATATTGATCCAAGCCAAGCTAAATCCATAAGGTGCCAAGGAGAAGAGGAAATAGCCAAGCCTCCTTTGATGAAGACTTCATGAGCACAAGCTGAGCAAACCACTATAAACAGCATTTGGAGTATCCAAGGAAGGTGAAGGATTCTTGTTTTTATTTAATTTTTAGTTGTGATTTTCATTTTTTTTGTTATTAAGCTCACCCTAGTAACTATGCCTAGAGATGTATGCTAATTAGTGTGTTTTTATCAATTTGTTTGCATTTTTGGACTAACACAATACTAATCACCTCTTTTGATTCAAATTCTTAGTTCATAATCCTTAGGAAAGGGTGAATCTAAATTCAAATATTATAATGGTAATAATGATGGTTAGACTAACGTCACCAACAAAATAAACAACTCTTCCAAAGGTGGAAGCAAGCCAAAAAAGTCTTCTTACAGATCTACTAGAAATAAACATGCTTCGACTTCTACTAGAAAATTTGCCTTGCCTTCTAAAGATTCTCATCCTCTTGTGCTTACTATATAAGTAGTGGCCTCTCTAGTTGATAAGCCACCTTCAATGCCACCATCACAACCCTCTCATAGGGTGAGTGTTCTAGAGGAAGAATAGAGCCTGGTCACCTTAGACCATAAAATAATATTCCAATGCTCTTACAATCCCTATCCATCTCCTGAAGAGAAAGAATATATGACACACAAGTGATAACCATTTAGAATGACTGATTTCAATCCCAAAAAACTCATGTTTAATAATTTTTTTGCAATGGAAGATCTCACAAAGGAAAATGACATGCACCTCGATACAACCCAATAATTGTGTATTGTTATAATGTTCAAGGTCTTATTGATCTGCTACATAAGTATGTAGTTAGGAACAATTGTCATCTTTTTTATCGCATGAAAATTATTTGTTACAAGAGGTCAATATTTTTGGCTTCATACAATAGAATGCAAGACAAATAATTTATCTTAGGGCCATATGTTAGGCTATTGGGCATGAAGTTGGGCATGGTGGGGACATCACTTTTATGGCTCCAGAGCTAGCTCAAAATATTATTTCATGGGGTTTAGACCCCACCCATCAAGTGGTGTGGACCCTTTTTGAATTTAATAATTACATCATTAGGATGGTCAATTTGTATGCCTCTAATGATGCTATGGAATGGGCTGACTTTTGGAGGTGGATGGATGACTCACTCCCAGATGTGCATTAGATCCTCTATGGTGATTTCAACATGGTATAATCAATAGAGGATAAAGAAGGACAACTTCCAATGCAGTGGTGCACTAGTGAGCATGAAACACGCTTTTATATGCACAACTAACTTGGGGTGTTTGATCCCAACCATCATTGGAGGAAGAATTCAAACTCCCACTAGTTTACCTAGTCTAAATTTTTAGAGGGAGAAGATAGGGTGCTTCAACACCTCAATACAACTCTACTGGTCTAAGCAAGATATTTTCTATTTTCCCCTATTCTAGGACATGTCAGTTTTAATCATTCTTGATACCTTTTTATCAGATCATCACCCTTATTTAATATCAAGTGGACCACATCTCAAGTAAAACCTACCTTCCATGTAATTCTATCTCAAGACTATCCACCTCAAGCATGAAAGAATGATGGGGCATATTATCATAATTTAGAACTTGGTCCCTTGATCAAAGGGAGATACTAGCTAGATTTAGTGGTGGTCTGATGCTCTTGATTGTCCTTCCACCTTTCTTTAGATCTACAACAAGTAAACTACCTCTTTAAGATGGCATCTGCACAATGCTACAAATCATGAATATATCTGGGCTTCACAGGAGTAGGCAGCAGTCACCTTTCAATATTCACCTTCAAACTCAAGTGATACAGTAGAGACAGAAAATCTAAATCAAAGAGGTGCACAAAGTCATAGGAGCTCAACTTTGAGCTCATATACATTGGTTGAAAATTGGAGACAAAGTTTTTAAAGACTTTTTTTCCTTTCTCTACTCTACAAGAGCTATTGATAGAATCAAAGTTATCAAAGAAGGAAACATTCAATTTACCAAACTTCCTGACATTATAAAATATTTTGTACATCATTACCATAGTTTTTTCTTAGCACAAGCTTCTTATCTAGAGAGGGAGGTGACTCTCCTTCAATGTCTCTTGGTTATTCCCTATAAAGTCTCCAATTCTCAAAGAGTTGCATGAGGATAGGCCCTTATCTCTCAGTGACCTCCATGATGCTATTAAGCAGATGGTAGTTGATAAAGCCCCAAGAATTGATGGTTTCTTGTGTAAGTTCTACCAAACCCTTTGGAAAACTATTGGTCCTACTCTTTATCAAGTTTATTATGAAGCTATTCTAACCAACTCTTTGGGACCCCTTATAAACTAGGGTAATACCAAGTTTATTCTCAAAGGTTGGTGATCCTAAAACTATCATAAATTAGAGGCCTATTAATTTTATTAATGTATCTTATAATATTATTGCTAAGTCTTTAGCCCTCAGGGTGAAACACATTCTCCCTTTAATTTTTAGGAGTGAGCAAACCAGTTTCATCTAGTATAGTTTCATTATGGATAATGTCATTGATGTGTGGGAAGGTATGAAATGGGCTCAAATTTATAAACAAAAGGCTTTATTTGTTAGGATTTGTTTTGATAAATATTATGACTGTATTGAGTGGTCATTCATTCTGGCCATATTACAGGCACTTGGTTTTAGCCCTAAACTTGTTTAGATTGTTAACATGCTCTCAAGATGTTGGGGCATTATCACTATCAATGACACCTAATATATTAGTTTTAACTTCATCATTTTATCTATAAAGGATGTCATTTATCCCTTTATTTATATGTGCTTGCAGGATAAGGATTTAGCTACCTCCTAGTTAACTATGTCACTAGGGGCTTAGTGAAAGGTATCTCCTTCCCTCAGTCTGATAGGCAAATTTGAAATGGTCACTTCATAGATGATTCTTTTTTGACACTTATAGAGGAATAAGAATCCATTATAAATGCCATGGAATGTTTCCATATTTTTTTTGGCTTTAAGATCCTCTATCCAATAGAGAAAGACTCAATGTTATCGATAATTAATGGGACCTAGACCTCCTTGGCTAGAGGAATATCAATGGTAATGGATTCTACCAGGGTTGCAATTTAAGTTTCTTGGAATTCCTTTTTCCTTTCAGTCTTCTCCCTCTAATTTATGGTCTTATGTGGTTTAGAGAGTTGGAGCAAAAATCCTTTTGGATCACCAATCCTCTTTCTATTGTCAGCAAATTTCAAATTTGCTCTAAAGTTTTGGAAGCTACTCATGTGTATTATTTATTTTGTTGGGCCCCTTCTAATTCCACTTACATTAAATTAGAAAAGAATATAAGATTTTTTTATGGGCTAATTATGAGGTTCATAAGGGCTTCTATAGAATCACTTGGAACATTTGTTATCGACCCAAGGAAGCTAGGGGACTAGGTCTCCTAGATATTAAAATTCAAGGCCTTGTTCTTGGTGCCAAATGGATTATTAGAGGTCTTTCTAGGAATGAAGCTTGGAAGATTATTTTACACCATTATATCTCTCAGGGACTCCCATGTGGTAGAAAGGCTTGTCAAGGCTTGAGACTTCATTCCCTACTCATAACCCCAGTGCCTATTAAAATCAAGGGTTCCTTTACTGATTCAAAGTCTATAGAAAGCTTGGGAGAAGCTTAAGCCTCACCTTAATTTGAATAGGTGAGGTTTTCAAGAATAACCTCTCCATTAACTCCCAGTCCCTTTGGTATTCACCTTACTTAAATTTACATAATTTTCCCTCTTGCCTTAGTCCCCTGGGTTAAAGGGTTATGACTCTTTATAAAAGGTGTGAAGGTTATCAGTGATCTTTTTTGCAAGGAAAATAGGGTCTAACTCACTTAGAAACAACTTTAGAATAAATTTCATTTAATTAATTTAGATACAGAGGCTATTACAAAAATTCAAGGCTCCATAACTTGATGAGTATTTGCATAAAATAGGAGTCAATTCTCTTATTATTTGGTGGAAGGATTGGCACTGGCCTACATCCACCCATTCACCCAATACTCTCCTCAACTAAGGTATCATTTACTTACTCCATAACATGTTCTAGATGATATGCTCAATCTCAAATAGAATCTCCATTCCAGACATGGAGTTTGGGCCCAACACTTTAGCACTGCATGTGGTCTATGCTTTTATTGAGCCCAAAAAAGCTCATTTCTTATGGTGTTTGATCTATCAGGGCTTGCCTATGGGAGACCAACTCAAGCATCTAGGTGTGCCTAACCCCATCTACCCCACCTGCTAGCCACCACAAACTATTAAGTACCATTTTTGGTTTTTCCCACTTGCATAATCTACATGGCAATAAATACATTCCCTTTTCTAGCCCCTTTGACCTAAATTCTTCACATGGAAGATGGCTCTCTTGGGGGACTCAACTTTGTTGCCTGCAAAATATAATCATTTTTGGCATATCTTTCAAGCTGACATTTTGTTTCAAATCTAAAAAGCTATAAACTATGATTGATATAATCATGAAGATTTGGAATGTAGTTTTTCTATTACTAAAAAACTACTATTATATCTAACGTTACTCAACCACCTCCAGTGTTTACTTGATCACTAGGGAAATTCTCTGTGCATAGTCAACTATGAACCTCCTAATCCCCCACAACATCCTTTGCCTCTCTGGGGTCAAGGGTGTGGGCCATATTGACAATAGTCTAGAACCAGATGTAGGAGCCATTCTCCATGATGGTCACCACATCATTGTTTTTCTCCTCATCATGTTGTCTCAAGTGGCTCATCTAGATCTGGAGGTGATATCATGGGTTGGGGATCTCCTCCCCATCCTAGGATGGTGACATCAAAGGCTAGAGTCTACCTCCCCAAGCAAGTTTCTATGCCTAAAAATAAATCATGATGAGACATTAGAGGCTCATGAAAACACTAGTTGGGAGCCTTTCCCTATAGACAAGGATCCTCTTACCTTAGGAGGATGAGGTGGTAAGCCTCAGGACCCATCATCTCCTCTACCTTCCTGATATGTCCATGTTTGTTATGAATACTTAATTATTCTCTTTATTTTTATTTGTACCTTGATCCCTTTGTTTTGTTGTCAAACTATTGATGTGATGCAATTTTTTATGAATGTGATCATTTTTTTACCACTTTTCTGACTTGTATCGAGGTGTTTTTACTCTCCATGTGATTATGCTCATGGAACGTGATTTTCCACCCTTTTTTTTTAGTATGATGGTATGAAAAATATGTGTATATATATATATATATATATATATATATATATATATATGTTTTATTTGAAATATGACTTCATGCAATCTTAAAACAAAGATTGTAAGTCTTCCATAACATAGTTATTATTCTTTAATGAATTTGTCCATAGAATTATTGCTAAGGCTTGATCAGGTATTAATAGAAAGATATTTCCTTAGTATGTTGTAGTGGATGTTTGTTAAAACATATAAATTTAATATTGTATCATAACACATATAAGGGTTTTAGATAAAGTGGTTTTCAAACAATGATTATTTATGGGTTTCTTTTTGGATTATTTTGGATTCAAGAAGTTTGATCATTGATTTTAGATTTTAATATAAATATTTTTAAATTTGTATGATATTTCAAATGGATTCATAGGTATAATTGGATATATTGTAGATGGAAAATAAGTTTTTGGGATCTTTTATTTGAAAAATATAAATTGAAGGTGAAAATTTTTAAATAATTATACAATGAGTTTCGAGTGATAGTTTTAAGGTAATTTAAAATTTTGAAGTTAGCTATAAAGTTTCATATAATATTATTTTTAAAGTACAATACAATAATATTCAGATGCTTGATTTAATTTTTACATCTTTTCTCTTTAAGATAAAGTTTTTTTCCATAAAGATAGGTTGCATATTAAAATTTGTTCAGTTTGATTTTGTGTCAACAACAAAATGTTTAAATGACGACATTATTTTGAATATTTTTAAATGTGAATAATGATATTGCATTTTAAATAAAAAAAGAATATTTTATCTTTCTTGTTCATTATTTTCATTTTAGAGAAAATATTTGGAGTAGAGGTTCACAAAGTTCTAATAGAATAATATTTGGGGAAGATAATCTCAACAACATAATACTGTACCACCTATTTAGGACAATTATCAAGTTAGACCCTTTATGATCCAAAGGGACTATGGTACATTGACACATGGTTTTAGCTGTGGTATTCCTGTCTCCATTCACTTTGATCCTAGTGACACTGAATTTTGAAATATTTTAAACATTGTACTTTATAGTTATTTTTCATCTATTGGTACTCATGCTTGGTGATATTTTTATAAAGGTAGTTGGATATGTCATCCATTTAGATATGGTTCACTAAGTACTTTAAGCTGTCATATATAGCCTATAAGTAATCCGATAAATCCATCTATTAATATTGAACTTAAAATTAATGTTTTATTAACATTCAAAGTTTCAAAACATTCCATTGATCCAACTAATGTTGCTTCCTTAAGTCATAAATGTGTTAGTAGCCCTTTACCTCCGCATGTGATAACTCACTTCATGAATAAAATCAAATTATAAGTGGATGATGAATGTTGTGGAGTCACATAAATTGGTATGTATGTAACTCTTTTTGGTTATACAAAATATTACATAGTGCAAATTATTTCTTTGATTAATTTGCATTTAGATGGAGAGAAGTAAGTTAAAAATTATTTATCTTTTTAAAAATATGACACTCTTAGATATTTTTTAGTTTTGGATTGATATTTCAAATTCATTATAGATACATTAATACTACCAATGTATTGGTATTTTTCATAACACTTTGTAGAAAATTATTAATCATGCAGTAAACTTTGATGCCTGTTGATAAAATTTAATATGATTATTTTTTAGAATATGTTATTTTTTAGTTTTGGTTATGAATCAATTTATGGAAAATAATTTAAATATGCAGAATATATTTTAACTATTTATTTTTTAATATTGATATGATTACTTTCAAGGCTTATCATTTTTGAAGGTTACAAATTGGTAATTGTTGTTAAATTTGAGTGATTTGTTATTTATTTGTGTTGATTAACTTGCATGATGACTTGAAAAATTAAATAATTTTTTAATAAGTAAAGTGGGCACATACCCATTAGAAAAACTTGTGTTAATATATTTTAAAAAATAAATTTACTTTATGAACTTAATATTAAAAGCCTAAAGTATAAAATAATTAACTTTAATAAAATACAATTAAATGTATTTTGAAATGTTAACTCAAATTTTGTTACAACTTAAAGTTTAAGTAATTTTCTAAAATGAAGGTTTAAAAGGATTTGAAGGACATAATTTAAGAGGGAAGTCATATAGGTACAAATAACTCTCTTAAGTTTTATACTATGCCTTTCTTATTATGAAATGTATTTGAGATTGAAAATTAATTATAAGAAGACCAAGTATCATATTTATTATTTGGATTTAAACTTGGTCTTTTATTTATGGTTTTTTTTTTTTTTTTGATTATTTGGATTAAAGATTGATTATTGATTTTATATTTTCATCTAAATATTTTAAAATTTGTATAATATTTCAAATGGATGCATAGGTATATTTTGATATATTATAGTTTAAAATTAAGTTTTCAAGATCTTTAAAAAATAAAAATATAAATTGAAAGTGAACATTTTTTAAATAGTTATACAGTGATTTTCGATTGATAATTTGAAGGCAATTTGAAAATTTGAAGTTAGCTACAAAGTTTCATATCATATTATTTTAAAGTATAATTTGATAATATTAATATGCTTGATTTATTTTTTTCATATTTTCTCTTTGAGATAGAGAATTTTTTAATAAAGATAGGTTGTAAATTAAAATTTATTCAGTTTAATTTTGGGTCAACAATAAAATATTTAAACGGTAATGTTGTTTGAATAATTTTACATGTGAATAGTCACATTTCATTTTTTTAAATGATGTTTTATTTTACTTGTTCATTATTTTTATTTTAGAGGAAATATGTCAAGTTGGAGTAGAGGTTCACAAAGTTCTGATAGAAATAATGTTTGAAGAAGAGAATCTCAACAACATAATAATGTGCCACCTATTTAGGACAATTACCAAGACAAAGCCTTTAGAACTCAAAGGGATTATAGCATATTTATACATGATTTTAGTCATGGCACTTATGCCTTCCTTTATTTTGATGTTAGCGACACTATATTTTGGAACATTTTAAAAAATATATCTTAAAGTTATTTGTCATTTATTGGTACTCATATTTGGTGACCTTTTTATAAAGGTAATTAGAAAACTCATTTGTTCGGACTTAGTTCACCAAGTACTTCAACCCACCATATGCAACCCATAAGTGATGTGATAACTCGATCTATTAACCTTGAACCTAAAAGTAATGTTTTGTTAACGTTTGAAGCCTCAAAACCTACCATTGATCCAATTAATGTTGCTTCTTCGATTCATAAATGTGCTAGTAGCCCTTCACCCCCGCATATGACAACTCACTTCATGAATAAAATCAAATTAGAAATGGATGATGAATGTGGTGGAGTGATATGAATTGAGATATTTGTAACTTCTTTTGGTTAAACAAAGTATTACACATAGAAGAGTATTCCTTTGATTAATTTGGATTCAGATGGCAAGGAGTAAGTTATTTTTTTTTTTTTGAAAAATGTGACACTTTCAAATATTTTTTAATTTTAAATTGATATTTTAGTTTCATTCTAGATAGATTGATACTACTAATTTATTAGTATTTTCATAACACTTTGCAAAAAACTATTTATCATGTAGTAAACTTTGATACTTGTTGATAAATTATGATATGATTATTTTTTATAATTTATTATATTTTAGTTTTGTTTACGGACTAGTTTATGGAAAATGATTTAGACAGGTAGAATATATTTCAACTATTTATTTTTTAATATTGGTATGATTGCTCTCAGGACTTATCATTCTTGAAGAATAGAAAATAACAATTATTGATAAATTTAAATGATTTATTACTTAAGTTTTGTCATTTGTATTTATTAGCTTACATGATGACTTGTGCAATTAAAATAATTTTTTGATAAGTAAAGTGTGGCCCCACCCTTTAAAGAAACTTGTGTTAGGTTATTTTAAAAAATAAACAGGGTTTGAGTTCTAACAAGTTAACTTTATGAACTTACTATTAAAAGCCTAAAGTATAAAGTAGTTAACTTTAATAAAATACAATTAACTTTATTTTGAAAGGTTAACTAAAAGTTAGTTAGAACTTAAAGTGTAACTAATTTTTTAAAGTGAAGTTTTAGAAGAAATTGAAGGACTTAATTTAAGAAGGAAGTCATATAGGTAGAAATATATCTCTTAAGCTTTATATTGCACTTCTCTTATGTTGAAAAGTATTTGAGCTTGAAAATTAATTATAGATAGACCAAGTAACATATTTTATGATAGTAAGATATTTTATCTTATTTTATTATTCATTTATAAATTGATTCTTTGAGAATGGTCAAGAAATTAATAACTTTGATGGTTACAGAATAATACAACATGTATGATATTTTTTGTACTTCATGCGATATCAATGAATACTTCATTTTTCATGTAAAAAATTACTAGGTATTTATTTTATAACTTTATTCTATCTCAGAATCATTTGTAATCAGTTTGAAATATGATTTACAAATAAAATATTATCTTTTCTTGCATATATCCAAGTCGACTCTTACTATTTTTTTTCACTTAGTTAAATTTATCTTTTCTTTTATTTTCTTTATTTATATTTTCATTATAATAACTAACTTAGAATAGTTTTATTTTATTATTGTGTTCTCATTTACTATTTCATCTCATTTTTCTATCACTCTCTTCTAGATTATGTGTCGTACTTTATTTCAAGCAAAAAAATTTTCCTTTCTTTCTTTATTTTGTGTTCATTTTTTTGTGTTATTTTTTCTTTTTGTTTCTTGTTCTTTGTTTGGGAGTAATAAGGAAATTAAATATAGGGACATCATTCATAAAGCAAATAAAGATTTCAATCATTGATTAAAAAACTGAATATTTAATTTTCCAAGAGATACCTCTTCAATAGGTAAACAAGATTAATAACACTTGATAAAACTCTGATATGTTTTATAGAATAAAGACTATTTTATAAGATTTTATGTTGATTACGATAGTCTCATTAAAAATAATCTCATCTTTATTAATTTGGTTTAATTATTGGAAATAAAATATTTATGATCCCCAAAAATAAGGAAAAATTTAAACATTATATTGATCATTATTATAATATTTACATGCCTTAAAACTAAATTTTAGTCATAGGTTCTTACAATTAGACTGGTACGATTTTAATTTATCCTTTATGATAAGTGAACATGTAGGTTGGTTAATGTTACAAATTTAACCATCAATAAATTTGATGAATTCACTGAAAATTTAATTTTTTTGCTTTTAAAATATTCTTATTTTTTCTCTATGACCTTTACCAGTCTTTTGTCAGTAAGTCAACCTAATATTGATATAGTAAAATTGCAAGCTTATCTTATATCAGACTTAGTACATTTTAATTAGTATAATCACCCAAAAAATATGAAACATATATTTAAAGTCATAAACTCTAAAGAATAAACAACCTCAAAAATAAAGAGATACTATATATTCAAAAGACAAATTAAATATCATATAGTTCAAATAGATATGTGATTGAGGCAAGAAAGAAAACAAGTTTTAATTTCCAATCCTCAACCTATTATCATATTTCTTTCTAAAAAACTACATAAAGACTGTTAATTTTTATAAATAATTGATCGAAATAGAAATCAAATTAGAAATATTAGAATTGGTCCAAAATAATATAAATAACTTTACGAACTCATTAATAATGAATAAATTTATGATATTGAGAATGTGCAACATGTTAATTAGTTGATGAGTGGAAATTTTCTTGGCATTGCCCTACCAAACTTTCTTCATTAAAATAAGTTAACATTCCTAATTTTTTTAATAATTTAAGTGAGTCATGGAAAAATCATCTTGATTCTTTAAATTTAATATGTGACTATTTTCTTAAATTTTAGAATGTATTTAGCATACCCAACATCTATTAATTTACTTACAAAAATTATTTGTGAATGAAAAAATATTAAAGATAAATTTAATTGTGTTTTAGAAAACACAAGGAAGATCTATAATTGGTTAATGAATTCACAAATATTTTCATAGACCTTAGTCAAACAATATATAGTTTCACTACTACATTAACTAGACCTCGGCAAATATATTTATATAACATAAGACCTCTTAAAAAACTAGGAAAGTTGTATTATTTTAGTGCATTAATCTTTAAATATAAAATGATATTAGAAGATAAATATATTGTAGAATATGATGTCATAATTAATATTTATATTGATTACGATAAGAAGTTAAAATGTATTAGATTTAAAGATAAAGTTTTTATTAGTCTAACTTTTGACAATGCATAAGTTTTGAAAATCATTCACAACCTTGGAAATGATTTAGTCATTTTAAATGAAAATTAAATGACTAACCTAAAAATTTAAGTGCTAAATACTCACAAAAATAAGTTTAAAAATAAAGCACATTATTTTCATGTATGTGAGTTTAATTATGATCTTGATATATGCATTGTTGGTAATAACTATAAATGATTTATTCAAGGAAAAGAGAGTATTTATTTTGACATGACAAATAATATAAACATGTGTAGTTTTGTTGAGATTTTGGACTAAATCAAGACTACTAATGTTTATGATGCTCAAACAAGGAAAATTGATTACACTAAATATAATATGAATACAAATAAAACTAATAATAATCACCCTTCTTATTCACAAACCTTAACACAAGATAAAGGGAAAGTTGTAATGCAAAATAATACCATTGTAGTAAATCCAAATGAAAGTTCACATCAAAAAAATTCTTTGCCTAGTAGATATAATAACACGTAGTATCAACTAGCTTATAGACCTAGAACCTATCCTCAATTCAAAGTTTATATTGGGCCTTATAATATTATTAATGATTTAGCTAATATTAAAGCTAGTTTTTGTTTACTACAAGTTATTTGTCTACCTGGTCAACTTGAAAATATTAAGGAAGCTATTGAAAATATAGACCCTAATAATATTGTAGACTTATAAGAATAAATTGATAAAGATAAAATTTAATATATTTGATCAATTTAACAATCCACCTTCTGAATATATCCATCCCTTGTATGTATATGTTAGAATTGTCAATAAAATTATTCATAATTATATTCTTAACATAGGAGCATAAAAGAATATTATGCCTAAGTTTATTGATGATCAATTAGGTATTCCATATGAATGACATAATAGAGAAATTATTGGTTTTGACTTTCATCAAACAAAAATCTGTAATTACTTTTGAGATATATTAATTAAAGTAGTGCAAGTTAAAAAAAAAATATATGTATTAGAAATATTCAATTTTTAGAAATTCTTGAGAATTAAATTATGTTATTAGTAATAGATGATCTAAATCCACTAGTTCTTATGTCGAGAAAGATACAACTTAAGTTACTGTAGGTAATGATATTATATTTATGTGTAGGGAAGATTGGAATAGTACACTTATTGAACCCCTTTTAAATATTATCGCCTTTGCTAAAATTTGAATTAAAATATATGAAATCTTAAGTTTAGATGAACTAGACTAGTAACACGTAAGAATAGTTTTGAAATAAATAATTTGACCTTTGTGCTTTAACAAAGCATGTTTCCAACATGGTAGTGGCATTGGTGATGTTCTTATTTCTCCTATCGAAAAAATCTTAAGGTATGATTATTATTTATATTTTGAGAAACGAATAATCTATTTGAATTTCAATCTTTGTGTCTTGATGTTGAAATAGCCATTGAATTAAATATTAAATATTTAGTTCTTTGTGATTCTTAATTAATTATAAAATAGTTCAGATTTTTTTTATAGGACCAATCAATCGCATTTGCATAAGTATACATAGAAAGTATGGTTACTTATAAATTTTTTTTTTAAAGTATTTGACCTTTCACATATTATTAGAGAATATAATATATCTATAGATAAACTTTTTATTTATACTTATAATCCAACATTAAGTGGCATAAAATCTTCTATTGATTACACTTTTTCTAAAGTCATAGACTTAAGATACTTGACCTTGAGAATAATTGACCTATTTTCAATTGTGATAAACATATAGATAGTTTTGTACAAAGAAATTAATTTGATCATAATTATTACATTTTAAATTGTAGTGATTGTTTACAATTTGGTGGTAATAAACTACCTCTTAGTTTGGTAAGCCTTTAATCTATGTTTCCTTTTCATGACAAATCTAAAATTTTCAAAAGGAGATACTATCCCAATCAATTTAGAAACTAAAAAGGATCCCATATATGTCTATTTAGGTGTCTAATGTATAACCAATGCAAAAAATCTATTTTCTAAGTTTTTAAAATAATTTATTAATATTATTGCTTGGTCACATAAGGATTTAAAAGGATATGATACCATTATAATTCAACATGATATACATATTAAGTCAATTATAAATCTTCTTAGGAAAAAACCTCTCAAAATTTAACTTTTATTAAAAGACACCATCAATAAAGAGCTAGATAAAATGTTAGATGATGGTGTCATTTATCGAGTTAGATACTCCAATTGGATAGTTAATATTGTTCTAGTATACAAAAATAATGGTGATATTTATATTTATATCGATTTTAAAGGTTTAAATTAGATAATCACTAAAGATAACTATACAAAGTATAGATCAAATTTTACAATATATTTATAGCTATGTAATGATGTCTTTATTAAACACATTTTTAAATTATAATCAAATTTTTATAAATCTTAAGAATAGATATAAAAGCACCTTCATTACATGTAGAGGTAATTTTACTTTTAATAGAATATATTTTAGATTTATTAATATAGGTGACACCTTTCTAAGAGTAATGCATGCTACTTTTGATGATTTAATCGACATTATTATTCAAATATACTTAAATTGTCTTATTGTTCAATTAAAAAAATAAAGAAACACTTACATGGTTATTTTTAAAAACGCAAAAGATTTGAAATATCATTAAATCCTAAAAATAGTGTTTGGTTTGATTGAATGAAAATTGTTTGGCCATGTTACTTATAAAGACACAATTTTCATAGGTTGAGATCATATAAATACTATTGAATAATTAACTCCTAATGGTAAATCTAGTCTTAGATATTTCTTTGATAAAATAAATTTGGTATGAAAATTAATTTATGATTTTGTTGATAAGTCTAAATCTTTGTAAAATTTACTTAAGAAAATTCAAAACTATCTATCAGTCGTAAAGTCAGATGCAACCTTTGAAGAAATCAAAAATACAATAACCAATGCTTTTTTACTTATAAAATTAGACATGAATAAACTATTCATTATGTATATTAACACAAAAAATAAGGATATAATTGTTGTTTTAAAATATGATCAAAATTAAGAAGAATGACTCATAAGGTACATGAGTTAAGTACTTAAAGAAGTGAAAACTAAGTATCCATTAATTTAAAATTTTATTCTTCCTTTAGTCTTAGTTTGGATAAATTTAAATAACTCTTAATGGGTAACAAAATTATTGTATGTTTAAATATTTTGATATTATCTTACTTTACTAAATCAATCCATGATTGATGGTAGATTATCTAAATGTTTTTTTTATAATATAGGAGTATGATCCTGAATTTAAAACTTGTAGAACCATCAAAGGATATAAACTAGTTAAATATCTTGATAAAAATATAACTTCATATATTTATTTTCTTATCTTTGTTATTGATGATGAGTTGCATGTTAAACTTCATTTTCAAATGATAAAAAATTCTAATACTAAGAATTGATCTTTAAATGCAAGAATGAGACTACCTATATTTACACATGTTAGGTGTGAAGTCACTATTCATGGTGATGTGGTATGTTGGTGATGTGGCTAGTTAGTGATGTGGCTGATTCGTGATATAACATGACCCACGGTGAGTGGTATGGTCCATAAAGCATATTTCATGTTGAAAAGATGAGGAGAGAGAAATAGGGTGCATTTCTTCACTTAGTCATGTGGGTTGGATTTTATGGATGCATGTGAGGATATGATGATCGTGGATCTCATGATTCCAATTAGGCATGTGCTATGGGGCACAATTTGTCTATGAGATCCTATTGGATGAGGTAAAAATTTGGGAATCTTTTGACTCATGTGAATGCACATGGGAGAATGGTGGAAAAGGATCACTATGCTAGATTGAGGTCACATGTGAAGTGGGGCCTAACACTTTAGAGTGCACATAGAGTAGTCAAGGGGGCATCATGAGATGCCATTTAAAGATTGACTTGGAACATAGGGGAGACATGGTTCCCTATTGATGAATAATACACCCTCTTCAAGGATGGAACATTTTCTCCTCTCTCTTTATTATTCTCTCTATGTTGTAAATGTTATTAATAACATAAGCTTTCTCATTGTGAATCATCTTGTTAGAGGATCCATGCAAACTTGAGCTTGCATGCTTAGAGGTTGGATCCTGGAGGCATTGTTATGTTTGGTTCACAACTTGGAAGCTTCAGGTGTAAGAATTGAGTGCTTGATTGTAAGCACTGAAGGAGTTATTAGAAGAGTTACTGTGGAAGAGGAATTGCTAAGATAAATATGGAATTTGAAAGTTACCATTTTGCTTGTGGTTTTTTTCTTACTCGTTTACAAGGGTTTTCCACATAATCTCTATGTAATGTATTCCATCTTGTTCATTATTATTTTTATAGATTTTTTTATTCTGTATTATTTACTTTCACTATAGGATAGTGCTCATTGATCTAACATGTATTATTAAAGGTTTTATTACTAACATCTAGTATCAGAGCCATGGTGAAAATGTGTGAGTATTTTCTACTGTTTGCTATTTTTTGCAAGTGGAAGCTACTGTGACAAGAGGAGAGACCAAGTTGAATATGGAAGATTTTTTTGTTTGTTTGGTAGGTTTCTCTCTATGGAGATATGGAGGATCTCTTGGTAAAGATCTTGTTATCTTCATGTTGCTGAGGAGAAGCTAATAGATAAGTGGAGGAGAAAGATGAAAAAGCTTTTCTAGACAAGTTAGCAACCCACACAATGTTCTTGTTGATGATGAAGTAACTATATATCTTGAGGAGCAAGTTGGTCTTATTTGGAGGAGGTTGAAGGTAAGGCATGACCTTGTTGTGGTTCTTGGTAATAAATGAAAGGGTGTATGATGTGGTATCCTACTAACCACATGTTGCTAGCTGAGATGTTGTAGAAGAATAAAAATACATGCAAAGGAAGGAGGTATAGAGAAACATGAAGATGTACCTATTTTGAAGTAGTTGAGGATGAGGAATATGTAGATGCAGATGAACAAGTGAGTTTTAGTGTTCCTAAAAGGATAAGGCTATGTGTTTGGACATGCAGAAGAGTAGTGATGTATTCTGGATGCATTTTTAGGCTAAAAAAGTTAGTAGGTGTATTGGTGTACTGAGTAGAGTGATGAATTTCTTGGTGCTATGATTGGTCTACTTGTGTCATGTTTGGCATGATTGGTAGCTAAAGGCTACATGCATGAGAAAAAATGAGACCTAGTGTTCCTAGAAAGAGAAATCTAGTGTTAACCATATAACTTAGGGTGATGAAGTGTTATGCATATGGTTGTAACATTGACCAAGTAGACCGATGCATGGAGTAACACTGAAGGCACATCAGTTGGTGTTTTAGAAACATTTGGTAGAGCAAGATGAATTTTAGATGTGAGTTCAAAAACTTGATAGGTGCAATGATGCATCAAATAGTGTGATGACTTCCTAAGAGTGGTGATTGGTCTAGTGAACTTGTGTCATGTTGATAGTTTGGTGGCAATGTGGAGAAGTCTAGCTTTGAATTCTATCAGATCTTCTCTCCTCACTACTATCAAGAGTGCTACATGCACTTGTTGATGTTCAAGGAGTTGGAGTAACATGATTAATACATGGTGATATCTCTTAGGGATATATATATATATATATATATATATATATATACCAATCTGTATAGTGACTTATTCAACATAAAAATTGATAACACCTTTGCCCTATATATATATATATATATATATATATATATATATAGGGCAAAGGTGTTATCAATTTTTATGTTGAATAAGTCACTATACAGATTGGTATAGGTATCGTACATGTAGTATAGGATATTTAGTACCTTTATGGAGAGCCAAAGTGTTTAGTAGATGTTGTTGTTATGTGTTGATGACATGTTGGATACAAGCCCCAACATGATCACTATTATGATAGCTTAGGTGACAAGGATGTGATGAAGGTGGCATGAGGAGCAATACAAGGATGGAGATGCACAAGGATGGGAAAACAAGGAAGTACCCCACTTTTTGAATTATTGAGTTGCCTTTCCAGGAGCATCTTATAATAGAGGAGAAGACATGTTGTGTACCATATGTATTAGATTCATCAGGAGTAAGAAGCCTTTTGATGCCATGATGAGCACTAAGATGAATATTCCCAAGCAGTGGGAGTTGTAAATGGTTTATGGCATAATATTGATTGGAGGATTGGTCTTTGTGTGGATAAGTGATTTGTCACTTCAATGATGTAATCTACTATGGAAGTGTAGATGTTGATAAAGTCAGTCAAGGTAGATAAGTTTTAGTAGTGCAATAAAACTTCTACTAGGTTTGTGTCAGGACAACAATGGGCATTGATAGACAACTAGTTAAAGAATACTCAGGTGTGGTAAAAATCCTATCTATATTAAATTCAAGTAGGAGTATATTAAGTGTGAAATCACTATTCATAGTCATTACTCATGGTAATGTGGCATGGTAGTGATGTGGCTAGTTAGTGGTGTGTTTGATTGGTGATGTGGCATGGCCCATGGAACATCTTTCATATTGAAAAGATGAGGAGAGAGAAATGGGGTGAATTTATCTACTTAGTCACATGGGTGGGATTTTATGATGCATGTGAAGACATGATGATAGTGGATCACATGATTCTATTTAGGCATGTGTTATGGGGCACAGTTTGTCTGTGGCCTCTTGTTAGATGAGTTTAAAAGCTGGGAATCTTTTAACTCATGTAAATACACATGAGAAGGTTGGGGACAAAGATCACTATGCTATATTGGGGTCAGATGTAAAGTGGGGTGTAATAATTTGGAGTGTACATGAAGTAGTCAAGGGGGCATCATGAGATACCATTTAAAGCTTGACTTAGCACATGGGGGAGACATAGTTCCCTATTGATGAAAAGTGCACCCACTTCAAGGATGACACATTTTATCATCTCTTTATTATTTTATCTATGTTGTAAATGTTATTAATAACATAAGCTTTCTCATTGTAAACCATATAATTAAAGCATCCATATAAGCTTGAGCTTGCATGCTTGGAGGTTGGATCCTTGAGGCATTATTATGTTTGGTTCACAACTTGAAAGCTTCAGGTCTAAGCATTGAGTGATTGGTTGTAAGCACTGAAGGAGTTTCTGGAGAAGCTATTGTAGAAGAGGAATTTTTGAGATTAATATGAAGTTTGGAATCTACCATTTTGCTTGTGGTTTTTTTCCTTACTTATTTGCAATGGTTTTCTATGTAGTCTCTGTGTAATATGTTCCCTCTTGTCCATTATTCTTTTTTTAGCTTATTTTATTTGGCATTAGTTACTTGTACTGTAGGATATAGCTCATTGATCTAACATGTAGTATTAGAGCTTTTATTCCTAACAACACAATGATTGGTAACATAATCTTGTTTACTATTTTCAAAATCAAAATTTTATTGTCTCGTTAGATAAACATCAATGAAGAACACTCAAATTAAAAGCTTTGAAGTTCATCTTGTTATAAAAATTTATTTTCTATAGAAATAGAAATGGAATTTTATTAAGATGTTTAATTAAATATCATACCAAAAAGGCTCTTAGAAGTTGTCATAAAGGTATTTGTGGTGGACATTTTGCTGCAAAAACTACAACACATAAAGTTTATATTTTAGTTATTATTGACCTACAAATTTTAAATATTAGTTTCATCTAGTTAGATCATGCATGCCTTGTCAATTATTTATAGATAAAGATAGATTCTTTGTTATGCCTTTTAATCTAATTATTCATAAAAAAAATGTTTATGAAATGGGGTATATATTTAGTCTATGATATTCACCCTCCATCATTTGTTGGACATAGATATATGTTGATTGAAACTAATCACTTCAATAAATGGTCTAAAAACACTTAAAAGTTCAATCACTTCAAAAGTTATTACCTGCTCTAAAAATCATATTTTCTCTCGATTTAGAGAGCCCTTTGAAATAATTTTAGATAATGGTCCTCAATTAATTACAAATGAATACCTTAAATTTTTAGGACATTGTTAAATTATTTCAAGTCATTCAGCTAAATATTATCCTTGAAGAAATGGATAAGTTGAGTCAACTAATAAAAAACTAATTTCCATTATGAATAAAATAATATACATGATAATAAACAAAATTGACACGTTAAGATTTTTGAGGCCTTATATTAAGATTAAGCTGTAATTTGTTTTTCACCCTTTATGCTTGCTTATGGTATTGAAGTTTCTATGCCTATTTAACTATAAATCACATCTGAAAAACTTGCATTACAATTTACTTTTGATTTTTTTTATTTTATACATCAAAGACTAGACAACCTTTTAACTTTAAAAAAAAACAAAGGCTACTAATTTGGAAAATTTTGAAAAAAATTTTGAATAATTTTTTTGATAAGAAAGCATCCAAAAAACATTTAAAGTTTGTGACCATATTTTTTTGAGATGGAACACATGAATACCTTGGGAAGTATCACAAGTTTGATTCCCTATGGCTAGGATCATATATAATAGATGTTGTACTTTGTAGAATGATTTCCATTTTAAAGACTTAGATGGTAACCGACTACATTATCTCTTGAAAAGTACCACTTAAGACAAAGGGGGATATTGATGCATTGATGAGTCCACCCAAATCTAAGTATCTTTATCCATACTCTCATTCATTTATTTACTTAGTACATAGGTATATTTTGCTTATTATTGTAGGTATATATGTTTTTTATCCTTGTTTATGCTCATTCATGTTGATGGGTCTTTTGGCAACCAACTTAGGTGGGATGGTCAACCATTTAGCTTATCCTAAAAGAAGATTCAGAGATATTCCTAAGGTTTATATTTAACAGTCTTAGCATACTGGGTAACCAAATGGTCTATATTAAATTGCTCCAATACAAGGGGCCTATGTTGGTTCTGAAATTTAAACATCATTTTAATTTTCAAAAAATTAGAGTATGCAAGCTTATGTATTTGTCACTGATGTAATTTTTAAATGTGTTTCATGGAATAAAAATAAACATGCATATTCATATAAATTACCCCAAAATATAAATCAACATTGTATGTTGTAATCAATGAAAATATGATTGATTTTACAATAAACATTTCATTACATCATACATATTCAACAATGCATTAACAAAAACTAAATAAGGGCTTTAAATTATGAGTAAGCATGTAGATGTTGATTGTATTTATATCTTACTCTAACCCTAGGTAATAGTTTTGCAAAAAAGAGAAAAGAAAATGGGCAAAGAGAGAAAAAGCTTATTTTTTGATGCAATAAATTCAATCTATTTGATTAAATAGATCGTATGAAATCAATATTTCATTTGGATAGTATATATGCAAACACAATGCATGATTCTAAGGGAGAAATAAACCATGAGAGAAAGATAACATAACCACCATATTGTATGTGCAGGAAATGAACATAAATCTCTACAGTCTTTAGTTGATAAGAATATTTGCTTTAATACCAGTGTTTGAATCTACAACAATCATTCAATTACAAAATTAGGTAGCATAACAACATAACCCAACATAAAAAGGATATATTAAACTACAAAGTGATAAAAAAATGCATGAAGAAAGAGAATTGGTCACAATGTTTCCAACATATAAAAATGAGCCAACCTTTCAAATGGATTTGGGCTGGATATTAATAGAACTTGGGTTAATGGATTGAAAATAGTTTCCCTCCAAAACCACCATTTGAATTTAATTTGAATCTTGATCTCCAATTTTGCCTCCAAGAGTCTAAATGTTTCACTCCATTTCCACTTTGGCTGCTAAAAAACAAAAATAAATTAATATTCCAAGTAAAAAGTCAAAAATATAAGGCAATAACAAATTAAAACATGCACTCTTAGAAAACTATGAAAGGTAAATGTGAACGGGTTTTTAATGACATACTTCCCTTAAAATTCTATCACCATGACATCTAGGCCAAAACTAGATTCCTAATTTGCAGATGGTTCACAAAATAGAGCTAAAAGTGAAAAGTAATCAATAAAAACCCAACAAGAGGTCTAAAAAATAGGCTCGTAGACCATTTCAGGATTTTTGGCTCCACTCAAAACTAGGAAATATGAAGGAAAAATCACATTACTAGGAAAATCATAAAAATATTAAATCTTGTCATTTCAAAGCACTCCATGCAATAGATGAGGTTTGAGGATCTAAATTTGCATGTAAATCGAGATATGTAAAAATGATGTCCTGAGATGAAAATACTTACATGTTTTAAGCCATGCATTTCACCTAGATGAAACTTATGTTATGATGACAAGGATGAGACCTCATTTAAAACTCCACAAATGACATTAAAAATGGGGTCAAGATTCAAAATATATGGTCAAAAACCTAGCTGCTTGTGCACTCGTAGACCATTTTGGGTTTTTGAAGGTTGTCAGGAACAAGTAATTTTGAAGGAAAAAATCAAGATTTTAAACAAAATAAAAAACATGAAAGTTGATCATCTTTAAATCAAATTTTAAACACCATAAATCATATAAATATTGTAATTATGACCCAAAAATTATGATAAAAAACCTGACTACTTATCCACTATTTTGGGATTTTTAGTCTTTTTGGGAACAAGTGGAATGAGACCATTTTAGGATTTTGGAGGCTATTAGGAACTCAAATTTTTGAAACATGAGATCAAGTTTTTAGATAAAGTGACAAACATAAAAGCTCAACACCTTGACATTACCTTTCTAATGCTGCAAAAGACATCAAAAATGGAGTTACAAGTCAAAGGTTATGATAAAAAACATGACCACTAGTACCCCATAGGCCAATCCAGACATTTTGGGATTTTTAGGAACAAGTAAAACAAGAGTTCCTAGACTAATATGGGATTTTTGAGGCTATTAAGAATTCACATTTTAAGGCACAAGATCACATTTTTAGGAAAACTCCAAAACATGAAAGTTCATCACCTCAAAGTCATATTTCCAATGTCATAAATGACATTGAAAATAGAGTTACAAGTCAAAAGTTATGATAAAAACCTAACCCCTTATACCCTGTGGATAAATCCAAGCATTCGATAACAAATGAAACAACTAGAACAAGAGTCCCCATAACAATTTACACTTTTAGAGGCTATTAATAACCAATAAATTTGAAGCACAAGATCACATTATAGAAGTACAAAACACTAAATTTAATTGCCTCGAATTCACCTTTCTAACATCAGAAATGACATCAAAAAAAGAGCTACGAATCAAAATTTATGATAAAAAAACTAGACCACTTGTACCTCATAGACTAATCCAGTTATTTCAAGCTTTCTAGTATCAAGTGAAACAAATAAAAAAAGAGTCCCCAGACCAATTTTCCAATTTTGAGGCTGTTAGTAATTGACCATTTTGAAGCTCAAGAACTCACTTTCAAACCAAATGTAAATAACAAAATTTTCTCATAGGGACCTATTCTACACCACTAAAGAATTTTTAGGATTTAAATATGTACACAAATTGAGATATACCTAAAACAATGAAGGTACATATGAATGGAAAAGAAAGATTTTCAAAGGCAAGTTAAGTCATCTAGGACTCATTTTATACTAAGCGCTTAATATGAAATTTGCTTGCACATACTTGGTATTCTCAATAAGGGGGTTTTAGGCCTTAGTTTGGCACTAAAATTAAGATGACCCCTAGGAAAAACTTGAAAGAGTTGAGATCAAGTGATCCACGGGCACAAATGAGAGCATAGAAGAAAGTAAAAATAGGGTTACTATGATTTTTTAGGAATTAGGGCATATTGTGTAAGCAATAAAAAATCATGGATCTACTAAAAAATACTCATAATTATTTTGGAATGAAATAAATGTGTCTACAAATCTAGAATCTTTGGTTGTGACAATGCATAATATATGAACAAATCTATGAGAGGAAAAGCAGAGAATAAATAAAATACCAAATATGATATTCTTATTGACCTATTGTGTGCATATGAATTCATTATTGCTTCATGAAACCTATAAGGTCTAGTGACTACAACTTCAATCATCAAGATAGTGAATTCCACTTTAAGAATGTTGGCCTAAAAATTGTTATGCTAATAGCTAGGTGTCCATAGATTTAATGGAGATGTCTCTGCTCCCACTCAAGCCCTTGCTCTATTCCCATCTAGGCATCCATAGCCCCAGTAGAGGTTGCCTAAATCACCTAAAAATTGAGTTTTTTTGCAAATTAATTTTCTTTTCTGTTTTTCTTTATTTATTTTTAACATCTTAATTCTAGGTTGGGGACCACCATGGGAAATGGAAGGAAAGATTATAGATTTTTCACCTTACATATTAAACATAGTAAGTTCATCCAAACAAACCTAGAATCCATTAAAATATGATTTTTTATGTATGGTTTTGAGAGAATAACTTCAAAGGCCACATAGATTACCCAAACTTAACCAAACATGAACAAATTGAAAACACAACATTCCAAGCTTTTAAAATGAAATGCATAAATGTAATATTAAGCCACAAACTACTTAGAGCACTTAAACACCAAAACATCATTCCTGCTACCTACATACCATTTTTTTCATTCTTTCACTGATCAATGACATATATACAATTCAATAAACAAGTAGGACCTGAATAAAAAGGGACAAGTGATGAGGCCAAACCAACATAAAAATTAAGAAAAATAACAACAAAATCAAGAAACAATAACACAAATTAAAAATAATTTTATTTTAGGAGACTGCCAGACCAATTCAAGACTGGAAGTAGTGCTCAAGGAATTTATAATTGATAGGAAATGGAACTTCCTCACCAATTAAACACCTGAGATAGAATTTATTCTCATCTAAGATTTTAAAAAATTGGTATGGACCTAGCCACAATGCATAAAATTTATTGTGTTATCCATTTTTCTCATGAGCCTTATCACAGAGAAGGACTGAGTTAGAGATCTGAAAGGATTTTAATTTGTCTTGCTTTTCAAATCAACCTTTAATGATTCCTTGGTGTTTTATAAAGTGCATCAAGGCTACATCACACTTTTCTTTGAGTTCTATCAAATTCAAAAGTTGAGTGTCAATCATATAATCAGTTTGTAGGTAATCCCTCATGAATTACAAGGCTGGGATTCTTATATTCACAAGAAATATAGGATCTTAGCTGAAGATAAGATGATACAAAGATGTGCCTTAAGAGGATTTACTTCTAGTCCTATTAGACCATAGTGCAAATTTTAAAACATTATGCCAGTCCCTAAAGGTATTTTCCAATATCTTCTTAATTACATATAACAAATTCTTATTTGATAATTTAGCTATCCCTTCACCTTGTGGGTAATAATTAGAAGATAATTACCCAATTTTTGTATGTACATTCAGTAAATTAGAAAGAGGAGAAGTTAGGACCATTATCACATACAAAGATTAAAGGGCATTCCAAACCTAGTAATAATGTGATCATTAATTAAGCTAATCACTACATCAGTCATGTAATTTTTGAATGTCTAAACCTATGTCCAATGGGTGAAATAGATTTTTTTTATTAGAATGAACTTGTGTCATATGAATGAATTAATGTTGATAGCTACAACAAATTCTAATCCCTATTTTGTAAAAGGCTGGACCTCAATAACTAGTTGCAATGGCATGGCAATGCTACGTTCTATGTGCATAATAATTTGGTAAGTATGAAAGCTTCTAACATGTGAGTGGGGATCTTCAAAATCATTCAACCAATAATAACCTACCCAAAAGATCTAGTGGGATGTATCACTACCTGAACCATGTCTAGTTCTATATTTCTTGTGAAAATCTAATCTCTCAGTACTTCAATCTCTTTTTATTTGTTTAAGCATCTCAAATAAATGTCTTCATGATTATTTATATATAACATGCTTGATTTAATAGTGAAGTTACTAATATTTATTTATAAATTTTTTCTATTAAAGGGATTAAATTAACTTGGGCACTCATTATTCATCATGTAATGGACTACATCCTGATACCACTCATCTTTTGTGATGGCTTGCATTGTGTATTACTGGCAGACCATCAGAGGATTAAATTCAGCCAATGCCTTGCTTAACTCTTGCCCTCTCACAATATTCATGGACTAGAGCTCCAAGTCAAATTATTAGAGAATAGTCATCCGCTTTCCTCTCCGTTCACCTAATTCATTTTTCATCAACATATATTTTATGGTAAGGTTAGACACAAGGGAAAACACTTTATTGCATAGGATGTAATGCCTTAACTTCTTAACTACTTTGATTAGAATAAATTCTTATTTATAAATGGTAAAATATATAACTTCAACATTCACTAGTAGAGAGATCATGAAAGACATTGGTATCTCTTCTCTAACCTATTTCTTTCGAGTCAGAACAACAACACTTGAGTGTCTAGAGGTGAAAGAGTAGATGTAGAAGGGATGTGTGTAATCATGACTAATCAACACCAAAATATTTACAATTGATTTATTAATTTTAGAAAAATATACTTGTGCTTCAGTAGTCCACTTAATCTTAGCATCTTTATTTAGAATGTTGTTTAGTGGTTTGACTATTTCAATGAAACCAGAGATGAATTTGTCCTTAAATTTGATTTTTCCAAAGAATGATTTTAGCTCCTTTCTACTACCAGGCAATGGAATTTTTAGAATTACCTCTACCTTATCTGGGTCTATGGATATACCTATTTCAAAGATGATGTGACCCAATAATTTTCCTTCAGTAACCCTCAATATACACATTTTTAGATTTAGGGAGATGTCATGCTCTCCACACCTTTACAATACCATCCTCAAATCTTTCACATGATCTTCTTGATTCTTGGAAAAGATAGTCAAATCATCCATGTAGATGATAATACATTTTCCAATTAGATATGTGAATGCAATATCCATGGCCTATTGAAAAGTAGCACCCATATTGATTGGGTTGAATTACATGCTTTTGTATGCAAATGTATCCCATTTCATTGTAAACGTTGACTTGATTTGATATTCATAGTTTACCATTACCTAATTGTAACTAGAGTACCCATCTAGGAATGACATCATTTTTGAGACTTTGACTATTTGTAAAACTTCATCTAGTGAAGGAAACATGTAATTATCCTTTTTTGAAGCTCTATTCAAGTTACAAAAGTCCACACATAGTCGTATCTCTCCATGATTATTTCAAACTAGCACAAGATTAGCCACTCATGTAGAATTCTCAATGGTAAAGATCATCTTGGCTAATAATAATTTCTACACTTATTTGAAAATCAAAGGCTCTATCAATGGATTCACAATCCTTTATCTTTGTTGGAATGGTTTAACTCCTAGCTCGTGTTGGTGTAGACTTTTATTCCACTATGTTTTGTCTACATGGTCTATTTTTAACTTGTTTAGGTTATTCTAGGTCATTGGTGAAATTTTATCCCATATGCATGAGGTTATTGGGACTTGTGAAATTTTCACCTATAAATGTACCTTTCCTATTGATTTTATGGCTAATGCAAATATTATTTCTACAACTTCTCTTTAGTGAGACAAGTTTATTTCTCTTGAGGGTTTTAAGATTTTATGTAGGTTCTCCATATAGGTTCATTGTGAAAGTTTTGTTGTTCAGTTGATCATAGTTCACTCTGACATGGTATCAAAGCCATTCTTCTAACCATTTGCTAGTCAAATCTTGGTGGGATCTATTCATTACATTCCTACTAACTTTATTGATTTTGATTTTCAAAGGTTTGGTGGGGTTTCTCAAAAATCTATGCAGATCTTTACAACTAGTGTCTCTAGATGAAAAATAGATAGCACCATTTGATTTTCAGAGGGTGTCAAAACCTTAGGATTGGCTATAAACTAAACTTAGTTTTATGGTAACCATTTTTTGACCATTTTTGGAGGGTTTTAGGTAGCTTTATTGATTTTCACATATTTATATATCATTAGGTCTTTGCCAATTTTGTAAAAGGCTAGACTAATTTTTATAGATTTGAATTCTTCTTTTAGGTTTTTTCACCATTTTTGACTAATTCAGGTGACTTTTCTATAAAATTCAAAACTTATACTAATTTTTGGCTTCTTTGGGCCCTCCTTCATATGATAATTTGGGCCATAAGCACATGCACATTTTCACATCTTCATGAGCCCAAATGTTCATCCATTAAACCCTCCACCATGTGGCAATGCGCATTTCATACCTCACACCTTTGCATAGCCCAAGGCCTACTAGCCTGACCCCAACTGATGTGAATGCATGACCATATACTCTACATCATGTACCTCTATGGGGACCAAGGCCCAATAGCCCAACCAATGATAATGTAGCGATGTGAACTCTATGTGATCATGCTTCATATTTTTGTGGGGCCCAAGGCTTAATAGCCTAACTATCAAATCCTTGATTACACAGGTCAAAACATCACGTGCTTATGCCTCTATAGGTCCACAAGTTTGAAAGGATGAAGATGTAGCTCCTCTCCCAAATGCAGTTATGATCGAACAAGGCATTAATTTTAAAGTCCAAGACTCCTTGCGACATGTGTGCAACCATCAAATTTAAGATAAGGGTTTATGACACTATTCATTAGCAAAAAAAGGGACATTTTAAAAGTGATATCACTTCCTATGTCACAATATAGGGTAAACTGACATAATCAAGAGGTAGAGCCCTCACCCTACCCCTTAGTGACCTAGTCATATGGTGTGGTCACATGAGGCAATCACCTAGCTTAGCCTTTAGCCCTTGGTCATATGGAAATTAAGCCCATGGTCACTTCTAACCCAAAAATGCTTAACTTTTGCTCAAGAGGGGCTTAAATTTTTCTTTTGAAAGTTGATGCATAAAAATTTCTTCAAGGAAGTTGATCAAAAATTTTCTAACACTGTTGCCACTAAAATTTTCATTGCAACAAATTTTTAAACATGCATAACTTTTGATTGGTAGCTCAGATTTGAGTGTCATCTCCTTCAAAATTACTTGTTTTTTAATTCTCTATGAATTGGTGGTATTTTTAGGCCTTCTATAGACACCTAATATTTTGTACCTCATGGATGTATTATCGATAGATCCTGACATTCCTCCAATTCCTTATACTTATACACTTACTGCTCAAGATGCATTCTTGATTGTGCCAGATGTCTATATGAGCATGATTGTATCTAAAACATTATGGGTGGGTCACTTTTGAAAGTTTTAATGGGTTATTGTGAGATGTTTTGCATTCTTTGGTATTTCTTCTGAACATTTTCTTTTTTTGCATTGTGTTGATTCTTGTACTTACTGTTCATTTGAACACATTATTGGTTGTGTCAACATCCTCTACATGAGTGTATCTTGTTCTTAAGGGGTCATTGTAGTTGTTTTGTGTATTTTTTCACTTTTTTGTTATCTTCTCTTAGTCATGTTGGCTTCACTTGAGAGACACTCATGGGGGAAATTTGATTCTACAACAGTGGTTCTTCTTTTAAAGACCAACTATGTTTCTTGGCATGCTTACATGGAGCACTTGCTCATGAGAAAGAATTATAATTCATTTTTATATGGATAGATTCCTACCCCTTATGACTCAAGTTAATTCAATAAGTGGGCTAATACTTGTGACAAGGTTTTTGGTACCTTACTGTTACATGTTTTTATAGATCTTCATTGCCATGTGAAACATACAACATGTCCCTACATTATTTGGAGCATCCTACAGTTTATTTTTAGAGATCTTGTTGAGATTTACATCACACCTCCTCCCCCACTTCCTATTGTGATGAAAAAAAATCATCTCCTCATCACAAAATGGAGCTTTGATACCACTTGATGTGGCCTTCAACCATATAATGGATTTAACAATCCATAAATCTCACATATCACATAAACATCTCATAATAAATTCTCACAAATTCTCATTTATCTCAATCCTCACATTACAAAAATTTATAAAGCTATTCTCTCATTACAAAATACTTGGCTTCAACATTCCAAGTATGCTCTTTAGAGCTTCTTCCAAGCTCAAAATCTATACCAAACTAGCCTACCAAATAGAAAGGAGATTAATCAATTTATAGAATTTACAATGAAGAAGAATAAGGGAAGCCAAAAAAATCTACCTCCTCCATTTGGAGGGAATATTAATCAATAGAAAAATATGATCTACCATGTGTTCCACTTTAGTTTGGACCCCTCCAACATGTGCCACTCAAATTTGTCTCCCACTCCACTTGAGTGGTCAATCAAGAAAGTTATCTTTGTCTTCCACTTTGCATGTGCTTCCAAAAGTAGTGGATTCTCTTTTTGACTTATCCCCACATAGAATTTTGACCCACTCTCATAATTACAATCAAAATCAAATACCCACATGTAAATTCACTCCATTTCACATGGGTGATCAATCTGGAATAGTCATCTTAGTATCCCACTTGCAAAAGAGTAAAAAATGTAAAGAATCTCCTTTTTGACAAGAGAAAACTTCACAATTATGAATCCTCATTAAAAATTCTTCCTACACATCTACCCATGTGTAAAAGACAATCATCCCATGTGCTTTTGATGATTATGGCACCCCATGCTAGCTAAGCAATGTATAGTGCCGATGAGTTAGCATGAATAATGGTTATGACACCTCATCAATGGATAGTGTCCTACGATGTCATCAGTGAATAGTGTCATCATGAATAGTGTTTTACTCACCATGTCATATTTTCTCTTTAGAGACTATTGTTCTCTCTCCTCCTACTCTTATTTGTTGTAATGACACATCCGTGGTAGATAATGTTCTTCCTTCTATCAAACCACCACTACATGATGATATTCTACCCGACCTCAATTGTCATATTATAGATTCTACTTCCATTATTATGCATGATGTTTCTCATTTAGAGCCATCAAAGATTGGTAATTTGATGGACTCTATTAATTTTAGTGAGAGCACATGAGATCATCGATAACTCTTCTCTTCCTATGGATATTTACTCTATGGATCTATGTGATTCATCTACAATCTCTTCTTTAGCTTTGAGGGTTGTTGAGTTTTTCTCTCCACTTCACATGGACATTCCTTTAGAAAATTTTCCATGCCATTCTTCTTCATCAAATTCACCTGTAATTGATGAAACTTCTATTCTCGATTATATCTCTGAGATTAAGGACTCTTCTTATGGCATATGTGACTATAATAGTGATGGGGACACACCTTTGCCATCTCCTTATCACGTAAAAGATATTGAGGAGTTATTTCTTGATCAACCTACCTTTGGTCCACTTATGACATTACACGGTACAAGTATACTAATCTACGACTCATAAGACATTGGGCAGTCTATTCCATAGGTAAAAGGCATTTTGTCATCTATTTTAGTCTCTTCTCCTATTGCACCATCATTACATAGAGAAGTTGGCACTCTTTCTATGCATGAGGAGTACAATTATTTGCAACTGACATCAATCATATCCAGTGCAGAGTTGGAGTTTTTTCAGTCACTTGGTAGACCCATTCAATTTTTTAGGGAGATCCACTCTTCTTTGTACCTACCTCTAAAAAGTTCATTTCAGTGGAATTACATTTAGTTCTTGTGCATGATATAAGATCTGCGATAGACCTATACCACACTTTTATTTTGGACCCTACTTAGAATATTTTGTATTATTTCCTCCTCCATGTTCTAATGTGGAATGTGAAATATTCTATTACACCATTTGTGTTCTTCCTTTGGCAAAGGGAAGAAACATTATGTAATGTGGATGGAGATTATTCAATCTTCAAGCCAAGGATCTCATCATTGACATTCATCATTTTATGAGCTCTACTGTAGACAGCTTCAACATCTTCTATGAGGACTTCTCAATTATCCTCTCTCTATGTGTTTGTTTGCTTACTTGTGTATGCATTCTCAGTTGTGATCGACATCCTTAGAGAATGCACTATTTCTCGCTTTGTTCTTTTTTGGGGAGAATTTTTGTTCCTATGGGTTTTCTCCTTTTCTCTATTTTATGGGAGTTGTATTGTACTTGGGTACCTCATCAGGCCTCGTTACCATGACCCAATTCTTCTACCCACCTAATCTATGCTTAAGTGGGGGTATTAGTGTAGAATTTTTTCCCATTGGGTTTTGTCCACACAGTCTATTTTTAGCTTACTTAGGTATTTTTAGGTCATTAGTGAAAGTTTATCCCACATGCATGATGTTGTTGGGACTTGTGAAAATTTCACCTATAAATGTACCTTTCCTATTGATTTTATAGCTAATATAAATATTCTTGCTACAAATTCTCTTTGGTGAGATAAGTTTCTTTGTCTTGAGGGTTTTAATATTTTATGTAGGTTCTCCATACAGGGTCAATTTCAAGCTTCATTGTTCAATTGATCTTGGCATCATCTGACAACTTGAGAGGGATGGTGTGAGTTAGGATAGAAGTATTAAATACCTTAATTTCTTTGTAACTCCATGCTATAACATTCATGAAATCCTTTAGGGCTTTTGCAATCCCATTTTTCATTATGAGTGCAAGTTGTGCCTAAAAGCACATTTTTTGAGTCATCATCATTGCCCAAATATCATTGCTCATGCAACATACATTTGACAGGTGATGTTTTCTCCTTTTCACCTTGATAACCATGTTGAAAAGTTATTCCAATGAAACCATACCTTTCAGTATGTTGTTAGTTTTCAAGTTTATCACTCTTCCCTCATCCAACTCAAACTCATTTATGTCATCTTCATCTATAATATGAGATTCAAATACCTCTATATTGGTGACGAAGTTAATGATATGTTGATCATCATTAAAGACCTATACAATCCTAACATTATCGACAATGGAAAGTGTAGAGACCAAATCCACTAAAATCTCTTTAGTCTGGCATCAATAATTGTTTCCAAGGTGCTAGCAAGCATTGTTAATGCAATCGCCATATGATTTATTTTTGGAGGGACTGTTTGGTTATTGAATGCATCAAAATTATCTATTAGGTTCCACACCCAGCTATGATGCCTAGATAAACACTTATAATTACAATCATATTAGATTATAACTTATTTGACCACAAGATATGAATCACACAACACCTTCAGGTTCTTGACTTTTCTCTTGACAACAAACTAAAAGTTGTGAAATTACAATTCATATTCATCTACATTGTTTGTGAAATCGAATAGTAATTTAAAATCCACCAAATAAGATTTTCTTCTTGGGTTTAACAAGCTCAGCCCCAACACCACACCCACTCTTATACTTAGAGCCATAAAATTTTAAGGTCCACAAATGATCTTCAGTTGTTTGCAGTTGACTCTAAGAGGTAGGTGCTAATTTTTTTTTAACTTCCTTGCTATGTCTTTTAACATCAAACATGCATACAATTTCTTATTCCCTTGCTAATGATATTTTGGTTCAATAATCAATGGTTGAAGTAGGTGTTGGGTGACTTATAATGAAAATATATTTGGCCTAACAACTTAAAAACTTGTCAATTTCACTTGGACCACCATGTGCTAACATGTTTTTTATTTATGTTGTCCCCAATACTAAAATAAGGACAAAATTACCATATTCAAGAGCTGAATCAACCTATTTGTAACTCTCATAAGCAAGGACATCAATATCAAAAGAAGGAATTTCAAGTGCAAAGAGTGTATCTTCCTCATCTAGTTGTTCAAGTACTTCAAATTTTAAGTTTTATTGCATGGACAACATGTTTATAGTCAATTTTTCATGAGGATTTATCTCACTTTCAATTATGTAAACCCCACGTTTAGATTCCTCATACAAGACATTATTTGTCTTATTTTACTCATTGATCATGTGATTCATTTTTGTCTCTCTCTCAATTTTTATTTGATTAGGTATGACATGCCATGGGAGCCACATGTGAGACAATTTAGTTGCCACATATCCATTTAATACTCTATACCAATCTTTGTTGAGGAGCATACCATATGCATCTAGAATATCCACCACCTAAATGTCAACAAATTGTTTCACTCTTAGGTTAGAAGATAATTACACATGAATATGATTGAGTTCACCAACCATTTTAACCTATGACTTGTCCAACTAAACTACCTTTATGTTTGATTTAGTAGGGGTCAAACCCAAATTCTAAAAATTGAGTACAACATCATATTGCCTGAAGCATCTAAATCCACCAAAAAAATGTCTAAGTTTCTACCAAAAATGTGAATTATTAAGAGAAGGATTTTTAGTTTTACCTTTTTAAATATCAACATGTGAATGCATTGTTCTATTAGCTTATTTCCATTTAGAAGAAGATAAATATTTCAATAATAAATCTTTCTAATTAGGGATTTGGATCAAATCAAACATAGTTATATTGGCCTTAGTTTTCTTTAGGTCGTCAATAATGTTGTAACCTATTTTGTTTTCTTCCAGGGGTTTGTCAACGTACAAAGGTGTAATATTGATCTTACATTGGTAGGATGGGCTAGGCCCTTTAGGTGGAAACATGTTGTTATAATTTTCATCAAGTGGAACCTGAGTTATCTTGGAGGAGTATAAATAGTTAATATATTTTGAGATTTTATCCTCAACATGTAGTTCTTTCCCTTTGAAAATGTTTAAACATGTTTATTTAAACCGAGATGTCTTTAGTCTCACTATCAATTTCATATGAAAACTCATATGTATCCAAGACTAAATCAATACCTAGATTCCCCCCACTTTAATTCAAGCTATTATGAAGTGGAGGCATTATCTCAAGATTATCCATCTCCTTTTGAAAGATGTTCTAGGCTAATATAAAATCAACACAATTAGTTTTAGCATGGTCCCCTGTGTTATGAAACCTACATCATGTGTGTAACACTAAATCAATAAAGTTCATGGATTTTTCAATGTTTTTATTGGTCTAATTGTGTTATCAAGTGGACTAGACACACCTCCATTATTTGGCCCCACTATTGATTGGTTCTTTAGAATTTATAGTTTTTATTCTATAGAGGGATATTTTCAGTTTGATTATGACTTTTAGGAACTTATCTATACAAGCTAACCAAACCATTTGTCAACCATTGAACCATTTGTTGCAAATTATCCACTTTGGGGTTCACATTAGTACTCAACTTATTTCTCGCTTGAAGTTGTGGGTTAACCATAAGCACATGAACATTTATAAATACAAGAATAGAAGGTTGCATTTGGTTATGAGCATTATTAATGGGTGTTTGATTATTCAAAAATGATGGACCAACCTACTAATTATTATTTGGAACACCACAATGATATGTGTTATGCATGACAATAATGTTGTTATAAGACACAAGGACTATCTAGTGATTATTCACTTGAGGAAACAAATGATTCAGATGTATACTTTTATTTTTATTTTTGGGCATGTAGTTCAAAGGCATTTGGTTATAAACCATTTTTTGACTTGAATACATACCACCTAGTATTTAATTCATCGATGGTGTATTATGCATGACTACATGATTTATCATCAAAATTTAGTTATATGCACCTGAATCCTCTCATAAAGGAAACAAACCATCCCCATACCATTGTGGCATAATTTGTCTCTCAATCATGATAGATTCATGATATGCCAAAGATAAGGTTACAAGTATTATGGGAGTCTATTAGACAAACATAAAATTCATAGGGTCCAATGATCTCATATACATTTGTATGACAACCACTTCATTTTGCATGTAGGGGGATTTCAATCTCTTGTATAACTTATGGAAATGTGTGTTAAAGAGGCTCATTGGTTAACGTGGTTCTCTATGTACTATGAAAAATTGGTGATAAAAGACCATAGGGTCAATGGGCACTTGAAAATGATTAATGAAAATAGTTTTAAGGTCATTCCAAGAAATGATAGACCCATCGAGCAATCCCAAACACTATTCTTAGGCCATATCATCTAAGGTGTAATGAAACAACCTTTAGGACACATCCTCATGCATGATTTGAGTTCTAATTAAAGCATATTTAAATGCTTTGGCATGCTCTTCGATAGTTTAGATTACTTTGTGTACATATTTAGTGAATGTTTTTGTAGGATTCTTTGATAAATCATGGGAAACTACCAAAATTTTTAACAAGTAGTTACTATATACACATAATATTTTCACACTTTTATCGATTACTAATGCTTTACATCTTGTAGGAACTTGTTGTGACTCAATCTCTCTATGTGCATGCCTTAAGGGGTGCATTGGGAAAGGGGTGGGCAGACCTTTGGTGCTTCACAATATTATTGTCCCTTATTGCCATATTATTCCCTATCCATTTAGCTCCTAAAATCTTTCCCTAACCTATCTCTCCTTCTTTGCACATTCCTTTATTGTTTTCCTCTTTTTATCCTTATTTCCCTTGTTTAGTACCCTTTTTCCCTATTCAATAAGTTAGGTTGACCTGGTTGACCTAGCATAGTTTGGGTCACTTTAGCTCTTTAGGCCTAGTTTTCATTTGGTCAACCTAGCACAAAATTCAAGCATTAGACCAATAATGTGCGAGGTTGCCCTGATCAGCCTAGCACAATTGACATGTCTGAGTGATTTTTGGGTCAGATACTCTAATATATACAAGGTCATTTTGGTCATTTCCATATGAATGCAATTAAGAGTTATACTTCACTCATGCTTCTTCATAATCTGCTCTTCCACCATTATACTTGAGGAGTCTTAGCTTAGGTTTATTATTTGTAGAATCTTAGTCTTTTGGATAGGTCTTGGATGATTTGGCATAAAAAAGTGATCCTTATGAACCATAACAATCTCTTGTGAAGCCCCATTGGCCAAGGGAGAGATTGAGTCACGACGGGTTCACATTCAGGTAAGTATATTCTAACTTTATTCTCCTCTCTTTTAGTAGATAGAAGTAGCATAAGTGTTGGCTCAAATAATATTACTCCTCATATTCTATGTATTAGGGTGTTACTCATACTATTAAATTTATCAATCAATTCTTCAACCTATCTAAGCTCATAGCTTTAGAACAAGATGTATCATTCCCACATCCTTTCCTATGAACCCTGATTCATGGGTCACCTCAAAACGTGTGGCTTCTCTTGGGATATATCAAATCCCAATCCACTCCTATCATATATCATTTCTTGGGGTCAATCAATCTATCATCCAATCATAATGTGCAATCATTAACTTAACTTTACTTGAATTTCCCTATACATGTATTTGATTGCTTTGCATCTAACCCCCACTTTGTGCCACAAGCTTTGGTGAGTACTAGATTAGTTTACTTCTCTTTTTATTAGATCAGCTCACTTTCTTGTTTATTATCATAAGTGAATATAGAAACCATAGGACTCTTTTAGGGTTGTTGTGTGATTGTGTTAGATTGTAGCTTTGGAACCTTACCTAGCATGATGTGTTGTGATAGATGATCCAAGTGATCCCCTAATCAGGTCTAGTCGGATCCTCATATTGGTAATGCTCCCACTTAACAAGTGTGTGCCCAAATCAGAAGTGTAGGCATTATCTATCTTATCTGATATAGGATTTATACATGCATGCCATGTAATTTTGATTCCATTCATTTTGGTGAACCTGACATGAATCAAAACCTTATAGGGTTTCTTTCACTTATTTTTATTCATTTTATCATCTTTTCTATCATATGTTTTGACTTGTTGGCTCGATTCTATCGACCCAACTATTTTTATCTATGTGTAGGAATAGGCAATTGGATCAACCAACTCAACCTAGCATAGGTTTCCATCACTTTGCACAATTTCTATTCAACCTACTAGGTCAACTAGGTTGACCTAGCATAGTTCTAGCCACTTTTCAGAAGGTTCCTATTCAGGATTCACAGTGCAGGTTCTAGATTCTAGACTTCTAGATTTATAGTCTAGTCAACTAGGTTGACTAACTCAACTTATCACATTTCTAGACATCTAGTTCAATCTACTAGGTTGATCAGTTTGACTTAGCACACTTTTTTAGCTTTTGCAACAAGTTCTTATCTCACTTGGTCGACCAGCTTGACCCAGATCTGTAGATTGGGCCAGTTATCTCCAAGGTTATAGGTTAGTTATCTATTCTATTTTAATCTCTAAAACACCAAGGTTAGTTTCTATTTCTATATCTTTACTCTATTTTATACTCTTCTTTCAAAATTTCAATCTATTTATATGTATTAATTAGATAGGCCAACATCAATTTAGTTGACTGTGTATTTCATTTTAGTATCTACTTTTCTAGAATAGCTATAGGCATACATTATTTTATTTCTCATATTATTAGCTATCCTTTCCCTTTCCCTATCTATTGTGCTAAGTTGACCAGCTTGACTCTGCATTATCCCAGACTATTTTTGCTACTTTTGTTCACTACACTAGGTCGACCTAGTTGACCTAACATAGTCTGCATGTCCAATTTTTCCACTAGGTCAAACTAGTCGACCTAGATTTTTTTTTTATTCCCCTACTTTTCATCTTGGTTCTTCATCCTTTTCAATCTCCATCTTTTTCATTTCTCTTTAATCAAAATGAGGCCCCCTATCAGGATCTTTTTGGATAGTCTTAATCTATTTAGATCTTATATGGGGTGTTCATTTCTCATTTCTTTACCTCCTAAGAGCACCATCACTCTTGGGGAACCTCTTCTCCTCCATCTACAAATTTTAATATGGTTGAAATAACACCTAAAGATGAGGTTGATGGGTCCAATCCTTTCAGCACCTACCAAGAACCTTCTCAAAATCTCCAAACTAATGTGGGAATGATTGACTCAAATTTATTTAATAATCCCACTAATAACTCTTCTTTTAATATTCCCTCCAACACTAATGCAGGAATTTTCCTTCCAATACCAAGCCATCACCTGATGCAACTCAATTATTATCCCAAGTATTCAACAAATGAACATTACACAAAACTTTAATACCAATCAAATGATGTAACTTCAACAACACTTGATCAATGTGGCTAATCAACCTCCAATCCTGAATCCTCAAGCTAATCCTAATTACATTCCTCCACCTCTTAGAGATGCCTCAAGTAACATTATTCCTCAACCAATATTGAATAACAAAATGCTTAAACCATCCAAAATGATCCTTTAGCTCCCTTCATTGTATCTATTGACATTGGTAACATATCACCAACTATTAAATATGATGGGACTAAAGACCCCACCTCATTTCTTATAGCCTTTAGTAATCTCTACAAAGAGTGGATCCAAACTAAAACATTTGCCACTACTAAACTCTTAGTCAAAACCTTCACTGGTGATGTATTAGAATGGTATAATCAATTAACTCAACATTCTATTTGGTAACTTGAAGATTTGGTCAATCCTTTAGTTAATGAGTTTCAACATAATGATCTTCTTGAAAACTATCTTATCTATTTCATAAATGCTAAACAATCTTCTCATGACTTTATTAAAATATGGAAATCCTTAGCTCATTAATCCAATCATAATATGTCGGATGATAACCTATTCAAACTCTTTATCATAGCTTTAACTCCTACTCTTCAATACAAGGAACCTTTTCTCCTCAAACTCTTAATGAAGCTCTTGACCAAGCTAAATGACAAGATTTTCTTTTGAAGAAATTCAAAACTAATTCTAAAATCCTTAAAGGATCTTGCCAAACACCCAATGCTATCACTAGTAATACTTCTCAAACTAAACCTGGTGTTGTCAACAATGATGTTCCTTCATTGTCTCATGTGCCTCTTTTAGTTCATTAAATGAAACAATTTTCACCTCTTTCTAAACCTTTCATATATCCTAATGCTCCTCCTAAATGGTATGATCCCAATCTCTTTTTTTGGTTTCATGCCACTATTGGACACTCTCATGAGTCTTGTAGAGGAATTTCTAAATGTGTTATTTCATATATGATTGGTGATTCGTTTGACCATGAAACCATGATTAAGCACCATCGTCAAGAATACACTAATGCTTTTCAAAAATGACAACCCTCTAAAGCCTCTAGATCTAATATTAATAATAAATATTCTTCCCATAATCAATCAACTTCTAAGGATGTTTGTGCAATTGACACTAATTATGATATCTACCTGAACAACTCTCATTACGTCAATATGGCTAAGTTTAATTATTGTAAGAAGCTAGCACATAAAGATCTTGTGACCAAGCCTAAGAAACCTTCTTTGGAAGAAAAATTGCTTAAAAATACTACCACTATCAATATTGATTTAGAATTACCTGAGGAACAACTTCCTCCTTATAATCCTCCAACCACATCTATTCTTCTAAAGTCTAATTTACCTTCTTTTAAACCTCGTGGTTCCTCTTCTAAATCTCATTGGAATTTCCTAGAAGAACTTAACTCTATGCCATGTAAAATCCCTCTCATGGATTTGGTTCAAACTTCACCTTATCATCGTAAATTCCTTATGCAACAACTCTAAGAGATTGAAGGCCCATCTTATTTAGATGAAGAACCACCTTCTATTGATTCTCAAACAACAAAGATTAATACCATTGAATCTATGTGTCCTTCTTCCAAACCTTCCATTAAACTCCTTGAAGAGGACATGATTAATGATGAAATCCTCTTTCATGCTGATGACCTACCTATTTTCATGAAGATAGTCATTAATACCACCCTTATTCATAAAGTTCTAGTTGATGAAGGTTCTGGTATTAATGTGACTTTTTTATGGTTTTTACAACAACTTGGTTATAACAAAAGTCATCTTAAACAAAATAATCTTACCATGGGTTTGATAAGACTAATCAAAATCCACTTGGTTTTATATGGATTCCCTTAACCAATGGTCCTAAGATCATGTGAACCAAACTCTTGGATCTTGATCTTCCTTTATCCTATAACATACTCCTTGACCATCTATGGACTCATCAAATGAGGGCCATTGTTTCTTCTGATAGTCAATGCATTAAATTTCTACATAATGGAAAACATTATAAGCATGAAGCTAATCCTAACCCATGGAGTATCCAATTGCCTAATCCTAAATCATAATATCATGTTCCCATGATTCCTAAAATCAATAGTTCTCCTCTGCTTGAGTTCATCAATATGAATCTTGATTTACAAGTTATTCTTGTTGTATCTGATGATGATGAGCCCAATAAATTACAACACACTTGCAATACTAAAAAATTGCCTCCATATATTTTAGAATGGCTTCTACCTTCCCTCTTACCCAAATATCATACCATTCCTCTCATGGATGAGATTACTAATCTTTCCCCTCCATGCAATGCTCAAGACCCATCTTTACTTGAAGATGCTTTAGCTTGCAATGAATTTGGAGTGGCTAAGTTGTTTCAAGATCCTCTCATCATGACTCCTCAAACATTCAGTAATCTTAAGATTTCAAAATATGAAGATCCTCCTAAATCCCAAGCATGCACAATTTTTCCCACATATAATGACAACTATATCATGGCCCAAGCTCAATCTAGAGACTTGGATTTCTTACATTATCAAAAGATCTTAGCTCAAATTCATGATTTCAACTGGGATGTACATACCATTTTTTTAGGTCATAACTTAGAACTTGAGGTTTATATGCCTCATATAAATCCTCCTCTTATTAATTCTCCTTATGTTGTTGAGTAAATCATGCCTTTTAAACCTCTAGAAGTGCTCTCATCTTCTTTACCTCCTTTGGATTCTCCAGTTGAATCTAATTCTTCTCCCATCATCTCTCCATCAACCTCTTTTGCTCCATCTATTTGTTATACTCTTAAAATCACACTTGATGCCATGGAAACCAATGTCCATCAAATACATTATAAATATGATCAACATGGGTGGAATATTGTGGTCCTCTTCCTACCTTTCCTAGTGATGAAGTTATTTTTGAGTTGTTTTATGCTCGAGAAATAGAGCTCCCATAAACAACATCATAAACTTGGACATTTTTAAAATAAAACTCCTCACTTTAATGACTTTGTTGCTAGCATTGATCTAAAATATAATCCAAATTCATCTTTACCCAATGCACCATACCACTTTCAAGATGGTAATGCCATGCTTATTGAAGAAACAACTTGTATCGACTATGGTAATCCCTATTGTCCTCGACCAATCATAGTTTCCAAAGAACTTTCACCTTTTGAACATGATAATTTCAGCCTATTTTTTGATAAGTATCTAGAGGCATTCACATGGTATTACCAAAATATACCTAGCATTGACCTGAGCATAGTGGTCCATAACATCATTACCTACCCTGATGCCTAACCTATGCATCAGAAACAACACAAGTTTTCTCCCAAGGTTACCAACTTATGAAATAAAGAAATCATCAAACTTCTTTATGTTAAATTCATTAAACCTATGGATTATTCTGAATGGGTTTCTAATATTATTCCTATTAGAAAGAAGGTCACCATGGTCATTCGTATTTATATTGATTTTTGCAATATTAATCTTGCTTATTCTAAATATAACTTTCCTTTACCTTTAATAGATGCCATTGTTGATTCTACGACTGGATATGAAACATTATCTCTTATGGATGGATTTTCAAGATACAATCAAATTCATATCACTCTCAAAGACCAACATAAGACTACTTTCACCATAGAATGGGGCACATATTGCTACAATAAAATGGCCTTCAGTTTCAAAAACACCAAAGTTAATTACCAGTGTGCTATGACTCATATTTTTCATGATATCATCCATAAAATTTTTGAAACATATGTGGATGATCTTATCTCTAAATCCAAGCATCATAAAAATCATCTTTGATCATCTCATCAAATATAAAGTTAGACTTAATCCTTTCAAATGTGTCTTCAAAGTTACATCTGGTAAATTATTAGGATTCTTAGTCTCTCTCCATGGAATTGATGTTGATCCAACCATGATTAATGCTATTATCAATATGCCTATCCCTTATTCTATTCCTGACATTCTTACCTATTTAGGTAAGCTTAGGGAAATTAAATGATTTGTTCATGAGATGGATTATCTAATTCACTCTATTAATTACCTTCTCAAGAAAGGTATAGCTTTGGAATAGACAGATCTATGTCAAAAAACATTAAACAACATGAAAGAGTCATTGCTTCATCCACCTACGCTCTGTCCTTCCAATGATTGACCCTTGATTCTTTATACTTCTTCCACATAGATTTCAGTTGGAGTAATACTTGCCCAACAAGATGATATAGGTAATGAGTATGCCATCTATTACATTAGATGAGGCCTCATCGATTATGAAATACATTATACCAAAGTTGAGCATGATTACCTTGTCATCTATTTTACAGCTGAAAAGCTTCATCACTACATCCTTTACCAAACCACCTATGTCATTATTCATTATGAACCCCTTTGTCTCTTCTATTCAATGCATTTATTTTAGGAGATATAATTGGCAAGTGTATGGTTTTACTTATGAAATTTTATCTTTGCATCGTCACATAAAAAGATGTCAAAAGGCAAATCATAGCTAACCAACTTGCCATAGATCCCATTTCAGCCACTTCCTCGCTTCAAGATAACCTTCCCAATGACAATATTCTTTACATTGAAGGTCTTAATCAAGAAATTTATCTTAAAGATTAATTTCATAGCTTTACTACCGATCTTGAAGCCAATCAATCTAATGAACCTTCCACTCTGTCCGATACTACCAAACCATAAGTGGTTATTGAGGAGATCCCTAAAATCAACATTGACTTGCATGAGGATACTTGGACCCTTCACTTTGATGGTGCTAAATGACTTCAAGGAGTTGGGGTAGGTTGCATTCTCACTAGTCCTCTTGGTAAAATAATTCCTTTATCTTTCCATTTTACATTTGATGTCACCAATAATATGGTCGAGTACGAAGCTCTTATCTTAGGTATGAGAGTTGATCTTGATCTAGACATACAATATCTTCATGCTTTGGGTGACTCTCAACTCATTTGAAATCAAGTTAGTGGTGCCTATCAATGTAAAAGTGAAAATATTATTACCTATCATCAAATTTCAACCACTTTTTCCAAGGATTTTGCCTCTTTTATAATTGAACCTATTCCTAGAGACCAAAATTCCATTGTTGATTCTCTTGCCTCTTTAGCTTCTCTCTTTCATCCACATCAAGTTCTTTCTAATATTTTTTTTATCATATAAATAATCAAATCCTCATAATCTACTCACCCTTAGATTACCTTATCTACCACATTGAGGCTATCACCATCTGATAATACCCATGGTATCAAGACATTATCCAATTCTTAAAACATCAAACTTATCCTCCTAACTTGGATTCCTGTGAAAAACATCCTTTATTATCATAATGACAAAGGTACTTTGCTCTATTTTTTCATGCTAGATGAGGTTCCTCCTCTACTTGAGCAAGCACATGGGGGCATTTACAATGGTCACTATAGCGAACATGCTACAACTTATAAATGCCTAAGTATGGGTTACTATTGGCCTACTCTAGAAAAAAATGTTATTGAATATGCTAAAAAGTGTAATCCTTTTCAGATTCATGACGACCTCATTCATTTTCTACCAATTTAACTTCAAGTTATCAAATATCCTTATCCATTTTCCACATGGGGATTCGATCTCATTGGCAAGCTTCCTCATTCTCAAGATGGGCACATCTTCATCATCACTGCCACTGAGTACTTTACCAAGTGGGTTGAAGCCATACCCCTTGTTAATGTTACCAGTCATACTATATCTAAATTCATTCTCAACCAAATTATTTTCCATTTTGGTGTTTCTCACACCATCATTTCTGATAATGGTGGTAATTTCAAAAATAAACATGTTAAACAACTTTGCACCAAATTCAAAATCAATCACAAGTTTTTCACTCCTTATCATCCACAATGTAATGGTCAAGCTAAGGCCACCAAAAAAAATATCAATGAAATTATTCAAAAGAAAATTCATGAAACCCACACAGATTGACATCTTCATCTTTATCTTGTACTTTGGGCCTATCGAACTAGTATTCATACTGCCACTAGCGTAACTCCATTCTCTCTAGTCTATGATTCTGATTCAGTTCTTCCTCTTGAAGTTGAGTTTCCTTATCTTTGCATATCTCTCTATGGCATCATTATCGATGAGGAATTTCATGAGGATCACCTTCATAGCCTTGATCTTCTTGATCAATGTCATATTTTTGCCTTAAATCACAATCGTTAATATAAGGCTCACATCGCTAGACAACATAACAAATGTGTTAAAAATTGCACATTTAATGTTGGTGATCTTGTCCTTAAATTAGATTACACCTACAAAAAATAAGGTAAGTATTCCCAAAAATGGTGGGGTATTTACTTATTTAAAGATGTTCTTGGTTTAAGTACTTATCACCTTCAAACTAGAGAAGGCCATATTTTCAAAGAGCCCACCAATGCTCAATTCCTTAAGAAATACTTTACTTAATCATTTCCATTATTTTCATGCTTTCTCTATATATCTATCTAACATCTTTTTGTAGGTTACTTTAGCAGGGTTCTCTCCCTATGCATTAGTTTCCCTCCTTTTTAAACCTTTAGTCCCCCGCTTTGATATTTTGGTTTCCTGATGTACCATAGTCTTCATTATCTTTTTTTCTATTTTCCTTTTGTTTACCAATTTTGATTTGGTACCCCTTGTGATTTTATTTTGTGAGTTTCTTTATAATAACATGGATAAGACCTAACATCCCTCACAAAATGACCATATTTTTTATCTTCTTTCTCTTTTTGCTGCTTGCCAATGTTGTTTTGGCATCCTTTGGGTCTTTCTTTGTGAGGTGCTTTATTCAAAGGCTCCCTCACTTTTTGCTTATTATCACCCTCGTGGGTCTCTCTTTTATGAGTTGCTTGGTAAGACCATGGATAAAACCTGACCCTCCTCATAAAATTACCTTCCTTTTCATGTTCTTTTTAATCCTTGTTATTTAGACATTAGTTTTTGCTTCTTTTGCTATATGGAATTTATAAACGAATCTATGTTAGCATGTTTTCCTTCACTTTCCACAGTCTTATGATAAGGAATCACACCTTTTATATCATTGTATTCCTTTTTTACCTTTATTACTTTTTTTTTTCAATTTGAATAAATTCAAATTTGTTACATGTGTCATTTTCCTCTTGATTTCCCCCTTTCTTTCACCTCCACATTTGGATAAAACAAGGTCAAAATCAAGATTGCACTTTTATTTCACCTAAATTTATGAGACTCTTAGACCCCATGCTCTTTTATTTTCTCTCTCTTAGTAACCTTGTCCTAAAGTTTTCAAATTAAAGTCATCTTTAGCACCCATGTTTGGTCTTCCAAATCCATACGGAGGAGGAATTAAAAAAAAAAAAAGAGTTAAAAGTCAATCATTTAAAAACATAAGGAAATGATATATAAAAGGCAACATACAAATATTAAAAGTCTAATCATACCAAAAGATGTGATTACAAGTACATCTCCTATCTCCAATCAAATCTCAAACTCCACAGTCAACTTCACATAGAGTTAAAGTCCTTTGGGATACGATAGGCCAGTAGATTGTAATAGGGGATTTAAAAAAATATATAGTGCTACCTACTTTCTCATGCAAGTACCCAATCTTCATAGTAGACCAATAGCTCTATAAGGGGTCTTGAAGAGTGGGGAACATGTTGTGAGGAGGTAGGTCTATTTTAATTTTCACGCATATAGCCTTGATGGGATGATCTATATACTCCATTTATTGACCTAAGACTTGTGTACCTAAGATAAGTTCTTCAGAGTCCTTAAGGTCGATAGTCATCTTGCTTTGACAAACAAAATTTGAGTTTCTTGACTTCGATAAAGAGTTTCTCTACCTTGGTTTTTCCTTCATTCTCCCCTCCACCCCATTTCATTCCCCCCCTTGATAGACAAATTATGATTCCAAATATATTTTCCCTCTTCTTTAAATTCCTTTTTCTTCATTTCTTAAAAACATGCTAACACTTCTTTATTTCATTTTATCTATCTTTAGATGCAAAACATCATGTTTAAAAAACTATGGATCATTTTCATCATGTTTTATATATTTACTAAAACTATTTTTCTTTCCTTTTTTGATTTATCTTGATTTTGTTGTTCTATTGTTATGGACACCTGAGTTTTCACCCTTTTTCCATTATTACATGAGATGTGGATTGTTATTGCTCACCCAAAAATGTTATTTTCCCTTTTATGTATCCCCTTTTTCTATTGATGATTGAGATGTGGACTGTTACTACTCACTCATCAAAGTTGTTTTACTATTTTTATTTTTGAATCCTCTTTTTAACATTTTGTTTGACATGTATCCTTTATTTGATTTGGTGAGTTTTCCTTTTCTTACTTGAGATTTACTTGTTTGATTTTTTTGGTCTTTAGTAGCCTTGGCTTGTAACTAAATTTACTCTTGTTTGACTTGGTCATTTGGTCTAACATAGCACTTGTCACCTAGCTTACCAAATTCCCAAGTATGTCCCATCTACATAGCACCAATTATCTTGGCTTATTACGTTTGTTTATTTTTGCTCCTTAGTTTTGTATTTATGGGTTTGTCCAAAGCAGTCTCTGTGCCCTCCAAAATCAAAACTAAAACATAGCTGACAAACATCCCATGATAAAGGTGTCAAGGTATACATCATTTACTTTTCATTATTTACTTTTTAGTTAGTTTCCTTTTCTATCATTTACTTTCAGTTATTTTATGCTTTTTAAAATACTAAATTTTCTTTTTAGCATCAACGTTGTGTGTGTCTTTATGTTCTTTCTCGAAGCACCATCCCCTGTTACGCCTTAGTGACACATGATGAGCTTCGAGTGTGGTATATGTATACACATAATATTTTCATATTTTTATTGATTACTAACACTTTACATCTTGAAGGAACCTGTCATGACTCAATCTCTTTGAGTGCATGCCTTAAGGGGTGAACCAAGAAAGGGTTGGGTAGACCTTTGGTGCTTCGTATGATTGTTGTCCTTATTGCCATATTATTCCCTATCCATTCAGATCCTAAAACCTTTCCCTAAGATATCTCTCCTTCCTTTCACATTCCTATAGTATTTTCATCTTTCTATCCTTCTTTCCCTTTCTTAGTACCTTTTTACCTATTTAGTAAGCTAGGTTACCTAGTTGACCTAGCATAGTTTGGGTCACTTTAGCTATTGAGGCCTAGTTTTCATCTAGCTGACCTAGCACAAACTTTAGTCATTAGCTTGATAATGTGCTAGGTTAACCCGATCGAACTAGCACAATTGACATGTCTGAGTGATTTTTGGGTCAAATATTCCTATTAATATAAGGTCAATTTGATCATTTCCATATGAATGCAATCAAGAGTTATTATTCACTCGTGATTCTTCACAATCTACTCTTCCACCATTTTAATTGAGGAGTCCTAGCTTAGGTTTCTTATTTGGAGAATCTTAGTCTTGTGGATAGGTCTTGGATGCTTTGGCCTAACAAAGTGATCCTTATAAGACACAATAACCTCCTGTGAAGCCCCATTGGCCAAGGGAGAGATTGAATCATGACGGGTTCACATTCAAGTAAGTATATTATAACTTTGTTCTCCTATCTTTTAGTAGATAGAAGTAGCATAAGTATTGGCTCAAATAATATTACTCCTCATATTCCATCTATTAGGGTGTTACTCATACTTAATTTACTTGAATTTCCATATACATTTATTTTATTGCATTGCATCTAACCCCCACTTTGTGCCACAAGATTTGGTGAGCACTAGATTAGTTTACTTTTTTGTTTATTATCATAACTGAATATAGAAACCATAGGAATTTTTTAGGGTTGTTGTGTGATTGTGTTAGATTGTAGGCTTTGGAATCCTGCCTAGCATGATGTGTTATGACAGATGATACAAGTGATCGCCTTATCAGGTCTAGCAAATCCTCAAATTGGTCATGCTCCCACTCAACAAGTGTGTGCCCCAATCAGAAGTGTAGGTGTGATCTATCTTATTCGATCTAAGATTGATTCATGCATACCATGTAATTTTTATTTCATATAATTACCTTCACCAAGACAAATAGTATTAACCACCATTAGTGGATTTTGAGATGTAGAAAATAGGTGAACATAAAGAGTGACAACCATAAGAAAGCTACTAGCTAAGTGGATTTGTCTAGTTTTTACCTTCCCATAACATAATAAGAAAAGACACCAAGGGATAATACCCAAGCCGGCCTTCATACATCTATATTCACAAGCTCTAACTTTTCATCCTTCTTTATCTTTCCAACTCTGATAAATTTGACTATCTTCTATTTTCCATATACACAGTGCTCATAGAAATCCAAATCCACCTTCTTCAGACCTAGAAATAAATACTTTGAGTGGAGAATATGCATCCCCTTCTCACTCATGTGCCCAAGTTTGTGGTGCCATAATTTTGTATTCACTTTGATAAAATATAAAGTAATAGAAGAGTCAACATTACCATTAGATAAATATAATGTACATACCTTCTCTCCTTTTCTTATTATCAATGATCCTTTAGTAACCTTTCACAAATTTTTTTCAAATGTAACTATTCAACCCTCACTTCCCAACTGCCCTACTAAAATTAGATTTATTCTCAACTCAAGAACATGCCTCACCTCTTTCATCAACTTTCCTATGTTTGTTGAGTTATGAGAGTTCAAATTCACCCTTGATGGACTTTTATATTGTGACTATTCTTATACTTTCTAGTTTTAATATTGGCACAACTCAGCATGGGAAATGGCATTGCTAGAGTTTGAAATTTCAATTTTAAGTTTTGTTTAGAATTTAATTTTAGGCCCTCCGTCTAGTGCCATTATATTTATGATTCATTTGGTACACCAACCTAGGTGAGAGATCAACCATTTAGGTTTACCTGAAAGGAGATCTAGATATCTCCTCGAGGTGTATATTTATTAGGTCATGGCATGCTATGTAACCCAATTGGTCTATGTTAAATTTTTATGATATAAGAGGCATGTGTTGGTTCTAAAATTTAAATGTAGTTTTAACCTTTAACAAATTAGAGGAGTATGCAAACTTATATGTTTGTCTCTGATGTAGGTTTTAAGTGTGTTTCATGGAGTAAAAACAAACATGCATATTCAATTTTTACCCCAAAAGAGAAACCAACATTGTATGTTTTAATCAATTAATATGTGAATGATTTTTTAAAAAAAATTTGTTGAAACATACATGTTCAATAGTGAATTAAAAATAATGAAATAAGGGTTTGAAATTGTGATTAAATATTCATATGTTGATTACATTTAGATCCTACTCTAACCCTAGCTAACAGTTGTGCAAAAAAGAGAAAAATAAAATAGGGAAAAAGGAGAAAAAGCCTATTTAATGATGTAATAAATTTGATCTATTTGGTTAAATGGATCCAATTAAATCAATCTTCTATTTGGATAATATATACATATTCACAATGAAGATGACACATGATTCTGAGGGAGAAATCAAATATGAAATAAAGATAACATAATCATCATATTGCATGTGTAAGAAATGAATGTAAATATCTACAGTCTTCACTTGATAAGAATGTTCACTTGAATAATGACATTTGAATCCACAATAATCACTTGGTTACAAACTTGGGTATCATAATGACATAACCCATCATAAAAAGGGAGAGATTACACTACAAGGAGATAAAAATGCAAGAAAAGGAGGATCTCCAATGGATTAAAAATGAGCTATCCCATCAAATGGATTTGGACTAGTTATTAATAAAATTTGGGTCAATGAAGGGAAAATATTGTCCCTCCAAAACACCCTTTGAATTTAATTTGAAGATTGATCTCAAATGTTAACTCAAAAGCTCAAAATTTTCCACTCCATTTCCACTTTATTTACCAAAAAAAAAACCAATTTAGTATTCCCAAGCAAAAAAGTCAAAAATAAAAGCCAATAACAAATTGAAACATGCAATTTTATCAAAAAGTGAACGGAAAATGTAAATAATTTTTGAATGACACACTTATCCAAAAAACTTATAGCACCACAACATTTAATATGGAACCAACTTCCTAGTGTCATAGACAGTTTGTAAAATGAAGCTGCGAGTAAAAATTTATCGATAAAAATTTGACAAGGGGTCTAAAAAATAGGCCTATAGACCATTTCAAGATTTTAGGGTTCAGTCAGGAATAGGAAAAATGAATATCAAAACACATGAAAATTCAAAGTGTGAAATATGAAAGCTTATCATTTTGATTCACTCCACTTAGTGGAGGAGGTTTGAGGGTCTAAATGTGCACATAAACTAAGATATGTCAAAATAAATTCTTAGATGAAGCCACTTACACATTTTAAAACATGAACTTCCCCTAGGTGAAAATTGAGTTATGATGATGGGGACAAAAACTCCTTTCCAAATATGTAAATTTCTTAAAAAATGGAGTTAAAATTCAAAATATATGGTTAAAAACCTAACCGCTTGTACACCTATAGACCATTTCAAGTTTTTGGAGGCTATCAGGAATAAATAATTTTGAAGCATAATATCAAGATTTTCAAGAAAATTCAAGACATAAAATTTTATCATCTCAAAATCACATTTCCAATTCCACAAATGACATATAAAATAGAGTTAGGACCCAAACATTATGATAAAAAACCCGACTACTTGTCTAGTACTTCAAGATTTTTGGCCTTTTCAAGAACAAGTATAATAAGACCATTTCAATATTTTGGAGGCTATTAGTAACTCACATTTTTGAAGAAATAGATAAAGTCTTTGAGAAAATTTAAAAACATTAAAGTTTAATTCCTTGATGTCACCTTTCCAATGCCTCAAATGACATAAACAAATAGAGATACAAGTCAAAACTTATGATTGAAAAACCTGACCTCTTGTACCCTGTAGACCAACCTAGGTATTTTGGGAACAAGTGGAAAAAGAGTTCCTAGAACAATTTGGGATTTTTTAGGTTATTAGGAACTCATATTTTTGAGGTAGAAGATCGTGTTTTTGGGTGAAGTGCAAAACATAAAATTTCATGACCTCAAAGTCATCTTTCCAACATAGTAAATGACATAAAAAATAGAGCTACAAGTCAAAATTTATGATTGAAAAATTGGCCGCTTGTACCCCATAGATCAATCGAGGAATTTTGGTATTTTTTGGAATAATTGTAAAAAGAGCCCCCAAACTAATTCACCCTTTTGTAGGCTATCAAAAACTAAAAATGTTGAAGCATAAGATCACATTTTCTGGCAAAGTGTAAAATAAAAAAGTTCTTCACCTCAAAATCACCTTTTTAATGTCATACATGGAATTAAAAAAAAATTAAGACTCAAAATTTATGATAAAAGAACCCAAATAATTGTACCCCATAGGCCAATCTAGGCATTTTGGGGGTTTTGGGAACAAGTGGATTAACTCAAACAAGAGTCCTCAAACCGATTCGCCCTTTTGGAGGCTATTAAGAAATGACCATTTTGAATGTCAAGAACTCATTTTCAAACCAAGGGAAAATAATAAAAGTTTCTTCTAGGGACTTGGTCTACAAAACTAAGGTATTTTTAGGACTTTAAAATGTACAAAAATTAAGATATACCCAAAAAATATAGGCATATACAAGTGAACAAGCAAGATTTTTAAAAGCAGGTTAAGTCATCCAAAACTCATTTTTATGCTAAACACTCAATATGAATTTTTATTGCACAAACTTGGATTCTCAATGGAGAGTGTTCTGGGACCCAGTTGGCATGTAAATCGAGATGACCCCTAGAAGTAAATTGAGAGAGTTGAGACCAAGCAACCTGTGAATGCAAACAAAAGTGGAACAAAAATAAAAAAAGAGGTTTTACCATGATTCTAGAAGAATTAGGGTATGTTATGAAAGAAATAAGACTTATTATACCAATTATGATAGTATAACTATAGACTTTATTAGGCTTACCATTATCACCTTAGCATGCATAGATTGCCTATTGGTCTATTGTTTCACCACTTACCTTTATATCAATTTAGTATTTTTAGCTATCTTATATCTAGGTTACCATTGTTCATTAGTTACTTATATGTGGTCTTTAATATATCCTCAATACACCCCTTTTTAAGCATTGTTACAACTATTTATATTGAGACCTATTTATTGTCAAACCTTATATCTTACGCATAGGCTTTGGACCCCCCTACCTCTTGACATTTATGTGTGGATTACCATCTACTAGGTCTATAGTTATTCTAAGTCTTTACCCACTCTTCCATGTATAAATAAGTTATATATTTATGACCTTGTTTATATCTTAGTTTATTAAAAGGATTAAGATTGTTGTAGGTCATACATAGAGGATATGTTTAGTTAGTAACTCATTAGATTATGCCATGTTTGAAATATACAAGTCATGTAAGCCAATGTGTTTGATATGTTCTTATGAATATCAAGTGTGACAATCATGAAATTATAAGATGTAGATGTTTCTTAGGTCATAAGGACCCCTTTAATGTAGCAATACAAGGCATATATAAGTAATATGGCTCTAAAAAGTGAGATAGTCACAATGTAGTCCACATAATATTAATATGATATTTCCCTTGTGGGCCTAGAGGAGACCTAAATGATGTACAATCATATGATACTCAATCTCAATGTAGTGTCAAATATAATAATATCTTATTTCCCACCAAGTGGCAAGATAAGAAAAATAGACTTAAGGTGAGAGCATGTTAGCAATTGTCCCCAGAAATCCTTGTTAGGACATGCTTGTGTTGTAGTATACAGGTTAATATGGTATCATAAGGTAGGGGATAATTCATTCATGGTAATTCAATGGTCTAATGTGTTGTGAAGCTTCATTATTATTTTAACTACCTAACTTAATATGATTTGATCAAGACTTCATAATAACTAGTATAATTTATCATAGGAACATACACAATGTAGGAACTTTCTAATTGTCATTCATATCATTAGTTATTGAAAATTAATATCACTAAGGATACATTGGTTCATGAGAGAGACAAAATTGAACATTTACTAATAATTAGATACAATTGGATAAACACAAAAATAATAAACTTATATTCCTACAAGTGGTGGGTGTATAAACTATTTATGAATTATATATCACCTCAATCTTGTACACTTGGAAAACACAGACCTTGTTTGTTCATCTTAGTTCTATACCTTTCCCATTATTGAAAGGATCACATCTACTATCTTTGTGTCCTCATTATTAATATTTTAATCTGACTAATGTCATTCGAATGACCTAGGCCTTTTATCTTTCCTAGAATGCTATAAATTTTTTTATCTTCTATCTCTAAAATTTATGGATCTGCACCTATTTTCCAACTACTAAACACTTGCATCCCAGTCAGATGCCTATGTTGATGCAAGTGTCCAGTACCCTAAAGTCATCTAATTTATAAATGAAACATATTCCTATGGTAATCTTAAGTGCCTTAATGTGAGATATTCTCTAAAGGGATTGTTATAAATACAAAATCAATCTTCATTCATTCTTTACCTAGCATACACCAATTAACTCACAAGGCAACTTACCAAAATCACTCAATCAAGCATTCAAGTGAGCAAAGATTACATATTTTATCCTATTTCTATATCATTCATAGGGACAACACATCTACAATTTTGAAGTATGGAGGATTCCATAAGCCACATTTTCTAATTTACAAGCTAGGTCACTATTGTACTTGCTTATCACACGTTGCATGATACACATTAGTCAACACATAGGGAATAAATACATAAGTCTAACGCCCTCTTCACAATATTGGATATGTAGGCAGTTCTCATTGATAGAGAGGTCTTTGGGGTAGCTTGACACTATGTGCCCACTAACCCATTTTTCCCATAACCACTATGGAGATGAAGAACTAGGGTTTTCTAATTCAATAAGGAGCAACAGTCTATGACCAATATTTGAATGCACCAAAGTAAAGGTGACACAAAATCTAGAATATTCTAGGTGGTTGCATCAAGATACAATAAAGTATTCCACACAAGACACCTATGTCTAGGTTAGATGTAAGCATCAATGTAATCATTTGAGGTCAATACATGTGTCCAAGGCTATATATGTCAAATTTATAGAATTTGATAATTATTCAAGAATATTTTTCTAGTATAGTTCCTACATGTTCCAAGTATAGATATGTGTTAGCATCAAAACCAAATAAGTATCTTGTTTTCATTATCAATGGAATATCTAGCATAGTTGTACTTTCTATCTTTAGCATATCTCAACATTATAAAGATAGTTTATGTTTTATCTAGGTTTTGAATTTAATTGGCCTGTTATAGATCAATTTATCATCCTTGTGCTTATTCATTTCTATACTCTGAACCCTAACCCCATAGGATACTTATCTAAAACCTAGGTTTAAACAATGAGTACTTATAGAGTTAGCATAACTCTTCAGCTTCTAACCTCTTCATTTATTTTCCTACTTAATCCTAAGAAACCAATCAAACTTCAATTTTATTACTTACATGAACATTTAAAAAATATTTTTTTTTCACATAGAATTTATAGAAATTAATTGTGAAAAAACATTTGTAATCCCTTATTAAAACTTTCCCAAACTTAGAAAGCTATCTCATCTCGAGAGAAAAGTTGTTGTCTAAGTGCAGTGACCTACAAGCTAATTTTTGCCCATTATATGAGTTAAAAATGGAAGATAAGAAATGGGGGAAATAATAGATTCTTTAAATACCCTTGTATATTATAAAAACCTTTAATATATTTAGAATCATGGCATCAAATCAATATAATAATTTATAATATCTTTGGGACTAAAGTAATTGATTACATACAGGTCTTTGACAGGGGCAAAGATTGGGTTCAAATCCAAGTTGAAAATTTAAATCCTATAGAAATTTCCATAGTTAAAGATTTAAATTTCCTCCTCAAGGGTTATCATATCCCCAACTTACATAAATAAGATGAACTTATTTAGGCTAAATCAATAGATGGTAAGTATAATGTCAAATCTGGTTATGAATTACCGATTGATAGACTAGATGATGGATATCCTTGAAGTAGGATTTGGTTCAAAGAATTTATTACTAAAGTGAATGTATTTATTTGGCTCATTATTCAAATTAAAATAATGACTATGTAAAATATTAAAACATAGGGGCTTGTTGTTGTCAATAGATGTCCTTTGTGTGAAAAGGAGGATGGATTGGTTTTTTATTTAGTTTTGGACTGCCCTTTTGATATCAAGGTTTAGGGTACCATTCTTGGTACCTTTCAAATGGTCTAGGTCCATCCTCCCTTACTCATTGGGATTTTGAATTATTGTAAATATCCCTTTAAAAGTGAATAATTTAAGAAGATATGGAGCTAGGCTCTCCCCCACGCCCTATGGGGTATTTGGAAGGAGATACATGACATAATATTCAGGAACTACAAGAGCTCCATATCTAGAGTGGTTCTTAAGATTAAAAACTTACTAATAAAAAATTTCAAGGACTATAATAACATTAGTAAATTTATGTGTGGATGGAAATAATAATATATTGCTAATAACTGGGACTTAGATCTTATAGGCACTCTAGTGGTTCATCCAATAATTGAGCATAAGAGGACTACTAAATGGCAGGCACCTTCTATGGGTTGGGTTGAATTAAGATTTTATGGTGCTTCCAAATGGAATCCTAGGAGGGCTGGTGGAGGAGGCATTCTAATAAATTATAAGTGTGAATTAATTTCAACCTATGTAGGGAGTATTGGAATACAAACAAGTCATTAGAAGGAAGCTAGATCTGCACTATGGGGACTTAAGTTGGTGAAAGAGTTCAGGGTGAATCATTTGGAGTTGGAAGGTGATTTTCTCAATGTCATCCATATTATTTTGAAGAATAATTCAATAAACTAGAGTGTTACTAATATAATGGATGATGCCTTGGAGATCATCAACTCTTTGGCTGAGATTAGAATCCATCACATATACAGAGAAGGGAATCAACTCGCAGATTGGTTTGCCAATTTGGGACTGGATTATAATATATTCAAGAAATGGTGATCTAAATATGAAATGATATATGTCATCATCCAAATAATTAATTAGGAATAATTTTATTCCTTACTCTTGAATAAGGGTATCTTTATATGGTAGACTTTGAAGGAGCTATTTCCCCTATTCAAGGTTGTAAGAAAATTGTATTGAATATTATATATAACTGAATAAGTTTCTTTGTCCCATTAATTGATAAGTTGGCCTATGTGCATGGTAAAAGGATATTCACTAAAAACTTATCTCTTAAGAATATTTTTTTTATTAGCATCCCAAAATAGAGTCTTGATTCCTCTATGCTAATTATTTGAAGGAGGTGGCATAATGATAGCATGCTTTCCCGTCGATAAACTCATGTGAAAATGTGTAGTGGAGATTTCATCATTATTAATCACCTTAGGTGGATAATTAATCATATCTCATGGAATAAATGCTTCTCTATTTAGAATAAGGTGTCATTCTATTTCTATTTCTTCCTTAGTTTCAATTTTTGGGAGAATTGGGGAGCAAACACAATAGAAGGGAATCTGTCGGTTAGAATTGTCCTCAACAAAAAATTTGGCTAGAGACCTGGACCTGAGAGATCCTTCAAGCAAGAGGATTTAGAAATATCATTGAAAAAATTGAGAGTTAAAACCCCCATGTTTCTAGGAAGCTTGTTGAGGGATGGAAGGATAGATTTGTCAACATTTAGGGGATTCACTTTGAGGTTACTGAGGAGATCACCAACCATGTTACTAGCATGAAGACAAAATAAAAAAAGTTATACAAAACTAACAGAGACACTAAGGGATAAATCAAGTAATTTATGACTAAGGGGGAGGAACTAATTCCATTCCATCATGGTTATCTCAAATAATCCATCCCTTGTCCCTACAATGTTGTGGCCAAATAGATTTAAAATTTCATCACCTTAGGTGGAAGGTACAACTCAATTCTAAAATTTCATTTTATTTTCCTTAATCCATTTAGACATCATTACTTAATTACATCCCCTATTACATTCTATGTTCGATGAAAAGATGGATTTTAGAATCAAAAAAAATGAAAAGGGAGGTTTCCTCTACCCAAAGTGGTGATTCTACTACTATGTAAGTATGCAATAATTGAGAAGATTAGTCCAACTCATATACCCTATATGGAAGAAACAAAGAATTTTAACATCAATGCATCTACCAAGCAGCTTCAAATATCTTGGAGAAATAACCCTACTTATAAGAAGGATGGGCATGAGCTTGATAAAATCTCCATGGATAAAGCATCTAGTGTTGAGGATGCAAATGCTAAAGCTGATAAAGATGGAATAGAAGAGGAAATCAAGGCTCTTAACCTTTTGAAGACATATGAAGCTATCACCATCAATAGTGAAAAGGAGCATGTTAATAGTAAAATAAAAATTGGGGAGGTTGAGGGGGAGAAAGTTGTTGTCAAAAAAAATAACAATCTTAAATATATTTGGGATGAAATTGAATTACATAGAGATTTCCTTAGATGGTTTCAAAAGGATCAATGCTTGATCAAATATTCCATTAAAAAAGGCTTGGTCACCAAAGAAGTGGATAGTAATAATTAATAATTTCAAGATTTGGTTAACTAGGTGAGAGGGTTGGAAGAGAGAGTTAGCAGATTAGAAGAGGAGAACATATCTCTCAAGTGTAATCTCAAAACCCTAGTAGGACATTGTAAGGCCACGGTTAATAATTATCTTTCTAGTATGGGGGTACTTGTATAACATATTAAAAATAATTATTTGGGTGAAGACATGTGTAAGAATCCCAATAAAATAAAATAAATGTCTAAGGGTAGATATCAAGAGCTTATCAGTATGGAACAAACCCTAAAATAAATGTTGGACAATTGGAATGTAGCCATTAGAAGGTAAGATCCATTATTACCTAATTTTTGTGCTAACCATTTGTTATTGGCCTTTACTATCTTTGTTCTGATGTTGTTATGAGTTGGTTGTGACCCAACCTTTAGTTTGTTTTTATTTCATTGTGCAATCCTATTTTGATCATTCTTTCACTTTTGGCCTAGATTGTGGATTTTGTATATAAGGGTAGAGTCCCTTTAAAAAAATCCACTTTACCCTTGATAAAAAAATGTGGTTCTAACAAGTGTGATGTTTTATCAATGATGCTCAATTATAGGTATTGTGATACATTCCCATTATGGGAATGAATCTATATGTAAAGGTGTATGCTCATGTAATGTCATTATAAGGTTCATAGAGAGATATGTGTGGGTATAATTTTTCCATAGGAAAGTATAGGTTTAGATATGATGAATGAATCTCATAGGTACGGTGAATATAATGATTGTGAGGATGTCCTTTTCTACATGGTATATGTCAAATGAGTAACTCATAAGGACCATATAAGGTATAATTCCCATGGTTATATTCTATAAGTCATGTACACCAATGCCTAAAATATAAGCATGCATATAGGAAATATGGAAAATCATAATGTGCAAAGATGTAAACGGTGAGGATGGTCAAAGATGTCCACTAGTGTAGTAATGCAATACATATAAATAATATGTATCCAACAAGAGTGATATTTTATTAATGATATTCAAGTATAGGCAATGTGATGCATGCCCTTTATAGGAATGAAGTTATATGTAAATGTGTATGCTCATGTAAAGTCGATATGAGGTTTAAGGAGAAATAGATGCGGGTATCATGCTACTATAGGAAATTATAAGTATAGATATGTCAATATAAGGTTCATATAGAGATATATGTGGGTATCATGCTTCCGTAGGAAATTATAGGTATAAATATGATGAATGAATCTCATAGGTAAGGTGAATATAATGATTGTGAGGATGTCCTCTTCTACAGGGTATATGTTAAATGAGTAACTCATATGGACCACACAAGGAATAATTCCCATGTTGTATTAAATAAGTCATGTACACTAATGTGTAAGATATAAGAATGTATATAGTAAATATATAAAATCATAATGTTCCAAGATGTAAATGGTGAGAAGGGTCAAAGATGCCCACTAGTGTGGTAATGCAAGGCATATAAATAATGTGGCTCCATTAAGAGTGATAGTTTATCCATGATTCTCAAGTATAGGTAATGTGATTCATTCTCCTTATAAGATTGAAGTTATATGTAAAGGTGTGTGCTCATGTAATGTCAATATAAGGTTCACAGAAAGATAGATGTGGGTATCATGCTGCCATAGCCACATATAGGTATATATATTTTATCAATGAATCTCATAGGTAAGGTGAATATAATTATTGCGAGGATGTCCTCTTCTACATGGGATATGTCAAATGACTAAATCATAAGGACCATGTAAGATATAATTCCCAAGTTGGTATTAAATAAGCCATGCACACCAATGTGTAAGATATAAGAATGTATATAGGAAATATGAAAAATCATAATGCGTCAGGATGTAAATGGTGAGGAGGGTCAAATGTGCCCACTAGTGTAGTAATGCAAGGCATATAATTAATTTGGTTCCTACAAGAAATATATTTTATCAATGATGTTCAAGTATAGGTAATGTGATACATTCCCATTATGAGAATAAATTTATATGTAAAGGCGTATGCTCATGTAATGTAATATTGTGTTAAAAAATATCATATTGCCCTCAAAGTGGCAAGATATAGATAATATGATCAAATGTGAGAAGGATAGAAAATGTGTCCCAATAGATTCTCCAAATGCATAATATATATATATTAATCTCAAGGAGATATGGGGGCATGTTTCCCCTTATAGCTAGGTAAAATATGTGTTAGATTTAGGTGATGTTCCTCTAGGAGGCTAGGTATAAAAATGAATCACAACTAAGATCTCAGTCATAATGATGTGGTACCAAGGTGATGTGTGTGTGTGTGTGTGTGTGTGTGTGTGTGTGTGTGTGTGTGTGTGTGTGTGTGTGTGTGTGTGTGTGTGTGTGTGTGTGTGTGTGTGTGTGTGTGTGTGTGTGTGTGTGTGTGTGTGTGTGTGTATGTGTGTTTTGTGTCGATCACAAGGTATGAGATATAAGTTTACATGTAATAGTCACATGTATAACCCATTTATACACTCTAAATATAAATGAAAAAAAGATAAATGTGATCTATGTAAAGCATATGTATATATAAAATTGTAATCTAAAAATATGTCACCATGTAAAATTGAATTGGGTGAAGATGCCCTTATCACATATTATGTTTCCATTAGACATATGTATCTTGTATATCCTACATATCATCCATTAAAAATATTCCATGAGAATCATATGTACAAAACATGAATATATAATCCTCTAGCATAGGAAAATAAGCATGACATTTATCATATGACTAAGATAAAGGCAAATAATTTTTGAATTTTTATATTTCATGATTTTTTTGTAGTTTTAAAGTAATACCACACAAGAATCTATGCATAAATTTCATAATAATGTCACTTAAATGAATCATTGTAAGTAGGTGAGCATGACTAATGTAAGGTGTTAATCATGAATAGACTGATGTGACACACAAAGTATCAAATATAGTAAATATAGGAGGAGAACCTAAACCATCAAATGAGATAACCACCATGGAGAGTGAGCTAAGAACTTTTATAACACTTTCAAGGAAGTGAGAGTCATAGTCCAGATATATCATATGGAGTGGAACACTGAATATGTAGCAACAATCCCAAATAGAAGATGATAAGATATCAAGATTCATAGCATGTGTAGAAATCAAAATAAGAAAGGGCCACAATATAAATCAGATAACATGTAATGTAAACAAAAAAATTAAAGGTTATGTGAAAATAGAAACATCAAAATATATATGCAATAAATCCCAAATTATGTTGTGTGTAATGCTAACCCATATATTGGGGGTTATGATGCTCCCCCTGTGCTTTGGATCATCATTATCACCACCGAAGTCTTGATTTCATTGGTATTTTTCATTTTTCTTAAATTTTGTGTATTTTGAAATAGAGGTTTATTTTATTTTTTAAAGATACCCTTTCCTAGGGAATTTTGGTAGTCGAGGATAATCTTGTTTTAATTAATGAGTTATTAAAATTTTCCACTTAAATTAAAGAGATAATTTTTGGAATTAATTCAAATAGTATAATAAGTAAGAAACACCTTTGCATTGTAAAATCTTGATTTTAATGTTGAGTTATCTTTATGCATAAGGTCAATCAAATTTTTGTCCAATAATCCCTTTAATATTTAATATTGGTTTTTGAAAAGACTTCTTTATTTGACTTGAGATAGGTTTCATTGTAGATATTGTTTCTTTCCTAAGACTTGTAGTGGATATGTTTATGGTAGGCTCAGAGGTCTTAAAAACATTAGAATCAATAAGAGGTGAAGCATGGTCCTTTTCCATAAAGTCAATATCCATGTGAGTAAGATGATTGAATGATTTGTACTTTCTACCAAGTAACTTATCCTTGATAGGTTCCATAAGAATATTGATAAATATTTGATTATTTTTAAGGTCACATGCTTGATAAATCAAGGAGTGCATATTCCAACTAAATCCAAATATGTAATCATGCATATCATCCTCTTGACCTTGTTTAATATGTCTAATGATCTCATACTTTTTTTAGGTCCATTATTGGTAATGTACTTATCTAATAAGGCATCTTGTAGTCATATCAATTAATGTAGGAACTCACTAGGTAGAGGAAAGAACTAATCTAATGCTTCACCACTTAAATGTACTAGGAAATAATTTAAGGAAGATTGCACCATTATTTTCACAATCTATAGACAGAAACATGGCATGAACATGTTCTTGGGGGTCTCTATGACCATTAAATTATTAAAATTTTGAAATCTCTAAGTCATAAGGAAGAGGAATGCCAAGTAAATCCTTGAAAATATAATTGGAAGGCACTAAATTATCCCAACCCCTAACATTCTAACCCTTTTTATAAATTTAAATACTATGCACTTGTATTTTTTTAAGCTTCCAAAAATATGCATCATAGTCACTATCCAATGTATAATAATGGTGGTATTAATAAATAATGGTGGTATTATTAATAGGTTCCTTTAAAGTTTGATTTATATAAACACTATTGGTCATCTGTACAGGATTCAAACATTCTTTAAAAATCATGGTGGATGTAAGAATATACACACATCTTAGGGGTGTCTACATAAGAAACATTTTCAATTTTTAATTCCTTATCCATTTGTATTATTTCATGAACAATATTAGGGCTTGTAATGAAATGTGATCTAATAGCTATTAACATAAATTGATTAATTATTTTATCATTTCAAACTTTCACATTTTGTAATTTAGCATCCACTAAAGATAAAAGACTTTCCTCAATTCTTCTAATATAAACAATGATCAGTGCTAAGCAAAGACACACAAAAAAACAAAAAAAAAAAACCCTAAGGCATGGATAATCCCTAAAATTATAATTTAAAATGAGTCCAAATAAACAAACCTTGTAAGAGAGTAAAGACCTAGTTTGAATTTAAGAATTTTGAGTTCACAAATATGTTTCACCCTATTTTTGGGTTTAGTGTTATGCCCTAATCAAAGAAGAGAAGTGGCATAGCTTTAGTACCTATTTTGAAAGAGATTTGAGACTTATTTAGAGCTATGTCAAAAAATAATTTTATTTTGAAAATTTGGTGAAGCATACATGAGTTAAGTGTGTAGATGTGTTAGCTTTGTAGCAATGTTAACACATGAGATTGTGACAGTTGGAAAAAATATACAAATTAAATATAAATGGAATGAGAAAAAATAGTTTTCAAATTTAAATTTATGACTTCCAAAGTGGTTTCAAAATAAATTGGTTTCTACTATAATTATAAAACAACATTATGAGGTGCTCAAATAAATTTCCTAGTGTATATATACATAATATAAGAAAAAAAAGTAATTGCATATCCATATGTATACCAAATTGTAAACAACATGTACACAAAAAGTACATAATTTATTCTAATTGTTGAATAAACAATTTCTTGTTAGGGCCCCCAACATCCCAAATAATGAAGCTAGTACTCTTGTATTCCATCATCTATACATTGAATCTTATTCATTGAAAGCATAGGCAATGTCATAATTGCATTCGTTTAAAGCAAACACACATTAATCCTTCATTTTTTAAATTTCTATTAGTAACCAATTATTTGAAAATGATATGAGAGTATTTAATGCAATGGGTCAGGACAATAATATAATGGACAAAGGACAACAATCCAAACTAAAGTCTTAATTTCTAGGTCCAATAAGTAATTTATTAACATATGTTTCAACCATTCAAAAAATAATTACATCATAAACAATATTAGTAATTTGTAAATAAGGATATGCAAGTTTTGATCTCTTGATAATCTATAAAATGACCTCCCAATCATCTACACTTATAAATAAAAAGTTCCTGTAAAAAACAAAATGTGTTCCCCAAGGCGATTTATTTTATGCAAGTTAATTTTGCCAAACATGTTGCTATATAATTACTTAAATTAACATAGAAAACATGATTATATTATAATATATTTTTTAATTTATTTATATAAAAATATAAATTAAAATACATATCTTATTGTAATCAAGGCATTGTCAATATATATCAAGTAAAATATAAATTACAATAACCCTAATTATTACCTATACTTAGATGCCCTCTAATTGAAGTCCATGCCCTCTATGTAAAAGCAAACATGCACTCAAATTAGTCCATTTTTGAAATTTCTTGAAATTAATTTTTTTATTTATGAAGGTGTTTTGAGGCAACAATTGGAGACTCTAAACTTTTCATATCTTAACAATCAACTAGTATTTGGAGAAAGTAAAACAAGATTTTAGATTTGATCTCCCCCCATTATTTTTTATCGATTGTTACAAAGTTAAACAAAAAATATATATATTTTCAATCTATCATAATTGATCAACTAAACACCATAATATATACCATATTTAAAACACATGACTCAAGTTAACACATAGGAGAAAATCCTAGCATTCTTCATATTAAGCAACATTGCACAACATGAATTATATCATGTAGGGCCACAAAGACTGAATAGAAGTAATATAATCTTCATTTTTACCTTTCATGAGGCCTTCCAATATAAAACCTCATATTATAACATGTCAATATTTGAATAGACATTGATTACAATGCAAAAAAATAAATTGAACTATCAAAAGAGAGAAAAATTTAAGAGGCCCATTATTCATGGCTGGTAATGTTTAATAGAATATGGAAATGCTCATACTTTTAAAATAACTAAAAGATTAGCAGGCAATGGTTAATTTACCTTAAATATGATGATAAAAATAACAATTATAGAGAAGCATTTAAATATTGAAGTAGATAATAAAAGGAATAAATTTATTAATAACATAAGTTCGCATTCTATGTGCATAATGGAAAATATAGCCCTAAGTATTTCATCATATTAAAATAAAATAGGAAGACACATATGTTAGACTATGATACCAAAAAATATATAACTAGAGGTAGATAAAGATGATGTATCCTAAACAAAGTTCCTAATGTTTAAAAGGAGGCACAAAAAATGGTGAATTATATCCATCCATTTTAAGATATAATGTATATAATAAAGGTTATTTATGTTTTAAGGGTCTTATAGCAAATATTTTAAACCTTACATACTAAAAATAAATCTCTTCAGGCCTTCAATGCTTGTTTAAAATGATTTTATTATACTCTATACATAAAACTTCATCGAGCTCAGATGCAATTTAGCATAATTTCATATAAATAAGGGGTAAAAATAAAGGGTTAACCATGAATAAATGTTCCCAAGAACCGTAAACATAGTTGAATGCCTTCAAATACTTATTAGTATAGTATATTCAATTTTCAATGAGAGAGATAGAGAGGGAGAAGGCTTTTCCTCTTTTGTGATTGTAAAGATGAAATAATTTAACAAGGAGATAACTCAACCTCCACATATATAAATCCAACTTATGTGAACTTCATGTTAGTATAAATATGAATTGTAGAAGAGCTAATTCTCACTGATAAAATCAACTTTCTTAAATCACCCTACACAAAAATATTACCCAAGAATCATTATTCATTGGAATAAATAATTATTAACAATAGTTAGGATGGTGGTGATGATCTCTCCCAACTTGAGCTTGTACAAAATGGTAATCTTACTAGTTGCATCAAACCCCACCATTAGAATGCACATCTCCTTCATGGTAAAAAACCATTGAAATATCTTGGCACATATCAAACCCATCTTGACAGCTGCCAAACATCATAATCATCACTAAGGATAAAAAATTATTAAAGAAATTCAACATCTAAGTATTGGAAAAAAACCTAAAATTTATAATTCTAAATCCAAAATAAGTAGAAAATCATAGAGTAAATATGATAATTAGGGTGTTTTAATGGTTGAAATGGAAATGATTTTTATTATCTAAATGTCTGGATGAAACCTGCTTAACATGAGAACTAAAAATGTAGAATCTTGATTTAAAAACCCAAAGAAAGAATTTTTTAGATGGAATTTGCTTAAGTGGCCATGGGACAAAGGGATCTGCAATCTTGAAACACATGATTAAATATTTTATGAAATATTGTGGTCATATTCCATACGCCATGTCACGTAATATTTTGATTCCTTTGAAACATGAAGCCATATATTCTAGATGCATACTTCTACAATAATGCAAGAGAGCTGAAAATATTATCTCAAATGGGACAACTATATTCCAAATTACTATTCAAATTTCTCATCAAAATTGGCCAAGTAAATTTACAACCCATCCATTAATGGTACCAAGGTTATGCATTCCCTTTGATATTTTCTAGTTGAAACCAACACATAATACTTTGTCAATTAGACCAAGGGCTTCATGTTTTACTAAATCTGGAAATAATAGTAAATGACTACCATTTAACATCTCATGGACTCTTGAAAACACTTAAGAGAGTAGTGAAGAGTTTGAAAAATCTTAAAACTTTCTCAGATTTTGTGTCTTATTTTTCATATTGCAAATGAACACTCCATCAAATAAAAAAGGCTTGCCTAGACAAGTTTTGAAATAGTAAAAATATTTTTTTATTTTATAACTAATTAATAAAATAATATAAAAATTCCACCATTAGGAACCCTATATCCACAAAGGCTAACCACCTAAGCTTAAAGTCAATCCTAAAGTAAACCACCTAACTTAGAGACAATTATGGGGTTCCCAATCAATCTTGAGGTAAACCCCATGACCCAACATGAGCTATGATATATGTTTGATCTCTTAATTAACAAGTTTAAATCTAATAATATTAAATAATTACAATCACATTTATTTTATATCTTTCAAATACAAAAAATCATAAGATTTGCATGTAGCTCACAAACAATGATAAATTTTGAAAAAGTCTAAAAATAAGATGATTGTTTTATTATATAATAAGCATCCCATTGGAATCATATGCCTTGCACCATGAATTATATATAATACATTATATTTTTTATTAAATATTTTAAAATACTCACTATGTTGTTTATCAACTAGATTAAGCCAATGGAGTTGAGAAAAAATTCCTAGCACAACAGGAAGAGAGCGAGTAAAACCTTTTTAATTCAAAAAATTCAATTGAATATTAATTAGGTAATAATTATGATTTATTAAGGACCAAATTAATTTCAATAAATCATTTTAAAAATATAATACAATAGCTTCTAGCACAAAACTAGTAATCTTACATGAAATTCAAATTTAATAGATTCTCCAACTCATTTTGAGTTTTTCCTATAAAACTAAATCTAATCATGATACTAGACATTGTAAAAAATTATTAGCCTATAATTATTGTGTTATAATATATTTTCTATTTTTGAAAAAATTCTAGTATATATAACGAAATTTTAAAAATGCAAATTACACCAATCAGGGTTTTAGAGTAAACTTTGAGAAAAAACAAAATAAGATTTTTGAGGAAAATTTTAGAATAGTAAACATAATGATCTTCTTATTAAATATATATATATATATATATATATATATATATATAAATATATGGTTTTTGAAAAATTAATTATTCATCAAAATGTTTGGCATGTTATGGGATGTAACATGCCCATCAAATCTGCTACCTCAACAACATTGACACCTCCCTCTCCTTTTTGAATCCTCATCGACATTGGATTTTTACAGTAAGGGTCTATCTAAGCCTCTATTTTATGTTATAGTTCATAAGATTAATTATTTCTCTTGATATTATTCATGTTCATTGTGTTGGTGGACTATAGACTCTAGTTAAGGCTCTAAATCTAGATCTATCTCACATTCCATCTTGATGCAGGAACATCACTACCCAATGCAAATATTGATCTAGTTTACAAGTTTTGAGTCTTTTGTAAGTTATTATAGTCATCATAAGTCAATAGGAATAATTTTTAGTCAGTAGGAAGAGGTTAAATTTGAATTTGGGTTGTATTGGCATTTTCCCACCAATACCCTTAATTTGAATTTTCAAATATTTTTATAAAGTTTAGGAGATCTCCATCTTGTTTCAAGAGGTCTCAACATTGTAAGTTGTGTGGTTAGGTTTTAATAATGGGTCAAGATGTGTTTAATCCCTACATGACTCACATGATGATTCATATTGATGAGTGGGCTTGTGGTTAGGTAGATTTTGCACATCCTCTCAATGTACAAGAAGAAGTTAATAGGTAGTTATATCAGTTTTTGCAATAAAAAGAGCTTGTATTGAATGTTGTATTGAGAGTAAAGAAAGTGAAGAGGGGGTGGATTTGAAGATGTAAAATAAAAAAATTCCTAATAATATGAATATATAATACTTTTTTTGAGAGATATTATATTGCTAGACCTTGTCATCTCTGTGTATGCAAGGAGATTGGATATGCAAGAATAAAATCCAAAGAGAATTATGATAAAACCATGTTTTATTGTCATATTTGAAAAATTTTAGGTTGGTTTCTTTGAGTCTTTTAAATTTATATAAAACTTTATGAATTTACTTTCATGTGTATGGTTAAGAAACTCAATCTAGATATTATATGCCCCATGTCACTTATGTTCTGTGGTTGAAGACTGAGAGGAGTTGAGAGTTCAAGAAAAGATACTATGGATATGAATTTGGAAGGTCTGAGTAGTTACTAATATGATATAAATAACCATTAAAAAAATTTCTTGTTTGTGTTTTTGAAGATTGGTTAAATAAGTTTCAAACCAAAACCCTGCAAAATTATGTGTTTTCTTAATCAAACAACCTGCATAAGCGTCAATAGTGAAAAGGAGTGATGGAAGCTTAGTATATTAAATTTTTATACATTAGGGAGTATTCATTATTGATTTTCATAACTTTTTTGATTTTATTTTAGTTTTTTTCAATACTGTTGGGTGAGAAACCTAAGGTAAGGTCTGTAGTTACTTGTAACCCACACAGTCAACCAAGAAACTTGACAAACGAGTAAACAAACTTGTAAAGAGAAGTATTTGATGATTTAAGGAGGTATAAAGTGTTTTTTTGAGGTTTAATAATCCTTCATAGTTTTTGAAAACCGTTCATAAATCTAAATATATCATTTTTACCCTTCTTGATGCATACAATCCTATAACAGTAGAATAAAATGTGCACAATCAACTTAAGTTCTTGTTGAAGAGGGTAATAAAGGTATTTATAGCATTGTTTGGGAATCAGAGAAGGTGAATGATGGTAATATATACCTTTCCCAACATTCACAGTCCTTTGAAATTTTATGAAACATTTGGAAAAGGATTTTTACCCTTCTCAGGTGTCTACAGATAGGTAGAACCCCATTCCTAGGGTTTCAACCAAGAAATGAGATTTTTAAGAGTTTTAACCTATGAAATGTTCTATATTTTTTTTATAAGTTTGATTCCAATGTGTATCAAAGTATTTTAGAGGAGTTAGATTTTCACTGTACCTCTGTGTATAGTCTAGAATAAACTGAGTGTCAATAGGGTTATAAGAGACCTAAAATGGCTAAACAATGAGAAATAAGTGACTAGAAAGGTGGTTTAAGGAATGAACTAGGTCATGAAACTTTATGAAATAAAGGAGGAGGATAGAGGATATTCCAAAATAGGTTTAGTTTCACAAGGCGTAAAGGTACTTATCCATACAATACCATAAAGCTTTAAAAAATGCTACTAAAGCACTTTGTGACAAAGAAGGCAAATAGTGGATGATCGATAGGTGAGTTTATAGGTTGTAAGAGGAGACAAAGAGGATAGTAGGGACTATTTTAGTAGTATATTAATGAAAATTTGTTTCCTAAAGTATGCAAAAACCTAAACCAAGAATGGAGCCCCATGGCCAATGAGATCCAATTTAAGAAGAAGCATAGTAAACCAAGATTGTTGTGCAAAGTATAAAAGAATGACAAGAGAGATTATATGGAAGGAGGATTAACACTAACAAAATTTGGACATTGTGATTAAATACAGAGATTGAAAAGATATTAAAGGCAGAGATAAAGAACTTTAGGAACCAAAGAGTCAAGCAAAAAGCAAGACAAGTAACTTGCAAAACCAATTGGATTGGCAAAGTAAATGAACATGTTTCTTGTTTTCATGCATGAATGACCAATTTTATGATGACCTTTGCATCACATCATCTCACTTGAAACCCTATGCCTATAATTTGATCATATAAACCTATGATTAGGGTTTTCATCATGCATTTGAATCTCTACTTCTTGAAACAAAGTTGGCATAATGGGTTTTCACAACAAATCAATCATTAATGACTTAAGGTGAATTGAGTCTTTAAAATTATCCCTACTGATAGGTAAAACGAATAAATAAATAAAATTCTTGAATAAATTAATTCTATAACCATAACTAATCAAAATGTTTTGAGATTCAAGGTTTAGAGCCATGTTGGATCTAAATGTAGGTTCAAGGAGAGATAATAATGACTAGGAAAAACATAACAGTGATATAACAAAGATATGGAGTCTTTTGATTCAGATATTTTTAGCAAGACCACAAAACAACAAGAATAAAGTCATACAACTATCAAATTCAGCACATTGTTTCAATAATTTAATATTAGAAATAATTTAAGTATAAAAAACATATACTTATAAGTTTTAAAATACTTAATTTTCCCAAAAAATTAGTCACATAACTTGAGTTCAGCCACTAGAAATAAAATAATCTTTTAAAAAAATAATAACATATATATTGCAAAGTTGATGTCAAAACTTAAGAATATGAAAAAATATTTTGCTTGCATGGTTTCACATTTTCCAATGCAACTTAATAGTTTCAAGTGATTAAAATTTTATTTTTGCACCATGTACTAATAAATTAAATCTAATATACCAAGGAGATCTATTATTTAAAAATGTAAAAAAGTAATTTCAAATCTGTCGTAGTAGTTTAAATGTGTTTAACAAGCCAATTTGATAATTTGAAACAATAAATGGATAATTTGAAAATAAAGTTATTGGAACAGTCACACCTTGTAAAAATTTAGATTTCTAAGTGTGTATTTTGGTTGTACAAGTTTGTATATTCCTATATGGAAAATATGAGCCTCTAACTATTCAAAAATATAATTAATGCTTTCACCAATTATTCCATATGTAGGATCATCGGTCAACTAGTTTGAATGTTGTATTTGTCCTACTATGTTGATCTTGTATGCTAATTTATGGGTCTATGTTCCCTTGGATGTCATACCATCTTATACATGTTATTTTTTGAATTGATTGATGAAACTTCCTAATTTTCACCTTCATTACCTTTGACCTAGTTTTCCATAAGATGTTAGAGAAAATGAGAGGGGAATAAGTAGGTAGATTGGGAAGTGACTAAGATGAGGTTTTAAATATGTATCTTTCATGAAATAATAATAACCCTCATAGTTCATGTGCATTTTGAATGGATAATTTGATAGAATAAGCTGTGTGAGATGCAACTAAATGCAAACTCTCCTAGGTTAATATTGGTACAAGATGCATGTGCAAATTAGAGATCAATCAATGTAGAGTTTTCCTTAATAATCCTTATTTTATATAATTTATGTATTAAAATATTAGAGACACCACTAGATTCTTTACAATGCTCATAGATTATTTGTATATATAAGCTTCTTATGGTTTGAATTAAAGATCTATTAGAATGTGAAATTTGATAAAATAAAAGGAAAAAAGATTTAAAAATAGATCCAAACACCATCAAAATGTGGCAATGGGAAGAAGGGCCCACAAACACATAGAGGACAAGATTGACATGCCTGCTAATCTTGCCAAGGTAGGATTACCAGACTTTTATTCATGTCCCAAAGAAATAAATTCACAAGAATATACAAAGGAGAGAGAAAAAATCTTATGAGCATGATATAATGAGATATAAAAGAAAAAAATACTACGGGATCACACAAAGAAAAGTAAAAATGATAGGCAATTGCTAATAAGTCCCTAATTCAAGGTGATAAACCATATGCACAAAACATTACTATAAACATTATAAAATGAAATCTTATACCAAGATTGAATATTTACATGGGAGACCATGATAGTTGGAAAATAAAGTTATATATTATGGAAGGAACAATGTTGTTTTATTTATAGGAATGGAGAGAGGTGGAGATTGCTTCAATAGAAGGAAAAGAGTAGATTAAAAAATCACCAAAATCATTGGGTCTTGTTGAATACTATAAAATAATCTCTATCAAAGAAGGATAAGGGATGGGAAATTTTAGGTCATGACACATTTAATTTCATGGATGAATATGAAAATGAACTTGAATACATGTTTATATAAGCATTAGAGACATGTGAAGAAATAGAGATGGTAGAAGATAGCATAAATTTTGATGATAAAGGTTAATCCAAATAACATTTTGACAATGAAAATTGAAGAGTATCACATATGTGACAATGAGAAAAAAAATTATATGGTGCATCTAATGTTATTATCACCCAAAGCATGTGTATAAGAGGATGATATTACCATAAATATCTCATTATAATAATAACATCACAAAATCACAATGAGTGATGAAAAAGATGGAGAGATGATAGAAGGTATTGGGTTTTATAAGATCCAAACATAGTAGAAACTAATTCAAATACAAATCATTGCCAATACAAAGAGATTACCTTTTAATTTCACAATATCATATTACATACTCCATATATCAATCTACATATTACACACTTATATAAGAAGACATTTCCTATAAATGGGGATACTATGATCCCTACAAAATCTCACTCACAAACCACTTAGGCTATTAACAATATGTGATATATTTTTATAATAACAATATGTCTACCTAACTGATAATAACCTTATTGTATTAACCATACAGTCTAACAAAAGTAAATAATATTTACCTAGTATAAATGCTAATCATCAACATTCACCCCCCCCCCCCGCTTAGTTTTTACATGGTAAAACATATTTCATTCTCCAATTATAACATGCCACCTCTGGGTGTTCATGATCAACTCTTCAACTGTGAAACATTGAGCTTGCACAAAACTCATACATGTGCCAATACACACTTCTCTAAAAGACTATATTCTTACAAATGGATTTCATTGATGGATTTAGCCACCACCTAGGCATGAACAAAGATCTACTCTTTTTTTCATCCTCCACACTTGTTCTTTGATGGTTTTACCTAGCTTCAACCAACAACCTTACCCAATTGGTTTTTTAGTTGTACCAATAACCTTTCACAAATGGTTTTGTATATTAACCATAAACCTTACACAATTAGTTTTCTAGGTTCACCAAAAAATTTACAAAAATGGTTTTTCATAGGTTTACCAATAACCTTTATGTTATGATTGCTACAATACATTTTGATCAACATTCTACAATGCTTCTACAAAAGAGGTTACATGGGGAATACTCACAATTTAATATGAATCTAATACACTTGTTATTATTTTTTACACCATACTAAAAAGCTAAAAAACTAAAATCCACAAAACACAATTGAAAAACAAGTCATCATATTAGAAGTGTGGCCCTGTCGTTGACGGTTGACGAGAGGTTGTTGTTTGACCTCCTTATTTTGTTGCCTCTGAATTCCTTCATGTTACTACTTACTCAAAAAATATGGTGGTGAATCTAAAATGTATGTCATTTTTTATTACAAGACCCCCCATACACATAACTAACACATTTGACTCAGGACATGGGGGTCACCTGATATTGCATCCATACAAATAGGTGGGTTTTTTTATTTTGACTCTTTTGGCATAAAACCAACTCTTAATATCGACATATAAGAAATCAAAATGAACTATTGAATTATCTTTAGAAACACTATCAAACTATTAATCATAGATTTCATCTATTCAACTCATAAAAATATAATAGACATAAAATACTATACTCTAAAATACTCTTTAAGCTAAAAAGATTCATGCATTTTTCAAAACTCATAACTAAACCATTATACCTCATTAAAGATAAATATACATTCATTTCTATCAAACAACTACCAACTATAAAGACATAACTCTATTTATTAGAAATTTAAAAAGATTACTAATACATCAACCTAAAGTCTATATAATTAAATACCGTGAAAAAACAAGCTAATATACAAATTTAAACACAAAAGACCTCTATAATAGAAAACTAAAAAACACAAAATTATAAAACTATAGGCGTGTATGACAACTATGTCCAATGGTGGATGGTAGAATGGAGCACCACAAATAAGGTTTGACTATGTGCTGCATGAATAGATTTGTTTGTGTGTAGAATGCATGGAAGCATCCAAGGATAAATGCTGGGAGTTGAGTATGTGGAGAGATTTGGGATGCTTTTTTAGGTCTAAAATTTTGATCGGATTTGACAGATCTTTGTATACTTTGGAATTTATAATAAAATATCATAGAGCTATTAAGGACATAAAAAACAATGAAACTATGATAGGTATGTATATGAAAGGATCAAACTATGTAGTGGAAGTGATGGAGCTACATTCAAAAATTAAACCATCTACTTTACATGAGAGGCTTTAGCATGATGAGCAAAATTTAATTTTGGTGACACCCTTGGATTCCTTCAATATTGAGAAAGTTATAGATCCAAATCCAGATTGGTTACTAATGTCAATACGCCTCTTATGTTAATGCATGCACAATTGAAACAAAAAATCTGAAGCTAGATTGGTTATGAATGTCTACATCCCACTAAACCTCTAATCCTCCTTTGAAACACCATGAAATAGACATCTTGATAAATATACTACGTAATATGATCAAGATTCAAAAAATTCAACTTAAATTATTGTTGTTGGCATCATTAGATGGGATCTATTGGGGTTGGAAACTGATAACCAATGGCACAAAGTAAATATTTGTAAGTTATCAAGATTTAGATCTTTATTCACATTCATAATGATGGGCCCACAATAGCAATTGATACCATACAAATAAATAATGAAGTGAAATTTTTTATATCACATGATGAACTATCTTGACATTGAAAACTTCACAAGACTCTCATTTAGACTTTTTCTGCTATGATACCACTATTGGGTATTATAAGATCCAAACATAGTAGAAAATTATTCAAATATAAATCATTGCCTATACATAAAGAGTAATTTTTAATCTCATAATATTATATTTCATACTCCATAGATTAATTTGCATATTACACACTTATATATGAAGACATTTCCTATACATGGGGATATTCCAATCCCTACAAAATCTCACTCACAAACCACTTAAGATATTAAAAATATGTGATATATTCTTATAATAACAATATATCTATCTAACTAATAATAACCTTACCATATGAACCATACAGTAACTAATAATAATAAATAGTATTTTACACAATCTAAATACTAAGTCTCAATAGAATGGATAATGATATAAAGGGAGATGGATGATATTTTTGAAGAGATTTTGAAAATTGAAATGGGAGATGAAGGTGTTGTTTTAGCATAGGTAGCAAATTTGTTTGAAATTGTAATAAGTATTGAAAGTGAGGATGACATGCAAACTATACTACATGTAGCATTGGAGGCTATAGGGGATCATTTTAATGCCCAAATGTATGTTGTGTTCTTTGAATAGCAAGCTATGAAAAAAGTAGAGGATTAGATGTACTCTTAGAAAGGAGTATGTGACAATAGTGTTGAAGACACTTGGAAGAGGTTGATGGACTATGCCCAAGCAATAGGAAAGGTAATGAGATGGATGATTAGAGATATGCATAGGAGAACAATCTAAGGTTTAGTAAATGGCTGAAAAAATAAGAAGAAATAAAATGATAAACTCCATTGGTACCTAAAAAATTTATAGGAGACACCATAGTCAAGTCAATGGGCCAAAATAATGGTTCTACCAATCACCTACCTTTGTGAGCTAGAACCCAAAAATAATTATACCTTGGATGTATGATACAAAATCATCCAAGGGGTATGGGAAATATTGCATCAACTAAAAACGTAAATATTAGTGTAGGTTTTTATTTTTCCCTATTATTTAATTAGGGAAATTATATTTGTGCATACATGGAGTTTTCCTACATTTGTGGGATAGGCTAGCTTATGTGGAGATGTGTGTCATAGATGTGTCATAGGTGTCATAAGAATGTCATAAGTAACTCCCTTGATGGGAGTTACTTCTGTATTCTTAGCACCTTGTCACCACCTTTCATGGAGGAGTTACAGTCTATTCTTGGGGTGCCTTGACCACCTTTTGTGGAGGAGTTACTTTCGTGCTCTCCTATATGTATTCTTCACTTTGGCCATCTCATGTTAATCAGATTTTGGTTTTCTCCATTTTGTCTTGTGCAATTTATCTTCTTGTATAATTTCAAATTGTTTTAGCATCTATGTGGTGTGCACTTGCTTCATCTTGTGTGATCACATCTCCATTGCATTTGCATTATCCGGATTCTGGCAACAACTTCGATATGGTATCAGAGCCATTCCGATAATCGTGTGTCTGGTTATGATATTAGTTTATTCTAAAATTTTTACTTTGCTTTCTTAGTAGTTTTTTTTGTTTAACTCCATTGCATTTGATAGTTTTGGTAGAGTTTCTTGAAAACTCATGCAAATCCATACAGAAATTTGTTAAAAAAAATTACTTCTGAGTTAAAATTTGCCAAGACATCTTGTATAGATCTGTTGTGGCTTCAGCAAGGCAATTTGTGGAAATATCAGCAGCGTGGCATCCATTTCCAGCAGTCTGGCATCCTTTTCCAGCAGCTTGGCATCCTTTTCTCTCAACTTCTGCTTGTTTTTTGCATGTCTGGAGGATAAAATAGCTACAAGATAAACTAGGGCGCCACTGCCTGCAATTTTTCTGCTGTCAAGAAATTAGAAGTGCGTCCTTATTCTAGTGAGAAAATTTTGTTGAGAAAATTTTGCACGCCTTATTCTGGTGAGAAAATTTTGGTTAAAACTTTGTCACTTGCTGCTGTGCATTGAGGTCTATAATTCAATATCATTTTTCTGACCAACATTGCCAGGACTGTCTTTTTTGAAAATGGTGTTTTTTTTTGTTCTTGCTTGGCGTCCCATGTGGACCCTTAGTCATTTGGCGTCCTTTTCCTACACCTGGCACCTTTTTTTCTACATTTGATTTGTCTCTTCTATGATAAAGTCTGCGTTGGAAGTGTTAAAGTCTGTATTGGAAGTGTTAGTCTGCATTGCGTTGGAAGTGTTGGAAGGGTGCATGTTCATTGGTAGAAACCCTGATCTCATCTTCTTGGCAGTGCCTATCAAGGCCTAAGACATCACAACAACAGCTATCCACCTTTCTTTCCTCTTATAAAAAAAGTAAAAAAAAACCAACTGGAAATTCATTTTTTTGCCTTACTAGTATTTTTTTACTAAAAGAGGAAGGTAAACTTGCTTTCACGCATACCAAGACAATCAGTTAAACTTGCTTTCACAAAGACCATTTTTGGATTCCTCACTTCATGTCGAGTCCAATGAGTGGCTGGAAGGCCACTTTCTCTCTCAAAACAATTATTTTTTTAATGTCTTAGTGATTTTTTTTGCAAAAACACTAGATTACGGGAAAATTAAATCTTTAATATCTTGCAAACGGTAGCTCAAATTTGGGTACCATTTTTTGAAAAAATATTTGTAATTAAATTCTCCATAGTGTAGGCTTGTTATTTGTTAAAAATACACTAGTTTATAAAGTGCCAAAATTTTGGGTCTCCTGGGACGTATTTTCGACTGAGTCCAACATCCTATTTGCTTAAGTCTTGCATTGATTGCTCTAAGATGAATTATCAACTGAGCCTGATGTCTTTTGAGTGTGCACTTGCATATTTGGGGGGAGCTAAATATTTTGGGGGGATGTGATTGCTTTTCACAACTTGTAAATCTTTGCTTTCATTCTCCTTTCTGCATAATTTTACAACTTGCAATCAACACAACTTCACCTAAATCTAGCTTTAAATGGATTCTTTTCAACTTAAACCCCTAACACCCTTCAACTATCATGAATGAAAGGTTAAAATGTCAATCATTCTTAGAAGCAAAGGGTTGTATAGGATCACCATGGGTATTGAAGTAGAACCAAATACTGATGCTGAAAAGGTCAAGTGGTACAACCATAGTGATGAAGCCTATGGATTATTGAGCTTGTATGTGTCTCCAAAACTTATCTTTCATTTATAAACCTTCAAGACTCCCAAAGACATATGGGACACCTTAGAACTCTTATTTGGGAAGCTTGATGAGATGAGAGGTCATGAGCTCGAAAATGAACTCATAAGTCTAAGTCCTAGCAACTTTGACACCCGACAAGACTTCTTCACTAAGTATAAGGCCCTTAAATTTCAATTGAAAAAATGTGGGAAAGAGAAGAAAGATGATCAACTCATCCTTGCTATTCTCACAAAGTTAGGTCCAAGCTATTCAGTCTTTGTCTCCACTTTCCATGCCACAAAAAGTACCCTTGGCACTACATGGAAAAATGCCTTCTTTGGATTCATTCATTATCGACTTGACTAAGGAGCAATACAAGATAATTAAAATGGGCACAATGATGTCTAATCAACCCCAAGCTTTGATAGCTGGAAATGGTAAGGATGAGACTTCAACAAAGGAAAAGAAGAAAAAGAACAAGGCCCAGGAGAAGAAGAAAGAAAACAACAATCCTGCCAAAAATAACACTGAGTCTTCCTCCTCCAATGCTAAACCTAAGAAGGAAAAGGTTAAGTGTGCCTATTGTAAAAAGATAGGGCATGATGAACACAAATGCATGAAGAAACAAATAGATCACCTAACTCATCTTCTAGAGAAGCACAACATAGGTGTTCCTGAGTCCATCAAGCAGAATTCATCTACCTAAGATTCTACTAAGGCAAAAGGCAAGGGTAAGGAGAAAGAAAAGGGCAAGGCCCTTGTAGCTACAGTAGCTGCTACATCTTCATGGGTTATTAACTCAGGTGCTTCTCACCACATGGGCTCTTCCGTAGTTGAGTTTTCATTTTTAGAGCCTTGTAGCATGACTTTAATTAATTTGGGTGATGACACATCAATTTTCATTGTAGGGAGAGGGTGAGTTGAAATGGAAGGAGGAACATTCAATAATGTTCTAAGTGTTCCTTATCTTTCAACCAATCTCCTATCAGTGTACCAAATCACTCACATTGGTCAGGGCATGAGAGTTGAGTTTTCACCAAATTCAGTGGCTATCAGGGAGTTGCATAGTGATACTACAGTGGCAATGGGTAGGGCAGATCACCAAATAAGGTTATACACCTTCTCACATTTTGCACTAGATTCTTCTCCAACAACATTGCTGACTCATTCAGATGGAGTTAGCATATTATGGCATGAGCGGTTTGGCCACCTTAACTATCGCTACCTTGAGCAACTTTGCAAACATGACATGGTTATTGGCTTGCCTCGTGTCCAATTCTCAAAAGGATTTTGCGAGGTGTGCTCCCTTGGGAAGCATCCCAAAGCAAAATTTGACAAAGGCAAAGCTTGGAGGGCTTCACAACCTTTGGAGTTAGTCCACAGTGATGTATCAGGACCCTTTCCCAAACCATCTTTCACAAGGGCTAAGTACATCCTCACTTTCATTGATGATTTCTCTAGGTACTCTTAGATATATTCTCTCAAACAAAACTCTGAAGTGTTTGAAAATTTTCTAGACTTCAAGGCTCTTGTTGAGAAATAGAGTGAGAAATCTATCAAGGTTCTTCGAATTGATAATGGAGGGGAGTATGTCAGCAATAGGTTTGAACAATTTTACACCATAGAGGGGATTGATTTGCAGTGCACAGTCACTTACAGTCCTTCATAGAATGGATTTGCATAACACAAAAATAGGTTCTTGAAAGAGATGGGTAGTTATATGATTCACTCCAAATCCTTAACACCACAGTACTGGGCTGAAGCCATCAATTGTGCTTGCTACATTCAAAACAGGGTTCCTCATAAAGCTTTGAAAGGGATAACACCCTTTAAAGCTTGGCATAAAAGGAAACCTGATGTTGAGCACCTTAGGGTTTTCATATCCCTAGCCATGTCCCGCATATCGAAGAAGAAACACAAAGCTATGGAACGTTAGTCCAAGCCTTGCATCTTTGTAAGATATCTAGATGGTATTAAGGGGTATCACCTTCTAGATCCAGTCACTCATGAGTTGTTCATTGAGAGAAGTGTCCATTTTCAGGAGAGTCCTAGAGACTCAACACTTGACACTTCTTCTCCCTCATCAGATCTAATTCTTCATGATGATTCCTCATCAGATTCAGATCAGCCACAGCAGGTTCTCAAGTCAAAAACATCTTCCTCTTCTTCAAGTTTAGACAGCGAGGACAGTGATGCAGTGTCATCCACCTCTAGTTAGTTAGAGGATGAGGATTTAGCACCTGACTCACCCACTTTCAGGCCACTTTGGGCTAGACAGACACTTGAGAGTGCTGGCACTTGGGCATGAGATCTCGCAGATGATAGACATACTAGGGGGGATTTTCAAAGAGATCCACATGCCTTCTTTGCTTCAGTTTTGGATCCATAGAATTTTTTAGAGGCATCAAGAGTACCTGAGTGGGATAGTGTTATGGAGAAAGAATATTCTTCCTTAATCAAAAATCACACTTGGGATTTGACTTCACTTCCTAAGGGAAGAAAGATGGTTCGATGTAGGTGGATATATCAGACCAAGTTTGCCGTAAATGGGTCAGTTGATAAGTATAAGGTGCGATTGGTCACCAAGGGTTTCTCACAGGTGGTAGGCATTGACTACTCAGAGACCTTTGCACCCATTGCAAAGATGACTTCTATCTGACTCACCTTAGCTATTACCGTAGCACATGGTTGGGATGTGCACCAGATGAATGTGAAGAGTGTCTTTCTTCATGGAGACCTAGAGGAGGAGATCTACATGGAGCAACCACCAAGATTTGTTCAGGATTCTTCCTTAGTATATAGACTTAGAAAATCTATCTATGGCCTTAAATAGGCCCCTCAAGCTTGGTATGCCAAGATGGATTCCTTCCTTCTCACAACAGGTTTCACTAGGTGCCATTCTGACCCCAATGTCTACTTCTTATGACAGGATGATTTGCTCCTAATTTTGGGTCTATATGTTGATGACCTTTTGATCACTGAGATTTCCTCATTAGCTATTACAGCGGTGAAGGCATCTCTCCAGGATAGATTTGACATGACAGACTTGGGTTTGTTGCACTACTTCCTTGGCATCGAGATCTCATAATTAGATTTAGGGATTTCTCTTGCACAGCCTAAGTATGCTCTTGACTTATTGGCTCAGTTTCATATGGCTAATTGCAAGCCATATCTGACTCCCTTTTTATCAAGAGTCAAGCTTGAGGCTGATTATTCTTCACCATTGGTTGATGCCACTCAGTATCGACAACTTGTTGGTAGTCTCATATACTTGACTCACACCAGGCCCGACATATCATATACAGTGGAACTTGTCTCCAGATTCATGCAAGAACCTCATGAGCTGCATTAGAAAGTAGCTAAGAGGATCTTGTATTACATACAGGGTTCACATAGATATGGGATTCATTATAGATTTGGCATAGAGGTTGACTTGGTTAGATATATAGACTCAGACTGGGCTGGTGATTCACAGACTCACAAGTCCACTTCTAGTTACAGTTTCTCTCTAGGTTTTGGTCCTATCAATTGGTCTAGAAAGAAGCAGAATGTTATTGCTATATCATCCACAAAGGCAGAGTATAAGGGAGTTGTTAATGCAGCTACTAAGGCTATTTGGCTTCAGGGGATACTTTTTGATTTTGGCATTCCTATCAAGCAGCCCACCATCATTTATTTTGACAACCAGAGTACCATTTAGATTTTTAAGAATCGAGTTCAGCACCAATGGACCAAGCACAAAGAGATTCACATGCATTTCATTCGGGAGCTTATTCATAGTCAGGTCATTGACTTGATATTTTGCCAGTCTTCAGAGTAGGTTGTAGACATCTTCACCAAACCTTTCACTAAGAGCAAGTTCATTCATCTATGAGCTCTTCTTGGGGTGCGATCTACATTTGTAGCAGCATCATCTTCATGAGGGGCCCACTAGCCTCTTCATTTCTTTTATATCTCTCTTTTGCAGGGAAATTTTTTCCTACGGGTTTTCTCCTTTTCTCTATCTTATGAGAGATTGTATTTGTACATGGGTACCTCATCAGGCCTAGTTGTCGAGACCCATTTTATATTTCTACACTGCCCACCTAAGTTGTGCTTATGGGGGGGGGTATTAGTGTAGGTTTTTATTTTTCCCTATTATTTAATTAGGGAAATTATATTTGTGCATACATGAAGTTTTTCTACATTTGTGGGATAGGCTAACTTATGTGGAGATGTGTGTCATAAATGTGTCATAGGTGTCATAAGAATGTCATAAGTAACTCCCTTGATGGGAGTTACTTCTCTATTTTTAGCACTTTGTCACCACCTTTCATGGAGAATTTACAGTCTATTCTTGGGGTGCCTTGACCACCTTTTATGGAGGAGTTACTTACGTGCTCTCCTATATGTATTCTTCAATTTGGCCATCTCATGTTAATCAAATTTTGGTTTTCTCCATTTTGTCTTGTGCAATTTATCTTCTTGTATAATTTCAAATTGCTTTAGCATCTATGTGGTGTGCACTTGCTTCATCTCGTGTGATCACATCTCTATTGCATTTGCATTATCCAGATTCTGGCAACAACTCTAATAGTAAATGCAATAAGTACTTCTTGATGATGGAAATTGTACCATTAATGAATCAACACTTTCACCTATCATAAAGCTCAAATTAGAATCATACCAGTCTAATCGTGGGGGTTCTAAAAGTTCATCTAGAATCCTAAATACATGAGAGGGTTTTTATTATAAATTCTAGGAAATAATCAATAAGTTATCAAGATAAATTATTCCATTATAACAATCAGAAATCTATTTATCGAATCATGAATCAGTTAAGATACGAATCTACAATCTATTCTATCCAATAAAGAAAACCTATAAATTAGATAATCTCTCAAATAATAGAAATTTGATTATATAATATATGTCTTCAGATAATATCTCTACTTCTTACTTGCAATGTCCTCCAAGTTAACTCAAAAGAAGATCAAAAATAGAAGAGAAAGATGAAATAAAAAGAGAGATAAACACATAAGTAAAGAGCAATAAAACTAACAACAAACCTACTAAGAAAAGGTATTAAGAAAGACAAACAACTAATCTAAGCCAAAAGAAAGAGAAACTAGAATAAGAAAACAAACTAAGAAAATGATCTATTCTAAATGAAACAGAAGATAAAATGTAAGAATTAATGAAGATAACGCTTCTAAGAATAAAAAAACCTCTACAGAAAAAAACAAAAATTAATCTAAACTAAAAAATTAGCTAAACTTAATCTAAAGCAAACAAGACTAGAAAATCCAATTAAGATAATTATTCTAAATGAAGCCAACTAAACATAAATAAAGACTAAAAATCAAAATTGAATCTAAATAAGGGAAACTAATTAAGAAGCAATTATAAAAATAGGAAAGCAAAGAGAAAAGAATTAATCTAAGAATTAAAATAAACCTATAGCCTATTTAAATTAAATCTAAAACAAGAAAAACTAAAGGACTTAAACTATGAAGTAAATATCAAATGATTAACTTAGAAGATATAAGATTATTAAACTAATAACAAACTGAAATGGATATAGATGTAGGTATTTAAAATATCAACCTATAGCAAATCAAAGGAAATAATAACTTAATCAATTTTATAACTATCCAAAATAAAGAAAAGAACAAACCTAAACTACGAACTCAAGAAGAGGAACAAAATAAACTAATTAAAATAGAAAATAACTAAATATTATAACTATATCTAAAATAATCAAAATAGAAATAAACCCAGATTTAGAAGAAATCTAAAAAATCTTTTATATTAAATTTAGATTCAAATAATTACAAAAGATGTGCGAGTCTCAAAAGGAGAGTCGTCTTAGTAGAAAGAGATAATCTTATTGAGAAAACCAACATCCTTTCTCTACAAAACTTGAACAAATTTGCAATCAAAATAGATCAATGAAATGACACGGAATAGCGAAATGATCATTATTATTTAGGTTGATTACTTGGAATCTACATATAGGACTACAAAATACCAATCATCGAAAGATATTATGCTTAGAAATCTTTAGATAATCAGTAATAAATGATAAATAAAATTAGATATACATGTGTTGCATAAGTAATTACTCAACCATCAGATAAAGTACCATTGGGTCTATTTGCAAAAGTTGTACTATCTCAGATAAGTTGCATAGAAAGAAGAGATAAATGATTGAATTTGAAAAATAATTAAGTCTTCAATACCTATTGTGCTTCTATCTTCAAATGAGTCCTTGATCTCTTCTTATACCTTCATCTTAGTTGTAAAATAAGTTATAACTAACTTTAGTTAGTTATTAGTTTATATTAACTAATTGAATTTTAATACAGTCAATTAATTATAACTAAAATTAGTTAAAGATAGATTAATTAAAACTTTAAAAGTCTTAATTTGATCAAGATATTTAAAAATAATAGACTTGGGGTACTAATCTTAACAGGTGGGGACCCATATTAATTAATAATATAATAGAATACATAGCAATCATAAAATAAATAAGTCATAAATTGATAAATTCTATTCATATTTAAACCATAATGCATATTTAATTAATTTAGGCATATATAATTATATCAAACTCTAAAATTGTTATATTTACCAAAATTATCAAAATTTCTCAAAGTCTGAAAATCAAAGTGTCAAGCCTAAACATCAAGTTCTACCACAAAAAAAATTTATCAGTAAACAAAAATTTATCCCTTGGATGACCAATAGTCATTTGAATCTGACAACACTTCATTCACATGTTTCTCTTGACCTTGAAGACAAACATTTTATTCCATTTCAGTAGTAGTAAATGGTACTAATTTAGTTCCTAAATTTGTTATGTTGTCATCAACCTCCAGCTTAAATCTTTTTAGCAATCTAACATCCTTTGGTGCTTCAGATTTAGCTTGACTAGCAATTCTCTTTTCAGTAGTCTGAGGTAGAATATCCATGGTTTACCTTCTCCCAGCATAACCATAACTCCCCAAATTCAATCTCTCTAACCTCAAAAAGGGTTCACTATGGGCACTTGATAGATTCAACTTTCTATATTTTTGAGCAAGGTCTCTATGAGAAGGGGAAGGTTCATTCGAAGGAATCACCATCTTCCTAAGATCTTTGGCATGGATAGTTTCTAATTCAAGCTATGTAGACTAGTTAGCAGGGCAATGATCATCAATTGTTTCACTTTTAAAATTAGGGGGTTGGATAGGTAAATGTCAAGGATCATGTTCCATATGGTGAGATGAACTGCTTTGGGAATGTGCACGGGCTCCAAATCTATGGCCATGGAAAGCCCTATAACCTCTATATCCCCTATTGGCTAGATTAATAAGTAGATTACTCAAAATATCTCAAAACTCAAGATCATAAGCATCAAAATGAATGGGCATTCTTTTCCCTCTATGAAATCTAGGTCCAAAATGTCCTACATAGAATCCACTCCTATTAAAACGTCTGATAGAATTTGACTGAATAAAATCTCTATTAGAATTTTATCCCCATCCTCTATCATCATTAATTTATATTGGCTTATCCCACCTAGACATACTGATCAATTTGAAAGATAACAATCAAATCTAAGTTCGGGAAACAAGTATCCAAAGAAACAAAACTACAAACTGCAACAAATGAAACTAAAACTATATTATAACTAAAATTCATCATATTGTATCTGAATCCATATCTGCACTGACTTTTATAAATTAAATTTAAGATTCTAATATCAACTTCAAATCATCAAAGAATCTTAATCTCAATATCCATATTCAAATAAAAGTTTAAAACTTCAATATTGAGTTTAAACTTTAAATAAAAAGTTAGTTCTATATCCATTCAAACGTATCTACATATATTTATAAATATTTAAGCCATTATCATTTTCAACATAGCTATGTGATTTGATTTGAATTTATGCAAATGTTTCCAAGTTCTAAACCATCAACCAAGTCATTTAACTAAAACCAAACATCTGTTGATAAACATTTTTGAGATAACTAACTTATTTTAATTCACAATGAAAAACTAAATTGAGACCTAAAATCCTTGTGACTTTATGGACTTTGATATTTTTAGATTACAAATGCATGAAACATAACCAATCATCAACTTTTAAAATTTTCACATGCTTTAAGATAAAACCCTAGCTCATGATTTATGAAATGGATAATGAAAACAAATTATCAACCCAAAATGACTATTCAATGAATTAACACTTTGCACATAGACTAGGATTACTTATTCATTTCTATTTAAGCAAGTATTCCCAACCACACAGGTAGTTCTAGATGTATACATGAATCATCTCATCATTTCTATATTCAACAACTTAGCCTCTTTATACTGACCCTCTGAAAAATAATAAATTGAAACTGTTTACCATTTCAAAACTTATTTGCTATTGAGTGCTCAATATGTGCATTAGAACCTTTTCAAAGTTCAAGAGTGAACACACAATTAAAAACATATTTTTCAGATGCTTCAAAGAAGAGTCCAATCTTCAATCATATGAATGCCCATATTTTGAGAACGAATAATAATAGGCTTAATATGACCTCAAAAATAGCTCAAAATAGAACCCTTTAAAATGATAACTATCAAATCTCAAATGAAAAAAAACCACCAACTACAAATAATATTCATAGAATCCAAAGATATCAATACTAAAAATCAAAAAACATTCAACCCCCATCTTTTCATCATGCAAGAAGTCAGTTGTGCAAACTTAAAAATAAATCTTCATATTTTCTTTAGATCTCTGCATACATATGATTTTTCTAGAAAATTGAGTTATAAATTATGTAAAGGAAAACTCTGTTTGCATGTGTATGAACCAACTATCACTTTCAAAACCTTTTTTTGCATAGGCTTTCAAAATATTCTCAAAACCTTTCAAACAAATAACACTTCTTTCCAAAAGTTTGCATGCATAAAACCATATATATTTTCACACTATAGTTTTGACCCTCAACATTCAAATAAACTCATAAAATTTTGATAGCAAATTTTAACCATGCAAGAAACAAAGTACCTAAACACTTAACAAAAATCATCACAAATTTTATAATATATGTATGTATGAGGATTCATCAAAAAATTCAAACCACTTCCCATATTCTTCCACAATTAATCAAAATGAAAGCTCAAAACTTTATTTATCATTATGCAAACCACAAATCACTTAAAACTTTTCTTCACTCCAATATTCATACATCACTAGAATATTTCCAAAGAAAGACTGATCAAAATTGACATGGACATACTTGATATTCTCACTCAAATCCTTTGCCAAATATTCTCACTGAATCTCATTTTGTAACTCACCCACTATCCCACCAAGGCTTTGTTCCTACATAGAGCTTGTAAACAAATGATCAATAATCAAGAAAAACAAACTTTTTATTTGCTAACCTGAGTCCATAACCAAGTGACATGGTTACTCTTTATTGGTCTACATTAACTAATTGTATACTTAGCAATCTTACTAAGTTACTTATCAGCATTGACAAGTTTATCTAGGACTATCTCTTCATACTATCTCATTAGCCAATTACCAATTTTTGAGGAATAAACCATTTCAATTAATGCCTTTGTCGCCAAATCTCTAGGTGATCTCAAAGCATTGAGATTATACTTCAGCATTTAATACCTATGCCAACTCATAGGCCACAATGGATCAAATTCCAATTAACCAAGTTAAATCACATTGAATATGCTTCTCGATCAACCAAAAGGGTCCTAGATAATTAAGTGTTAAGTTAATCCCATGAAAAACTCTATATAATGCAAAAAAATATGACCTAGCATTGTAAATTTAAATTATGCCATGAATGCTAGGATAGGTCCCTTAGAATTTAAGTAATTTAAACATGAATGCAAACTTTAAAAAGCTCAAATGAGTCCTTATAACATTGTTATTTTGTTTCATGCATACGCCTAAGGTTGAGAGCCAACTTATAAGTGCATGCCCAATGAAATGTGAAGAAATGGTGTATATGTCCTGACATTATATTCACCAATATTGAATACTTATTCAAACATCAAGACAATTGAGATTTAGAAAATCCACTAAATAATCATAAAAGGGAATAAGGCTACAAGATATATGAGATAAAAATTAAAATATTGCTTAAACCAATAGTAATGAATGAAGCTGAACCATACATGAGATCTCAGATATTATGAGTAGCTCTTGAATGTATTAATTTCAAATGCAATGTTTTTCAATATTCCATCTCACCATTTTTATCGTGAACCATGAATCAAATCCACTTATGAGGATCAAAACATCACCATAGATCAAAAAATATGATTTAAAATTGAAAACCCATGTATCAACTAAAACTGTCAAAAGTGTACTAAATTTGAATGGTAGAACAACTGATTACATTATAGCTATATATGCATATTTTAATCATTTATCCACCATGCTCTTTAAAACCACTTAAAACATAAATAAAACTTATCAACAAATCATTATAATTCCTTTAATAAAAAAATGCATCTAAAAATACTATCAATCAATAGGGTCCCCGACACAGTTTTAGGTTTTATGACATGGTCATTTCTATAGCAGCAAGTATAGATTTTGAAAAAAGTATAAAATAGGCATAATAGTACTATGCAATATTCCAAATTTATTTAGTTTCATACATGCATTTGTATATGAATTATCTTTTGATAATGATTATGTAGTTTGCATAACATTCAAAATCACATGTGGAGTTTTCCACAACCTTGATACTATATGTTTATATTCACACAAGTCTTGTTATGATTGTTAAGTGTGGTAAGTTCACACATCATTATAGATTATCCAAGAAGTTCCACATAGCTCAAAAATTTACAAGGCCCGAATAATTAATACACAACTTTGATTTTTTTTTATATTTTTTAATTTTTATGTAAAGAATTCAACTTCTATGTGTAAATTTTTAGATCTACACCTCATGTATAACACTTTATTTTCCATTGTTTTAACCTAGATTAATTTATGACCCAATACCCAATTATGTGCATATCTCTACATAATAGTTTGACATCATTCACACCCATGCTTATGTTTCATGGAGGTTCTTTTGACTAAATGGTTCATCTCAAAACCTCATGCATTAGAGAATTCACTTGAAATATGAATGTTAAACCTTTGCTTGTAAAAGGAAACAACTAAGGACCAGTATTTTGCCAATGTCACACATATTATATGCATTTTTTCTACAGAGTCTTCCATTAGAACTCTAAAAAAAATGCAGATTATGTATCACCTTATAATGCATTTGAATTTTGATTCATGTGTATGCCAGGGTGGATATTCACGCATAAATAGTCAAAGAGTTGCAATGGAAAAAAATATGAAGAGACATGAAGGGACTTTGAAGCATCACAAATGGAAATTGAAATAATTAGACTTCTATAATAATTCTAAAATGAGTTCCTATATAAGAAGGTGAGGTCTTAATAAATGGGAATTAGTTTTATTCAATAAAGAGAGGTTCAATAAGTTTAACAACTTGATATTTGGAGTGACAAAGTGATTTGAGAGGACATTAGAGATAACTACGATAAAGAGGTTTGGTAAGAGTACACAAGTTTAAATAGTAAAATATAGAAATGAACCTTATCCATGAATTCACAAATATTATAACACTACATAGTTTGTAAGTTGAGATAAGGTCATAGGTGTTTTATGGTTTGTGTGTTGCAATTCATAATTGAAAGCAATAAAGATAAGGGTTATTTTTTTCCATTTTATGTTTGGATTGTGTGTGTATGTGTGCCATTATTGAGTGTTATATTATCTAGTTGCATGTTCTAAGTTTGTCCTTAATTAGACCCCCTAACCATGATTGCATTATGTTACAAAAAAGAATATTTATACTTTATCTTTCATATTTAATTAAAAATGGTAATTAATTTTTTTTGGATCTCTAGCATGGTTTTATTAGTAAGAATGATATTTCATATTTGTCTTAAATATTATTTTTATTTTTATTAATAATTTACTAAGTGAACTTAGGAGATGATACTTATTCAAATAAGGTTGGGGTTTTATCAAAAAGTATTTTTAGGTTAAGTACAATACACTAAACTAATAAAATAATGCATAATCAAAATCTAATATAAATATAGTTAAATAAAAATAAACAAAAATTTGACTTATAAAATAGCGTTTTAATAATATTAGAATTTAACAAAGGAGATTCGTAGAGGAATGCCTTATTTTTAATTACCTTTGTATTATTAGTGATGAAAAATGATTAAAAACAAGTCTATAAGTAGGGTAGAAATAAACCTTAAAAATTTTGTAGAGATCTAATGATGTGAAAGAAATTACCACTATTGAACTTGTTCGATAGTGGTTGTTATTTTGATATTGGAACATGATGTTAGATATGTCTAAAAAAAATTGATCACTTAGACAAATCCTACTTGTCATAAACCTCTCTTAAATTTTTTATTTTATGCATGAAAGTTATATAATTCCTTCTCTTTTCTCCAAACCCTAACCCACTCCAAGAAACCTTGTTAAAACATTTAAAATTGTTGTTGTTATGTGGGGTCTACCTTGGTCATACCCATGTTATTAGACAAATTAATAATTGTCATTTGTGAATTTCAACAAGAAATTGGTTGTGTATGAAGATCTCAATCCTTATGCCTATGTATGAGATGCAAATAATTAGTCAATTTTATAAGATCTTTCATTAACCCTTCTTTTCGTATAAGTATGCAACTATATCACTTCAATAGATATTGATTTAATAAAAATAGAGAGTAAATATTCTTAGATTTGATATTTAGGTATGCTACTTTACTATAAATGCATTAACGTGTGTGTGTGTGTGTGTGTGTGTGTGTGTGTGTGTGTGTGTGTGTGTGTGTGTGTGTGTGTGTGTGTGTGTGTGTGTGTGTGTGTGTGTGTGTGTGTGTGTGTGTGTGTGTTTGTGTTTGTAGTAAATTCAAAATAAGACCTTATCAACACGTAACCCTACATTGTGACATCAAAAAAATTAAAAAACATGACACAACAAAACATGTGAAACTAGAGAAAGGGTTCAAAATGACCCAAAACCAATACGGCCACTATCAAACTAGTTTGATAGAATTTGTATCAGTATACTAGTTTTATAGCAATCAACTAACCATAATCCCTAAAAACATAGATCTGGAGATTGTAGGAGCATCCCAAGTTTAAAAAAATTGATCTAAAGGTTCACAAGTATTTCAAATTGAATGAAAATGTTATTATTATCCTTATATGACTAAAATTAAAGGTTTCAAGAGCAATGGAAGGATATAATGGGCCCAACTGAAATGAAAATATAGAAGTAAATGCATAGTCTAAACTAATGATTTATACACACATAAATCCACTAATAACATAGCAAATCCTATGCCTGTAGCTAAATTAGGTGTCTACATAATTCCCCACTTTGATGTGGGTGCATAAAAAAAAGTAAAAGAAACAAGTGTACTTGGGAGGAATTGATGAAAAATTTGTGGCCAAAACCTATAAGTTATGCTCAAAGTCAATACTAGATATGACAATGATCTATAAGTTTAAAGGAGAGAGGTTACTTTGTCACAGGCTCTAGCTCCTGTGACATGTAAATGACAAAACCTTGTTTCCTTATTATTTTCATGAAATTCATGATCACCACCAAGTTTTTATCAATGAACATCAATGATCCTAAATTTGTGAGTAGTACCTGCAATAAAACATAAATGTTTGTGAGTAGTTCAATATATATAAAATAAATAATGAAATAACTAAGAAAAATAAAATGTAGGAATGGATACAGCTAATGGTATGTGAACCATGGCATCATCTCTATATAATCTCTATATGTGTATAAAATGATTGATAACTCTTTGGGGTGTAATTCTCAACTAAAAAATCAAATATATTATAAATATTTATTGGGCACCTTCGACTATGTGGGGGGGAATAGTAAAATATCTAGTGTGTATCCTCATGTATATGAAGGTAAAATAAGTGGATCATATGCTTCCTTTTTGAGGTAAGATTAACTTTCATATCACTCATCTAAAAAAAATGGATTACCTGTATCATGTGTAGAATATATAAAATCATAAACTAATGTCATCATGTAAATCATATTTATCACATATCTAAATGTAAATATAGAAATATATAATTGTTAAATCACATGTATAATTCAAGTGAGTAGGACCACTAATGATCAAATATATATAAAAAAAGATAGAAACATGATGCCCATTCATTGGTATGTAGTAAGAAAGGAGGATGCAAGTAATATGTCTTGATCTAACAGTATGCCATAATATGGAAAATATATAATAATAAGGCACAATAACATTATTCCCCAACGTGGATAGAGTGAGGTATGGCAATAACATGCCCCAATGTAAATAATGTATAATCAATGAATCAAAACTATAGTATGCCTAAATAGATGCATGGTAGAAACCATTGCAACGTAGGAAACAAATATATAATAAATTAAGAGTTAGCATGCATGATATAGATCATGGCACCACTCATAGAAACACAAAGTAAAAATAAAACAAGGTAAACATAACAAACATAGATTAATCATATCATACTTTGAGTAAAAGGAATAAACAATATTAATACAAACAAAAAACATGTGACACAGAGTATATAGCTAGAGGATTCTCTATAGGTGAAACAAGAGAAACATACCAAGAAACATGCAAAAGCACACACGAACACAAGAAATCAAAGCAATCAAAAGGAAAACATGAAAGATGCATAATATGTCAAACATGTGAAGCCATATATTACTAATGCTAAACATTCATATAATAAATCATAAAGTAACATTGAAGTAAAGTACACATGATATATGTTAAACCAAGAAACAAAGAAATATATAACATGAAGTACTAATAAGGGTTTGCCTAGAATCTAAACATGGATGCCCCTGATATAGGAATGAGACTACCTCCACATAATTTCAAATATATAATCATAAGGTAAACCTATATAATTTATATGCCCTTAACCTATAAAATGTCTAGGGATATGTGTGGATGACTTGTGGCTTATATAACCTTTCATATTATCTTGTCACATTTCTCTATATTTTTATATTATTAGTAGGGTCAGCCTATGGAATAATTGTGGCTTAGGTAGAGTGTATATATGAGGTGGTGATTAGTATGTGACTATAATATTGTGAATTATATTCTTATTACATTGTTGTGAAGGTTGCCCTCTCGAAGTGGCCCAATTATATCAATCAAGTATTCTAATATTTCATTCAACTATTATTATGATTATGCTTATTCTAATCATAGTTTTAAGATATATTATTCCATTGATGATAATCATCTAATTAATTTCATTACAAGTGGTATCATATATTATATTTTGGTAAGTTTCTATGGTGTAGTTTTTTGGATATGGCATTGATGTTGTATTAAGAGCTAAAGGATTGAAAATACATAACTTTTGATTAAGAAAGCACTTATTTTTTTTGGTCACCAAAATATTGTTCAAGGTTTAAGTTTGGAAATTTTTTTCAAACCCTTGTGCAAATTAATTATCATTGGATTCATCTTGGTGAGATGATAATAATAATTTAATCCTTTGTTACACTATTTTTAGGCCCAAAACCATAAACCCTAGGGCTCATGCATGGCTAGTCTAAAAAATCATGGTCATGGGAAGTGGCAAGACAATCTAGGATAAATTCCACACAAGGAGGACATGGATTTGAAATATTTAGATTATGGGGTTTCTAGGATGGCTAACCAAATTCAATAAAATATGCAATACATGGTGAATAAAGATGATTTTGATGTGGTAAAATGGGGCATTGAAGTGGTAAAGGGGGACGTGAATAATTTGAAGTCTTAGTTGGTAGATATAAATGGGACATTGACCACTTTTATGGTTTGTATTCCATATCCAAATGATCCTCCATGATTCTATTTGGGTTCTCCTAACTGGAATAATCAAAATTAAAATACTTGTTTGAATAACATGATGCCAAAATTGGGAGTCCATAAGTTTGATGGTAATGATACACTCACTTAGAACAATCAAATGGAAAAATTGTTTTATCTATGTCATACCCTAGGTGCACAAAAGATGGTCATGGCATCTTTGTATCTAAAACCTGAGCAATTCATTTGGTATAGGTGGTTGTGCACTCAAAATAAAAATAAATGCCTTCATGTTACCTAGTCAATGTTTATTAATGAACTATAATGCACTATCATAATAATGTCTCATAAAAATACCTCAATTAGTTAGTAAAGTTGTGACAAATAATGCTCATTAAGGATTATATCTATTAATTCCATAATCTATCCTTATGCATGGATGAAATCAATGAGGTGAACATGAATGACCCTTTCTTGGGTGAGTTCAAGGATAGCATCCAACTTGATGTTTACATGTTTAATCCAAGTTATATATCTGAATCCATAACATTAATGCACAAGGCAGAGGAAATAGATATAGTCAAATGAAGGGATTTCACTAATGGCTAAGAAGACAATTCCCTAACATAATCATTTCCTTCACCTACCAGATTGACCCTCATTAAATTAAAGAGAAGCATGCAAAAGGGTTATGTTTTAGTTGAAAAAGCAAGTGGAGTAAAGGACATAAATGTGATGAGAATAATTTGTTCTACATTAAAGGATGTAATGAATATGATTAATATGATGCAGCCTCATGTGAGGATGCAAAATAAAAAAAGGAATAATCTAAAGATTCCTAACCATATCTCATGTCATGCACTTTTGGGTATTAGCACTCCTCAAACCCTTAAGTTTGTGGGCTTACTCAAAAAATAGAAGGTGATAATGTTGATTGACTCAAGGAGTACAGGCTACTTATTTAAACTATTTCATTTACTCAAATCTAGTGTTTTGGGTCATGATTATAGATTGTGGAATAGTCAATTGCTCTAGGAAATGCCATAGTTTAAGGTTTTTATGAGAGACTACAGGCTAGATTTTCCTATGTTTAAAATTCCCATGGGTGGGTTAGACATTTTTTGGGAGTCTAATGGATCATAACCTTGGGCACAATAGAGATGAATTTCCATGAATTATTCATGTGATTTAATTATAAAGGTAGGACATTTGAACTACGTGGATTACAATAAAAATATCCACAATTGGTTAGTTTACATCAAATGTCTAAGATTCTAAAAAATGGATGAAATATTTGTAGCACAATTGTTTTCCATAGAAGTTCAAAAATTAAAGTGTCTACACATCTTGATCTACAAATTATTTTTGATGACCACCCAATAGTTTTTAATGCCATGCCAAAAATACTACCACTAAAAAGAGAACATGACCATTCCATTTGACTGCTTTCATGGAATCAACCACCAAACATCATGGAATATACCTAGAAGAATGAAATTGAAAAAATGGTATGGGAGATGTTGGAGGTGGGTATTATAAGACAAGTAAAAGTGAATATTCATCCCTAATGTTCATGATGTGTAATAATGATGACACTTGGAGGATGTGCCCAAACTACAAAGAACTCAATAAGTACACTATCAAAGATAATTTCCCTATTTTGATAATTGAAGATTTGCTAGATAAGTTACATGGTGTTATTTATTTTTAAAAACTAGATCTTCAATCTAGGTACATCAAACTTAGATTAGAGATTATAATATCCCTAAAACAATTTTTAGAACTCATAAAGGCCATTATGATCTTTGGTCATGCATTTTGGTCTATAAATGCACCATCTACATTTAAAATTTTGATGAACAGTTTTTTTAGGCCTTTTTTTAAAGAAATATGTGTTGGTTTTTTGATGACATCTTAATTTATATTAAAAATTAGGAATAACATTTTTATCATGTGAAATAGACCCTATTAGCTTTGGAACAAATTTAGCCTTATGAAAAACCTTCAAAATGTGTTTTTGGAATCCAAGAGGTGGAGTACTTGTGTCATATTGTTTCACATGAAGGATTCAAAGTATACCATAAGAATATCAATCTATGATAGAGTGGAAGGTGCCAAAAACCCTCAAAAACCTTAGGGTTTTGGGGGCTAATAGGTTACTATCACATATTTGTAAAAATTTATGGTAGCATAGCAACACCACTCACAACTTTATTGAATAAGGACTCCTTCCATTTGAATGAAATAGCTACCAAGGATTTTTAGAAGATAAAGGAGGCTATGTGCATGACTCTAGTTTTGGCTACCTCTTATTTTTATATAAATTTTATTATTGAATGTGATATATCAGGATATGGCATGGGGGCAGTATTTATGTAGGAAGGAAAACCCGTTGCTTTTGAGAGTTGTCAATTCAAGGTTAAAAACTAGAAAAATCCAATCTATGAGAAATATATGTTGGTTATTATTCATGGAGTCAATAAATGGAAAAATTATATAATAAGTAGACACTTTAAGGTAAATTTTGATCATGATAGTCTAAAATATTTTTTAGAAAATTGATTTTCATCAAAAGAATGATAAAAATAGGTGACTAATGTAACAACCCCATTGGATTAGACATAGAATTACATGATTTTTTTAATTAAATATATATACCGTAAATAGATTACAAATAAAAATCTAAATAGGGATCACATATATATTCAAGTGATAATAGTAAGTACACACATTACATCACATATCTCTAATGTCATGAAGATGCTATATAAAATGAATATAGAAATTAATACAACAACTCAGTCATGGTTGATGTAACTCTGTAATCTCCACTACCAACATAAAATAATAAGTAATTATAATTATTCATGACAATACTCAATAATAATATTCAATCCAATACTATGTATATAATTTAGATATATGGCTCCCTAGAGCATGAGTTCCTTAGACTCTCCAATATCTGTGGCAATCTTAAGTGTCATCTCAATAGTAGTACTACTATTGGTAGGGAGAGAATCATCCAAGTGATTTTCCACACCAAAAATGGACCAATTATCCCCCTCACTAATACCATCATGGAATGAACCTCCCTTCATGGATTAGTAGATAGTGATGGCATGCGAATTCAAAGAGACTAGCAAGTACCCGTGTATTGTATGATTATAAACTAAACATGCAGTGCATCATAGAAATACATTCCATTGAAATATATCATACTAACATGTGAACCATAATCATTAAATTATAATTTCTCACTAAACATACTTTGGCCCAAATCTTTACAAATAATAAATAATAATGATCTAGATCAATCAATTTCATACATACCACTTGATTGGAATGACTTCATCTAACATTGCAATGCCAATAAGCTAGTGAAGTCCATCTCACTCCTTAATCAACATTAGAAATGTAGATTAGTCAAATACACTTCAACCACAAGATTCATAAACTTACATCCTACAATCAAATACATCACATGACCCACTATGCATAATAAGAATAATAACATACATTAAGTCTGTCTAACATATGCATGAATCTTCCATTATTTTATATCTCATACTAGAAATAATGATTAAAAATATACCACCCAAGTAATATACAATTTAATTGTACAATTCAACAATAAAATTGGTTTCCAGTTATCTACACTTTATGGCATCCCATACAACCACAGTCTAGTGTTTTATGACTTAACTACCATATTTCCACAATCAATTAAATAAAGTAGCCTCAAATATGCAAAAACACAAGCGTTCATAAGTAACTATATAAAACATAGTAAGTCATTATTCCATGGAATACAATAACATATGAATACAACATTTTTTAAATTCTCAATTTTTTATGTACAGATACCATAAGTTTTACTAACTCGGATAACACACACTACCCACAACAACAATCCAACATGAATACAGTAGAAAAATTAGGTACATATATGTGTTTAGGCATAATAACTACATTAAGTACCTCCTGAGTAATAAATATTTATATACTATAGTACCCTATGATATCCCATACTATCATAGGTTCCTAACCACATAACAACACATACTCCAAAACTTCTGATTTTCTAGACTCAACCAATCCATGCAAGCAATCAATATGGAAATATACCACTTAAAATATACCTTAGATTTCACTACAAATTAGTAATGGAACTAAGATAGCATTAATTATGATGAACTACTAAATGTAAAATATATAAATAATTTCTACATATTAACATTCCTATAATATGCTCCTCTCGTGAGTATTCAATACTGAATTTCATATAACATTTTACTGATCAAAATAGGCAGCTCATAAAATTGTTATGGTCCTTACTCCCAAAATTTTACTTCTTGAAGATTGCTTCAAAAGGTTATATTTTCTAATTCCTAAGAGAATTAATGGCTTACCCAAAACATTTATTGAACTATGGGTATAATTTCCATATACGAGCATTTGTATATCAAAATAAGCACCACATGAAAGTACTCTAATGTCATAAAATTACTAAACCATGATTTAGTTTTTTTTTTCCCATCCAATAGCTTCCTATAGTCATACATGGATTTAACTGAGGATCTCAAATCATATAAATTATTCCAAGTTAATGAATACCTACGTTGAACTATGATTATGTAACTATATGGAAATGCTAAGTTAGGAGTCTTGACCTTTATTAACATAGTTTCACACCCATAATTCTCATGACCAATTTTATATGATAAACCCTCCCAAAACTCAAACCAAGCATACCATTTTCAATTCACATATGCATTTCTTATTATAATGTTATATCCACATAATAGGGTTTGAATCATAATTCACATATAAGGTTTTCAAAAAAATGATTCAACTATCAGTTTAACAAGAAAAATGAGTAACCACTTATGTTCAAAGATCATGATTCCTTTATCAATCATTATTTTACTTTTTCCTTCCAACCCCTAAAGTTTTTTAAGTCTAGTGGAGCCTACCATTCCACAACTCTTCATAAGATCAATTTTGTTGATTCTTGGTATGAAATCACACTTAATTATTCCCCTGTACAAGTCTATTTATTTTAATCTATACCTACAAGTGTATTTATGAATTTTCTCAAAACATTCATAACCTTTTAATACAAACATTCATACACCTTCTTCCACCTAAGTGTTATCTTCCACATGTTTCCACGTTAAACATAAACAAGAGTGCACATGAATAATTTTGAAGGAAAGAAGGATCCAATCGATCCACTGATGGAGGACTGAGCAGCGATTTGAGACATTAAAACATTAAGCCTAGGTTATATTTGTTCTTTTTGGTTTATGTTATAGCTATGATTTTTCTATATTTTCTCACTATAGTTATGGTTTTGCTATATTTTTTTCCCCATTTATAATTAAATTCATTATGCTCAGCCAATAACTGACTTCTATTCTTGGTCTAAATAGGTTTGTCACCACCTAAATGCTCTTACATCTCTATGTATTATGCTAATGAAGATATAGACTTACAAACCTTTACTACCCTAATTAATATTGCCATATATGAGATAGTCCAATGATATGAATCAAAGCTTAGAGGTATAGATTAGAGATACTTAAATAATATAAGATCAGATCACTATTAAATGCAATACTTCCTGATTATCATGCATGATGTTATATCATAGCGGGTAATGCATTGGACAATGTATAATAAAGCTCATGATGGAAAGGAAGAAGGTTGATCTCATACTTGTTAAACCTAGGAAATAAACATGAAATGACTCGACTCCAAAAAGAAACATGACCACAATACATATACATTATATACATGTCATCTCCAAACATGGAGATAGATGCATATTTATAGTCTATTGAAAATGCAGAGGGGCATTTTGAGTTTGTTAAAATCTTTGACTAAAATGGAATGCAGTTTCACTTGAGTTGAAACAACTGAGATAAAAATAATGGTGGTGGTGTTGCTCTTGGGTTGAGTTAAAGAAAATAAAATAACATAACTTGATATGGCATCAATGTTAAAGCTATTGGATAAAAAGGTTGCTATAGATAAAGTTATTATAATTATCCTACTAGGGCCTAGGATGTCTTATGACCTTCAATATATGCTAACCATCTACCAGATCAATGCCATTAAAGAATAACCAAGTACCAGTAGGGTTTGATGCTTTTATCCTATGTAGGCTTCCTTAATACACCTCATATCTTATCTACGTAATTTATAGACACAATTTTAATTATGTTTTATCTCTATGAATAGATTCTTTAGCATAGGTATTTTGACACCTACAGGGAATGGAATCCACCCAACATGGTTCAATACCCATTCCCCTCCCCAATGGTTTAGTATAGAATTTATAATTCTTATGAGGTGTCTAAGACTTAACTAAATATGTTATCTTCAGTTATAAATTAATATGCCTCATATCAAATTGTATGGCTTATCAGTTGTGGCATAGTCTATTATCTACAACATGTTATTTTGTTATATATTACACCTATGGTAATAAACAAGACTATTATTTCTCCTTTATTTTATTCAAGTCCACCAAATTACCGTACAATGTCCTTGCTGGAAAAGTATGCTTAAGCTATCAGTGTTGTTATATTGTTTAATTTAATTTCATATAAATTGGGTGCCTTTTCCAATATGTAAACAAATAAAAAGAAATCAGATCTAATATGTTTATGGATTTGGTGTTCTTCACTGTTTAAAATCTGAATATAATCCCTAACTGAATTCTTCTACAAAGTTTTCTAAAGCATTTGGGAGTTTACTAAACCAATGGTTAATTTCAGCAACACAATTGACCAAATTCCATTAAACAAAGATTTCTATGTTTTTCCCAATATTTAATAACATTATTTCACTCTTATTGTCAAACAATGAAATTTAAGTACACTCCCTATCATTTAATTCACTAATTGATCCTTTGTCTTCTTCCTTCCACGCTTTGATCCTCCTTCTCTCTTCTCTAATACCCAAGCTATATCAAATCTCTTTCATTTCATTTCTTAAATAGATCAACAGATACCAATTTTCTCTTCCATCCTTTTGTTTTTGTTTATTGTTTTTTTTTTTTTGTTAATTTTAAGCTATTTTAATTGTTTTCTTGTTTTTCCTTTATTTTTCTATGTTTAATGTTTTTAAATCAAAACAATTCCCTTTTATTTTAATTATGAAATTATATTTTCATATTTAGTTATTTTAGCATTGAATCATATTTTGGTAATTTAGAGGAAAAATAAATAACTCAAATTTAAATTTTACTTTAATTAATTTTTGCCTCTCGAATGTTAATGACTTATTATGCTAACCACACAAGGGACTCTTATTCCTATTGCATACCTACTTAAGTAACCATATAAATAAGTAATTTAAATAATCATTTTTAAATGCATTCTAACATGATTAATTATTATGGTGTGTGTAGGGTTTCACTAGCACTCTGTCGACCAACGATATCTCTATTTACATCATTCTCTCCGATGATGTTCTCCCTCCAGTGTGCTTAAGGGAAGAATTCACTTGCATCCACCTCACACATACATAGGTAGTTAGGATATATCACATGATATTCATAATCAACAATACATAATTATAACAATTCCTTAATATCCTTAAAAATGAGAATACATACATAAACCAATTGATGCTAAGTAAATCATGAATTATCATCTAATTAAGCAACATTCTAATATCCCAAAATAGCATAATCTCAAGCTTAATCAGAAAATATAGTTAATATAATGTGTCTCTACCATAATCATCTATAAATAGTCAAATAATTAGCTTAGTGATGGATCGGGATGTAACAACTAATTTTTTAGGATGTGACATTGACATCATCTAAAAAAAGAAAAAGAGAATGTTGGAGCATATGCACTATCTAAGAGGGCTGAATCCACTGAAGCATTTTTATATGTAATGACAATTTGGCAAGAAGATTGGTTGGAATAGGCAAGATCATAATGGGAGAATGATAAGGATGCATTGGTTCTGATTCAGAATCTCCAACACAATTCTAGTGCATCTAAAAAAATTGTGTGGAAATGGAATGCATTATGGTATAAATATATACTATACATGTGTAATAATTATATATTCATGCACAAGTTCCTTCAATAGCTTCATGCATCTCCAATAGGGGCACTCATAATTTTTTAAACCTATAATAGAATCAAGCATGATTTATCTTGTGAAATACTCAAGGGGATATACATAATTTTGTGGTTTGATGCATGGTGTGGTAATAACAAGGGTGAAATTATTAAGACACCAAATATTTTGTAGCCTTTATCCATCACTAGCTATAGATGGGATGAATTTTCCATAGATTTCATTATAGGGTTATTGAAGTCTAAAGGTAAAAAATTCATCATGGTAATTATGGATAGGCTCACAAAATATGATCATATTTCTCCTTGTCACAACCATTTGTAACTAGTATAGTTGTTATTGCTTTTATAGATACAATTCAAAAATTGCATGGTACTACCAAGATCATTGTAAGTGATCGTGATCCCATATTTATCGATAATTTTTGGATTGATTTATTCTCATGTTTAGGTACTCATTTGGATCATATATTTTCATATAATCCTCAACTTGAAAGGAAACCAGAGGTGGTCAAAAAAAATTTAGAAGGGTATCTTCATTATTTTGCATCAAATAAACAAGAACAGTGGGTTCATTGGCTAACACTATCAAAATGGTGTTAAAACACTTCCTTGCATATCTCTTCAAAAATGTCTCCATTTATGGAACTTTATGGTTATCATCCCCCATACATCACATCATCCTTGAGGGTACAACCCAAGGTTCAATATGTTGAATAACACATTCAACATCAACAATAGGTACTAGTTACTCTAAGAGATAATTTGGCAATGACACAAGATAGAATGAAGTAGCAAATAGATTAATATCGTAGTGAGAGACATGTTGACATGGGTGATTGGGTATTTGTGTGCTTGTATCCATACATGAATAAGGTTGATCCATTCTAAAACATGAGGGGATCCTTTAAACACGCACTAAAGGATGAGAACAAGAGAGATTAAGAAGTATTAGATCAAGTGGAAGAATTTGAACCATGAAGATGCAACATGGGAGGATGAAGCTTTTCTGCAACAACATCTATAGTTTTTCAACATTGAGGTCAACATTGTTTTGAATGGGAGGATAAGGCTACAACCTTAACCTATAGTGTGTTTAGGGATATGTGTGACCAAATTGTGGCTTACGTAATCTTTCATATATTATCTTGTCACATTTCTCTATGCTCATAAATTATTATTAGGTTCAACCTATGAAATAACCATGGCTTAAGTAGAGTATATATAGAAGGTATTGGTTAGTATTTGATTACCATATTTTGAATTATTTTCATATTTCATTGTTGTATAGGTTCCCCCTAAAGTGTCTAAGTCATATCTATCAAGTATTATGATCTTTCGTCAATTATTATTGTGGATCTACTTATTATAATCAAAATTATATGATATAAAATTACATTGATGCAAATCATAGGAGTAATTTAATTACACTATCATGTATCTAACACTCAATAATACCATAAATATCACATGCATAAATAACGTATAAATAAAACCTCTAGTGATAGGTAGATAATAATGATATTTTAAATTGTATAACTATGTAATAGACACAGATAAATGTAAAAACAAAATTGTCTGTATTTTATTATATTTAAAAGACTAAGATCATGAAAATAATATGAAATAAATTAAGCAAGAAGGAAAACCAAGAAATTAAACTGATAAGAAGTAAGAAGAGATAAATCCCTAATAACCTGTAAATTCTATCAAAACTTTGCATGCACTGGGGTAAATGGCCTTGATATATATGTGTTTTCATCATGGGAATCTCACACAATATTTTTGAATATGAATCAATAATCAAAATTAAGGGCTTGAGGTCATTAAATATTGTAATCAACATAAATGAAGAGGCTATAATAGTGATATATAAAATTAGAGAAAGAAAACACTAAAATTTTGAAGATACAAAAGAAGAGAGTAATTTCAAATTTTAAACAAGATATATGTCAAAATTAAAAAAAATTAGAAATAATAAAATACCCAAGTGAGAATATACTGAATCATGATAAATCCAAAATCTATATTCAAAATAGAAAAGATAAAAAATATCAGAGACAAGAAAATAGAAGAAATCAAAAGAAAGAAGTTGTGTATAATAGATTGTTCAGTTCAGGCACATGGAGTTAGAAAACAATGCTAACTAATAGAACCATCTATATGACCTTATTATGCATTAAAAACCCCCATATTCTTTTCATGATCAAGATTTGGATGTCTCAAGGACCATAAACCTAAGAAGCTTAATGCATCATCCTCACTAGTATCATCATTACTATAATCATGGGTTGTATGGAAGTTAGACTCACTATACATCATTATAATATCTTGTTTTAAAGGAGTAATTTTATTACTTTAGATGGTGTTTCATATGATTGGACCCTTGATAGGTGTTTTATATTGAGTACATGCAAAAGGTAATAAATTACGTAGATGCGTGGATGCTTGAAAGAAGATTAATTTATTTGAGGTCATATTATTTGTTGTTTTTTAATCCCATTAAGTAACACCTTATGTTTAACTTGTATTAATCACTCAAAAAAGTGCTTTGAATGATGATAATTTTATTATCATGCATAAAATTTAAGCATTGATGTAATTTTGATGAGATTTATTACATTTGATTAAGCCAATGGCTTCCAAGTAAAACATCTTGTCTCCCATTATCAATTAATACATGAAACCATACCAAAATAGTCTTAGGACCTAAAGTGATTGAAAATGTGATACCCATAAGTGGTATCCAAGTAAGACTAGCATATCCTTTAATAATCAATCTTGTAATATCTAAATTCTCCTGAGTGTATCGATGATTAGAAATGAATTGCATCGTGCATATGTTTATACTTGAATTATTATCAACAAAAAATCCTATTATTAGCCTTGATTTGTATCCATTAAATTCCATATATATAGTTTTCCATTATTATAATTCATTATAGGATTTCGTGGTCATAGAATGTAATCATGGGTATCTCATTATGTGTGTCATTGATGATGATTACAAATACTTATAGATGATGAACATTAAAAACTAATGGAAGTTATTTTTTAGCTATCATATGAACATCATCTTGGTTTTTTTAGTATCATCATTCAGAATAGGGTTGGTAAATAATTTTAAATGTTGATTTGGTTAAAAAATGGATTGATTCAAGTATTGATGTGACATTCTACATGGATTTGGTTGTTATTGATCAAGTATATGTCTTATGATTCAAAATTATACATATGTTTATAAAATGACCTTGAGTTATATGTTAATCAAAATATGCATTAACATCCAAGATCTTAGGCAAGTGTATAGATGAGTCAAACTCTTGCATTGGAGGTAAAGATATCATATCACATTCAAGAAATCATTTAAACACATCTTGATGACTTCCAAATAACTTTTTAAATTCATGTCTATATGTTTTACCCTAATTTTGTTCTAAAAAACCCTAATATGATATAAACTAGTATAATAATTCAAATTGATAGATATGTCATTCAAGCATACACCTAAATATAAAATATATAAACTAATTATAATGATTTGAAAAGTGGCATATGCTAAATATATTAAGTATAAAAATAGGATGAGTACTTAGTTTTTCTAGTTAATTGTTTGTTTGTGACTATGTTCAGATGGTGGAAAATAAACTAAATTATGAATGTGATTTTTTAGGTTCTATAACTATATTTTTATCAACATTTGGTTGGTTCCATTATATTTGGGTCAATATCAACTATCGATATTGATTTGATTGGTCCATAATGACCTATACTAAAATATGTCCATGTGACTATATGGTCACCTTTACTTCTCTCTAAAATCATTGTATGTGTGATGTTAAACTTTAATGATGAGTGCAACCCCAAAAATTAGCTTCCTTTACCTTAAAACCCTAAGTGTGTTTGTGAGGGATAGAAACCTAAAAAAATAAGGAAATTATAGTGGGTTGAGCTGACCCCAATCACCCATATTGATGATTTACCACTACTTATATATTTGATACACCAAGGAGGGAAATAAATCCACATATAGTTATCCCACTTAGTGTGGTTATGAAATTATATTCCTTCACTATATGAATGCAACTAATGATTTGGATTTGATACTTGGCAATGATTGCTTTGATTTCAATTTTGTATGCTTCAAACTTGGCTTATGACTACTCCTAGTGATTGATTTAAAAATTTGGAGGAATAGGTCAATTTTTCTCAATGTGCAATAGTGTATATATGTGTACCAAATACATCCCAAGTAACCTATTATGTGAGACCTTTATTTGTATACATGTGAGTCTAGTTAGTTAATTAATTATGCCATTGACATGTTGGGAAGATGGGCCAACCTTAAGGATATATTTGATTTTAAAAGGTATTCATTTCTAGGAGAGTGTTAGTAACGTCAGGCTCAAGACAATATCAACAAGAGATACTAACCTAGTCTAACATTACTGAACTATGTATAGGTGGAATAAATTAAAGGTATGGAGATGTATGTACAGGATAGTAAGAAAATTTGAAATAGAAAATGAGGTTCATGTAGGTGTGTAATAGAGGAATATAAGGATAAAACTCATAAGGTAGCATGTAGGTGTGAGATAATGGTGGGATAGGACCATATTTTTACATGCATGTAATGTGTGGTAAATGTGTGTCAAAATCACAATTGTCAAGTAATTAATACCAAACTTTAGGATCTAAAAATGTGCATTCCCCTGCCTTTGTTCTAGTAATGAAAATTTTTAAGTAGTAATAAATATATACCTGAGTGTGTTCAACACACTTTGTCTTTGATAGGAAGCTTTGATTGTGAAAGTCACTCAATATAAAAACTTACAATTACATGTACTAGTCAATGTCCATAGATTGAATATTTGAAATCTAAATCTAAAGTTTGAAAACTTAAAGAGAAAAGAGTACACCTATATGTTGGGGAAACCCATGTTTCCCTTGAAACTTTTTGGAGATGATGCTTCCTTGTTGAAGCATTGGAGAAAAGTGATTTATCTTGAAGTACTCAGATATTTATTCCTCTTGTTGAACCATGGAGAAATTGTGATTCTTTGTTGAAGCACATGGAGATTTGAGGTGATTGTGTTCCAAATTTTTTAATTATGAAATCTCTTAGGTTGGGAATACAACATCCTTCAACCCTCATAAATTTGGGGAGATGTATGCAATGTACTAACCCAAATAACTATGTAAAAAGGGAAGAGGACCCACATGATGGTTTCACTATAAATAATGTCATGGCCATTGAGCATCATGAACCTAAACATGCATTACTCATAAAAACATGAATCAACCATTAAATTTAGATTATAGATTAAAAATTATAGTTTCACTCAATTTCAGTCCATGTAAAACAAATGCATGATCGAAATGGAATGAATGGTATCCATGCCAAATTATGACCACGTATTTTATTATATATGTTTTCTCAAGTTAGCTCACTTTCTCTTAATTTAAAATAAATTAATGATCGAATGAGAATGAGAATGAGAATGAATGATATTCATGACCCCATTATGACCTCAGTGTCAACAAGTGTGAATTGTAATGATGACTATTTGTAATTCAACTTGTAAATTATATTTTTGTGCATGTGAATGAACAATTATCATGCCTCATGTATATGTATATGAATCAATATTATGCCTCTTGAATCTGTAATAATTTATATTTAATGTTATGTATCTATATGTTTAATTGAGAACTTGTATCTCAAATATATGTATATGTGGAAACCTACAATTCTTGTTCCTATAACTATGTACATATGCCATGCATATGCACCCAAGTGCGTATGAATTTGTACTTAAATATTTGTAAACTGAGTGAATTTATGTGTCATGTTCCCTCTAATCCCTACTAATGTGCCAATTTTTGTCATGTAATTAAACCATTTGATAACTAAACCATTTTGAATCTATAAAATATGTACTTTGATATTTATTTATTATAATCATGTGAACATGTGGAGAATATGACATGATAGTAATGTATATGCCAATCAATGCATGTATGTAACATATATAATGCATGACATATAAGTGTCATATATAGATAAATATATCAATGAATCACGCAGTGGTAACCATCATTTAATGTGTAACAGGATAAGACTATATACTAAAAGTGTATGATATGTATCATGGCACCATTCAATGTTTGTAAACTCAACAAGATCAAGAGTTAGTGTCACACATAAGGCCATCGAATACATATAATGGACATATATATGTCACAATAATCAAGGCCAATATACACATGTAAGAGACATATAGATGTTACAAACAAGGTACATAAATATGTCACATCAAACCCAAGGGCCAGACACAATAGATAAGCACAAAGTATCCTATCATGTAAGAGGGTAATAAAAATAATGATGTATAGAATACTTAAATACTAGTCTAAACCATCCAAATGTATCAATGTCACATCATAGTATAACAACATATCCATGTAGCACTATGTAATACATGAATAATTGGTAAGGCATATGTAAGTAATCTATATCACTCAACATGGTATAGAGGTCATCGAAAGATATAACTCGTGTTAGTGAAACCTTTGGAATAATATGCCCACATTATTGGCATGGCCACTAGGTAGAGGAAAATATAATATCTATATGTTTAGGCATAACTTCTATGTCCTTTATTGCACTCGTATACTATGAAATACACGTGTATGAAATGAATATGCCATCTATCGATCATGTCACAAATAAAATATGTAAATAATGTAATCTAGTAATCATAAAGGAGAGAAAGATGTATCATTTACACATAAAAATAATACCCCTACCAATGACACTAGGGCAAGCACAAAAACAATGTGCCAAAAATAGCAAACCAGATAAAACAAATAGTGGTTTTACCCAACCACTTTCTATGAATTAACAAGAATCTTCCACATTCTTTTTGCCTTCAACAACTATCTTCTGTGGTTCTATTTTGAGACCCTCCAAGCCATTAGTTTTTGCCTGGATTCCCCTTGAGTGGAGGGTCATACAAGAAGGTTGTAACACTAGTTTAGAACTTTTTTTTCTTTTTTTGCACCTTTGTCTAGCCTTCCTTATCTTCTACAATAGCATAGGGTTAGGATTTCATTGCTAGGTCCTCAAAATTTTTTGCCCTAGATAATTTTGAGTCTGGGAATTTATCGGAGGAGGAGACTAGTGAGGAGGGAACTACCATGTTCATGGTTTTCCTTGGAAATATTATGTATTTTAATAGAACATCTTTAGATTGAGGAGGAATTTTAAGGTCCTCATTTATAATAGAAGTTTCAAAATCTTCCAAAGGTGACTCACTATCAGAACCATCTATATCTTCTCTAGCATCCACTTACAGAAGGTTAATGTTGCAGTCTTTCCACCAAGAGGATTCCTTCTTTTTTTTCTTGAAAGAAATGCAGTTTTTGGTTAAGTGTCCTATATTAAAACAACTATGAAAATGAAATAATAGGCCTCCATAGTCCAAGGGTTGGGATCAAGAGCGGTCCCCAACTTGTAGGTGTGAGATAATGGTGGGATAGAACCATATTTTTGCAAGCAAGTAATGTGTGGTGAATGTGTGTCAAAATTACCATTGTCAAGTAATTAATACCAAACTTTAGGATCTAAAAATACATCCCTCCCCCCATTTATTCTAGTAATGATATTTTTAGAGTAATAATAAATATATACCTGAGTGTGTTCAACACACTATGTTTTTGGTAGGAAGCTTTAATTGTGAAAATCACTCAATATATAAACTTACAACTACATGTACTAGTCAATGTTCGTAGATTGAATATTTGAAATCTAAATCTAAACTTTGAAAAATTAAAGAGTACACCTATATGTTGGTGAAACCCATATTTCCCTTTAAACATTTTGGAGATGATGCTTCCTTGTTGAAGCATTGGAAAAAAGTGGTTTATCTTGAAGTACTCAGATATTTATTCCTCTTGTTGAACCATGGAGAAATTGTGATTCCTTGTTGAAGCACATGGAGAGTTGGGGTGACTGTGTTCCAAATTTGGTAATTATGCAATCTCTTAGGTTGGGAATACAACATGATTCAACCGTCATAAATTTGGGGAGATATACGTGATTTACTAACCCAAACAACTATGTAAAAAAGAAAGAGGATGCACATAATGGTTTCACTATAATTAATGTCATGGTCATTGAGCATAATAAATCTCAAGATGTATTACTCGTAAAAACATGACTCAACCATTACATGTAGATTATAGATTAAAAAGTATAGTTTCACTCAATTTCAATCCATGTAAAACAAATGCATGATCGAAATGGAATGAATGATATCCATGCCAAATTATGACCACATATTTGATTATATATTTTTTCTCAAGTTAGTTCACTTTCTCTCAATGTAGAATAAATTAATGATTGAATTAGAATGAAATATATTCATGACCCCATTACGACCTCAATGTCAACAAGTGTGAATTTTAATGATGACTATTTGTAATTCAACTTGTAAATTATATTTTGGTGCATGTGCATGAACCAATATCATGCCTCATGAAATATAAAATCATTTATATGTATATGAATCAATATCATGTCCCTCAAATCTATACCAATCAATATATAATGTTATGTATCTATATATTTAATCAAGAATTTGTATCTCAAATATATGTATATGTGAAAACCTAAAATTCTTGCTCCTATAACTATGTACATATGACATGCATATGTACCGAAGTGTGTATGAATCTATACTCAATTTTCTATAAACTAAGTGGATTTATGTGTCATGTTCCTTGTAATCCATACTAATGTTCCAATGTTTGTCATGTAATTAAACCATTTGATATCTAAACCATTCTAAATCTCTAAAATATGTACTTTGATATTTATTTATTTCATGGAGATTTGTGTCTCTATGACAAGCCCATTATAATGCCCCCCATTTTGAGATGATTGATTTAGTCTGTAAATTAGTCACACATAAGGCAAAGGGTTGTATACATGAAAAAATCACAACAAACAAGACCAAGGGCCACATGTGAGGAACATAAAAATGTCACAAACAAGGTACATAAATATGTCAAATCAAACAAGGCCAAGGGCCACACATAATAGATAAGCATAGACTAAATTATCATGTAAGAAAGTAACAACATTAATGAAGCATAGAATAATTAAAGACTAGTCTACACCATTGATATATATCAATGTCACATCATAGTATAATAGCATATCCATGTAACATTGTGCAAGATATGGGTAACTAGAAAGACATGTGTAAACAATTTAGATATCTCAACATGGTATAAAGGTCATTGAAATATATAACCTATAATAGTGAAACTTTTAGAATCAAATTCCTCCAATATTGGCATGGCCACTAGGTAGAGGATTTTCCAACATCTATGTGTAACTATATGTCTTGCATCACACTCATAAAACATAAAATGCACGTGTGTATAAAAAAATATGTCATCTACCATATAAATAACATATGTAAATAATGTAATCTAGTAATTATGTCGTGCTCAAGTCTTGATTTTGATTTTTTAAATATTTTTTATTTTATATGGTAAATATTACAATTTTGAAGATCGTAAAACTTAATACAAAGGACAGAAAGATGTATCATTTAAACATAAAAAGAATGCCTCTACCAGTGGCAATGGGGAAAGAACAATAACAAAATTCCAAAAAAATAAAAAAATAAATAAATAATGGTTTTTCCCAACCACTAACTATGAATTAACAATGATCTTATGTATTCTTTCTACCTTCAACAACTATCGTTTATGGTTCTATTCTGAGACCCTCCAAGCTATTAGTTTCTTCCCAGATTCCCCCTAAGCGGAGGGTCATACAGGAAGGTTGTAACACTACTTTAGAATGTTTTTATTTTTTTTGAACCTTTGTCTAGCCTTCCTTATCTTTTGAAATAGCACAGGGTTAGGACTCCACTATTGGGTCCTTAGTAGTTTTTGCCCTAGATAATTCCAAGCCTGGGAATTTGTTGGAGGAGGAGACTGGTGCAGAGGAGACTACCATGTTCATTATTTTACTTGGAGAGATTAGGTATTTAAATATAAAATCTTCATATTGAGGAAGAATTTTAAGGTCCTCATTTGGAACAGAGGGTTCAAGATCTTCCAAAGGTGACTCATTGTCAGTACCATCTAGATCTTCTTTAGCATCCACTTGTAGAAGGTCAATGTTATAATCTTTCCACTAAGAGGATTGATTATTTTTTATCTTGAGGGAAATTCAATTTTTGGTTAAGTGGCTTGGATTTAAAAAACTATGAAAATTAAATAATAGGCCTTCATAGTCTATGGGTTGGGACAAAGAGTAGTCCCCAATTTGTAGTGTGATATTTTTGGGCAAGTTCTTAGAGGTGTCAATATTCACTAAAATTCTGGCAAAAGTAGTTTGATAAAAATTATTAGTATCAAGATGTAGTTTTAGGTGATCACCCAATGAATTAACAATAGCCTTTAGACTAGATTCAATCAAAAATCTGAAAAATAAGATGGGGTAGATGAACCCAAATAGGTTTTTCATTAAGTGGTTATGTGAGGGGGTTAAAGGTAGCTAACCATGGTTTGATGACAAGGGGGTGGTGATTCAAACTTCAAAAATTGTTTTAAATCTCTTCCTTATCTTCAATATTATGAAAGATAATAATAAATAAACTTTTGGCACAAGGGTAAATATCAAGAGTACTTGATAGGAGGGGTTGCCAATGCTTCAAGATCCAAGCATGAAACTCTTGATGTTTTGGATAGTAATCCACAAACTTGTAGATGATACCTTTGGTTGAGAAAAATTCTTTTGATTTGATCACTTATCTAATCTCCTCCTCATCAAAGATCATAATAGGGTCAAAAGATGCAAGTTTGAGAGGTATGAGATCTACTTTTAGAGTCATCTTGCAAGATACTACCTCAGTGAAGGATATATGATTTTGAGGGCCTATCGTAGCTTCCATTTCCATGACATCCATGACTCTGTTGGTAGTAGGGGAGTTTCTGCCATGAACAGAAATGGGAGCAGTGTCATTATTCTACCTAGTGATGGCTTTCTACCCAAAATCACCCAACACAGAAGGGCTTCTACCATGAATATGAAGGTAAGTAGCATCGGTCTTTCATACAATGATATCCCTCTACACAGAGTCACCAAACAAACTTTTGCCCTGAGTGTGAGGGGAAGCAATGGAGGTATTATATGTAGCAATGACCATCTACCTAAAATATCTAGACACAAAAGGGCTTCCACTATGAACATGAAGGGAAGTAATGTTGGTCTTTTGCACAGTGACATCCATCTGCACAGAATCACCAAACATAGTGGATCTTTCATCATGGGTGTGGGGGGGAAGCAGTGATGGCATTTTTCATAATGATGGCCTTCTACCTAGAATCAATAGACATAGTAGATATTCCGCCATGAGCATGAGGAGAAGCAACAATGTTATTTCATTTAAAAATGGCCTTCTACCCAAAATTATGAAATACAAGAGGGCTTTTGACCAGAACATGAAATTAATCAGCAAGGGTCATCTACATAGTGATGACATTCTATCCATAATCATCAAACACAGGGGAACCCATGTTTAGATTGGTGTTCTAGTTTTTCTGCTCAAACTGAAATTCAAAATTCTGAGGGACTTCAGTAATGGTCGGGAGGGAGGAGAGAGGAAGTATTTATATTTTTTGAATATTTTGATTGTTTTTTAATTTTTAAATTATTTATTATTATTTTTATTTTTGAAATATTTGAACTTTTAAATGTGATAATAAATTATTACTTCAATGAGAGGACCATGTGGAGTTCTTATATCAAATAGTTTAAGGATCATTGATCATGAGAAAAAGGTACCAAATGTAGCATATCAAAATTAGACAAGAAATCATTTGTTGTCCCATAATTATCATGATCTCTAATCATATAATATTGTGTATGATGGGTAATGCTTGAATGTTGAGAACTCTATGGGTTTGTTTTTTAAAATGATATTATCTCACTACTTAAGTTTGTTGTATATTAGTATAATGTGTCATTGCCTATGTTTTTTATAGAACACATTGGAAAATTCATTATACTATGTACATGCTATACGAGATGATGATCTTTATGAGCCCCAAATAACTATTTGATATGATGAATGTTGAAGAGATGGTTATCTAGTAGACCCAACTAATTTCTTCTAAACTAGGAATATAATAATATCTTGCATATGTGTAATCATTGACTCTATATATTGATCATGTATGGGTGTATCAAACAACTACAGTGCTAGTGGAGGTGGAGGGTAAGATACCATTGGTTATAGAGGGTACTCATATTGTATACATATAACTATGTCTATCATGTTACAACATAAGTATTTGAGACATCAATGTATTGTATATGGTATTGCATAAATATTTTGCATCCAAGGGCATCCTAACACCATGTCAAATGCCCCATTACAATATAGAACTAAGAATGGAGTGGTTGGTATGGCAAAGCCCACTTGAATAGGTAGCACTATATTTTTAAGGGTATTATGTTTCTATCCATTTAATCCCTTAAACATTATTGATGTATCTTATATATCCCATTATGTGTATCCAAGGGAGTGAAGAAGTGTCACTATACAAAAATTCTCATTTGACCCATTTTTTATCATGACACTATGTATGAGTTACTCACTGAAATAGGCATGTATGAATAGTGCATGAAAATTTGAATTTTCATCGATAATCTCACTATCATCAAATTTGATCATAGGACATTATGGCAAGGCACCTATAATTTAACTAATAATTGTATCTATTAGGTGATCATGCCTCTAGTGGAGGATGCATATTATATGCATAGTGTACTTCTTAATTATCCTTAGTATTTTTCATTTCATCCATGGGAGATGGATTGTTAAATATTTTAGACTTATGATTTTCATTTTTTTATTGTATATATTCTTATGTAGGTGTAGTCAACTCAACTGGGTTATCATAAATAATATTTTTTATCTTATGTCTCAATTTGAAACATTTGTTTCAATAATGTCCCATAATTTTATGATATTCATAGTTTGCATTATTATCATAGTTCTCAATTTAGGTATATTAGGATAGAACTCTTGTGGAGGAATAAAACTGATAAGGTTGCTCTCAAGTAACTTATATAACACTAAATGAGGAGGTGATGGTAATCTATAAAATTACCTCTTCAATGGAGCTAATAATTGAGCTTGACTTATAGTTGTAATACTACATTAACTGTCATCTTTACCTCATTATTTTTATCATTTGTTTTGACCTTTGTTGTTGGCATAGTATTAGGATTTGGTGTATATGAAAGCTTATTCAAGGCTATGATCTTAACTTCACTATACCTTATTGTGTGGTATAATTCATAAAAATATTTGAATCTATTGAATATGATTGACTCATAGAGTGGTGCAAGTAAGATTTATTTTATCATGTCTTTTAACTCATTTTTTCCATAACATATGTCTTATACTGAAGTACATAATCATTTATTGGCTCATTGGACCCTTATTGGATTTTAACAACTTGAGCATAATATATTATTTCATCAATGTTGATAGTGAAAATGTGTTATAAATTGATCTTCTAAAGGGTTAAATGTTCTTACTAATTGGATGAGGGGGTCATAGAACCATCACAAAGCATAGTCCTTGAAACTTATTGGGAATAGCTTGGTTGATTATTTTTCATTGTATGTGTAATCCAAACACACAACATGGAATGATAAAAAGTGTTTTTCTATAACACCTTTACCTTTGTATAATGGAAGCTAATGAGCTACAAAATTTGTATGTAAAGGATAAGTTTATATCTCAGGGTATAATGTTTTATGAAGCAAGACATACAAATAGAGTGAATGGTTAATTCTATATGCACCTTACTCTAACTAAAACAACTTAGCATGCAAAGTTGAAATATTTTATTCAAAGGAATGTATAGTAGGTGAGGTTGGTGATGTAACATGTGTAGTCATCATAGGAGGGTTTAAGGATACATGTGTAGTAATAGGTATGTAACATGTTGGAAGCCTTGTGTTTCCCCTAAACTTTGTGTGGATGTCACATATGTCATTGTAGGTGTATATGTCCAATAGTATAGGTATGAAAACCTAAAGTGGAAGTGTTATCTTAAAAGGATGGTTTTAAAATATTAAAGGGTTATTGTTGTTATTCTTGAGATAAACAAAATTAGCTTGGTGTAAAAATTTAGATGTTAGGATCAATTTGAAAATTTTACCCACATCTTTATGATATTGATGGATCCCTTGGAAAAAATTTGGAAAGGATTTAACTTGGTCTAGATCTACTCCATTAATCTCAATGGGATCAATTATATTTAGATGCTCATAATTATATCAATTATTATGTTCATTGTTATTATATTGATAATCATGTTCTAATATAGGCATGCCAACATAATAATCCTTTTTCACATATTCATGAATAATTACATCATGAAAAGAATAAGAAATAGTCATTGTATCCATTTTAGATGAATTATAAGAAATTTCGTTATGATTTGTGTGGGCCCTACTCAATCTATAATTATGCCTTATAGGAACAAGGGAGCTAGCCTTCATAGATGGCATAGAATTAAATCTTACTAGTATGTATAAGACTATGGCCAAAGGTGAAAATATTTATTGTCTTTTATCTAGGGAAATTAGAAATTAGAATTGAAACTCTAAGACAAAAATCTGAAACCCTAGAAGGATAATGGAATATCCCTTATAAGGAAATTTTCTAAATTCTTGAATTTATTAAAATTTTCTTCAAAATATTTAATATCACATATAATTTGTAATACTAAACACTCAACTGGTTTCTATTTCACCTAAATGATTACATAAAATATGGCTAGAGATAATGATCATAAATAACAACTCTTACATAAATTGATTCAATGTTGATATATAACAATAGATACTTATAATATTCTATGTGATATTTAGTATTCGTAAGAAAAGTTTAATAAATTCCATAATTTAGAAAATATCCTTATCAGGGATATTTCAATGGTATCAAAGTAGTTGTATGTGGTTGTCTAGTATGTTTATTAGCTTATCATAAATGTAAAAATCATAAACTTATAGTGTCATAGGCTCATTTTGAAATTAATTTTATTGTAGAAGTCATAATTTGTAAATATTCCCATTTGGGGACATTATAGTGGTATCAGAGTCATGTATCCTACTAGCCTGTTGGGGAACTAACTCTTCTACAAATATTCAAAGTTGAGACCAAATTTTCAGTTGTATGTTAGTGATCAAGTGGTATCAAAGTTGTGTATCCTATCAGCCTATTGGGGAACTAACTCTTTTCCAAATCTTCAATTTGTGCAACATGGGAGAATTTGATTAGCATGATGCAAAGACTCATAGAAGTTTCCCAATGGTAGCATTAGCTCTTCGAGTTACTAATTCAAAATATGCAATCTGAATATACATTATAGGCAAGTGTAGAGGGATCCATTGTCCCAAAGGAAGTTGAAAAATATGTTCATGTTCAAGGAGAACCCATCAATCTTCTAATGATCAAGTATGTGCCATATATGGAAAATTTGTAGAAAGTGAAGAGATCATTTGAGTAGAAGATAGAATCTCATGGTGGAAGCATTGGATGTGGAGGTTTTGCATGCAAGTTCACATAATGATCCACAAACCATGAGTGTTAAGGAGTTATTGTGTGATGAGTAAAGTCACCTTGAAGATATTGTTCAAGGGCCTAAATAACTATAATTTTTAAAATTGGATTCAAAAGAAAAATTTATGGAAGAAGAGTTTCCCCAAGAATAGTCGTATATTGTCCATGAGAAGGGGAAGAATGAAGATGTAGGCATTGAGAAACTAAATCTTAACTTGGAGACAAATTATAAGCTTGGTGCAATGCAAGTAGTTGTATACATTAATTTTGTTGGTGGCACTTGGATGACTCACATGAGAGGCATTATTACTGTATAAAATGCCTTTAGTTTCAGCAAAAGGTATTCTGATGAGGAACACATGAATATCAAAGTAGTGCAATAAAACCCATAATCAGGATCAAGGATTGGGAATTTCCAATTCTCTCAGCTACTTTGGGATCTTGGTATTCAAAATTAGGAAGTGAACCAGATTGCTTGAGGACAAAAAATCTTTGAGAAGGGATGATGTAAAGTCCCCTTTCTGTAAATGTGACATATGTAGAAGATGGTCAGCTTATTTCACTCTAGTGGGCTAAATCAGGTGATGTAAGGGAATAATATTATGTCAAGTCAATATTCATAAGATACTATTCATGTGTCACTATTCACTATTCATGGTTATGTGGTTGGTGATGCAGTAAGTGAAGTGGATTTTGGATGATGTGGCATGGACCATGGGGGATCTCACATGAGATCAAATGCATGTGATGAAGGTGGGGCATCCCACTCCACTAAGAGATAATGTTCTTGTATTTAATGCTTCACATGTCTTTGTTCTTGGGTGGAAAATACAAGGGTAAATAGTTGGGGTTCTACCCTTGGGAAGATTCATGATTTGGGAGTAGGGAGAAGTCAAAAGCTATTTTAGAAGCTTGTGTGATGGAGGAAGATGGTAGATATTTACTATAACGGATTCCCCTTCACATGTGTGAGTGAGATACCATCTTGTAATCATGTGAAAGTGGAGAATATCTTGTCTCCTTTGATTCCAATCTTTATTGACCATTTACACATGGTTGAAGACAAAGACATTAAAATGGTGGAAGAAGATAAAGAATCATGATCTCTCTTTTTTACTCTTACACATGGTGACAAGCTTGTCACTGTAGATCAATAGTGATCCCACTTGAAGGGGGCACATTTTTTTGCTTGTCTATGAAGTTTCCCTCTTTCTCTTTCTCCTTTGTAAATGTTATTACTTAGATTATTCTTCCTATTGTAACTAATCAATATTCTTGTATGAAAACACCCATTTGTAAGATTGAGTCTTTGGTTCATTTTATTCTATATTAGGATAAAAAACCTTTGAGTGCAAAGATTAGGAGGATGAAAACCCTCTTGGTTTCTATTGTGAATTGGAGGATGAAAACCCTCTAGTTAATATGAGGTTTGGAGGATAAAAACCCTCTCAACCATTGTGGTGATTGTATTCAAGGATCACATTTGTGCCAATATTATGATCACATTGTGATCAATTTCTTTGTGTTTCACTTTGGTTGTGCATTTTTAGGTGTAATTACAAAATATCCTGAAATGGGATATTATAGTGGTATTAGAGCAGTTGTATGTGGTTGTCTAGTATGTTTATTAGTTGATCATAAGTGTAGAAATCATAAATTTATAGCATCATAGGTTTATTTTGAAAGTAATATCATTGTAAAAATTAGAATTTAGAAATATTCCCATTTTGGGATATTACAAATAATACCCTAAGGGAGACCTCGGGTTTGACATGGTTCAATTAGTGTACCATTTCACCAATATGTTTTAACCTAATTTGGTTTCATAAAACCCTAATAGGATAGAAACAAATATAATAATTCAAATTTAATGGTAATGGCATTTAGGCATACATCTGAATGTAAAATTTTGAAATTGATTGAAATAATTTGACCAATGGCATATGCTAAATATAGTAAGTACAATAAAGGGATGAGTACTTAGCATTTATAGTTGAAAGTTTCATTTTGATTGTGTTCTAGGGGTGGAAAAAAAATAAAGCATGCATGTGATTCATTAGGTTATAGAAATATATTTTTGTCTTCACAAGGTCAATTTTGTCAGGTTTGGGTTAGTATCGACTATTGATATTGACCTAAGTGGTCAGCAATGACTTGTGTCAAAATATGTGTATGTGACCATATGGCCACCTTCACCTATCTTTGAAATATTTGTATGTGGGATGTCAAACCCTGATGATGCATGCAACCCCATAAATCAACCTTCTTTACCTTGAAACCCTTTGTGTACTTCTGAAGGATATAGACATGAAAATTTTGGGAAAGTGTAATGGGTTAAGCTCACCCCAATAACCCCCATTAATACTTAACATTTCCTATGTATATGATACTTTAGGAAATGAAATCAAGCCACATGCAATTCTCCCACTTAGTGTGATTGTGAAATTGTGTTCCTTTGCTATATGAATGCAACTAATGATTTGATTTTGATGCTTGAAAATTCTTTTTTTAAGTTGCTTTAATATGCTTTAAAATTGGTTTGTGACTGTCGTAGTGATTGATTTGAAAACTAGGATGAATATGTTAGTTTTTATCAATGTGCATAGTGTATAGATGTGTACTAGATAAGTCCAAAGTCCCCTATTAAGTGAGACCTTGATTTGTATATTAGAGAGTCCAATTAGGTAATTTATCATGCCACCAACATGTAAACAAATGGGCTAACCTAAGAATAGATTTGATTTTAAAATTTAGTCATTGTTGGGAGAGGGTTGATATCATCAAGCTTATGTTAGTATCGATTGGTGATACTAACCCAATATGACATTACCAAACTATGTATAGGTGGACTAAACTAAAGATTTGGAGATGAATGTGTATGATAGTAAGTAGGTCTGAATAGACAATGAGGTTTATGTAGGTGTGTGATAACATAAAAAAAGGATCAAACTCATAAGGTAGGATGCAAGTGTGAGAGAATGGTGCTATAGGACCATATTTTTATATGTATATCATGCATGGTAAATGTGTGACAAGCTTGTCATTTTCAAGGTCTTAATACCATATTTTAGTAACTACACTATCCAATTCTTGTAAAATGACAAGTTTGTCAGGTGGTTGATCAGCCACATTGACTACATTCTTGGTCTCATTCTTAGATTGAAAATTACTATCATTAACCTTAGCTTTGAGCATTTTTTTCCCTTGATATTTTTATCCATTACACATAGGGACATTAGTCCCATATTTAAGCATTTTAGCCTCCATAAACTTGATATCATAGTTTTTAATTACGATAAAAAGTTAATTAAAAGATTGGTATAAATTAACAACCAATTTATCCTTAATTGGTAGAAGTAAACTTTAAAAATATATACTTTACAATTTAGTGTCAGGTAATTAGTGAGTCATATTTATAAGCATTGTTTTGAATTAATTTAAAATACTCACTAAATTTCTCATTATGTCATTATTTAAGTTGACCAAGCTATGAAAACGTGACCTTTTAGCTAATGTTGATTGGAAATTGAACTAAAAAATTATCGTCCAAAGAAATAAAGGAGTGTACTGAGATCAATTGTGAGGCATAGAACTAATCCAAGGCATAGTCATTAAGGATTCTAGGGAAGAGTTTTGTCAATAGTTTATCATTGTGATATAAGTGGAGACATAAATCATATAAATATTAGATATGATGAAAATAATCTCCTTTTCAATTAAAAAATAAAACTTAGGAGCAACAAAACTAGTAGACAAAGGATAAATGAGAATTTTATAAGTCAAAGGGTTATGTAATATATCATTCAAATTAACCTTATGACTTAGCCTTTGAAACCATTAGGAAATAAATTTATTTTGTTGTTGTGTAGCTAGCATAGATTTTTAAAAGAACTTGACCTCAAGAATTAAAATTAAAGTATTAGTATCCATGTAAGTTTGGATAGATATATTAAGAATTTGAGAAACACTGTGGATGAAAGGATAAGGTTGAAAAACTAGTCGAGATTGTTGAGCACCTTAAGGAGAAACAAAATAAGCATCAATATCAATCTGAGAAGGAAAATTCATATCAATTTGAGTAGAAGCAACAATAGGAGTAACCAAAGGAGAGACAATCTTAGATATATGCACATTTTTTAGCATGATAAGGGGACCTCTACAATGTATAAAATTAAAATCATTCAAAGATTCATTATAGCTGCAAATGTATTTCCTTAGGTGTATTCTATTTGGATATAGTTTTTTTTTTCATATCTTTTAATATACCTAAATTACATTAATTTCATTGGAATGATATATAATATGTTTTTGAAATATAATTAGTCTATGTATTATTTATTTATCTTCTTTAGATTTTCAATACTCTAAGATCCAATAGCACAATTATTGTTTCATAGTATTACCATTCAAAACATTGGAATTTTCATCATTCATATCATTGGAATTTATGCCATTATCACTCATATCATTTTTATCCACAATTTTATCAATAAGATAAATATGAACCTCATTAATGATTTTTATTTTATTTTTCAAACTAACACGAGTAATAAAATAAAAAAGCTCAACAAAATCAATCAGTGTGGAATTAAATCTACCACTTCACCTAATAGGTGACTTAGATATAATCTTCCTTGGTGGCATATTATGTAAACATATAGAGTGTAAAAATAAGGGTTTGAAACAACACATAAGGATCTAGGGATTATGATGTAAAATCAAGTAAGATAACCCTAGATAAATTATAATTATACTAGTAAGAGATAACCCTAGAGAGAAAGATAACATGAAAATAAATTTAGACAACACTATGCACATGCAAAGTATAAACCTAATGAGATATGGGAGCAATACAAGAATCTAAGAAACCCTAATTTAAATCAAGTCCATTATGAAAATATATTCCTATTAGGTGGAATAGGGTATAAAACCTAATGTTGCATACAAGAAAGCATGGGTTCACCAAAATGTTATCATAAAGTTGTTTAAGGTTAAGCATGATACATTAATAAATAAAGACATAATCCAAATATAATATAAATACAATAAAATAATGATAAATGCATATCTAACTTGTGAAAAATAAGGGTTTAATAATCTTATCATTTGACAAAGGAGGTTCGTAGAAGAATATTTGATTTTTGACTTGCTTGTGTACTGACAACAATTGAAAATCATAAAATTATGCCTAATGGCAGTGTAAAAACAAACATTGAAAATTTACATAGATATGATGATGCATAGAGAATGACCAATATCTAACTAGTTAGGTAGTGGTCATCTTGATAATGAACTACTTTGATACAAGATGATAGTTTGATATTGGAACATGATGTCAGATCAACATGAAACCTTGTGGATGTAATAATTAGCTCATTATTTTCATAAACCTCTCTTAGATTATCTATTTAATCATGAAACTTAATAAAATACTTTTCTTTTCTCCAACCCCTAATCCTTTCCAAGAAACCTTGCAAGAGTAAAAATTAGTGTAGTTATGAGGGGTCTCCCTCATTGAACCTCTTATTCTTTAACATTTTGGAAATCAAATTCATGTGGAACTAAAATAAATATGGTGTGTATGAGTATCCCAATGATTATTCCTATACATGAGATGTAACTAAATAACTAATTTTAAATGCTCTCTCAGTAACCCTTCTTTTGGTATAAGTATGCAACTAAAACACTTCAAAAGACGTTGATGCAATAAAAAACAGAGTGGAAAGATCCTTAGATCAAATATTTGGGTGTGATCGTTGATTGTAAATGCATTACTTATGCATATATATATACTTCTTTAATTTAAATTAATACCTTATTGGCATGCAAGTCAACATTGTGAAAGTGGGAAAGCTAACAATCAAAGTAGAACAAAACATGTAATACTAGAGAAAGGGGTAAAAAGAACCCACAATCAAAATGACTACTATTGAACTAGTTCGATAGTGCTCAACTAACCAAAACCCCTAAAAATAAATATTTGGAGATTGCATGGGCATCTGATAGCATCCTAAGTATATATATAACTGATCCAAAGGTTCTCAAGTATTATGCATTGAATGGTAACATGACTATTAACCCTATATGATTGACAACAAAGGTTGTTTCACTAAAGGGAATGCTATTTAAAGGACACCATTAAGAACCTAATCTAAACTAATGATCCATATACATACATTTACTAATAAGATAACAAATCCTTAGCTTGTATCAAAACTAAAATTTACCGATATACATTATTATTTCTCACATTATAATTTTAAACTTAATATTTCATTATTGTAAACATAAAACGTAAAATAATTAAATTTTTAAATTAAGGTAAAACTAACACGGTTGATAAATTAAGGAAAATCATATTAGATTTAAGATGTTAGATTAAAAATAATTAATTACATAATGGTTACTAAATTAAATAAATGACAAGATTTAGGAGTTATATTTAAAATGTAAATCCTTTTAATTGAAAGATTTGTTTAAAAAGATTGTGTCTAAAGTTAAAAGATGTTGTTAATTTTGGCAATGAGAACAAATACAATGGGAAGGCCTCGATTTTGGAAACAAATTACCCTAAATTCAGATCTCAAACTTTAGTAACACTTATTTCAAGATAGAGGTTCATCTTCCAAGAGAAAAGGAAAAAAGATAGAGGTGAAGTATTTAAGGGTGGATTCAGCAGTCATCATTTTTTATGGCTCATAGTGTAAATTAATTAATCTTCTCTCTCATAGAGGGAGAAGACTAATTTATTCTCATAGGTAAACCCATTTATTTTTAATGGATTATCTATCTTTCCTCAAATTTATTTTTTTACTATTTTTTGTAAGTTTTTTGAAGGTATGCAACCTTATTTCAGTTCAAGGTTTTTTAACGCCACTTTGGAAGATTTATCCTATCTCTCGTTCTTCAATTTCTATTTATTTAGGGTGTGAACCCTTCTATGTAATTTCGTATTCTTCATCTTGGACATTGAGTTTTATTTTATTATTTGCTTTTTGGTCTCAAGGGATTGGGCCCATCATTATGTCTCAGGTCTAGTTCATAGCTCCAGTCAAAATCATTTCCTAATTCATAACTTTGGTCAAAATAATTTACCCCTAATAAAAAAAACACTTATTTCAAGATAGTTAACCTTTGTAGTTCAATCACTTGAGGGTTTTTTTGTTCTTAAATGGGTGTGTATGGGAAAGAAAATGGATGATTTTGATAAAGGTGGCAAAGACTTTGCATCTTTTTTTTATAAGGGTAAATGGAGGGTTTTGACAGGATCTAAAAACCTAGCACAATCATCCATTAAGATAATCATAAGAGATTGAAAAAGACCCACATGAAATAGGTCCACTCTACAGTAAACTACATTAAAAAAAGACAAATTGTTAGGTAGACATCAACTCAATGATCCCTAACCAACTATTAATAACCAAATTTCTTAAGGTAAAACCTATTACAAAGTCATAAAGATGAACTTGGAAGTGATAATAAAGATAAGCTACACACAAGTCCACCCATCTAAAGACCAAAATAAAATAGGATATATAGTTAGATAATCATTGGCTAGCCATCACTCAAACTAAAGATAACAATAAGGAGATATTCAACAAGGCACCTAAAAAACAACAAATCCTAGGAAAAAATCCCAACCTTCCATCTCAAATATAAAACTCTATCTACCTCAATAGAGACTTTATCTTGTACAGAAGAAACATAGATGAAAGACCGACTTTGATTTGGCCTAGATAAAAGACTTTGCATCTTATCCTAACATTGTGTGTGTGTGTGTGTGTGTGTGTGTGTGTGTGTGTGTGTGTGTGTGTGTGTGTGTGTGTGTGTGTGTGTGTGTGTGTGTGTGTGTGTGTGTGTGTGTGTGTGTGTGTGTGTGTGTGTGTGTGTGTGTGTGTGTGTGTGTGTGTGTGTGTGTGTGTGTAATTGGCCTTGGTTAAATGATCAGCAATGTCATCTTATTAATGGGATAAGAGTTAATCACAAATACAAAAGCAACATAAGTTGGCTTCCAAGTTATATGGGGAAATCATGGCTTTCAATTTTCATAGAGTATCTCAATGTGACCTTGGCCTAACTAGTAGAGACCATTTTCTTCCCTCCCACAATAGGAACTTTATGGTTACCTTAGATTATTATCTTTATTATGGTACTAACAACAAGGTGGAAGCTTGGGCACCTATAAATAACCTCCAACTTGCCTTGTCATAAGGGTCGGTAAAGTTAGTAGTGGAAGGTGACTAAAAAATCATCATTTGATGCAGAATCATTTGGGCTCTTAAACAATATTTCATCAACCAAAAACATGGGATTGGGTTCTTGTACATACTTAGGCACATACATTTTTGATGTTTTTATTTGTACAACTTTTCAACCATGTATACAATGTTACACTCGTGGAAGAAGATTGATAACAAACCATTAAACATCATCAAGAGTTTGACATGTCAAAAAATGGATGAAGATATGGTTTCATTCATTTCTCGGAGGTCAAATGACCCCTTTTGGGATGGTGACAAAACTACCAGTTTGTAATAAATGATGGTTATGAAATCACCACAATAATTAATAACCCTTGGTTTATAGTAGCCAATTGTTTTACCTATTGTGAAATCATGGGTAAATTAATTTCCAATAAATAATAAAAAATGATGTGTGGACCATTCTCTAATACAAAGGTAGCTTGAAGAGACTTGTAAGGGTTAGTGTTAGGTAAGCAATATTCAAATCAATTTTGAAACAAGATTTGGATGCAGTTGAAGAGATAAGCAAGTTGGGGGAGAGAGATACAACTCCAAGAGAGTAAAGCTGACACGGGATTGAGTTTAACTCATTAAAATAGAGAGAATCAGAGTGAAAATCTTTCAAGAGTAATGTATGTTCATGAAAGCTAGTCATCAAACTGAATGTAATATATTCTTCATAGTTAGTGGTGAAAGGGTATGTGTATGTTTGTATATCTATACAACACTTATAATCATTCAATAAATAGAGTATTTTGGTTTTCATTCATATTTATTGTGCCTATGTGGGTGTCCTTGAGAGAGTGTGTGTGTAACACTCACTTAGGGGTAAGGCCATCTACATCATTAATTATCAATGAAGTTTTAGCTTGATAAGTTGAGTGTGTGAGGATTTTGTTAAGTCCTTTTTTTATGTTGTGAAAGAGAAGCATTTTTTTGTAAAGATATGGCACAAAAAATAAATCTTATTATATTGGGGAGGGAATATAGATTTGTAAAATTGGTAGATATGTTGAAAAAATCCAAATGAGGTTGGAATGGATACTACACAAATGAGATGACTAATGTTTTAGATTAAAGTAAAAACAGGTTTTGAAGGGACCCTGAAACCCTGAAACAAAGATAGAAAGATGAAGCATTTACAACCACAGGCAAAACCTAAAACCTACTACAAATAAGTAACATAAACAGGTTTTATATGGTCTTGAAACCACCGGAAAGACCACAAGTCATGACCCAGGTTTTACATAGACCTGGCTACACCATAGTCAAAAGATTACAAAAAACCAGGAAATAGGACCAGATAACACAACCAACTAGAAGAACCAGGCTATTCTTCCAGTTCCAAAATCATTTTCACTACTCCCTTACCTTTCACAGCAATATCCTGAATGGCAGTAGCCACCGACATGGCTCCCTCTTGCATAGCTTTCTTTCTTGAGCTCTGTCTCGTCCTCTTGCTAGGCCCCTCCAAGGATTTTAAGAATGACTAATGTTGTTGTTGTAAGTGATAATGAAAAAGGAGAGACTCAAGAGATTCAAGTGAAAGAGATAGTGGATGAACCTGAAGATAGATTTATGGAAGCTATTGCAAATATGGGAAGTAAACCAAATTTTGACACCCCTTTCTATGGAGGAAGATTTAGCCATGAGGATCTTATATATTAGAATAGGAATATGGATAATTATTTTCATTATGAGTCAATGGAGGACCCCAACAGACTAAAGTTTGATTTCACCCATTTGAAAGATGGTGGGATAACATGCAGATGAAAAGGGAGAGAAGAGGCAAAGACAAAATCAAATCTTGGGATAGAATGGTCAAAAAAATTAAATGCAAATGTCTTCCTTCCAATTATGAGCTGAATTTGTTCAAAATTTTGAAATTTTTGAGACAAAGGGAACTGAGTGTGAAAGACTATAGGGAGGAGTTCTACAAGCTCTTCATTAGATCTATTCATATGGAATATGATTAAGAAAAGATATAAATATATGTTAATTGACTTATTATTTCCATTCAAGATGATTTTTGAATGTTCTAATTTAAGTTTATGAATGAAACCTATAAATGCATATTGAAGGTGAAGGGTAATTTGTATAGAAGATAAAAAAACATCTCAAGAGGTAGATGAATTTTTTCAAGAGGGAGAGGACAAACAAATGATGGTATAGGAAAATACACTCTTAGAGGTGAAGCAATCACTTCACAAAAACCTAATAAGACCCAAAGAGAAATAGGGTATTCTTCTAAAGGAAGAGGATACTTTAGAAGAGGAAGAGGTAGAGGATTCATGGGTAAGTTCTTTGAATGTCAAGATGTTAGGTATAGAGTTTTTGAATGTCCTAAAACATTTATAAACAATAATAAATGAATAAATTAAGCAAACATATTTATCACATGGATAAAAAAGTGTTGCATCCCAAAATGGCACAGTGGGACTAGGGCATGGTGAAGTTCTTATGATGAAGAGGGTATTATTGAAACCAACTAAGGATGAAGATGAGCTGGTGCAAACAAAGAATTTTTATAGACTATTTTCAAAGTGGCAGATAAGTGTTATAATGTTATTGTTGATAGTGGAGTTAGTGCACAAATTATGGGGGAGGAGGGGAAGCAAACAATTTTGGCATTTAAACTCATTTCAACAAATCTGTATATGTGGATGTGGTCATGATCCATAGGTTTGGTATTCACTGAGACAAGACCACATACATGGTTTTAAACAATATAACACCACATTTGGGATAAATTAAAAACAAATTTAGTGAATTTTGTTGCATTTGCATTATTGTTTTATTAATTTTTTTTATTTTTCAATGCATAATAAACCTTCACATGTAGATGAAACAATAGAAACTAGAAATAAATAACACTAGCCCTCATAACCAATAAAACCCTCTAAACCCTCCTAACCATCCTATAGTTCCTCAAGCTCCCCAAGGTAGTCAAGAGGAATTAGCAACCCACATCACAAAAACCAAAATCAAACTTGAGAATTTAATTTAGAAAATGAGGGATCATTATTCAAATAACCCCCACTGAACTTCTCCATCAAATACATTGGAGACATTAATAGGTGAAGTTGACTTGTTAACAAGTCAAATTAATAGGTGGGATGATTATAGAAATAGATGCAGGGCATACTAATCTAACAATTTTTTTGCAACCATTATGAGAGATAAAAAATAATCAAAGGCCAAATTTGTGCACTATTCATTGATGTAAAAATTAGTACACCACTAAATGTGACAGCCAAGCAGATTCCAATCCTCTAGTGCACTCACGAGTTGATCAAAAAAAATTGGGACCAATGGTGGATGGTCTTTGATCACCCACCTTGAAATAATAATTAGGTCCCTATATATTTTTTGAGAAAACTCTATTGTGATTTTGTGCTTAATGAAGTCTCAAATTATTTTGATTTCTCAAAGTTTTGGGTAGAGGAAAAGGCTCTCTGCAGTATAGGCCAGTGCACATCATGTACCTATTCAGTCTACAAAAGTCTGTATTGATAAACCACATCCTCCTGAGACACTACCCTCAACAATCAAGGAGATTATAAATATTAATACTTTGAAAGTGCTTAAGGCACTTACTAGCACCCTCATTTAGAATATGATACAGGTTTCTCCTACTCTTACTGGTGAGGGTGGACATGGGGAGGCTTCATCTAGTGTTGATACCTGATGAGTTCACTATTTCACATCATGTGGTGTTATATGAACTAAACCTAAGGAGGATGATGAGGATATCATGTATCCCACTCATGATGGTCTTTTTGGGGGCCTAGATATATTGATCCCACTATGTTTCAACTGTCCACATTTTATCTAGACTTCTTAACTATAATTTCACAGGTATTTTTAATATTGTACATGTTGCAAAAAAAAATTAGACCTATTAAATTTCAAATATTTACACAATTTAAAAGGTAATGATTATTTTTCATAGAAATATCAATTATGTATATGTAATTTTTTTGCTACAACAAGATTGTGGATACCACACGCGCACATGTGGTGTTGATATTGTGCCCATATATACATATATGAAGGTAGATTTTAAGGATTAATTAATGTTATGGTAAATTTTACATGTCTGTTGCTATATATATATATATATATATATATATATATATGTGTTTAATTAACTAAAAATGATATTTTATTTAATTAGTTGATGACCATGCTAGACACTCCATTTATTCAGGTAGGAGAAAATGTAGGTGTTGTTGCTATGATTTCATCTTCACATCAACTTACCAAGGTAAATGAGATTTATTGTAATGTTAAATTATAAATATGTATGTATGTTTTTTAATTATCCTTTGTACTTGTGTAAATAGCTAATGCACAAAATAATTATCTACATAGACTCCTTTGGTGACATCTTCTAGTCTTGTTCAAATCATTAGTAGGCATGATGTGGTACACTAGAAAATTTAATTTGTAAATTTTTTAATTATATTTCAATGATTTTTTTGTTGCCTTAAATGTTTATGACCTAATTTTTATCTTTTATTTTTTATATATGCATTTACAGGGTCCTACCCCTTCTATTATCAAGATCAGGTAACCAACTCCTATTGGTGATCTATTTCACACTCCTATTCACCAATGTGAACCTATCATTTACCCTATTGAACCTTAAACCCTATACCATAATTTATATACCATATACCCTATAAACCAATTGATTTAGCCCCAATCAGCATTTTTTATAGTAATAATAAAATTCACAAGGATCAGTTTGGCCCAAATCACATCACTCATTTCCTTCATTGACTAATTTTCTTAATCTATGATGACATGGGAGCTAATTGAGCCCAAAATCACATTTTATAGTCACAAATAGGTTCAAAGAGTTCAAATTATCTCTAATTACCTTCATGATTGGACCTTATATACCCTAAAACCTAAATAGTATACCCTAAGCCCTAAACCCTAAACCCTAAAATATAAATTATAAATTATAAACTTAATAAACCTTAAACCAATCATTTTATCCCTAACTAATATCATTTACACTAAGAATTAGGTTCACAAGGCTTGATTTGGCCTAAATCGCACCATTGATTCCCCCAATTGATTAATTCACTCAATCTATGATGACATGGGGACTAATTGAACCTAAAAGCACATTTTATAGTCACAAATAAGTTCAATCAGCCCAAATTATCCTCAATTGCCTTCGTGATTGGACCATATACCTTAAAACCTAAGCTCTAAACCATAAACCCTAACCTTATACCCTAAATTGTAAACCCTAAACCAATTGATTTAACCCCAATTAACATCCTTTAGAGTAATAATTAGGTTCACATGGCTCAATTTGGCCCAAATCACATCATAGGTTGCCCCAATTGACTAATTAGCTTAATTTATGATGGCACGGGGACTTTGAGCCCAAATTCACATTCTATAGTTACAAATCTATTTAGATGGGCCAATGACACCAAGATTACAGTCTCAATTAGGTTTACATTTTTTTCATGTACAAAACTTCAATGTTAATAACTAAAATTGACTAAGGACATGCATGAACTTTAGTAAATTAAAAAAATGTAATAAAATGAATAATATGGGGAAATGCATGGTAATTAAAAAGTAAAATTTTTCTACATACGTGATATTTCTACATACTTGATTATTCTGCATATGTGGTTTTGATGTTTGAAATTTTAAAAACATGCCTCAAGGCTTGGGAATGGCTTGGATTCTTGAGCCTAAGGCATGGACCTAAAAACACATAGTAGAATGCATGTTTTTGACTAAAAACAATAAAATGTAACTTTGGCCATACTAAACATTATGAATTTTATCAAAAATATTCTTAAAAATATGACTACAACATCGAGCACACTCTGCTCTTTCCAAATATACATTGTTTTTAATCTAAGGTTTTTATCTATATTTATTTCTAAGTGTGTCTATAAAATGTCATAACTATACATGTTTATCTTTGTTTATGTATCTTTCATTTTTTTTACTAAAACTAAAAACAGTTATAGACCTAATTATATAAACATTCAAAAAAAATATCTAATTTTTGATATTTTTTGAGGTAGTTAAGGGGGTCGCACAGTCAACTTTGTATTATTGATCATATTTCAGGGTGTATTGATTTGTTAAATTAGTAAAAAAATAAATATTCTTTAATTATATATATATATATATATATATATATTATATATATATATATATATATATATATAAGTTACAAACTATATGATCTTATCTAACTCTACACCAAGGGTTAAAAAAAGTAAACGATGCTCAAAAAATGATGGGGTGCATGGTAAGCTATCTACTATGATTTTTATGAAAAATATTATTACCTCTTCAAATTTATGATATTTTACCTACTTATACTTGACCATTTTACAAAAAAAAAAAGAAAAAAAATAGAAACTAGACTTGAAATGCTACAATTCATCTTCTTATGGCATCTTCAAATTTTGAGTGTAGGTGTCTCAAATAATCTGTACAAGTTAAGGTTTCTTGTTTTTCAAGAAAAACAAGCCCACTTAGGACCCCCTTTTGGCCCTCCAATTCCATACACTTACCTAAGGTATCATGGATAAATTGGTTTTGAAATAAAGGGTATAGAATCTTAGACTGAAAATAATTATACATATTAATCGATACAAGGTTTCTTGGTTGTTTAAGGGTCATCAAGTGTTGGTGAATGAATAATGTATAATTTTTTTTAGATTGGTACATATAGAGATGAAGTGTTTTGTATCATAATGTCCATGTATGTATATCATATGTTATTGGGAATACAATGGCAATTTGATAGAAATGTCATGCAATATGGTATAAAAAGCACCTACATACTTTTGTAGGATAGTATGAGGTTCACATTGAGCCCATTGTAGAAAATAGGAGAAGAGGTGGACACTATCCCTAAATTTTTTTTTGCTTTCCAATAAGAAATTATTGAATGAACTAAAAAGAGAGAAGGAATGCATGTTTTTTTTACATCCCAAAATGGATGAAGTTGTGATTATAAACAAGGTGAGTGAAATTCCTTTTGAAGTTCATAATTTTTTGGATGAGTGTGTTGATAGAGTTTGAAAATATTTTTTGCATATATTTCCAGGTATGAATATCATTAGCCATTATGTGGATCTAGTGCTTAGATATAGTTTTCCAAACAATGAAACATATAAATTGACATCAAGGAAGAATGAAGAAGTGAAAGAGCTCATGGATAAGGGTTTAATAAGGGAAATTATAAGATCCCATGGAGTTCCAATAAAATTTAAACCTAAGAAGGGTGGATATTAGAGAATGTGTGCACATTCTAGAATAAATAACAAGATCACTATCAAGTATATATTTGCATTTCTATATATGTATTATCTTAGTGGAGCAAGGTACTTCCCCAAGATAGATTTTAAGAGTGTGTGCCCCAAATCAGAATTAGAGAAGGTAATGAATGGATAACTACATTGAAGATGAAGGATGAGTTGTATGAATGGATTGTTGTGTTATTAAAATTTTAAAATGCACCTAATGCATTTATGAGACTCAATAATGCAATGTTGAGACCATATTTGGGTAAGTTTTTCATTATTTATTTTGGATGACATTTTTATTTTCAGTCATACAAAAGAAGAGCATTTTTAGTTGGTATAGCAAAGGTTGGAGGAGTAAAAGTTGCTAGTCAATTTGTAGAAGTCATTTTTCATAAAGGAGGAGTTGATTTATTTTGGGTTTGTAATCTAAAGTGGAAGGTTGAAAATGGACCTCGAAAAGGTAAAAACAATAGTTAATTTTCCATCACCTAAAAGTATGTTTGAAGCTATACATTTTCATAGGTTATAAATTTCCAATGTGAAATTCAATAAAAACTTTAGTGGTATATGTGCACCCATTATGGAGAAAATGAAAGGTGATAAAAATAAGCTAGATTTGAATATTATAAAAGAAGAGAATTTTTAGTTTTTAAAGAAAAAAGTAACGGATTAACTATTGTTGGAATTGTCAGTGTTCAATAAGGTATTTTAGGTTGATTGTGATGCTAGTGGGATAGCCATAGGAGTAATTTTAAGTCAAGGAGGTAAGCCCATTTCTTACTTTTGTGAAAATTTTGATGAAGCAAATTTGAAATATTCATTTTATGATCAAAAATTCCACTCTATGGTCCAAGTTCTTAATAAATGGAGGAATTTTATTTCCAAAGGGATCTCATTATACAAGAATCATCAAGAACTACAATTCACAAACATCCAAGGCAAGTTGAATCAAAATCACATGAAGCATGTTGAATTTATTCAAAGTTATTCTTTTTTTTTAAAGTGTAGGACTGGTCAATCAAAAAAAATTGTAGATGTTATGAGTATAATATTTATTTTAGTGAAGAAGATGAGATTAGACTTCATTAGGTTTGACTCAATGAAGGAATTATATAAAGAGGATTTATATTTTTTAGATGCATGGATATAATGCAAGAATCAAATTATCGTGGATAGAACTCCATGGCTGTAATATTTTTAACAATATATTTTTTCTTTAAAGTGATAACGGTTATGCATACCTCAAGTTTCAATGAAGGAGAAGCATAGTGGAGGCCTGCCTATTCATTTTGGAGTTGATGAAACAATAACAGAGGTGAATGATCATTACTACTAGTTGAGGATGAGTGTGGATGTAAATATGTTCATGCAAGGAGGAATAGCTTTCTAATATGCTAAGAGCATAAGTCAAAATTCAATTTTTTATAAGCCTTTGCCAATTTCTGAAAGGCCATGGGAAGATATAAGCATAGATTTCACTCATTGGTTGTCAAGAACTAAAAGATGTAATGTTTCCATTTTTTTTGTAGTGGATATACTTTATAAGAAGCTACGCTTCATATCTTGTTATAAAACAAGTTATGCCATACATATTATTATTATTATTATTATTATTATTATTATTTTAAATACTAAGGTTTTATGGATTTTCAATGAGTATACTATCAAATAGAGATACAATATTTTTTGGGCACTTTTGGATAACTTTATGCATAAAAATGGACATAATGTTAGATTTTAGTTCATCCTATCATCTTCAAATGTATGGAAAAATGGAAGTGGTGAATAGGAGTCTTGGTAACTTGTTAAGATGTTTGGTATCATACAATCCAAAAAAATGGGATACAACATAGGCACAAGCTAAGTTTGCATACAATAGCTCAATGAACAAAATTATAGTAATGAGTCCATATCATATGTTGTATGTTTGAATCCTTAGAGGTGTTTGTGAAATGACAAGTATAGTTTATATGATGAGAAGAAGTGTTAAAGTGAAGGATAATGTAGCTAGTATGCATGATGTGCATAAAGAAGTGAAGAATATGTTGGAAGAGAGTAGCATGAAGTACAATCAACATGCTAATCAAATAATAGGATAGAAATATTAAGAAATAGGTGACTGGGTTTTAGTGCATATGTGTAAGAATAGGTTCCTAAAAGGAACATATAAAAATTTTGTAAAATTTTAACAAGGTTTTCAATAAATGCATATGAGATAGAGCTATCAGATTGTGTTGGAATAATACTTATATTTACCATAGCATATTTTTACCCTTATTATGAGGGACAAGGGAGTGGTGAAGGAATAAATTCATATTCTTCTATTGTGGATTCGAAGCAATAATTGCGTAAGAAAGCAAGACAATAAGTAGAGGTAGTATTGGATACATGAATTAGTAAGAAGATATAAGGCTATAAATACAAGGAATGTTTCATAAAGTGTAAAACCATAGAAATTTTAAAAATGCAACTTAGATGAGTGCATCTGAGGTTTTCAAGTATAAAACAACCATTGAAGAGATCATTGGAGGTTCATGAGTGGGATTCCATGGACAATGTCATTTACCCTAGGTGTCTAACATCGAAGCATCCAGGCTCAAGAAAAATCATGCATTAATTAAAAACATAAAATTGGGTTATTTTGAGTGCTTGGCATATGTGTTTGTGTTGTGAAACTTTTTGAACTGACAATAATGCTACACACATGGAGGAAAATTGATAACAATCCAAATGACATCATCAAGAGTTTAACATCTCATAAAATGGATGAAGAGAGAGTTTTGGTCACCTCCTAGAGGAAAATTTATGTATTTTGGGATGGTGATGAAACCAACACTTAATCTAAGTAAAAACACCATTTTACATCAAAAAATGGTTACATAAACACTTGTTTGCATTAACTAGAAGTTTTCTCACAATGAAATCATGGGTAAAGTAACTGCCCAAAACTAAAAAACATGACATGTGGCCCATTTTCTAATATAGACAGATCTCAAAGAGGTTTTTAATGATTTCAATGTCATGTAATCAAGATTCAATTCAATTTTAAAATAATATTTGGATTAATTTGGAGAGACAAGAAATTTAGGGGAAGGAGGGATCCAACTATATGAGTGTAGAGCTTAGAAATGACTGATTTTAGCTCAAAGAAAAAGAGAAATAAATCAAAGAGCCTAAAAGAGTGATGTAGGTTCATTAGATCTAGTCATTGGATTGATTTTAATCTCTTCTTCATATTTATGATGGGAACTATGTGTTTACATGTGTGTGAATCTCTATAACACTTGATCAATCAACAAAGAGAGTGTTTTGGTTTCCATTATGAATTCTTATGTCTCTTTGTGTGTTCTTGAGAGAGATTATGCAACACCCACTTGGGATTAAGGTAATCATTCAATTCCCCCCCCGCCCCCCCCCCCCAATTCCCATATTCATCAATGATTAAAGGTCATATTCACAATTGGAAATTAACCCAAATTATTATAAAAAGTTAAGAAATTGACTAAAAATTTTCAAGCTATTTCTTTCACTAATTGTTTTAAGGAGAAAAATTACTTTACATATTTTTTGGAAAATACAGGCTCTCCCCACATTACTTGGGTTGTTTTTAAAAAAATGTAAGTTCGTTACCTTTGAATTAGTCAAGATTATGATAACTCTTATTACAAGACCTACATGATCTCCTAGAAATTTTAACCTAACAAAAGTTTTTTATTTGTAAAAATTGAGTATCCTCAAATTTTTATTAGTAACAATGGAAAAGGACCCTATAACCATAAATTTACCAAAACATGTGATTGATTTCCTTCATAAATTTCTCATAAAAATACCATTTTTTTTTCAAATTTTATTTAATGATGGTATTTAAGAGCCAATCACAACATTACACATAAGATGCACATAAGATGCACAGTAGTTGGAACCCTATTCAAAGTCCTTAATACAAACTAAATTTTGAATAAATCAATTCAAAATTTACTTTTCCTTCTAATTGAGTATGCAAAACAAAAATGGTAATGTGGTAGGGTCATATACTACATCTTAATTTAATTTTTTATTGCAATGAGGTACCTACATGGTTTTATGTGCACATGAAATTAAGGTGCAAGGTTATAGGGTCCTCTCCCATAGGCTATTGAAATGAAAATAATTAATCCTTTTTTGATTACTTATCATATTAATGAGGTGAGATGATGAGAATTTTATATAATAGAGCTCCAATGCACTGCATTATTACACGTGAGCATTCATTACTCTTTGTGTGTGATTGGGTTAAACATATATTTATCAAATCCCACAACCTCCTTCAGATTATAACACTTCTTTTATCATTTTCTATCAATTTTTAATTTTGAGCACCTTTCCATCCTCCAATGTCATTCTAGCCACAATTTTTGTATCCTTTTGAGTTTTTGGTGGGGTAATCTCCTCTCAATGCATGTTGCATTGTTTCAACATAGACAAGGAAATGGATGAAAATTTTATTTGTCATGTCTTTGGTTTCAATATTTGGGGAGACTTAAATGATTTCAAATGGGTGGGGTTTTTTGGGGGTGAAAGTTCAAAGAAGTAGTGAGTGGTTCTCTCTTTCCTTGGCTTGCTAATATGTCTTACAAAGTGCAATGACCTATAGATTTTCTAAAGACATGCATGGACACCTTCCATCATACTCATTTTTTTATCTTTTATTCTTGTAATTAAGGTCACTTGTACGGTAATTTTAATTCAAATATAGTATTTAATGCTTTGAATAATTATATATGTAAGTGGTAGCATAATATTGTATTTTCTAGCATATCTTCACTTGAAAATGAGTGAGGGCCTCAATAAAACCCTTCATTTTACCAATAAAAAATGATTGAAAATGTTTCATCATTACACTTATGTAGTTATAATAAACATAGTAATATTTTTACATTGGTAAATAGTTATTTTTTTAGTTTAATTTTCTAAACTCCCTAAAACAATGTTATGCAACATAATAACAACTAGGATGGAATAGTCAACCATCTTTAAAATAATCGTTAATAGTGTTATCTTTCACACATGCATACTTTACAAGGATTTATCCACACTTTAATGCAAACATTGTGATGCCTTTTCATTATTGATAATTAATGCAGTTGGCTAAACTAACAATGTCAATTTAAGAAATTGTCGTGAAATGTCGTAGCCAAGGTAACATATGATATAAGCATATTATGGAAAGGAAAAATATCATACCCAAGATAACATAGTAGATAAACATATTAGGGAAATAAGAATCAGATGACAAATGTTATTTTATGTTATTTCGTGCAAATTATCTTTTAAATACTACATTTTGTGTACATAGAACTAATAATTGGGTAAAATTTATGTAAAAACATGTTTTTAGCCACAATACATATTTATGACAAAAAATCACCACTATATAGCAACATAAACCCATCACAAGTTGCATCAAGTTTGTGCCATAAAAAACCCTAAAAAAATGGGAGTGCATGTGGTCCCTCTACTTCATTATATTATCAAGACCAATGAAGATAAAGACAATGACAAAGAAAGAGACAACATAAAAACAATGAGGATGAAGTAAGGGACAACAAGGAAGAAGAAAGGGAGATTAAAAGTGATAAGTTACCTGCCTACCAATAGAGTTTTAAGGAAAAATTAAGGGCAAGGGGAACAAGTGGAGGGATAAATAAGATATCAAATTATAGATAAAGAAAAGGAATAATATGTGCGACCCCATATGATAATGAAGATCATATATATGTAATTATTTTAATTTAAATTTATTTAATTCTTAGAAAAATCTTAGGAAAAAAACATAATAAAACACATTAAAAATCCTACAAAAAACTAAGAAAAACATGGAATAACCCTAAAAAACCCTATAAAGAAAACCCTAAAATATCCCTAAAATATCTCAAAAACCATATAAAAACACTTGATAGTCATCTTATTCTCCTTTACATCTTTACATTTTACCAAATTCATAGTAGCATCCCTGATTTATCTAATACATAATTATAGGTTACATGCAAACTGTTTGATGAAATTCCTAATTTGGTTTCCTATATCTTATTTTCTATGTTGCATACAAATTGTTTGATGAATTTATAATTGTATCTTGGTCTAGCTTTCAGCTTTCCTCATTGTCTCTAATAATTATTCAACCTTGTCCATCATTCATATTAAATTCCAAGAAAAAAAACTGGATTCTTACTAATTATTTGTGCATGGCTTAAAGACAAGTACATGTAAATCATAAATGATTTTGGGATGATTTGTACATATTTGACATGTATATTAATTCTCACATGTATGTTGTAATATTCATTTATCAAATTGAACAAAAATAATACTTTGAAGATAATAAAATAGAATTTTGATTTAACAAATAGGATAAAAGGTAGACATAACAAGTAGCATTAGTTTTTAATTTTTACAAGCTAAATAAATATTTTAAATATTAGGTATGTGTAGGTAGTAGGTCATCTTATGAAAACTTAATTCGGAGGAAGTTACACATTATGGTTTGTGGCAGGTCCAGTGTTTGTGTTACCGCATAATGCATATTGACAATGATTACAACAAACCTCAAGCACCTCGAGATCTTACTTTTGATATAATAATTTTTTTTTAAATATATATTTTATTTAATATTTTATATTCTTAATTCCAATATATATTATTTATTAACACAATTATTGTGTATTGATAATAATGAGGATGAGATGTAGGAGGGTGTTGGGATGAGGCGATATCCTTCTTCTATTACCAAGGACCTAACATAGAGGTCTAACTTCCCATTTTTTCTTCAAATTAAATTATTTAATTATTATAATATCATTTTCTTTTAAGTATTTTGATAACAGGTCTACTAGTTATATGGCCCCACCAGAGGATGAGGATGTGATGAGTCGACGTCCTTCCTATACTTCTAGGGACCCTGTAGAGAGGTGTAATTTTTTATTTTTTATTTTTAAATTGAATTATTTAAAATAATTATAATATTATTTTTTGGGGGAGTGGTTTGATAACATGTCCACTAGATATATGGTCATATATTTTTTTGTTATCTTTTCTTTATCCTCTTTCTTAAATGCTTTTTTAATTTTTTTCAATTATTTTTATGGGAGGATGAGGCTAAGACAAATCAACACCCTTCATTTGGTTCTAAAGACCCAAATTGAAGGTATGTTTTTTAGTTTTATTTAATTTTATTTCAAGTCCATGTCATTTATGCCTCATGATTTCCTTACATCAAGTAGCATGATAGGCACATGACCCTCTCATCCTTGTCATGTTCATCATGTGCCCAAGGTTCCACATGCTCTGAGACACATGGAGGCCTCCATATAGCATTGACAATGTTTTCCCACCTAATTTTTGGGTGGATGGCAAAGAGGCACCTTCACACTTTGATGGTGATCATCCCTCTCACCTAACATAAGATCAGTATAGACAATGAGTGGTTGGGTCTGTGAAAGTTATGTTATATGTGAATGATGATATAGAAATATTGGATAATGATTAGGGCCAGTAAGTATTTGAACTTAACTTATTTAAATTTTTACATTTATATTATATAAGTTATTTATTATTTTTACAATATATTTGACATCCTATCTTTTATTTTATTTTATATATTTTAAACAAAGAATAACTTTGTGTTGTAAAAAAAATGTGAATTTTGCAACTCTCCATGTAAGAAGATGTCGAGGGAGCATATATAATGTATCTCATTTAAAATCAATTAAATGATGCCTCTTATAATACAAATCAAATTGTAAAACATACAACAATTATGTTTAACAAGAAAAGGAGCTATATGAGGGTAAGGCTTCCTAAATAAATATTAATCATGGTTTTTTATTTTATAGACATAATACATTTTCAAATTGGTAATTTTCAACTTGCATACAAGGGAAAACATATGCAGAGATGAGAAAACTTTGGCATCTGGACGTAAAACCTGGCCCATAGTTAAAGTGTGTGATGATTGGCTCCAACATGATATCAACACTACAAATTAGTCAACAAATTTAACAAGATGTAAAAATTTGTTTAATTTTAATATTTGACTTTTTATATGTTATGCATTTATTACAATTAATGTAAGGATCAAAAGTATCCATCACAAGAACCAAAAAGCAATAGTTAGTCAAAGGATCTTGGTCATTCATCGTTTGGGGTGAATGAACGAAAATTAGGATGCATATAACTTTATAAGTTTGTAAATTTTTATAAGAATTATATTATAAAATATATTACTCCTCATTTTATGTTATACATTTTATTACACAAGCAACACTATGACTGTATGGCTATTTAAGAACTAAAAATATAGTTGAAAACTTTGGTATGGGACACAAAAACGTTCAACATGTGGACCCATGTTAGGGTCTATTAGTTGAGAGGAAGTAGTTGGGTCTATTTAATATAATATGTAGTTTTAATTGTGTGTGTGTATTGTAACCTTAAACACATGACAATTAAATTATATGTATTTAGCATGTGAATATATAGATTCGGTCCTACTTCATGGTCATGATATTGAGGAGGAGGATGAAGAGGGTTATGATTATGTTCATTACATCTATGAAAATATTGAGCTAGAGGATGCCTCATTATACACATATGATGTCCCTAATGGTTATATAGAAGATTAGTATGATGGTCACTAGAATCTAGGATAGATTAGTTGTATTTATTTTTATTTGGAAGGGAGATATATTAATTTCACCCCCTCCAACATTGTACATTATAGTATATATATAATTTCATAATTTATAAATTTCTTGTTTATACAAGATGATATTTTTGAATAGATATAATATATCAGTTTTTGATAAAATTTAGAATATTAATTTGATATATATATATATATATATATATATATATATATATATATATATATAAACATAATATATATTTAAATAATATATATAATTCATAATTTATTAGTGTTGAATTTGTGCCATTTCATTTTGTAGAAGTGCCAACACAAAACTACCATAACCATGGTGCAAAAACAAATATCTAAAGGCATCAACCATGTGTCAAACTTGCACTATAAATATTGATACAAAAAACTTCAAAAATAACCAATGTCTAATGCAACTTTTATCCAAATTGAGGCAAAAATTACCCTAAATCTAACAGTGCCTAGATATGTTCTCCTCTGGACTAAAATAGATTTTGCTTGGAATCTTTTGAGTTGATTAGAACTTCCATCGACCCTTATTCTTTTTATAATAGATTTCTCATTGAAAAAATATGACCCCTAAATCTAAATGTGAGGCCTTTATTTGTCTTTCATTTAATATTATAGGTATTTAATGTATAATGTAAAGTTGAAATAAGTGACCACTTCTGAATGCTATAAAAATGCTCCCATCAAAACCCTAACAAAGAGAGGGTATCATCAATTAAAATTTAACCCTTGATACCCTATCCAATGCATTAAAATCCATCCTAGGAGTGCAATTCAAAAGAAGGGAAATAAATTTTATAAAATTTCAAAAGAAATGCAACAAGTGGAAAGGAGATATCAGATTATTATAAGGCATGTATTGGTCAAAGTTTAATAGACCTCAAGTGTCAGCTCGACAGCTACCCTATTCAATGCATTTATTTAGAATAATTTAATTTCACAACAATCTACCAATTTGTTGGTTAAAGTAGCTACTAATAATAATTTAATTTCACATCAATCAATGTGAATGTGAAGACTTATAAATACAAATTATCCTCTTCCAACCATCATTCCCTATTGCAAATCTCATACCAACAATATTTTTTCTCTTTGAAGTCAATCCAAATAGAGAAAAAATTATCCATATTGTTGCCTTCCTCCTCTTCCTCTATATTTTTGGTAAGAAAAATGTTTCTATTTTACTAACAATTTGGTTCGTAGATTTAGTAATACTTGGTTAGTTATCATTTGCATGTTCTTTTGTGATGTATATTATTTTACATCTTCAGTGTTTGAATATTTTTTAGGCAATGCACTCTTATATCGTTTAAAAACATAAGAATTGATGAAACAATAGCTATAACTTGAAGATGATAGTTTTCTATCAACATGTGCATTACATGTATTCATTTTATCAAATACACAAAAATCTTTGACATGTATTTTAGCTTCATAGTAGCATAAATAGTGTTAAGTCAAATGGAGATATTTTTTAGGCCATGTTCAACCAAAATATTATTTTTTTGTCTGGTTGATTTGGTTACAATTGTATATCGTGTTATGTTAGATAAGTGATTTTACATAGTAAAACAATGTGTGTGCAAAGACTTGTTTTATTTTTCATAATTTTTTGCTAAAATTAGGAAAGGCAATACCTTAATGACGTGACTGCAATTGGGAAGGGCAATATCTTAACAATGTTTATTGGTGAGAGACTAATTTCCCTCAGGGGGCAACCCAAAGGAGTTACTAGGCATTCAAATAGTTCAATGTTATATTATAAATTTTAATGTTTGAGCTATTTAATCGTAATATTGTCACAATCCCCAAATTTTGAGTTTTCAAAAACCTACATTTTAGAGATCATGTTCACAAATTCCAACACATGAGTCAGTTAATGGCTAAGTTAAACCATACAACTAACTTTTACTACACTCATTCTAACCCAGGTCAGTTTGAACCCTGTGTATTAAAGCAATAGATATTATACCAAAGGAACAATACGTAGTCAAGATCTATCAAAGTTGAATCAATAAATTGCATACTTTAATGCATAACATAATCAAGTGATGATATCTTCAATAAATATTACTTCATAAGTTATTTTCAACAACCATACCTTATTTTTTAAACTAGACAAATACCAAATTCATGGTTGCGAATAAGTTAGTAATAACTTCTTGATCACTTAGACATAATCTATAGATTTGGGATCATATGACAAATAACTTATCTCTGCACACCAATGACATTATCCATCTATACATTTAATGCCATCTCTATTTCATATTACCATCTATACATTTAGTGTTCACATTATTAAAAAGGTAACAATAGCTGCCCATAGTTTGACCATAGTCATAAGTGTCTAATATGAGAAGAATGGTAGCTCATTATCCACATAAGGATGTGAGCACATTTACTTTCACAACAACAAACATCATATTCATAGTATTGTAAGGTAAGATAATCACCTCTTAATAGACATCATACATCACCAATTATGATTCTCCCTTCATGGATTAAATGTCAACATGTGAAAATTATTCAAATTAATAACGATACTTAAAGATATTGTAGACAATGATAATAGTGATACCCATTAAGATTATATACCTTAATCTTTGACATTAGGGTCCTCGAACCACATTGCCTTTTTCCTTATTAGTTTAGGATCTAGTCACTTGCCCACTATAGGGTAAAATAATCTAACCTTATCCATTAATAAATTTAGATTCTGGATAATTTTCATAATCCAAGACCAATTATCAATTCATTTCAATTTTCAATTCAACCATCAATTGAATGGCTATTAAGGTGAATCTAATTTTAAAACTTATGTCAAGGGAAAGTTAACACAACATAGATCATAGTATGATAAAACCTTTTATGTCATTTAATCCATAACCTTATGAATGATATTCATGAATTCAAGTTAACACATCAATCATCACGATTGCCAAATAGAAATGTAAGAGAATGCCACTAAAGATCAACATCAAAAGTCATTATTACCTCACTCAACAATCTTAATTACCAACCAAGTAAGAAGCCATTCACAACTTAAGATGAACACTAATATAAATAGAAGACACTTATCATAATGCTACCCATCGAGATTTTATGAACAATCTTTGACTATGGGATCCTCGCATTATATCTTCTTCTGATCATTAGCTTAGGATTTAATAACCAAGTTCAATTGAATGATTAAATGGTTCAAGTAGTAATAATACACCTAATCCTTACAAATTTATTTGATGACTTCAGTGAATCAATTAGTTAATACAAAATTAATTAACTTAGCCCAATGAATCAAGAAGTTAAACCAATGAATAAACATGCAGCCTAAATCATAATTTCAATATTTAAGATTTCAAAAATCTACACAATGCCTCAACTTAACTTCATGAAATGAAGAGAAGATAACAACAACTAATCAAGTATGAACAACTCTTAAATTTTTTACATTTAATACTTACACCAACACGACATTTATATTACCAAACAAGAATCATATAAATAATTATCAATATCTTAATTTCATTTCCATCTCCCTATAAGGTACATGAACAAATAAACTCATTAATGCAAATGTCTACCTTCATGTACTTTTCTTTATGAAACCTGATGGACATCATATTGCATCCATACAAAATAAGGTCAAACAACACTAATTTCCATATTGGGAATACCATTGTGACCAATGAAAATGACAATATAAATAACTAGTATAGTTATTATCCAATATTGATAACAAAAGTGTCAGCATATAAAACTTTGCATTATAATTTCCTAATTGAAAAAGAGAATAGAGAGATGTGAGTTAAGCATTAACCAAGAATAGACTTGTTACAAATGACATGGTCAACTTACAACAAGATCCAATTACAATATGCATAATGATGAAATGTACTTGGTTGTTCTTAACTTACTTTTCCAATAATATACGTAATAAGAAATAACTCTTATGTGATTACAACTTCTATGTCCTACCAAATTTTATCATGTTTGATATATGTTGGGTCAATCAACCAATTCATATAAATTAAGACTAACTTCCAAAGATCATTAGATAATATCAAACTTTGACATAAACAAAGGAGTAATTATAACCCATTTTTTTGATACCCGAATATCATATTTCTACCTCAAGTAAAGTGTACACCATCATATTCAAAAATCAAACAAGAGGATCAAGTAAAACATAAATTTTATGCATATTAATGAATGATACAAGTTTCCATAGCATCTAAGAGAATATTAAAAACATCATTTATAACTATTGTAACAACTTCAAGAACAGCCACGAGAGGTTAACATCAATAATATCATCAACTAGAATAGCATCAATACGAACATGTAGGAGAAGAAAAGAAGCACGTCAACCACAAGAAGCCAACCCCATATTCCCAATCTAATGAGCCCATCCATATGGTGGCCTTAACCACCCCATCCATCAATTAGATAGTGGAATTCAACAATTAGGTATAAAAATAGGTTAAGAGCATGCCTAGAGATTCTAAGCCACCAATAAAAATCACAATAGCAGTCATCCAAACAATAAAGGAAGCCAATAAAAATCATCGTGACTCAAAGCATATCCAATCGGATGCCAAAAAAGAACAATTGCCCTCATACACCAAGGAGTTTCCAAACTAGCCAAGAGGCATGCATTCACCAAAATGAAATAGCAAGTTCCAAGCAACCCCTAGGGTATGAATTCAAAAATCATGGAAAATAATTTAATAATAAGTTTGAATCCATTAAGTTCATAATTGAATTACTTGGAAAACAACCCAAGTATCTAGCTCAGCCAAGGGACTTATCCAGTTGTTTAAAAATGATTTAAAGATGAAATCCAAATAACTAAATTCAACCGGATAGCATTACATTCATTTCCCACATGCATCTAAATCCAAACAACAGTTATAGAAGCTCATGAGAACTTAATCCAACACAACAAAGAAAATAATTTTACAAATTTCCTTCTAATTCCACATGCTTTTGAATACATCTAAATTCAAAAAGGTAAACAAATCAACACATCTGGGTTAAGAGGAAAAGGTAAAGTCTACAAAAATATCCAAAAATAAAAAGTGCAATCCAAGCCTTCCAAATGACTATGTACAGCCAACCATAGCCATAAAATAAATAAAACACAACTTGATAACTTTGAATCAAATGATTGCACTCATCCCATACAAATCCAAATGAAGGAGAGGCATATCGTAATCATAGTAATGGTTGTGTACAACCAAAAATAAGGTTATAGATTATGGCACATGCAATCCTAAAGCATATAAGCAATTGTACATAACTTAATAATAATACACAAACACAGCATTAACGCAAAAGCCCATAAAAACACAGCCCAATGTGAAAATTGACCATGTAGCAAATTGTAGTCGTGTATTCGTGTTATGCCCCATATCAACATAGTTGGTTCGAGTCACGTATATAGTCATCCCAAAAGGATATAAATGTAGTCCCAGAGAGATTTCAACACAACCATAACAAATTTGTGCCATACCCAACAAGGGTAAGAATGCAAAAATAGAAATATATGAACTGCCAAGCCATCTAGAAGGATATAATAATGGCAAGTAATAATAAAGTAGCCAAGATAACATTTATAGGTTTAGAAAATAGTTTGAAAGGTTAAAATGACCAGATTTGCCCTTCTAGGGTTTGAAAATAAAAATCATTCTATATATTACATGATCCAACAAAACTTGCAGCTCAAAAAAATAACACACCACAAAAATTTTTACTTTATTTTCCTCTAAAAATAACCAACATTCCTTTTGTACACAAAACCCACAAAACAGACTCCAAATCAAAACATCCAATTGTATCTCAAATTAAATTCACAAGAATATCAAAAATGACAAATAATATACTGTAATGGGTAGATGCACAATGTTGGGGGATAAAAAAAGTGACACAATGAAAAATACAAAACTTTTTCTGTAAAGGGCATACGCCCTTTTTCTTTAAAAATCAATGTAAATCCCATAAGGGTCAGTCCCAACCTCAAAGGGCACACGCTCTTTTTAGTCCAAACGGTGTACTCCCTTTTCAATCCAAATGGTATACACCCTTTGACCTTTTTTTGTGTGTGTTTCTTTGTTTTGTTGCATTGATGTGTTGTGTTTTTTCATTTTGTTTTGTTTTGTTTTGTTTTGTTATTTTGTTATGTTTTTTTATTTGACACATTGTGATCTGTTTATTTTTTGAAAGGATATATTTAATAAAATAAATGAAATAATTTTACATTTAATTTTATATTATATTTTATATTCTTATACTTTAAATTTATTTCACTAAATATAACAAATTAGGGCCACTTTGACATCTTCTGAAATTGATTGTAGAGTTGTAGGAGTTACCATTTAGAAGTTAATTTTTCAAATTTGATTTTGGTCAATACTTAGTTTTTAGAATTTCAAGATCAGAAGATAGAATGATAAATGAGGTTTCAAATAATGTTACGTATGTAATAGATCTATACCATTGAGTTTTACATGCCTACTTTACCTACTTGAGTATTCCCTACCTACTTTATCTACTTAAGTATGCCCTACCTGATTAAATAACTGAGCCATATCTTGATCTCAATGAGTATGCCCTACCTAAATACACAAGCCTTATCTTGATCTTTATTATTCCCTACTGGTGTCAAAGTAAGTGTTCCACTTACTGAACCTAGTCTACTTCAAGGTCTTTTAAAAAGTTGCTTGCAATTAGGTCTCTTCCTAACCATAAACTATCTCTTCATCTATCACAAAAGGTATTCTGAGTATTGGTATTGAAATACTAATAACCTTATTTTTTAGTATTATCTCTTGAATTTTTAGCCTCTGTATTCATATTAAAAGACACTTTTAATGACTTAAAACAGGGTATTCAGTCCCAAGATAGTAATGATACCTTCAAACAAAACCCTTCTTTGACTCTTAAAGCACTCAATTGTACATCCTCACTTATTTAAACAAAAGTATGAGGGTTTCACTAATTATTTGACTCAATCTTCTTAGTGCATGAAGAAATTCGACTCAAAACTTAGATGACGACAACTTTACCCTTTATAGGCCTATTAGGCCAAATTCTACCTCTTAAGGACTTGATACAAAAAGGTTTACAACTACCTTGTTTTATGGAACTCATTCACTTCAAAAACTCAATGAAAATCTTAATACAATGATACAAGACTCATATGTGTCTTTACACAAGCTCAAAATACCAATTATATCACCAAAGTGCCCAAAAAGTTGACTAAGTCATAATAACTGTTACAATATTGTGTGTAGGCATGTTTGGTCTTGAAAAGGTGTTATTAATCTAATCTCATCAAAGGATTATTATAAATATTTCTTAAGATGTTTGGAGACTATTTTTGAGGATGAGAAACCAATTTCCTTTATTGGTTTCTTAAGAGTTGGACTTTAATGACAACTTTGCTCTTTAGGTCCGAACGGCCTAATCGGCCTACTTGGAAGGATATTGATTTGTCTTAACTACCAAATGCTTTGAATCACTTTAATTAAATATTATATAGTTTTTAAACAATAACATTTTACCTTCGTAATATGTTTATACTCAATCAACAAAGTAAAACACTTTCTCTTGACTGAGCTTTCATGTGACTATCTATAAGCAAATTGAAAAATAGTCCTTTGTATTTTTAATCACAAGGTGATTTTGAGCATGCTATCTATTTGAATACCTTATAAAAATTCTCTAATAACTTTTGTATGAGTTTGAGGAGATTCCACCAATTTATATGCAAGTTATGGTTCTTTTTGTATCAAAAACCCTATTCTAAGGTTGGACTATGTACACAAAAACTGATAGCTTCAAATTGATTGTTCATACAACTTAAAGACTATTTTCAATAACTAACACTTTGAACTGAATCTTGAATACCTCCCTCAACTTCTCCAATATTCTAAACAAACCATGCAACTTTTTCTACCTGATACAAGACATTGCAAGTGACTATAGATACACAGAAAACATGATTTAGAAGGTTTCAATGACATGAATATTGGATCAAGTATAAATTATCTTCAAATGAAGTTGGATTTCATTCACACATGCAATAACATTGTGAATACAACACATTAAGTAACAACACACCTTTTATTCACAAAAAAATGATTATTTTAACTACATAGACCCTTGTTTTGTCTTGCCAAATGGTTAACTCTGATTGCAGTCATGAAGTTCTTCACTTTTTAAGCTTGTTCTGACCTTCAATTCTTTATTTTTTTAGGTTCTAATTTGATAAAGTTTTTGGATATTTACCAACTTGTATTTTGCTATCTTTATCTTTGAATATTCTTAACAACCTTGTTCTTAACTTATAAAATGAACTTTAATTAAAGGATCTATCAATATGCATAATTGAATAGCATATAGCATGCAACCTATAGCATATATATAGTAATGATGCAGTCATTCATACATTACATTTAGCACATACATAGTACTACATGTAGGTATGTGGTCACTTATACATGACATATTCTTGTGGTCATGATACGATCACTTATAATGGACATGAATGTAACTAATCACCCTAGTACACTACATTTCCACCTAAACCATTAACCCCAAACCCTAAACACTAAACCTTAAACCCTAAAAATTAAAACCTAAACCTTAAACCTTAAACCCTAAGCCATAAACCTTGAACCATGAACACTAAATAATATACCTAAACCCTAGACCCTAATCCCTAAACCTTGAACACTTAACCCTAATACATTATCCCTAAACCCAAAATAATAATCCATAAACCCTAAACATAGACCCTAAACATAGAACCTTAAATCCTTAAACCCTAGACTTTATACCTTAGATCTTAAGCCCTAAAACCTCAACCTTAAGCCCTTAATCCATAAGACCTCAACCTTAAGCCCTTAACCCTAAACCATAAACCATAAACCTAAAATCCTAAATCATAACACTAAACCATAAACCCTTAACCTTATAACCTTAATTTTAAACATTAAACCCTAAAATAAATCAAAATCAAGAATGTTAAACCCTAAATAGTGAACCCTAAACCTTAACCCCTAAACTCTAATCTTCAAACCCTAAGCACTAAACCCTAAAAGTTGAAAGTTGAACCCTAAACCATAAACCCATAACCATAAAACTTCAAACACAAAACCATAGACCCTAAATCCTAAAACCATAAACTTTAAACTTTAAAACCTAAATATTGAAACCCAAACAACCAACCCCAAACACTAAAATATAAACCTTGAACCCTAAACCCTTCACCCCAAACCCTAAAAAATGAATCCTAAACCATGAGCACTAAACCTAAACACTAAACCCTAAAACCTAAATCCTAAACCTTAAAACATAAATCCCAAATCATAAACTATAATCCCCAATCCATTAAACCCTAAACACTAAAACTTGAAACCAAACCTAAAACACAAATCACAAATGTAAACCCCAAACCCTAAATTAAAAAATTGGGCCCTATAATCCAAACCCTGATCTCCAGACCCTAAATCATAAACCCATAACCTTAAACCCAAAACCCTGATAATTAAGCCCTAAACCTTTAACCCCTAACCCTAAATGCCAAAACACAAGTCCTAAACTCTAAATCATAAACTTCAAACCTAAACCCTAAACCCTTACACTTAATCCCTAAACTCTTAACCCAAAGCCTAAAACCATAAACCATAAGTCATAAACCCTAAACATTAATTCCTAAACCAAAAATTATAAACCCAAAACACTTAAACACTAAACCTAAATCCATAAACCCTAAATCGTAAACACTAAACCCCAAATCCTAAACCCTAATCCCTAATCCCCAAACACTAAATCCCAAAACTTGAATACTAAACACTAAGTTCTAAACCCTTAACCAAACCCCCAAGACCAAAACCTTAAACCTTACACTCTAAACCCTAAACCTTAAGTGTGAAACCATAAACCCAAAACCCTAACCCCAAACACCAAACCCTAACCCTAAAAGCTAAAGCCTTGGTCCTTTGAGACACAAACCATAAATCCCAAACCTTTAAACATAAAACATAAATTATAAGCCCTAAATCCTAATTCCTAAGCCATAACACTAAAACTTGAACCCTAAATGCTAATCCCTATACCCTAAACCCTAAATTATGAATCTTGAACCATCAACCATAAATCTTAAACCCTAAATTTATAAATCCTAAACCTCTAACCATAAACCATAATCTTGAGTTATCAACTATCTAGAGAAAGGAGAGCGGTCATTGGCTAAGCCATATCTTGAAAAGGATAGGGGTCATTCTCACCGATATAAAGGAAGGAGTGATTAGGGTTATTCGTGTAAAAGGCTTGAAGGTGGAATCATGATGAATTCCTAAATAATATGTGGGTTTTTTAATAAATGGGTCTATCAATATGCATAAATGAATACCATGTAGCATGTAACCTATAGCATACATATAGTAATGATACAATCATTCATACATTACATCTACCCCATACCTAGTACTATGTATAGGTATGTTATCACTAATACATAACATATTGATGTAGTTGTGATACAGTCAATCATACCATACACAAATGTAGTTAATCACCCTAGTACACTCCATTTCCACCTAAACCATTAACCCTAAACCCTAAACACTAAACCTTAAACCTTGAAAATTGAATCCTAAACCATGAATACTAAATCATTTACCTAAACCCTAAATGTCATAAACCTTGAATTTTTAACCCTAATACATTAGCCCTAAACCAAAAACAATAATATATAAACCCTAAAACCTAGATCCTAAACATAAAACCTTAAATCCTTAAACCTTGGACTTTATACCCTAAACCCTGAGCCTTAAAAACTCAACTTTAAGCCCTTCACCCTAATGCCCAAACCATAAGCCTATAATCATAAATCATAAACACTAAACCATAAAACCTTAACCTTTTACCCTCAATATTAAACATCAAACCCTAAACACAAAATTGAAAATCATGAACCTAAAACCCTAAACACTGAACCCCAAACCCTGACCCCTAAACTCTTAACACTAAACCTTAAGCACTAAACCATAAACCTTTAAATTTAAACCCTCAACCACAAACTTAGAACCATAAAACCTCAAACCCAAAACCATAAACCCTAAATCTTAAAACAAGGTAAACCCTTAACCTTAAAACCTAAATGTCAAAACCCAAACAATCAACCCTAAACATTGAACTATAAACTTTGAACCCTAAATCCTTATCTCAAAACCCTAAAAATTAAACCTAAATGACAAACACTAAACCTAAAAGATAAAAACTAAACATACATTATGGAGACCACACCACAGAGGAATGATACAAGCATTGGTAGTTCTGCTCAACCCCCTCTCCACTATCCTATCATAATTCCTACACAAGTGCAAAGATTTCAATACAAGGAGAAAACATGCTATAGCAAATTCAATGGAACAAATGCTAATAATTTATACTCATGACCCACATCATTCTTTGAGAATAACTCGCAAACATGAGAAGATCAAAAATGCTTTGGCCTTTTCATTCAACATTTTTAACCCAAATAGAAAACAAATAATTATGTCTAGAAGAAGGATTTCACCTCCTCCCTATCAAAATATGAATACCAACAAGGAACCGACACAAGCACTACACTCATCAACATTTGTAGAGTAGAGGTGACAAGGGGGGTGAGATCTAACATTTCTAAAGGTCAAATCTATAAAACCATCAAGAAATGCCAAAAAACATGTCATCAAGTCTATTACTAGGTGGGTGAGTTGAGAACGGGGTATTAGGAGCCCTTATAGTGGCCCGAGGCTAAAGCTCAAACTAACTCAAAAGACCCAAACATCAACCTACCATTATTTTCAAAGTAATAAGATATTCAAGCTAGAAAAAATCATGATACATAAATTCGAGGCAAAACCAAATTTCAAGCCAACATTTGATCTTAGATTAAAGAGGAAACATAGTTTCCTTCATACAATTACTATTTATTTCTAAATTCAAGTATATTTAGCATTACAACATTGATTTCTTATCAAGGGGGAATTACAAAGTTTCCTTTGTTGTAACTTGTTTTCCCACATAGGAATTCAAAGAACATCCTACCCCCATAGTAGTTATAAGTTAAAATCCATGTCATGATTCTCATAAGGATCCCATGATAATAACCCTTATTTTTAAAAATGCATCATTAGCAATGAAAATCATGTTCCTAGTGAAACTCAAGCTTTTAATGCAACTTGGGCTCCCAATACAACTTAAGCTGGCAATGAAACTTGGGCATGTAATGCAATTCAAATTTAAAATGCAACTTAGGTTGGCAATACAACTCAAGCTTCCAATGCAACTTGGGATGGAAATACAATTTGGGCTCCCAATGCAACTCAAACTTGAAATGCAACATGAGATGGAAATGGCACTTGAGCTCGTAATGTAACGTGAGATCACAATGAAACGTGGGCACAGAATGTAACTCAGGCTCACAATGCAACCCATTTTCACTTACCAACATCTTATCAATTTAGCATTGAAGAGGAATATAGTTTGCATCATATTAACTCTTTTTCTAAGCCACACTGTACATCCCCACATACAAAGAGCATACCAACATCATTTTTTTGCACTAATAAGGAAACATAGTTTCCTTTTTTATAACTCATTTTCCAAATCAAAGTATACGAAGCAAGCATAAAGAGGCTATTTTTCATTTGTCATCATCCCTCATCATTAAAAATGAATTTCCACCATGCAAGTGCAAAGAGGGTATTATCTTATTTCCACCATGGAAATCATTCAACAATCCCCATAGAGTAATCTATCATGGCCCTACCTAATCTATCGAACATGAATGAGAATAATCACCCTAGTACACTACCATTCAGAACAAAATAAATCAAAACACCATTCAAGATTCATCTGAAAGAGATATTGTTTATTCTGAAATAAATTTCTACTGACTACTGGATTAGAACACACTCTACTAGATGAGGGAGTGACTATGGATGATGAGGGACTGATTAGTTACAATGAAGGCCAATGAGGGAATGGTTAGGGACAATGAGGGATGAGGATGAATGAGGAGGGAGTGATTAGGGATAATGAAGGATGATTGGGGTTGATGAGAGAGTGATTAGGGATGATAAGGGAAAATGAATGATGATGAAGGATTGACTAGGGACGATAATAAATGATGATGGGTTACGAGGGAGTTATTAAGGATGATAAGGGATGATGAGAGTGTGACTAGGAATGATGAGCGATTATGAGAGAGTGATTAGGTATGATTAGGCATGATGAGGGTTGATGATGGTTGATGAGGGAGTGTTTAAGGATGATCAAGGATAATGAGGGATGATGAGGGATGATGAGGGAGTGATTAGGGATGATGAGGGTTGATGAGGGAGTGATTAACGATAATGAGGGATGATGATAGTCAATGAGGGAGTGATTAAGGATAATGAGGGACAATGAGAATCGATGAGAGAGTGACTAGAGATGACTAGGTGAATATGAGGGTCAATGAGGGAGTGATTAGGGATGATAAGGGTCAATGAGGGAGTGTCATATGTGAATATAGAGTGCTAGAATATGACTTTATTTTATGTGACTTTGGAATAATACATGAGATTGGAATTGAAGAATGCATTGACCATCTATCTGACATTTGTTTTGGAGTGAATGGTATATTTTTAGAATGAATTTTGAATGGTGTTTTGATTCATTCTATTCCCAAAGAAGTCTATTAGGGTGACTAGCTACATTCATGTCTGGTATAGGTTATCATATCATGACTATAGGTAGATGTCATGTATGAGTGACTGCATACATACATGTTGTAATAAGTATGCATTAGATGTCATGTATGAGTGACAATATCATGACTATAGGTATGTTAGTTACATTCTACAGGGTAGTCATTTATGCATATTGATAGACCCATTGATTGAAAAGCTCGTAAATTATTTAGGAATCCACCTTCAATCTTGGGTATTCAATTGGGTAGGGCATACTCAAGTAGGTAAAGTAGGTAGGGCATACTCAATTAGGTAAAATAGGGGGAATAATAAATGGTATAGATCTATTACATGTGTAACATGATATGAAACCTTGTTTCTCATTCTATCTTCCAATCCTGAAATTTTGAAAATCAAGTATTGACCAGATTGAATTTTAAAAACTAACTTCTAAATGGTAATTCCTACAACTATGAGATCAATTTCATAAGATGCAGAGTGGCCCTAATATTTCTATATTTATTAAAATAAATTTAAAGTACAAGAATATAAAATGTAATATAAATTAAATGTAAACTTATACTTTCAAAGGGAATATGCCCTTTTAACATTTCAATCTTTTAATTTTGCATTTTCCCTCTAAATTTGCCTTGGGTATAGGCTTTGGGAGGTCCAAACCTAGATTAAAACTAACTATGGAGTAGCCCACTTCGTTTCTAAGAAAGTTAGGAGTCTTTTTCATCTTTATCGACATATCTGATCAGGCAGATTTTATTATTTAAAAAAAAAGTATATGGGTTTGGAAAGTGGAAAGCATAGTTTTAGAATATATAATTTTTTTAATGTTAAAATATGATTTATAATTATTACTTAATTTCTATATAACATACCTCATTATGGACTATATACATATTATCACAAATTCCCTTATAACCTTTTGAATATTAATTGAACGTTTATGAAATTTATATCTCAACAATCTACACATTATCAACTATGCTTTAAAAAAAATGATTTTCATGAAGTTAAAGTCAAAAAGTGGTGTGTGTGCATTTGCAGTTTCAATTTTTCAGCTATCTTGACTTATAAAATTATTTAAAAAATTTATACATAATAAAAAATATTCTCAACAATTTTCAACATTTCACCTATCTAGATATTGAGTTTCATACAAAAATTCATTTGTTTACTCAAAAAAAGTGTGTCTCGTACACATGTAATCTCGTATCTTTTCACAAAAAAGACCAACCTATTGTCATAAATGCATCTATTTCACACAATTTTATCATCTGGGTATTGAAAAAAATTATATATTTAAAAACTACAATCAAAATGCCATAAATCAGATTCTTATGTCATTGTCAAATTCTTTTTTGAAGTGTCTCAAACATTCTCTCTAAGTTCAACTGTTGTTATTTTAAGAAAAAAAGTGGCGCTTTATACCCTCTCTTTTGTCCCCCATTATCCTGCATCTACCCTAATGCAATAAATCTCACACAACAAAATTGAGTATAATAGATTTAGTGACATTATAGATTCATCATGAATTCTCATGATTTCATAATGAATCTCTAATGTTCTTCCAAAACTCCACAAAACTCAACACAACTGAAAACCCCAAAAATTGATTTGCATACCAACTAAAAACCACTTACTTGTAGGAGTTGCAAACCACCATAGAGGAAAGCTATTTTTCTCTAGATTGGCTCTCTACCTCTTCCAAAAAAATGAATTAAAATGAGTCCCCTTTCAGCTTTCATTTCCCCCACCGTGGACTACAAGACTGTCATGGACGAAAGCTCAATACATTGGCTATCATGGCGGCTCTAATTTCTCCTCAAGACTCCACTAAGTCCAAGCTAAAAATGCAAGAGGGACCAAAAACCCCAAAAGTTTCATGCAGGCCACCATGAGGCTTCACTCAAATTCCCCCCATAAAATGACTTGCTTTTCTTTTTTTTCCTAACGTTTGAGCCAAGCAACCCAAAACAAAATAAAAGCATGCATTCCCAAGAAGGCACTAGATTGGTGAAACTTTGAAAATTGAGCTATTGTGATGAAAATAATAAAAACAAATGTCAACCCCAACATCACCCATCAACTAATTGCCACTCCATAATGCATGGTGGTTAACCAAGTCAAAGCCCGTGTGGAGGTCCAAAGCTAAGATGGAAATCAAACAAGTAAAGCACCATCACCAAGATCCAAGCAATAGAGAAGAGCAACCAAATGACCACAATGAGACCAAAACAAAGGTGAACGGGCTAAGTTCCTCACAAGATTATGAAACACCTTCCAAAACTCGTACAAGATCTAACTCGAGCATGCATTGTAGTCAAAGACAGGAATAACCAAACCAAGATGATCATCAAGAAGATCATTTAAGAGACCAAGGGTGAGGATTGCATCATAAATTTCAAAGCAAGGGAAGAAACAAAGAATTGTCACCTACAAAAATAACCAAGATAAAGTCTGCACAACACCAAAATCAACTTGACAAAGATGGAAAACATCAAACATGAATAAAAGACCGATCACAAGTAAGAACACTAAGAACATGAAAGACTCAAAATACAACTGATGGCTTAAATTTTCCATTACAACATAATTTACCTGTTGAAATCACATCCGACTGCTCATTAACCTTCTTTGTTATTTTCCCCGTTACCAAATTCCACTCCCAGCCTAGCTCATCGACCTATTCTTGCAATCATCAAAAGGGACATCAACAACATCTGATACTAGGCATCGATATCAAGTAATAATGAAATTCTGATATGAATAGAATATTATACATGACAAATGTAATTAGGCATAATCATCTACTACAATAATAAATCAGAATCGTAACTGATAATCAATGATAACAGAATAATATATAACTGAATCAAAATCAATATCTATAGCAACCAATCAGAGTGCCCAACAGAATCAAGCAAATCATGCAATCTCAAAGTCTCAATCAACAACTAAAAGTGTATCAACAACAGCATTATGACAAATACTTGAACAAAATTACTCTTTGAATTGAAGGACATAATCTTATTAATAATGGGCTAGAAAACCATTCTTTTGAGGAGATGGTTAAGAGAAAACTGAAGCTCTCAAGCAAGGAAGGAAATTTTGAATTTAGAGATGGGCAGGAAAACTAGAGCAATGGAATAGGGAAACTAGAGTAGTAGATTGAAGGATGGGTGACAAATGGAGTATCTATAGTAGAGATCGACATCTCTTAGGACTCGAGGGCAACAAAATGATGAACTCGGGTAAACGATGGAAAACATAGAAAAACAAACAAAGTTATTGAATCTGATGACACTTGGGCTTTTGGACAAAGGGCAGGAGAACTAAGCCACTCTCAAGTGTGTTATCCATGAAGAGTCATGAGAAAATAGGGTTATTCCATCAACATCCAGGCTTGAGGGTGTTCTAACTGGTTAGTAGGTTGATCTTATAGATGTCAAGAATAAGTCCATTGCAATTGTAGTTGCCTCAATCACAATAGAATATGATGTTTTCGAGCTAGATCTAGATGATTTTGAAGATTGCAAAGTCAGAGGAAGAAAACCTAACATGGAGGAGGTAAGAAAGGAAATCAAAAAGATTTGCCCTAATAATCTCCAAATTACCTTTTTGCCTAAGAATTTATTTGTAATAACTTTCTCTTACTCAAAACTTAGAAACCATGTTTTGGAAAATAGACATGGATACTTCTTGGGTCAAAGGAGTATATTCATGAAAACCATGGACAATAGGTTTTAACCCATATACTGAAAACACAAACATCATCCCTAAGTGGGTCAATCTTTTTGCTCTCCCTATTGAGTTTTGGGGAGAAAAAAAAAATAGAGGATACCATTGGTCAAATCATGTGCTTAGATGAGCAAACTAAAAATATATTGAAACATAAAGCCAATATGTGTAAATCCAGAATAAGTATCTCGATGAATGTTATAGTCTTAGATCCACAAAGTTATGCCTCGATCGAACAAGGGCATTTGGACTCATTTGCTAGACTATAAGAATATCAACGTTCGTTGTTATGGTTGTCAACAAACAAGCCACTTGAGAAGGAATTGTCCAAATGACAACAAAACGCCAAAAAGCAATTTTAAAAAAAGTGCAGATAAACACTAAGAATATTCCTTGTAATCTTGATGAAGAATCGATGCAGGAGAAGGAAGAAAGGATACCAATTTGCTAGTTAGATTAACGAAAAATCCCTCTCTACATGAAGGGCCAACTAAGGAGGCTGCCAAATATGGTGGCAGATAATAGCCAATAGCAATTAGTTTCAACAGATTATGTTTAGCTTTGAGGGTTGCAAAGTTTGGCAGAAAAACCAAAAAATCTTGAAACTCCAAAATACCATCTTCAAAACTTGAATTGAAAAATGTCTTTCCAAATCTTACATCTCTCGAAGAAGATGAGTTATTTCACAATAGGAAAAGCAAACTTAAAATTCATAATGTAATTTTTTATCATTTTCCCATTGATGTCGTTTTGTTGACCGTTTCTTGGCAATAGTGTGAGCTTTATTGTAATATATTCATGGCTTTGTAAATGTTTATGGGGCCCTTTCAAACCCATTTTTAACCCTTATAAAAAAATTTAAAAAAAAAAAAAGCTTATTAATAATCCAAACTTATTTTGAAAGGTGGGAAATGAGGATTGTGTGCCTCCAAATACATGTGGCTCATGTATCATAGATATTGATAAAACATTATCCTTTCTTTTATGCAAAAATCTGCTTTCGAAATATTTATTTTTCCAAGCATACTTTCTTTGATTAGTCCTTCAAAGCAAAGAATTAAATTTGACAGTGGATCATGCTTGTGATGAAAAAAAATTATGATTATTATTCATTCAACATTGCCCTTCAAATGTTAGTATAGTTTATCGTAGAGAAAAGAACCACTAAAGATAATCTATACGATTATTATAATCTTTTAAAGTTTCTAAAAATCCATCCAAAATTTCACCTTGCATTTAACATGGTCTACAAAAAACGTGGATTGTATTTTAAGACTAAAAAATGCAAATATAGTCATATGGCCATCAAATGTAGTCCATACTTCAATGTAGGGGTTAAATTTGATGGCCAACCATACCTCTCATAGAAAACTTTGACAGATATCCAATCAATGATTCCCTTTAAAAGTTACATCAATCATCTTTAAAGAAAGTAACACAAAAGAGAATATATATTTTTATAATCATTCATAAAATTAAAATTTGAAACTCCACCCAAAATTTTCAATTTCGTCCTATATGGTCTTCAAATACTTCCACCATATTTTATGATTAAAAAGTATAAATGCATTCAAAAAATTAAACCTAATCCAAAATTAGAATCTGAAAAAATGGACAAACAATATCTTATTTAACATATTTTTAAATGAAATTTACAATTAATATACAACTATTTATTACAACTTTTTGTCACTAAAAATATTCCCTTCAACTTAAATTCAACCCTTATAGATCACTAGGCGGCATCATCCACAACAAATGCCAAATTTACATGAGATGGTTACAAATATTTTAAAACATGCATTAAATGCTACATGTGGACAAGGAATACAACAGTTGAGATCATTAAAGTGCCACACAAGAAATCGAATAATTGGTCAATGTAGACAACTTTTGAAGCCTTTAATTAATTTTGTAATATTTTTTGGGACTGCATAGTAAATGACAAAACATGGTGAAATTCCATGGAAGTCATTTTCAAACATAAAACAAGAAAAGATGTCATATCTCCCTAGAAATTCCAATCATTTTATTGAAACTTGTACAAAATCAAATCGTTTAAAAAGTATGAGTAGATAATTGACAAACACACTGTCAACATCGTATCAATTTCATATCCATATGATTGGTATAGATCAACGCCTTTCACCTCAAAGCATATTTAGTGCCCTGCAACACAAATTTCATACTATTTTTTTGTGATGCATTTCAACGTTGTACAAACCTTTATTTTACTTATAAGAGAATCGTACCAATTTCATATACTTACAGTTAAAAGCATATCTAGAGTGTTCCTTGGGTTATGCTTTTTATTCTTGGGTTCAACAGATTGTTTTGGTTTGTGAACATTATTAAATTATTAAAATATTTCTCTCTTTATGTATCCCTTTGTTTATTATTTTAATATTAATAGATTTACGTGGTTTTTCAATTAAAACATATATACAAAAGTTGATTTTTTTGCAAAGGCTAAAAATAAATTATATAATAAAGCATCTTTATTGATGCCATTCCACGTGCCTAACGGCCATTATAATTAAGATTAAACAAAATGACTTTAATGACCCCCACCTAAGCGAAAACTATATAGAGTTTCGCATATGTAATCAAATCGAATAAGGAAAACATAAACACAAGACAACCTTTAGAAGAAAGTGTTGTAACTAAGATTAAACAAAATGGCTTTAATGGCCCCCACCTAAGCGAAAACTATAAAGAGTTCCACATATGTAATCAAATTGAATAAGGAAAACATAAACACAAGACAACCCCTAGAAGAAAGTGTTGGTGCCTTACGCAACCATAAATAACACACACACCACATGGGTGACCAACAATCACAACCTCTAGTTCTATGTTGACTATCATGAAGCCCTTTGAATGGCATTTTTCTCGAGGGTGAAGCAATTTAAAACATCTTGACAAGCATTCAAATGGTCAATCAAGTTATCTATATGAACCAGATGAGTGTTCATAACACAATATTCGTTCACCACCAAATAGTTATCAAAATCCATATTTCACACATTGCCTACAGATGGCATTGTGGAATGCTTGGATCTTGTGGCATCCTCCTCACTTTCCATAGAAGACACGAGCCTCATGATTGAGATGATGGACCGAGCCTATCTATTTATAGAACCACAATTCCACACCTCAACAATGTCATTTTCCAAAAGATGTCGCCATTTCTCTTCCTTTCCAAGATTTTGCAAAGTAATGCATCCCCACACCACTAAATTATCCTCCATTATTTCTGACTTCATCTTCACAACAAGAATTCCCTATGGAATCTCCATGACAATTACAACACAAGTAATCCTTGACTCTCCTTTGTTTACTTCACAACTTTTATTAGCATATGGTCACTTCCACCATCAATTACAAATTAATGACCGACATTTCTAATCATTTATAAATAGACAATACAACAAATCCGTCAACCACTGTAATGTTCTATTTTAGAAAAAAAACAACAATTTCAGATTTTTCCGTAAACCCTTTTATGATAAATTTCTGAATTCTTATTTTTACATTCACATGCAAATACTAGACTAGCCTATACAACACTTAATATTGAAAACCCGAACTATACTCTTTATTTCAATCAATGACTGCATAAAATAATGTTGAAAACAATTTTAATAAACTGTTTAACGATGACAAAACAATAATTTTTTATAAATGAAACCCTTAAAGTATAATTTTTCTTATAGCAAGATCATCGTACCAATCCAAATGAATGCTTGCAAAGGACAATGTTGTATAGTATAGCTCACAGAAGGATTTGTCGATTGGATTTTGATGTAGTAATCTTGGCACGCTACATGCAATAGTATAGTAACAATTAAAGTTTTTCCAAATTAGACTTGGGTTGCCCCCTAAATCCCTACACAGTTGTCCCTACTACAACAGCGAGGAAATAATTATGGTGGCCTCTCATAGGTATAGCAAACCCATTCGTATCGCAGAAACCCCTTTGTTGATCCCACAAACTATCGAGGATAATGCCAAGATCATTAATTCAACGAATGCATGGGTTCCATGAGTGATGTGAGACATTGCTCAAAGGGAAAACAGTCCAAGCATGCATAAATTGCAAATAACTAAAATCACACAAATGAGATAATTGCAAAAATAAGTAGCACAAATTACTCCAACACTCCATAAATAGCTCAATATATCAAATGTACAAATAAGGAGTGAAATGTGTAACTCTCTCATGAAAGTAGCTTAAATGTGCTAAAATTTGTGTAACTCCCATATCCAAAATAGCCTATCAAAAGTAACTCCATCTAACTAATAATGAATCAAACATGTAACTCATATGACAATGTACACCTAAACAAGCATATCCCATAAGTGTAAGGAAACTCCAAGTAAAGTAGAATAACCCATATAGAAAATGTAGAAAATAACCACAATAAGAAATATGCAAAAAATAAACACCCTACACTAACACAAACCTTCACAAAATTTCTAAGAATTGTTAATCATTTTCAACTAATAGAAAACTAAAAATAATATGATTTGTCTACACAATTGTGATCCATGTATGAAATCGCCTCAATGCAAACCTAAATTCGAATAGTGAAGATTTTCGTCCTCACAACTCATACCAATCATAAGAGTTTTTACCTTTATGTTGAAAACTGATGAATTGGAAAGCTCAACAAATCGAGAAAAATATTTTGATCATAAACATATGTGCATACAAGTATAATAATTATCAATATATAAATTCAATTGTCATTCTCAGGGTTAAGAGTTACACTCTTCACTTTTACCATTTTCTTTCATTTTCTCTTTTCCTTTCTCTCACCCTTTTCTTTATTTCTAATAATAATAATAATAATAATAATAATAATAATAATAATAATAATAATAATAATAAAGTAATATTAAGTTGTCACTTTTTTAATAAAATAAAAAGTAACTTAAACAACTTAAAATGTTAACTTTATTACTTTTTATTTCATTTGAAAAAGGGAGACATGACAACCACCTCCATAAATACCTGTAGCCACATTTACACTTGATTGTCATCAAAAGAGTTACAAGCGTCAACCCACAAGATTGAAAGAATTTGAAGTCACCAAATCGAGTTTGCATTGCCGTCCATGTGGCTCCAAGGAAATGTCATGTCACATGGAGGACTGTAAGTATTAAGTACAAAAGAGAGAATTAATAAGTACGCCCCCAAGTAAATAGCTCGAGAAACCCAACAATACAAGAGGCACTTACAATGGAGATCTCCTTAATAGCAAGGGTATCTCTCAGATCATCAACATGCAACAAGTGAAATGTCACCATCAACAAGTTGTTGGCACAGTTATCAATTGTCATCAAATGCCACCCTAGTGTCAAAAACTCTCGAGGCCCGTACAAACCCTTCCATTTCCATCCACCACATCTATCTGTACCCTTGGATGGGTAGCCCCCACTATATATCTTGAGCGTCTTCTCCACCTTTCGAAAGCACAGGGAAACTCTATTAAGAAAATCCGTACCATTCCATTCCATGCATGTGACACTTTAAAAAAAAAACCACAAGGATGAACAACAATGAAGACTCTCCTAAGCCTAAGCAATTCATGTTCATGGCATTGGAAGAGGCTCCTACAAATCACCATTACCAAATTAAATGTTTGGAATAACAATAAGAGAAGTCCATGCCAACCAATTCTCCTTTACTCTATGGTTATAGGTTCTTGGGAGAAAACAATCATCACTAGGGAAGGCATGTTAGAATCTCGTTCCAATAGTATCAGATTTTTGTGTTTAGTGGCAGGGTTACCATCTCGTGATGTTCCCAACTTTGCTTCCTAAAATGGAAATATGGCCAAAACAATGTGCTTGCAACTTGGGAACTACGAAGTGTGGCTTTAAAATCACAAAACACACAGGATACATCACACAACGCTAGATGTTAACCTTCTAAAATATATTGAAACATAAAGTGAAATGCTGGACGGATTTAAGGGATCTAATTAGTCGTTGTGGAGAGGCACAGCTGCACATTAACTTGTGTTTAGATGAATCAATTGAATTCTAGTGAAGACATGAAAAAAAAGTAAAACATTACATTTCCGTTTTCGCTCCCACAAACACGTTACAATCTGCTAAAGTATTAGATCGATGTGGCACCTATTCATTAGCAGATTTATTTTTTTATACCTCTACTTATTGCAACAGAACATAGAGCCATTTTCTCGAAGGGGATACCTATGGCATAGCAAACATTAGAATGGTTAGTGTACAAATAACTAATTTATACTTGAACAATGGCATGGAACACTAAGAAATCTGTATAATCATATGTAAATGAAAGTAGATGTGCAACAATACCAATAAGAAGACAATGTGGTTATACGCTGAACTTTCATGTACATATTTTATAATTTTGGTGAATGCTCAATAGCAAACCACTATTAACATTAGACGAAGTTTTAAATACATACAAAACAGAAACAAAAGAACACGAAAGATAGATTGATATTAATGTTGAATTACATTTTTGGCAATAATCACAAGGTGAAAGGACCCACAAAGCAGACAAGCACCTCTAAGAAGAGGAGGATGCCAATAAGAAAGGTTCCATAGAGGACTGAAAATACAAAAATTTCAGGTCCATTTCATGTTTCATATCATCTTTGCAAGCACTACTTTTTAGTAAAGTTTGGAAGCAAAGAATGAAAAGAGCAATAAATTATTGGAAAGACCTTTTTGCTTAAAATAGTCATCAAGTTCCTTAGTTATTTTCCATTTTACCTGCCACTTAACCTTCCATGTATATTTGGAGAAGTACCATGATCACTAATGCTTTCTATGATTTTCTTGACATAACTAAATTGAAATTATCTAAATGCAATTTCCATGGATCAAGATCTTCAAGGAAGGATCATAAACATATAATGGCATGTAACGTGTTGAATTCAACAACAAAGAGCGAAACTTGAACTAGTACATGTATGGTAATATTCTCCATGGTACAACTTTGCAGTATGTGACCCAATCTTCCTTGTACTTTTCATGACATCTTGCCTCGTCTCTTCGTTCTCTCCAGATAAGTAGGATTAAAAGATAAACAGGGTAAAAATAAGGAACTGGAGAACTGCAAAGATATCCAACATCTTTATGAGAAGAGTAAAATACACCTATGCTTGTGAAAGAAGTTGGTATCAATTAACTAAAATATAGTGGGTGCAAGAAACCCATACCTTGCTCCACAGGGCAAACTAAATGAGAAAGCTAGAAGTATGTCCCCAAGATAATTGCAGTGTCTAGCTACGCCCCTGCAAGAAGACAATAACATTTCAACTCGGAGCACTTCTTATAGTTAGATATGAAAGTTAACAATTATAGGGAAAATAACTTCAAAACAAACCCTACAAAACAAAGTATAGGAGGCATTAAGCATATAGTATTTACAAGGGGGATTTGATTGGTTACAGAGAACCAATAAATGGAAAAATTTGACTTTAAAAATTTCTTGAGCCGTGGAACAAACACCATGATTGTACTGCAACATGCCAGAAATGACTGATAATTTGGATTCATCTATAATTAGAGGATTTGAAAGCTATAAACAAATCACTACAAATCCCCAGTTACAAAATCTTGCTCATGCTCTAAAGAAGTCCCATAAAATTGCTGGATAAGGATATAACATTGAGAAAGACTGAAGACACTTGGCATTCAAAACCTTTTAAAGGAGATATAAGTATATCATGCTGATTGATATCATAAGCCACATCGTGATATCTCTAGGATAAGGTATCAAATTAGATTAGCATTAATAAGACACAAGTAATCCTAATAGCATACATGACCATTGTTTGTATAATGTGTTTATACCATGAATGCCAATGTGTTGGATTCTAATACGCTGTTTCACCAAAAATTATAAGTTATATCATTATTCTACATAGCCAGTCAAGTATGTGTAAATCCATTGTGCAAAGATCATAATTGGACACTGGAAAGAGACTCAAAGTCAAATGTATATTATTAGCGTGTAATGAATCACAATTGGTGTTTTATCCTTTCATAACCCATTATCTGGCCGATTGGCTAATTTGAAACATAGAGAAACTTCCCATTAGCATCAAAATATTATTTTGACATCTAAATACTATTATTTAAGTCTGAGCATGTAAACTTACTAAGCATTGAACGCTATGAAGACACATTATGCATCTTGTACATCGAATGTGTTTGAGTGGAAACAGCGTACGGCACTCAGTGGCATTGTTTTCTTGACAGAGGGCAGCTTGTGTGGACATTGTTGCCTTCCAAGCTTGAGATTGCAGTCATATATTTATGGAAAACCCACATACAATGAAAGAGAAGATTTGGCAGTTTGGATCACAGTTCAGGATCCATCATCCGATGAGAAATGTATTGGGAATGAACATTAGAGCTCCTTATATAGATAACTCCATTACAAGCACATGATGTTGAGTACGGCCACTGGCTATCACAAACTATTTATTACTGTAAAGGTATTCAGACATACATGCATGTTCTTCGCGGTAGGGATACAAGAATACCTAGAAGAACGGAGTAAATACTAGAAAGCCAAAGAATTAACAAGTGAAAAGCTGTATTTCTGTAGTGAGTTATATCTTACAACTCAATAACAAAGTGTATATATAAATGCAAGTTGAAACGTGACAATGACTGAAAGTGAACTGTTATTATTTATTATGTTTCTAATGGTCTGTAGTTACAAACTAACCATTACAAGTACTAGCCATTATTTCCCAGTCCAAGACCCTTCTAAGCTTGTGGATGATGGTTCTCCAAGATAGGCTTATATCAACACCTCATCTCTAAATTACTAGGATGCTTTCACATTGCTTCCCTAAGCCAACACTGATCCACAAGGATAAGGAAAAACAGAACCCTTCATCAACCAACCAGAGATCAACTGGGAATCAGTCAGAAACAGGGCTCAAAATGAGTATTTTTTGTATTGTGGCTAAAATCACCGGTTCTGTCATGCAGATAGTGGTGGTTTTAACTGCAGAAACAGTACAGACAAGTAATGAGATGGTGATGGTGTCAATTCAGTTCTGAGTCAGTTGGAGTCCTTTACTACACGAAAAGACATGCTCAGAGCATAATAGAGAGGAGGCACAAGTCCAATTGAAAGCATGAGTGTTGAAATCAGAGCTAGTGATTTCAATTGGTTGTTGAAAGAGGAAGAAAAGGTGCAGAAAGTGAGATGAGTGAGAAAACAGCTAAGTGATTGTTGCGATTGTTTTACGTTCTCTTTGTAAGCCATATTTGCTCAGAAGAAGAAAGCGAGGCTAAGCTATTGCCAATTTCTACTGGTCGTCCCCACGCTAGGGTTTCCAGGTTAAAAGCTTGCGTGTCAAATTGTCGTTCTTTTTTTCAAGTTTGCTGTTCAAGGTTGTTTACATTCATAATTCATTGATGCAAGTTCTATTTTTATGTTCCCAACAACTCGCTGTAATAATTCAAGTACTTAAAGCATTCAAAGTGTTGATTTGCCATAGAATTCAAGTTAGACAGCATATTGTGATTATGTGAATTCCAATGAAGCAATTGCACTCAAGAGTTTACATATCATTTTGGTATCATTGCAAGTTCTCTTTGGGTATTGTGGATTTTAGTTTGTGGCTGATTTGTATGACAGTGACAAGAACAAAGGAAGAAGTGTTGCTACCTTGCGAACTTGAGACTTCTGCAAGGAAGTGGAATAAAAAGGTGAAAGAAATGGCCAAAGAAAGTGAAGACAATCTTACCAAAAGAATTGCATCCTTAGAGACGAGCATAAAAAGTGTGACAAAGTACAAAGATGTCATCACCAAGCAACAAAAGCTCAAGACTAGGAACCAAGCATCAATGGACATGGTAGTTTGTGTTCTAACCAAGAAGCATGGCATAGAAGAAGCAGCTTCATGAAGGTGAGGAAGAAAAACTTGTGGGTAAAAAGAAGCATTCTCCAAAAAACAAAGGTAAAGCCAAGGTAAAATCATCCGATCATTCTCCTTTCAAAGTTGAAACAAAAGTTGAGATTAAAGCTTTTGAAGGGCAAATAGATGCTAGACAAATGGTTGAACCAAATGGAAGTTTATTTTAGTGTACATAACGTTAAGGGAGGCACAAAAGATTTCCCTTCTAAGTGGTTGCTTTGCTCGGATCAAAGTCTATAGGATTACACCACGAAATTGCATAGACAAGCCCAGTAAGGGTACAAGTCCAAATATGCTGCAAATTAGGCTCGGATTTATCATGGATGGCCCAGGTTCGTCTGGGTTGTTCTGCAAAACAACCCGGATCATCCAAGGAGAACCTAAGCAAAACCTACAAAGAACTCACAATCTAAAACACACTTATCTATTTATTTTTTAATTTTTTGTCAAAGTTAGACATAAAGTAATAATAAAAATAATAAACACATTGAAAACCCTAGAAATAAAGGGAAACACGAGATTAAATACAAAACATAAAAGCAAAAGCGTTTGCCTCCCATTATCCCATTGTATGCTTACATCCCATTGCTCATCTAGGGTTGAAGGTTCATCAAGCAACAATGCAATCTTTTTCCTATGCTGATTGAGGAGCACATTTTTTAAATCAGAGTAATTTTGATGTAATAAATTATAATTTATTTTTATGATTAATATTATAATGACATTTGGCATTCAATTAGTATTTTGTAGTTATTTTGTTTTTATATGCAAACTATGTACTAAATGTCACTTAATTCCTATTTATTAGGCTAGAATTTCTATATATTTTTTGTGCACTTGTGCCCAAGGCGAAAAAAAAAAATCGCCATTCCGACGAGCCCAGTTCTTCAAACATGAACACGAACTAGAAACTTAGCAGTCAACAAATCAGTCCAAGAAAGAGCAAAATCAGCCATCCAAATCCTATGTAAAGGGTAAGTGGGGAAAAAAAAATGCCTCCGCTTTACATGTTTGTAAGGATCCAAAGAGTCATTGTGTTATAGATGGACATACTGATGCAAAATGTTGAAATTTGCATCCATAATTGCTTCCCAAGAATCGTACCAAGGAGGACCCTAAGTAGTATCTGGTATCTTTGAGAGAACAGTCACAGGTGGAGATGAGGACAGTTTCGATGTTGATGAGAAGTTGGGTTGCACTGCTACGAACATAGCTAGCAAGAAACAAGAGAGAAAATCAGCAAGCTTTTACAAATCAAAACAAAAACCAAGAAAGCAAAGGTAAATACAATTTTTACTATTGGCTCACAGTTCAACTTGAATTCGAATGAAATTGTCAAGAGCTTGGTTTGAAAAAAATTGATCATCCTCATCCATATCCTTTGGATTGGATGAAAAGTGATGTAAAGATTCAAGTGACTAAAAAAAGTAGATTCTAATTTATTATTGAGTCACAATATGTTGATGAGATAGAACCAAATATATTTTCACTTAATGAATTTGATGTAGTATTTGGAAGTCCTTAGTTGTATCTTAAGGATGCTATTTCATGAGGAGGAATAACAGATGGATCAAAGACGGGATCAGCTATATCATCAAGGCACATCAAAGCAAGCCCAAGCTTTCCATGTAAGTGCCACCCAAGCAAAACGACTCATTTAAGCAAATAAGCAATTTTGTTTATTTCTTTTGAAGGACAAGCAAGATTGATGGGCTAGAAATTTAGAAAGTGATTGTGGTAACAGAGGATAGAAAGATTTGGATGAATCGTTGAATTCTTGTCAAGAAGTGTTCCAAATCCTAAAGGTTTGCCACCAAAGAGAGAAGTAGAGCATGAAATTCACTATTTTGCCTAAATCTACTTTATCTAACATTGGTTTGTGCAAGTAATCTGTTTTGAAACATAATGAAATGAAAAAATAACGTTGAGAGTTGTTAGGAGGGGTCATATGCCAAGCACTTCATGATGTGAGTCACCCATTGTGATGATACAAAAGGATGGATATTGGAGAATGTGCATAGATTACATAGCTTTGAATAAGATTATCATCAAAAACATGTATCCACTCCCACAAATAGATGACTTGTTGAACCAACTTCAACATGCCGAATACTTCAAAATTGGATCTAAAATGCGGGTGGAAGATCTATAGAAAAGAGCCTTCAAGATGAACCAAGGTTTGTATGAATGGTTCATTCTTCCATTTGGTCTATGCAATGCACTTGAGACTTTTATGAGGTTGATGAATATTGTATTGAGACGTTTCATAGATACATATGGTATAGTGTATGTAAATGATATTTTGGTTTTCGATGCTCCATGGGAGGAACATCTAATGCATTTGAAACAAGCTTTGCCAGTGTTGAAAGAAAAAACAACTTTTGCACAATATTAAGAAATGTAAGTTTTCAAAACGATCACTCATCTATTTGGGGCATGTAATTGGATGAAGAGAACTAAGTTTAAATCGAACAAATAATGACACTATCACTAATTGGGCCACACCTAAGAGCGCTACAAAAACTTGAAGTTTTGTTGGAGCAATACAATACAAGAGGAAGCTCATTCCAACTTTCTCTATAAGTGTAGCACCTCTACATACTATTGCAACAAGTGTTAAGAGTTTTCATTGGGATAATGAACATGATAGGAATTTTGAAACTCTGAAATACAATATCAATCGTGCACCACTGCTTTCTCTTCCTAATTTGTAGCAACCATTCAAGGTTGAGACAAATTCAAATGAGCATGCTATGGAAGCAATTTTGTTATAAAAAGGTAAGTAAGTCTGTTATCAATCAAAGATATTTTCTTCAATGGTAAGAGGGTATCTTGTATATTCTAAAGAAAAATATGTACTAGTTCAACCAATTAAGAAATGGAAGCATTATGTGTTACGCAACTAAACAATAGTGCATAATAATCATAAACCTCTTCAAAATTTACAAGCAAGGCACTACAAGTGGATGGGTTTTCTTCAACAATTTCATTTGGTGATTAAGTACAAGAAAGGAAGCACAAATGTTGTGGCAGACACGTTATCTAGGCCACCAATTACAAAGCAAGTTTCAGCTTTGGCAACAATTTCACAACTTGGGCCTTTCAAAAATACTTTATAAAGAGACATATGCACAAGATGGAGATTTTGGGGAGAGATTTCAACAATTGAAGGCCAAGAAGGTTGATAGCAATCCTGAATGCTACCTCAAGGATGAGCCATTTGTGAAGGTGTATGTGTATTGGTATAATATACAAGAAGAATTAGCTAGATTCCTTAATGAATGTAAATTGTGTTGTCATTATATGAACTCCAATTAAGTATTAGCACTTGAATTTATAGATCCGACGCTTCATGAGATGATTGTCCTTTGCAATGACCTTTGCTTGTTCGATGCAGATATGGTGAGTGGTTGACTAAGAGTGTTCTGGTAGCGCTGAATTTTCCACCCTATCATGTTTGAGATGCACACATTTTTCACCAATTCTCTAATAAAAGGATATGCTTGTTTCACCGATAAATGGGCATCCACATGAACATGGAATATGGTAGACTTTGTTGCTTTGTCGTGGATCCATTGTGTTTGTGGTAGACTTTAGCCCCACTTTTAGTGTGTTCGAAGGAAAGTTGTGTTTATGTTTGATCAATAATTGATCGACATAATGTATCGCAAATGCCAAACACAATCAATCACAGGTTCTAAACATCATTCTACTCAAGTTGAGCAAGGGATGGCAAGAATTATTGGTGAAAGGCTAGTGAAAAACTAATTGACCACTAGTGGCCATATGTGGTCCATAGAAGGTTCTAAACCTAAATGGCTACATGAGACCATGAAATGTCATGTACATGGATTAGGCATGTCTTAAAATCAATTAATAAAGTTAAATGGATATCTGAGAGGTGTTGATGGGTTTTTTACTCACAAATAGTGACAAACTGCACCGTTAGAAACTGATTAAAATAAAATCTTAGCACAGAGGAATTAACTTTTGCATGTGATGTCAAAATGACGAAAACCCTGTGGGAGTGATATTAACACACCCTCCAAGGTACCCATAAAGTTGAATGCAAAAATTCATCCATTTGGCCAATCAACTACCTCGGGAAGTGAACCGGCAGTTTCAATTTTTAAAGTGGCAGTTTGGACTAATAAGTGGTGGTTTGGCTAAAGGCATTTGAAGAGTCAGAGAGAATTAACAAGCCAATTTTGAAGTTGGAAAGCTAGTAGACCATGGGAAACATTTTAGCAAGTGAATGGAAGCTTAAGCATCATCCCACACACATTAAATGGAATAATCCCAAAGTAAGAGGCATCCATTCATTCATCCAACCATTCGCATCGGTCAACCATAGAGATAGCACGAGTCTTATGGGCAAAGGATAAGAATGAAAGAGCAGGAGGACACGATACATTGCATAGTTGAGGGATTGGTAAACTTCCATGCTACATGTGAACTTCTATTTTGAAGTCATTTATGTTGACAATTTTGCCCCCCACAAGGCAAATTGTCACCCCTACACTTCAGAACTTTGCTATGGTGCCAAGTTTGTCTTGTGAATCAGTTTTGGGGTCCTTAAATGAGCATTTATAGCCACCCAAGTGGCCATCTACAGCCAGGTGAAGTTTAGTTATGCAGAGGTTTCCAAGGAGCTTGCTTAATTACAGCCAAATATGCAAATACAGCCAAGATATACAAGCTGTAAGTTTATTTGTTTTGTCTTCCCAAGGAATTTTTCGGGTATAAGAGGTGGACTATTTCTTCGGACATTTTGTCCGAGAGAAAGAGCTCTCAAAGGACTGTGTAAAAGTCCAAAAAAATGACTAAGGGGCAGTCGTTCAAGGCTTATTTTCTTCACGCTGTTTGTCCGAAAGAAAGGAGAAAAACACAGTTGAGAAGACCGGTTTTCAAGTCAAGACAAAAGTCCGAAGGAATAAGGACAGTTACAAAAAGCCCGAGTGCCCTACAAAAAGATCGGGTGCCCTACAATTCTTCCGAAGGACACTTTTGAAGGCAGACATGCCCCTAAGGAGGGCACTTGCTCGATGAAGTGGACCTTTTCAATTCTTCCGAGGGGCACTCCTAGAAGACATAGCCCTTGCGAAGGGCATATGGGCGTCGTGTAAGGACATTTACAATTTCCCCCAAGGGTGTGTGCCCTTGCAGGGGACACTTCAAGCACGAAGAAGACCTTGGCAAAATTCCGAAGGACAAAATTCATTTTTTTTAAGGACACCTGCCCTTGCGGAGGGCACTTAGTCGGTGGCCGGACCCTTTCAAAAGTTCCAAAGGGCATTATTGGGAAGCAGGAGCCCTTGCAGAGGGTAGAGACATAAGCAAAGGACAAAAGCAAAGTTCCTGAGGGGCACTTGTCATTCAAGGAAAAGATAGCCTAAGGAGACGAATTCCTTCAGACTTTTTGTTCGAACGAATTCCTTCGGACAAAAAGTCCGAAGAAATTCGGGAGGATAAAAACCCGACGAAAATAAAAAGAACAAAGGCAAAGAAGGATCCTTCAAAATAATTGTCAAACAAGAAATCCGCAGGAATATGAAGTCAACAAAAGTCTGAAGAAAATCAAAGTGCAAGACATAAGAGCCTAAAAGAATAAATTCGGGAAAATTGGCAAGGAAACGAATTCCTTCGAACTTTTTGTCCGAAAAAATAAGGACAGTTTCAAAAAACCCAATAGAAAAGACAAGAGCACAAGCCAAAGCCAAAAAAGAGAAAAGGAAATGCCAAGCCTGGGAAAGAGAAGAGACCGAGAGTTCTTTGGACAATTTGTCCGAAGAATGAAAGCTAAAATAAAGCCCAATTCCCGAATTAAAGCAGAACACAAGAAAAGCCAGAGAAAACACGAAATGAACTGAGCATGATCAAGAGGCATGAGCAAATATTAAAGCAGAACTGAACATGGACATAAGCATGAACAATGAATAAAACAAACGCAGAATAAAGACAAAGGCAGGATAAACAAAGATCATGCACAGACTAACGTGAGTGACTCAACGAAGTGAACACGTTTAAGAAAGCAAGCACGCTTCAATTCTGAAAATAGAGTTGTCTTGCATGATGAGCGGGCAAAGCGTTGGACATTTCAAACAGCCATAGATTCCATGCATGCACTCTCGTTTGTCTTGTTTGCTCAAAACGTTTTGGCGGTTCAAACGTAATTCTTAATTTGGCATTTGCATTGATTTCATGCAAAGGGGAGACTTTCAAACATTTCAACAGTTCGAGTGAATTTGACTACTCTTGTTTTGAAGTTGACTAGTTTTCAAGTCAAGACATCTATTCGTAGGTGTCATGCATCCAAAGCTTGTCTTCTTTTTCAATGCCAAGGATTCTTCATGCAAGACAGCCAGGTATAAGCCAAGGAAAGACAAATTTGGAAGATCCATGCAATGCAATTTGGACTTGGGCTAATGAAGAGTTAACTTCTACTCATTTTTTCAACGCCAATCTCTTGGCTTATTATAAATTTCTATATTAATGGCTTTTCAGCCTTGTAAAAAATCATCCCTCTCTTGGTAAGACCAGACTCTGCCATTGGTGAGTTGTGTAACCAATTCAATCAATAAGACTGTACTTTCAAATTTCAAGTGACGAGCATAGTGTACATTCATTCAGCAATTTGCATATATGGTAGATTTCTTTCCCTTTCCAAATTCTAATTCGTACCTAGTTGCTAGCTCATCATGTTATGCAGGTCATGTTCAGTGTTCTATATGTCTTTTGTTGAAGTTGTAAGTGAATGTTAGGTGGCTGCAAAGTGTCTTGTATCAGACCTCTCTCCATCGTTTTTCTCACGTTTTTTGTCATTCGATCGAACCTTCTCATGAAATACTTATGCATAGTGATCAATTGAAATCAAAGGTCTTCATTTTCCCTTGTTTGATTCAGTGTTCAAGGTTCCAAGTAGAGTGGATCAATATTTTGGTGTATCACCGTCATTAGGTAGGATTTCACTTTCAAATTTCTTTCTCCCTTTTCCATGGTAGATTCGCAGCACAGAGTAAAGATCCATTGATACATCTTACAGAAACCAGCCTTCTCTAGAGGTTCTTCTCACTATTGAAGCACCCACCCTCGTGAGAAGATCCCATTGTTTCAACCGGAAATAGGATTAGTTATTTCAGCACGTCTTCGATTCAGGGTGCAACTCCAAGTTGACAACAATTTCTTAAGCCATGAAGATCACCGAAGTATCATCTTTTCATTGCTGAAATTTTTATCCACATTGGGTTTCCCAAGAATAAATCATTGTGTTCTCTCATGTGATTGTCTTTATTATGTTATTCATTACATTCTTTACATTTTCCATTGTTGTACAATCATGGTATGAGTGATTGGGCATTCTAATTGTTGACATTGTGGATTGCACCCTTGACAAAAGGTTGAGCTTTTGTCTTCCACGCGACACAATGGAGACTCCCCTCTTGCCTGTGGGTCTGGCAAAATTGAGGGGAGAATCTCTAGATAAGGGCTAGCTCACTTTGATACATCTCTGAGTTATTTCACTATTACTGCTAATATATAAAAGGGCGGGTGAAAAGAGAGAATGCTACTGAAAATAGAAACTAACCTAAGAAAGTGATGCACCAAACAAGTTTGATCTACTCGGTTACTCACACTTCAGACCAGAAGAGGACGTACATACACTTTATCTGATGAAAAGATCAGACTGTAGGGAACTTTAACAGGGAGGCTTAATGAAGACACAAAAAATGAACTTACCACAGGCGCTATAGAAAACACACTGTCTGATAACCCTTTTCTATCTCTGCGCTCCAGATGTAGCACAACCTATTAACCTGCAGAATTGGTACTCTAGTTACACCAGGTGTGTTGGTGTCAACTCATGAAAGCATCAAGCTAAAATGACTAAACACAAGGTTAATACGCAGACACACTCAGAGATATAACCAGTCAAATAGAGGTAAAACGCATTCTTATTGATTCAAGGTGAAATTTTGGCAGGGCTTCGCCTTACAAAATGAGAGATAGATCTTACAAAATGAGAGATTACAATATATAGCATAAAAGAAAAGACTTTGGTGCCTTTCAAAACAAGTGGCTCATGCTACGTTGAATACATTGGGAAGAGGAAGTCGCTAAAGGAACCATGTTGTGGCAATCACCAGTCTTGACTTTGGCGTTTAAATCATATTAAATATCGCTACAAGAGCATTGGTCGCTTTGTCTATTTGAATGACCAGGCCGCTTCTCCATAAAATTCACGCGACTGCCTACTCATTAATGCAAAATGAGGAAAAACGGGCCATTCTATTGAATGCCGGCGCTCCCCTTGGTAGCAACTTGGTGGAGACTTTTTCATCCATCTAGGAACTTCCTGCCGACACCTTTTTTTGCCACCTATGCTGATCTGATTCATGTCTGTGCTTGGTTAGGTGCATCTTTTGGAACATTCCAAATGTTGTCGTATGTGTGTATGGCCGTGTTCTGGATTCTTTGTTTTGTTCCCTCTTTCCTTGCTATATTTTTGTCTCTTTCTGGGAATTTGAGCTCTCGGGCTCCCTTCTCGTCTTTTGCTGGCTCCTCAGGCTCCTTTCTCAGCGGGTTGCTGAGTTTGTCCTCGGGTCTTTATGCCTCTTTGAATTTCGTCAGGCCTGCGCCATTTGAAAACCAACAGCTATTCCATTGTCATGAATTTGACGTGCTCGGGCCCGTCACCCCTTTGGCAATTCCTTCGGCCCTTTGCAATTGAACCTTCCCAAAGGGAAGGTGTCCCTTTCGGAGCTTGGAAAAGGTCCCCTTTTTGGCATCCGAGAGTCCCCCGTAAGGGCACTTGCCCTTTGGGTTCCTTCCGGCTGCCTTGGTCTTCTTAATTCCTTCGGACATTTTGTCCGAAGGAAATATTTCTTCATGTCTTTGTCTTTTTCTTTGTAAATTCCTTCGGACAATGTCCGAAGGAAATGTGCCTTTGTCTTTTCCATGGATTTTCTTCGGACAAAAAGTCCGAAGAAATCCTTTGTCCCTTTCTTCTTTCGGTCTTTTCCTTTGGGAAATTCCTTCCACAAATTCCTTGTGAATTTCTTCGAACAAAATGTCCGAAGGAATTCCTTCAGGCACTTTGTCCGAAGGAATTCATCCTTCCTTTGGCTCCATGTGGATTTTCCTTGGACCAAAAGTCCGAAGAAATCCTTTGCATTCAATTCCTTTGGATTTCCCTCAGGACAAAAGTCAGAAGGAAACCGTTTGTCTTTTGCATGGATCTCTTCCGAAGGAAAACTTACCTCTCAGTGTTTTCTTTTATCCCTCCGCAAGTGAAGTTCCCTGCCCTCCGTAAGGGCACTTTTGGGTCCATAATTGCCCTCTGAAGAAATTTTGTTGCCCTTTTTGCGAACTGCTTAGGCCATTTCAGGTTTTTCAATTATGACTTTGAACCTTTCGATTGAACCTGAACCCTTTTTCCGAGTTCAATGGTTCAACGGTTCAATACTCTATGTTCTGCAAGGAGTCATGTTCACTCAATTCCCTTGTGAATTTAATGTATCGTTGAACCTACCGCTTGAACCTACAATGGTTCAACGGTTCAATATTTCAATATTTCTAAGTTCAAAGTTCAAAGCTCTCGGAAAGATCATGTGGCTGTTGGTCGGTCTGTGTAGTTCATTTCATATCATTGAACCCCGACGTTGAACCACTTTTTCCAATTTTTTGGGAAATGTGCCTTCAAATTTTGGTCTCTTTCCTAGTGAATTTCTTCGGACAAAATGTCCGAAAAAATCCCTTCAGGGACTTTGTCTTTAGAGCTTTGTAAAACCCTTGCATTCTTTGAACTGGTCCATCTCTTTGCCGAAAGGCTTGTGCAAACCAAATTCACGACTGATGGCTCAAAACAGCAAAGGAAGAAGGAGACCGATTTTTGCCCTGTAGGACCAAAATGGTCAACACTAATATAGCAAGAAAGGTGAATAATGGTTGCGCTAGTGGTATGGGGCATTATTTCAACATAGGTACAAGCCTACAAGTAATTCATGCATGAAAATAATTGATTTCAGTTGTAGTAACATGTATTTCTAATATTGGAGCATGCATATCAGCCTAAGAATCCATATACTTCTGATTTCAAGTAGCGTACAATTTTATTTGCAGCATGAACACATCAGAATAAACTTTAAGGATGTGGATTACAGTTAACATCCATAGCAAACATCAAATTTCAGCCTTTGTATGTTGGCTTCACTAGTTTTTCCATTGGATAAACAATATAGGAAACTAAAGATTTGTTTTGAAAATGCGTATCACCCATAGCTTGAGCAAATTCAACATATTTGTATCAGGGCAGTTTTTCATCAGTGCTTGTGAAAATTTTTGTTAACACATAAAAGCTTTGTTTGTATTTTCTTCTATAAGTCTCATAATTGGCAAAACGGAAACAATTTTGCGGGGTTATTTTTTGGAATATATCAACCATGAGTAAAGCTTCAAGGCAAGTGAAACTCCAAGAGTACCAAGAATACAATCGATAGAGTCAAGATAACAATCAAGAGCTAAGGAAGATGGTTGAACACTTTAAATGGAGAATCAAGAGCTACAAAATAGATTGACCAGCCACAAAGGTTTCCACATTGGTGTCATGGAGGAGTTGCAACAAGAATTAGTCGCAAAATAAAGGATGTTAGCCAAACTCCAAGAAGATTGTGAATAGGTGAAGATGAAAGACAAATCTATGAAACAAAGGAGTCTGACCTCTACACAAGATGCTCAAATCATCACAAAGGTAAGCATGGTAAGCACCTCGCCATATACTCTTTCTTCCAATGAAGCATTACATGATTTCCTTGGTAGTTTTGAAAAGCATACTAAAGGAATTGGCTCAAAATTGATGAAGACGCTGGGTTATAATAGCCAGCATCTTGGAAAGAATGACCCCGCCAAGGAATAAGAAATCCCATACAAGTTGAGAATAGACCATAAAATGCAGGTCTAAGGTGTTTTGGTGGCATCAAGGAGGTCAACGAATGCTTGAAGGGAGCTCAAACAAAATTCCTTTCCAAAGGGGAGTTCAAGCTACCACTTTTCCAAAATATGTCCCAAGGAGGTGCCACTGCCCCCAAGATCATTTTTGTGAAGGCTCAAGAAGAATTTGGAGCATCTCCAAGGAAAGAGCAGCATTCGAACAAACGAGGTAGCACGTCGCCACTCCATGTGGCCAAGAAAGAATGCAAGCAAACTCCAAAGAGGGCAGCATTCAATGAAGGTAAAGGCATCGGGCAAAGATTTGAGTAAGAGTACAAAGCATCTCAAAAGAGGGAAACATTCAACTAGAGGATGTAACACACCACCATTCCATATGGCCAAGGAATCATTTTCAAAGCATGCGCAGCCTTCAATCAATGAATGAATAAAATCTAGTGTATCAAAACTCCATCAACCTTGTGCAAACAAGCATAAGGGAATCCCAAGAAGGCATGCAATAAAATTGTCCATTATTTGTTTCCATTGTGAAAGAAGAGGCCATGTATCATGCCATTGTTGAAATGTCTAAACATGCTCCTTTTGTGGAACAAGAAACCATTTTGTGGTCAGGTCTTGGAGAAAATAATCCATGGCATTGATCCGGATCAGAATGGGGACCTGGTAGAAACACACTAAATTGCAGAAACTTAATGTGTTATAGGCGGAAATGATTTAATTACAATTGTCGTAGAAAATATGATTGCAAAACTGTATAAAAATGAACCATGAATGAATGGAAATAGATATACACAAAGAGAACAGATTTTGCAAAAATAATATTACTGCCTCATTGATATGGGAGATATGTATGGCTATCTTTAAAAAAATACATGAGCTGCTATCTTTGAGAAAATAAATGAACTGCTATCTTTGAGAATAGCTGTGAGCTGCTATACCTGAGAATAAATGCACATTATTTCTCTCATGTTATTCCGAATAGGAGTTAGCAATCTCTGAGGAGTTGTGAAGCTACTGCTCTCTTTTCTGCATATTAAAAAACTAGTAGCAATCTTTGCAAAGAGAATAGAAGCTACAAGGGTCTTTTTACGATTTCTTTATTGTTTTTATAATTCAAATGGCATCTCATTTATAGCTATCTTTAGCATGAAATGAAAAATCAAAAAGTGAAGAGTCATGCGATAAACATTCCCGTAAGAAGTTGAGAGGTTTTGTCATGACTAGAAACTCACAAAAATACGATTTATTATTTCTAGGAATTTTTATACCTTTTTGTACTTTGCATTTTTGAGACCCTTTGTTGCGGAATTTGGACCCTAAACTTTGGTTGAGTGCCCTACATGATTGCTGAGGAATTCTTGTAGGGCACCTAAACTAGTTCGCTTGATGAGCTTTCCAATGCATATTACAATTTGCAATTGCGATCAATGGTCTGGGAGATTGACCCCGCCAAGTACTAGTGATATACTAGTTTTTGTTTTTAAAATTCTGACCAAAAAATGTCCCGAACTGCCATCTGGATCATTTGCCCTTCCCTGAAAATCAATGGGCCCCATTACACCTAGTTCTGATTTATGATGAGCATAGGAAACTCTGTGTAGAAGTGATTTTTTTCCACTTGAGTGAGGTGGCACATCCAAAACTCATTTTTAATGATTAAGAAGATCTCTATGTAGGGATGCTAGAAAAACATATAGAACTATCAGGGTTGCACTTCTTGCATAATTGACAAGGATGGAGATTCCAATAATGACTAGAGTTGTGACCTCTTCTACCACAATATCTACAAATAATGTGATGAAACAAATACCTTACATGTGCATGTATAGAGTGCTCGCACTAATTTTGAGTGGGTTCTTTTGAATCCATTTTTACTTTAATAAAAGTGGGACCCATGGTTGGTTGAGAAAATTTACCCAATGTAACCAAAATTATTAGGTCATTTTAATGTTTTGAGAGGTTTCTAAATTTCTTGACAACCTTTGCCAAGGCCTTGACTGGTGTATCCCATTTTGTTCAACTACTTGAAACCGATTTCTTTTCTATGTTTTTAGAAACGGCCAAATAAATATGGAGAATGATCAGAATGTGAAGAACCAAAATAGCATACCATGTTTTCTTATGTTTCTGTCTGCGCATATGCAACAAGTGTCTTCTTCCCTTTCACCTTTTTGAATTCAGCTTCTAAGATGGCTAGGTCCTTTTGTATTATGTCATAGAATGATTATTTTTCTACAAGGTGTTGTTGGAATTTGTGCATAGCTTTTTTGCGCCTTTCCTCTACTTGGAGTAGTCCTTCCATAATGGGGCTTTTGAGTTTCGAAATATTCTTCAGCATCTCTATCATATGTTCTGTGATGATGCTCAAGGTAGTTTGTAACCATTGGTTTTGGCCCTTCAACCATTGATTTTCTTTGTAACCGGTGGTTTGTAACCGTTGGTTTGAGCTGTTATCCCTGAGAAGACATACAATCTATTTCTCCCATACTATTACAAATAGAATTTAACAATCTTTGAGAAGAGAGGTAAAGTTATTGCTTTCTTTTCTACATATTAAAAAATTGTAGCCATCTCTACAAAGATATGAGAAGGTACAAGACACTACCTTTTTGAATTCCTTCAGTACTTTTACAATTCGAATGGCATCTCATTTATAGCTATTTTTAGCAGGAAATGAACATTGTAAATATAGAATATCAAGTGTTTCAACTTGGAATGTGAAATGTCATGCAACAAGCATTCCCCCAAAAGGTTGAGAGGTTTTGTCATGACTGGAAACTCACAAAATACGATTTTACTATTTTTAGGCATTTTTAAACCTTTTAGTATTTTGCATTTTTTAGTCCCTTCGATGCAGAATTTGGACCCTAAACTTTGGTCAGGTGCTCTACATAATTGTTGGAGGGATTCTTGTAGGGCACCTGAACTAGTTCGCTTGATGAGCATTCCAATGGATATTACAATTTACAATTCCAATCAATGATCTAGGAGCTATGAAGCCGACAAGGTGACATACTAGTGATATACTAATTTTTTCCAGTATTTTGACCAAAAGATTGCCCAGAACTGCCATCTGGATCAGGTATAGATCCCAAGTACTTCAAGAAGAAGCAAAGTTGAAAGAACCCCTCTTCAAGCCAAAAAGAAAAGCAAGTCAAGAAACACAAGGATGGATATATTTTTGTCCAATAAGGGGACGAAATACTTCTGGAAGAGTATTAGCAACAATTGTTGCAATCATTGAAACAATAGTGGGTATAGGGAGGCAAAGTCTTGGAAACTACATCTTCAACTTCACCCTACGAATCAAAAGGAGCAATCCAAGAAGGAAAATGTAGGGGAAAGAAATGGTCAATGCAGCTACAGCCCAGAAGGCAGAAATAGAAGAGGAAGCAAAGCTCAACAAGGAAGAAACAAGAAAGGAGGAACATTCCACAAATGTAGTCTCAACACCATTTCAAGGTGGTGTTGTAAGAAGTCACTCTTGAATTCTTGGGTAGAGTCTTTGTATGGTTTCCAAGGAAAATCTTGGAATGATTGACATTCAATTTTTTTCAGTGTCACAATGAATGTAGCACACTTATATAAAGCTATGTTGTTTGGATACGGGTATGGGTACGATTCGGGTACGTGCGTACGTCATTTTTCTAGAACCTTGATTTGGATATGCCGTGGGTACGTCTCTATATATATATTTTAAATATATATATATGTGTATATATGTATATATATATATATATATATAAACAATGCATATTACTCATTTTTTTAGTAAAACACTTGAAAATACAGTGTTTGTTCATTCATTGCTTCAAATTTCAAAATGTTCAAAGTATACATTGCAAATACATTCAAATTTTCATAATGCAAATGTAGAATAAATCATAATTCATCTAGAGTGTCCTCATATTCATAATTATGAATGCCACTCCCACTAGCTCCACTCTCACAAATTTGTGGATCGCTGAGTCTGCCCTGAGCCCTCCACAAACAATTTAGATTTATGATGCTATCACTCCAACTGCAACAAACTTGCAATCGCTCGATGCTATATCACTCCAGCAAACCTACAATCACTTCAACAATGGCTGCAATTTGCAAAACATGATGACTTGGTGTGGTGTTTTGAGGAGGGGAGGGGCTTGTTTTATAGTGTTAGCAGCAACGTTTTAGGGTTAGCAGCAGCGTTTTAGGGTTTTGACGATGCTTTTTAGGGTTTTACTTTTTTTAATGTTTATTTTGACTTTTTATTAACTTCCCCGTCCCGTCGACGCTCGCCGAAAACCCACAGGCACACCCGGGCATGCCCGGAGGCGTCTCGGAGGCACCCGTGACCATTTCAGAAGTTTTCGGCACGGTTACGGGCGCCTCCGGGATGCCTCCAGGAGTGTGCCTAGGACGTCCTTGTGCCGGAGGCATCTCCGGACAGGAGGCATCGAGGTGGGGCCACGAATCCTGCAACACAGATATAAAGATGACTTGAGCATGACAATAGTTGTGGTATGCACGTGGAGCTGAAATGGGCATGAAAACGGATATAGCATGTATTTCCAAAGCTAATTTAGGCATGGCAGCCATTGTATCATGAACTTTGATTGGCATCTACAAGCATGCTCTACGAAACAAAGACTTGCTTTTGTGTTGGAAGAGGAGCATGATGTGATTTGATGATTTGCAAAATATATGCAAGATGAGAAAACACTTGAGGTGAGTAGTACTGCAAGTGTGGAAGTGCTGATTTCATTTATAGGCGCATATTATAAATGATTTGCACACCAAGGGGTGAAGCAGCAAGCTTGAAGCATTAAACGAAGTATGAGACCACTACAAACATCATTGGAAAAATCCATGTTGAGAAGAGTATAGGTATCACTTAGGCAAGGAGGCTTCCTATACACTTGGCGTGCCAAAGAATCATCTTCTCTCATGAAGATAACATCAAAAAATGGCAGATGACCATCTACTTCTAGTTGGTGAGTTTTCTACTATCAAATATGCTATTGAGATGAAACTGAAATTGTTTAAGAAACTTTCTTCAAATTTGTATCGTCTATCAATCTTTGCCACCCCTTAGGCCACCAAAAAAAAATTCAAGGCACACTCCTCAGATCACTCCGTGAAAAAGTTGGTCACAACTCTTGACAAGGGTGAACTGAAGAATGCAGATCTTAAACACAACTGTAAAAGAATGGAAGAATCTTTGATTTCTCTAGTGAATAACTATGGAACTGTTTATTATAAAGAGGACTAATAGAAATTTAATTGTCCCTAATATTTTTTAGGTCTCTGATACCTAATTTTTATCTAATAGGAGTCTAACAAGAGAACAAATCTAAAGTCACAATTGAACTTTACATGTGATCAATAGAACGTTAAATGTTGTGCTTAGTGGTTAAACCATCATAGCGATAAATGTGATGTTATAAATATGTAGTGAGAGAGGGATTAAGTGAGAGATTCTGGTGTACATGGAAGCCCCAGGCTAGCCAATGTAAAATGTGTTTTAGTTGTATCTCCAATACTTAGTCACTTGTTGGCTTTTGTAGTCCAAGAGTCATAAGTTGCATTGTATTTTGTTCATGCTATATAATAAAGGGGCATGCATCTCATTAATGAGACACCCCCTATACTAAAGTGCATTAGGTTGTTTTTAGTCTAATAAGTGTTCAGGAAGTTGGTTGTAGACTAACGATTAAACCATGAAAGGCTGTTTAAAACCTTTATGTAATGATGAGAATGAATGAAACCCAAATGTAGTTGTTTATGGTTCATTTCCTGTAATCTTCATAGTTCTATCAATGGTATTAGAGCATGTTAAAAATGAGCGGTGAGAAGGATAATAATGGTGGTTGAAGCAGCACATGAGAAGAGTATAATCCATTTGAGAATAAAAGGTGTTGTTATTTTGCAGAATCAACATGCCTGGAAGAGACAAAAATGTGAATTGTATAACTGTTTTGCTGCAAATGGTGTTTAAACTTTGACTGTGGCAGAGCTGTAAGGAATTAAAAAATAAATAGATATCTGATTTTTTTCTGTCATACAATATGAAGAAGGTATGTTTTGTGCATAAAGCAGCCAGCCAAAGAGATGCATTGTTGGAGAAGAAAACTGCTCAAAATGGCATTGAAAATGCAGATATTCGTGAGGCGTGAGGCATGTCATTAAAATTATTTTTTTTATTTTTTCGATATGGTTGCAGATCTGTACAGTACAACTGTGGCAGTAATAAGAATTTTTTTTGGGTGCCAAAATAATGTGATTTTCTTGCTGTAGCAATTTCATATAATTTGGATGGTTTTTACTGTTGGAAAGATCCGTATTGAATGTTTGTTTGGTATTGCACTAAATGTATGGACGTGAGTCATAACAGAAAAGGCATTGCAGTTGTTTGCCTGAACATTAATTTTATTCTGTTGTTTTAGTATTGGAAAATGCATTGCAGATTTATTGTTTGCTAGGGTATTTGGAAGGTGTGAAGACCAACAGATCCGTACAAATGAGTGTAGGCCTGGGTTGCTAAATTTGTTCAGGCATGATAAGACTTAAATTTTCTGCTGCTTGTGGTTTCTATGGGCCCAAAAATATTCACGGGAAATTTACTCTTAGTTTGCCTTTTTTACTGTTGGGCACATGCATAACCGAAAAATCGTTTATTTTATTTATATATTGAGCTGTGTGGAAAAGAGCTTATTATATAAGTTCTGGATTTATATTCTAAAATGATGTTTCGATGAGTTGGTAGTCACTTTATGTTGAGTCATTGTAATCATAGAGGTCACAAGGTCAAACCTCATTCTCTCTTGTTTTGGTCTATCAGTTGTCAAAAGGTCTTTTTTAAAGGGAGAGTATGTCATGTTTTGAGATTATGTAAAACATTTGGAATACATGTTTCACTGGGTTGTATAGAGGAGATGATCAAAACATGTTTCACTAAGATGTTGTAAATGTAGAGGTCTCATGTTCAACTCCCACCTCTCTCATGTTTTACTCCACGTCCAAATTTTCAAAAATTAAGTGTTTAAAGAAAGGAAGTGATAGCAATATTTTTCTAAGAAACTACAAACCTAGAGGTCCTAGGTTCCATTCCTACATCTTTCGATTTGGAGACATAAGTGTGTAACGACAAATCAATTTAAGTTTGTAGAGAAATGTATTGAAAAGCTACTTTAAATTTGAAAATGGGCAATTCCTGTTTGAACACCATGCTAGGCACACCATTATTTCACGCTACTACTACCATCGGAAACAAAATGCAGCATCTTGGGGTCTCCAGGGCCATTAGGATCGACTTGGCTAATAGAGCTAAAAGACCCACCCATCTTGAGTTCGCTACTAACTCTGTGATCAGATTTGACGTAGTGGCATTTTTTAATAGATGAGAGAAATTTGGTGTTAATTTTGTTTATACCAAATTTTGTTTTTTTCTTTATTGATATCATTGATGAGGAGCAAAACAATTATCTAGTGGTATTTATGTTGCATAGACTTCTCACCTCTTGACCAATGGGGTCTGGAGGGCGGGAGGACAGCGGAGGCGACCGGGGGGGGTGCGCATGGGGGGAAGGGTGTTTGTTTTGATCAATCTTCGGGTGATTGTACATTACTGATAGGGTTTGTAAACACCTAAGTGTTTGCAAAGTGGCTAGAGTTGTTGGGCATCGGGTAAGATGTGCCATACATCAAGTACAAGATAATCATTGAAATTGAGATCAATGTGGTTAGACATTCCCATGGTGATGTCCATAATGCAATACAAGTGCAAAGATCAGAGGGGTGGTGAATGAGGAACATTCATCATCTTCATGTTAGGGAGTGCCAAGAGATTATAGGTTTTGTAGTAGGCACAGGGTATAGAAGGTCAAGTTATGGTTGAAGTAGACGTGTTGACACAACTTGATCGGTGCTAGAGGTACAAGTGGCCAATGAGCAGGCTGCGGCAGTTTTGTTCGATAGCTTTAGAGTCTTGTTGGTCCAAATCATCTCCGTTACCCCTTTTGGATCAAGAGAGTTTGTTGGCTTTTGTGATCCAAGAGTCATAAGTTGCATTGTATTTTGTTAGTGTGATATAATAAACGGGCATGCATCTCATTAATGAGACATCCCCTATACTAAAGTGTGTTAGGTTGGTTTTTGTTAAATAGGTGCTCAGAAAGTTAATTGATTGTAAACTAACCGTTAAAGTATGAAAAGCTATTTAAAGCCTTTATGTAATGAAACTGAACAAAACCCAAATGTAGTTGTTTATGGTTAATTTTCTGTAATATACATTGCTCTATCAGGGTTGTCATTAATTTTCAGCATCTTAAATTCCCAAAACGGGTATCATATCTTTGAATCTCAATAACAAATCAAAAAGTAGGAACAATTTAGAAGACTATTTCATGTTAAAATATAAAATAGCAACAATATGAATTAGTATTAAAAGAAACCTTGGATAAATTGTATGTGTGTGCGCATGCGCGTGTCTATGTGTATGCATGTATGTATGTGTGTGTATCTATGTATGAGGATGATCAAAGAGAGGAAAAATTCTATCATATGAATGGAGTTGTTCCTATCTAGGAACCTGTTTTCGATATTGCCCCGGTGCAGACCTCTCGAAGTGATCTACCTTGATTTCAAGTTGTGCTTCCCTTGATCATTTATTATTACTTGCAGCAGTGCCCTTTCATCATTGAAACTCAGTATTTATCATTGCTATACAGTTATTGTCGCAGATTCACTCACTTTATAACAAATATTTAGGGTTGAAGATAGCCTCTTTGAATCCGGCTTGATGGAGCTCTGAAAGCTGGTACAAGAGTGAAGAATGAAGACCACAGAAAGACTTCAAACTTTGTAGACAATTCTGGTCTATTTTTATGTTTGCAAAAAAAATAGAAAATTCATATTAAGGGGGAATGAAATGTATTTTCATGCCAAAGGGAGTGGTAGGGATTTAACAATTAGTATTATATATGTGACCAATAGACCATTAAATGTTGTGGTTAGGTCGTTAAAAGCATAGCTACCAAATCCAGCCAGATCTGCCCAAAATCCGGTCGGATCCGAATTTTTTTGCCTGCCAAGATAAATTCGTCCGGGTCGGCCCTGTTTATTTTGAAAAAATTGTTTTTTTTATTTTTTATTTTTTTAAGGTTTTTTGTGGTAAAAAATGCCCAGCAACCCCATATATTGTATAATATTAACATTTTATATTACTTTATTAATCTTTTTAATTGTATTTGTCAATTTTGCACTTTTATAAAACTATTCTCACGTATGTATATGTATATACTCTAGATCGGATTTTTCTGAACTTTTTCAAGGATTCCGGATTTTCGGATTTTTTTGCCCTCCCGAACGGATCCGGATTTCTGAACTTGGTAACTATGGTTAAAAGTACAACATAATCATATATGCAGTACTATAAATATGTAACAAAGAGAGGGATTGAGTGAGAGTTTGTGGTGTACTTGGCAGCCCACCTCAGGCTAGCCAATGTGTAAGTACTTAATTAAATATTATTTTCTCTCCAGTACCCTTTGTTGTTAATGTGCAAGCACCTTAAATTCCTATCAATATCTTCCATTTTTCTAATTTCAAAAAACAGATCCACATTGCCATATCAAAAATGGGTTTTTTTACTCAACGTGTTATCATTGCTTCAATCAAAATTGGAACTTTGGCATTTTACTAAACCTGCACAACTAAGAATTCAGGCTCATTTCTTGCATTTTAGCCACTATTGCATGTGGGAAACATGGGTTTGGGGGGAGAGGAGAAAAAGATAAAAAATAAAAAGAGAAAAGATGGGTAAAGGATTAAGGAGGACTGAAAATAAGGGTAACAAGCAGAAGGAGGCTGAATGATTATTTTGTTCCATGTCACCATGTTCCTGTTCCATTTAGTTCTCACAGACATATATTCATTTCCACCTTTAAAGATGATGTAGCAACATTGCAAAGCACTGATTTGTGCATCACAGTCAATGAAGCTTCATACATACACATGAAGTTGCATGAGACATTGAAGAAGCATCATCAGGTGTTTTGTATTTTTATTAATAATGAATGAAGCTTCAAATGTATCCTTGAAGTTGCAGGAAAGAGCATACCAATAACCCGAAGCCAATAACTTTCCTCCAATGACCTTTGGAGGCTCACCCCAAATATGAGCTTTAGGATCTTTCTTGAAAATATGTTTCTGCTTATTTGAGCCTCTAAACACTCGATACCTGCAGAATGGGTTACAAAATGAGAGGTCAATAAAATGATAAACTGGACTCAAGTGTACAAAAAGTCTTGACCCTGTAAATTATCGCAACAACAGGACCAAAGCTCAACAAGTGCATAGTATTCTATATGAGAATCTCCAAATAAATCACAATTTTTTAGGCTATGCTATTCATCCATGCTTTATAGTTGAATGATCACAACACCAAACACCACATATGCATACCCAATTATAAAAACTAGAACATTAAGGATGGCAGCAGCTTTTGTAATATCAGCTTTGTGTGTTAAAAGCCACCAACCCTGCATCATACATAGCAACAACGTAGTTAGCTCAAGCTAAAAGCAATGTCATGGAAAGAATAGATTGACAAAATGTAAAGCGTCACCTAATTAGCAGGCATTGCAATTCAATTATTGCAGAGCACGCTTACAAACTGTTAATGTCACAATAATAAACTCAAACTGTTTGAGAATAGAAAATAATAAAAATTAGGTGTTTGAAAATAATCCTCATGTGATGATAAACTGGAAGATTGGATCCATGAACTTTACACTCACTAAATTGTATAGACTAATACCAAAATACCATCCATTTCAAACCATTCATTGCTTTTTAGAACAACTGTATTTCTATCCAGTGAACAAAGTTCAAAGAATACATCAGCTCTAGAACCCTCTGGTCTGTGTTATTGGCTGTCATATGGGAAATTCAAGACGGTGATCCTGGGAAAAGGTAAGCAATGTCTGAAAGAGAAACAATAGTCTAGGAAAAAAAAATCTGATAGGTAAAATATCAGTCAGTAGGAAATGGTTGATTTGATAGTTCTCCCTGTATTTGAGAAATCATTGGCTCCAGTTCACAGTAAAGATGGAAAAATCAACCAAGACATCTAGGCATTATAGGAGCAACTCACATGCATTTCCTTGATGATAAGGACTTGTTCATTAAGGACTAAAGTTCCAGCCTGTTTTAGTTATTTCTATATTTTATTATAGCCATAGATATGAGCTTATCCATAACATCCCATAATTGCGTGCTTTTAGGAATACAAACTAGTTTTCACACCTGTCTGTGCTCCTATTACCTGCATTTTGATATTTCCATTCTTAAAAGACTAAATTTCTCAGACTGGACGACAGGATTAGCCAATACGTGTAAGAGAAAAAGGGAAAGTCATTTAGTGCCAACCTTCAATTCTTTACCTTCTAACATGAATAATATTTGTTAAGATGTGCATGCCAACACCACTAGTTGTCCAACTTGACAACAACTTCGATTGGTAGAGTCACTGGTATAGATAATAAACAAAAGATAGTGAAATGCAATGCTAGATTGATATCACAGACATTATGTATGGGATTTTATTTAAATGGCCAAAACTAGTGTATTGGTTCAAATTAATTCTTGCTACAGAAAAGAACAAATGCTACACAACTTACCATTATATAAAATTCTATAGATAATCCACGTTGTATAAAAGAAGCATTTTAGCATGCAATTTAGGACCTCCAAATAGAGGGAACTCATTTATAAATTCAAGTGAGGGGATTCATTTCTAAATTGAAGCCAAGTCAAGATCACGTTTCAAATAGTTCTAAACAGTAAGACTCTAAAAGTCTCGAGACAAAAAGTTAGACTTAGAAGAAAGAAAGAAAGAAATTATATTAACATCTCCAGATGATCAACAGTAGACCAATAGGACACAAAAAGCAGATAAATACTGGGGTTAAAAAAACACCTTAGGCAAAGAAAGGAAACCAAACACAAAGCACTAAAGACAATAAGCATCATGAGAGGGGAATCAAAAGCAGCCAAACCTGAACCATGAAATCTAAGTATGAGCACAAATAGCCCCAGGAGGGGTAAGCCTCAATGAAAATGGAGTTGGTGGAGATGAAAGAAAGACTTTCGGGTGAGATACCAGCAATGTCACATGTCTGTAGCAACACTTGGGCCAAGAGAACCAGCAGCATCATCATCTATCACCGCAAGAGAGCCAATGCAATATCTGATAATGCTCATAGGGGAAAGTCCGGGACGGAAGGGGCCAGGCTGGACAATCCTATGAGGAAACCCAGTATGCCCCCTAGAACCTCTCCTAAGATACATGTTGACCATTTTGGTCCTGTAGGCCAAAAGTCAGTCTCCTTCTTTCCCTACTATTCTGAACCGTCAGTCTGGTCATGTAACCATCTTCTGCAAAATCCCCTTTTCTTTGCAATAAGTCTTGTTCTTATAAAACATTGAAAGATCTAAGGACCTGCAGGTTTCGGTTTGGTATAAGACCTTTTCTCTTTGGGCAGTCAATCGCATAATCCTTTTCGGCAAAGGAAATCGCTCATTTTCAAAGGAGTGCAAGTCTCTTACAAAGCTCGAAGGTTAAGCAGCCCTTGCGAAGGGCAGGTGATGAGCAAAGTGGACCATTGCAAAAGCTCCGAAGGGTAACTTTGGACTTGATTTACCCTTGCGGAGGACAGCTGGTCAAGGAGCCCAAAAGGGACTTGCCCTTCGGAAAAAAGACAAGGCAAAGATAGAAGAAAAACAAAGGTTGAATTTCTTTGGACAAAAAGTCCGAAGGAACTCCTTCGGGCATTTTGTCCGAAGAAATTCACAAGGCAAGTCGCCAAACAAGGCAAATTCTTTCGGAAGGAACTCCACTGCAAAAATAACAAGGCAAATCCTTCGGACAAAAAGTCCGAAAGGAATTCCTTCAGACTTTTGTCCGCAGGAATTTGCCCGAAGAGAAAGCCGACAGAAAGCAAGCATTAAAACATGAAGGAACATTTCCTTCGGACAAAATGTCCGAAGGAATTCCTTCAGGCATTTTGTCCGAAGAATGTGAGTACCAAAAGGAGCCCGAAGGACCCTGAAGGGCAGGTGCCCTTGCAGGGGACTCTCGACTGCCAAAAGGGACCTTTCTCCAAGCCCCGAAGGGACACCTTCCCTTCGGGAGGGTTAAAAGACAAAGACCCGGACAAAAGGAAAAAGCCGAAGGAACAAAAAGGACAAAAGGAAAAAGCCTAAGGAAAGAAAGCCGAAGAAATTGCCAAAGGGAAGTGACGGGCCCGCAGACGTCAAAATCTAGCATGGCGAACTAGCCGTTGGAAGTTCAAACGCCCAGTGACGCCCGCGCGAACGTCAAATTTAAGGTAGTGAAATAGCCGTTGATTTTAAAATGCTTAAGGACGGGCCGCAAGTGAACTCAGCGACCCGCTGAGAAGATAGCCCCGAGTGCTCACAAAGCCAGGAAAAGACAAAGCCAAGAAGAGACAAAAATAACAAGGAAAGACAAGAACAGTCTAGGTGGCAAAAGAAGGTATCGGCACAAAGAGTTATTCCAGCGATTGAAATAGTCTCCGCCAAGTGGTCATCAAGGAGCGCAAACAGTGAATGACGTTGCCCATTTTTTTTCATTTTGCATTAATGAGCAAACAATCGCATAAGTCTTAAAGAGGGGCGGCCTTGTCATTAAAAACAATCGAGCGACCCATGCTTCTGCAGTAGCATTTAATACGTTTCAAGCGCTAAAGTCAAGACTGACGACTACACAGCATGGTTCTGTCAGGCCGTTTCTAGAAGGATGATATCAGCATCAGCGACTTCCTCTTCCCAAGGCATTCAATGCAGCATGGGTTATTTATTTTCAAAAAGCGCCAAAGTCTTTTCCTAAAGGCTATATATTGTAATCTCTCATTTTTGTAAAAGGGGAATCTCTCAGCTTGTAAGGCATAGCTCTGCCGAAATTTACCTTGAATCGAAAAAAAATATTTTTGCCTCCATTTGAGCTTGCACTTTTCCATATGTCTATGTCTTTGTCTTGTGTTAAGTCATTTTCCTTCATGCTTTCACATAATGATTCCAGCATGTCTAGTGTATTGTGAGTTCTTCTTTTGCAGGTTAGCCAGAAGTGTCCACAGCAGAGTATAGGCACATGTGAACAAGCTACCACAGTGTGTCTTAGAACACCTCTGGTAGTTCTTCCTCCTTGTATCTCTAGAGGACCCCTAGCTCACCGATGTAGAAGAATTTCTCGTATCAAATGAAGTGTATATCAGCTTGTTCTTGGTGGAAAGTGTATATTCAAGCTAAGTAGATCAACCATTTTTGGTGCATCACCATTTAGTTTAGGTTCTGTGTTCAGTAATCCTTCTCTCTTTTCAACCCCCCCCTTTTTATATATTAGTAGTATTAGTGAAATAACCCAGAGATGCATCAAAGGGAGCTAGCCCTTATCTAGAGATTCTCACCCCGGTTTTGCCAGACCCACAGGTACAAGGGGAGTCTCCATTGTGCCGCGTGGAAGACAGAAGCTCAGCCTTCTATCAAGGGTGCAATCCACAGCGTCAACAATACATATCGCTGATGAAACTTTGGTCACAGACAGCCTCTGATTCTCCAGTCACAGAGAGAGCTTTAAAGGCTACAAGAACGCTGAGAGTTATGGACTGGGAATAAAACTAAGAAAAACAAATGCACAAAGATGTAAATGTTTATCCTTAGAGCTTTCTATGCCTTATCCAATTTTCTTAGGAGAATGCAAAAGCATTTATCACTCTTGCTATGAAATGTTTCCTCGATATTGAGAACATTGACAACTACACAAAATGTATTTGGATACAGAAACTAAGCTTAAAGATTTATTCATATGTAAAACCAATTATTATTAGAACAATGGGACTATTTAGTGCTGAGTTATTGATGGAGATAGCCACATAAGAATAAAGCTCAAATTTCCTCAAACAAAATTGCCAATGAAAGTGACACCCACGTTCAAAATTTTGAGAAACAAACCAGGTCATGTTGCCAGCAAATGCAGACATAAATACAGTTACGTACAAATCACAGTTATCATTAAGGAATTGTATACTAGACATCTCTACAAAATGGAAGATAAAATGCTCTAGTATACACTACCACTTTGTCTGCTAATTTTATTGCATTACATAATTCTTCAAAAGTTATAAAACTGGTATTTAACTTGCAATACAAATTAGTGTCTTTAATACCTGAATACTGAAAGTGAAAGGAATCCAAACCAAATCTCCAAAAACCAACATGAAGCCCAAATTCTCTGCAATGATGTCCCAACTATGTGTTACAAAAAAAAAAAACAGTTACTGAGTGTTTGTTTCGTGAAACCAAACAAATCTAGGGACATAATGACCAAACTGTATTACATTTTATCTAGCATGTGTAGTGAACTGCATAGAAAAATTATATAAAATCAAAAGCAAGTGAAATACAGTGCAGGAAAAACCATTCACTACTATTTATAATAGTTCAAACTAATTTTTTGCAGAGGAGAAAAACAATCATTTTTTAAAAAATTAGGATATTTGTCCAATCTCAATTTAATGTCTTTTTTTCAACCAGAAAATAGTACAAACATTCGAATTTGGTAAAAAAATGATTAACTACCCATATCCCAAGATAGTGTCATTAGAGTGCTGACGTAGAAATTTTAGGAAGAAATTTGAGGCAAAAAATGAGGCTTTCTCGGGCTTACTGTGTGTATGAAATTTGACTGGAACCTTTCAAGGACCTCTATACCACCCATAGTTGTAACATCCATTATAAAAACATGTATGTTGACCCAGACGTAGAGCAAAAATAAGAGATAAGGAAAAGATATGGACAGTACCCAAAAGAACAGCTAATCATACGTACAAATCAATTTATATGTTTACTACTTATCCAAAGTTTGAAAACTAAAAATAACTTCAAAACTGTTACTAAAAAATCGATTTACATGTTTGTTAACCCATAGCAGGTCTGACAAGACACAGACTTTAAAAAAGAAAGATTAGCTCCATGCTTATGACTCTAATTTGCATGCCAAAGTATGCCCATAGTTTACACAAGTTTGGAAGTTTAACCCATTGCAAGTTACTATAAGCGTGTGCTTTCTTTATGATTAGGCTTTTGTTTATTTGCAATAATTTAGTGCATTTTTTTATGATAAATAAACTTATTGAAAATTTGATCATCCCGTCTGAACTCAAATTTTCCAAACAATGCTTCTATGACAAGGGACAATACAGGATTTTGCATATCAACATTGTTTGGGAGAACAAGCCCAACAGAGTGATTTTCCAAGCAATACACATCAATATATAATGACAGACATATGAACCTAAAGGTTAAAAGCCTTGATCAATGTCTATCCTCAAGAAGTAAACCCTAGCATACACCAATAACAATTTATATATCCAAGCTGAATCAGCACGTAATGTTATAAATACAAACTCTCTTGAACAATTTAATATTTTGATTTTTCAGCTTCTGGGACCACCGTGTGGGCATTAAAGTTTCCCTCACACACTGCTCCCAGAACCAACACACAGACTTTTTGATGCAAACTAGAGAATGGATAAATTTCATTTTTCCAAAAAATTTATTTTCCTTGTTTTCATAATTTAGTATCATCTTCATAAATTCTCAATGGACATGTCTAACAATATTATATGTTTTTAAAATTTATCCAGCTGAAAAGCACAGGTATTTTGTAGTTAATGTTGGTCATTCAAACCTGTAAAAAAAGGGTATACAATAGAGCTAAGAACAGTATATTTCCTACTGACACATCATTTCTTCTGGTGTTGCCTTATAACTACTAATCAGTTGTTAAAAAGATCAACCAGAGACTAGCGCACCACTTATAGATCTGAGCAAAAAACCTTATACACTTGCATAAACAGTGCTGCAAACTGTTTCCCAGCAGCTAAAACACCTGAAGGCATGAAACTGGCATTATTGGTTAGAATGCAATGCAAACTGAAAGCATTCATTTTGGTAGAGCCCATCCCTAAACGGACTCTCCCATAAAGTACCTTCTCTGATCCTGATTTTCTCTACTAGATTTTCTTTTTCAGATTGTGATTATCAAAACACCTAACCAAACAGAGATAATAAGGGACATTGGCTGTATTCTGGTTTTTGGTTTCACTACATTCCTGCAGGCCTCAGCTTTGCCAACCTACATTGCTAAAAGTTAAGGAAAATTTAAGTTTTGTGTTTTATAGATTTTGGGACTTTAATTTAAAATAGAATATTCTTCTGAATATTTTCTTCTTTTTAATTCTTGAGTTCTCAGTTCAGGATTCAAGAATATCAACATTTCAAGGGGTATCTTATAATCAACTCAAGTTACCAGTTCATTTTGGGTATGGTGAATTGGGTTCACCAGTATGGCGATTTTTTAAACCCTGGATATGGCTTGGATATGACCATATAAAAAAATATAAATATTCTAGCCTAATAAACAGGAATTCACATGGTATGCATATAATAAACAAAAATACTGCTGATAAATTAATAATGCCAACCAAATGCCAAATGTCATAATAAATATTAATTATCAAATCAAAATTAGTATCCATTGTCATATTGCTCATCATCGAGAGCATCAACATCATTATGTTGATCATTACAAGCACAAGCAGTGGCACTCCCTCTAGCCATGCTATGTGGGTCCTGCGAAGCCGAAGAAGTTTCCATGTCAAGTAATGAAAGATGGGAACTGGAAGCATCCAAGTTAACATTTTTTGGGTCTACATCCCAATGTTTTGTTGCCCCTTCCTTGTACTCTTCTTGCTTGTGTGATAGAAGGCACAAGTTCGAATGCACATAGACCAACTCCTAAGCATTTTGTGTTGCAAGCTTGTTGTGCTTCATTGCATGAATAAAAGTGGATGTACTCCAATTTCGCTTGGATGAAGATAAACTCACAACATATTGAGGCAAAGTCAAAGCAAAATTAAAATTTATTTTAGTAAAAAAACTCAAAACTCAAATTTAAAAGTTAAAACAAAAAGAAAGAGAGTTGAAAAATAAAAACCTTGCATGTTATAAGATTTTGATTGCAAGAGACAGCAAGTGCACAAATCCTTGGCTGTGGAGGTACCATCATGTATGAGCATCATTATTTTTATTATTCTAAAGAGCGCCAAGGCTATGACCTATGGAAACTATAAAATTCTCAAACTTGTTCATAACCATGTCTTCTACCTCAAGATCAGGGAAGGGCCTAGAGAATGTCATCTTATACCCTTCATTAACTTCAACATCCCCATATGCTGGCACCCTCCTAGGAAAAAAAGCATCTTAATGCTGTAGAATATGGGACTCAATGCAAAGGCAACAAGATTCAATGGGGTGGTCATTTTGTTCCACCGATCAATGAGATATGATTGCACCTGTTTGAAAAAAAATCCTCGAGATCTTGCTCTTTTGCATTTAAAATGGCCTTTATCTTCTCAATCATTGAGTCGATGTCATCATAGATCTCTCCCTAACAAGGTTGATCCATGCAGTAAATCAAATCATACTCATGATGGGCTCAATGAAACTAAGCAAGTAATCTACACAAGCCCACCAATCATTAACAAGAATAAACATCTTCACTTTTAGCCCACATTACATGTTCAACTGCCTCCATACTGTCCAAAAGCTATTGATGACCATGTTACAAAGTGCCTCTGGCACCTTCACAAGTCATCTCATGACAATTGTATGCAAGGTGAATTAAAATCTCAACAACCTAGTAGAAAATTAAAACAAACAAATTTAAAAACATTCAAAAATCTACAAGTACTATATTTTTTAAAAAATCACCACATCATCCACTTTGTTTATTATTTTTAAAATTTAGAAAACAAAATAGATGATATAAAAATTTAAATTGTAAATTAACATTACTTAAGCAAATAAAAAAATATCATTTCATTTACATTCAACAACTCCAACTGCAAGAACGACCTGAAGATGGTTTGAGACAAGTGATGGTTCGTGACAAACATTTGGATCTCTTCTGCCTCAACATACACCTCTTTGATCCACTTGATTTTTCTGCCCAACTTTTACACCATTAGGTTGAGTGAGTGGAAAACACAAGGTGTCCAAAATATGTGCCCATACCTCACCTCCATTAACATCCATGCGGCTTTGTAATTTTTAGCGTTGACCATTATGACTTGGACAACATTTTGAGGGTCCATCGCCTCAATGGCTTCAAGGAGGATGTTGGAATTGAATTGGGTAGGTTGGCAGGAACACAGAACATGAGAACAAGAGCATACAATAATAAAAAAATCTGTAAAAGAAGTTGAAAGACAGATTGGCAGCAACACAAAAAACGAGGACAAGAGCATGCAATAATAAAAAATCAATAGAAGGAAAGGATAAAACGTATATACTTGACAGTAAGGGTCTTCTAGAGGAATATAGAATGGGGAGGAGACCTACAGCCCCACAACAACCCTGCTAATATAGTCGTCGAAGTTGTATGTGCATGTCATGTCCCCTTTTTAGCTCGGTCTAGCAGAGACATGTGAGTCAGCTTATTATGGGGTCTTGTAGGCTGACAATGTTGGATGGAGACCCAGCATGGTTATACAGTGTTGGGGACTTGATGTTCCGGTAGTCGTTGATCAGTTTGGAGACGTTCCTTATTTTTAGGAGGCAGTGCCTAAATTTATGGGGGTTATCCCTACTTTTTAGGAGGGTATGATCATACCCAGGGTTGGGTCTCCATGAGATTATTCCTTGAGTTCAGTTTTAAAGGAATAGGGTTTGTTTCCTAGTTTCTTTGGAGCATCCCTAAATTTTAGGGATGAGATTGCCAGTGAATCCTTGATTTTCGACTTCGGTCACAGACAGGGTGGCAGGGTGACTTTCTGGTTTGTGGTGTCATTGGAGCATTTTGTCGCTATTTGGGTTATATTTTTAATATTTCCTAAGTTAGTGTTTATTAATTAAATAAGGCTAAGTTTATAGCCATTTTGGAGTTATAAGGGGTTTTTGGCCTCATCTGGATGCGTATCCCATGGTGTAATAGCTCGTTGGAAAGGTCTTGGACTTTTCTAAATATTTCTCTCTTGACTCAGATCCTTTCGGTGAATGGATTTCTTTTTATTTGAAAAATGATCATTTTTTATGTACTTGACCACTTTAAAATGAGAAATATAACATTTTATCACTCAACGCCACATTGAGTTGCTTTTAGGGTTCGAGCTAAGTGTGAAGGGGTTATAAGGAGGTCAAGACCAAATTCTATTTTATTCTTGACATTTTATCTTGGGATTTGCGCTTTGGCTCTGGAAGAGCTTTCAACATTTGGGACGCCAACCCCAATGCCTTACCTGTTTGGGACATAGCCCCCAATTCAATGGTTGTTGTTTTGGATTTGCTCAGTAGCATCTTGGAGATTGTTCAGTATTCTTTCTGGTGGGTGCAGTGATTTGACAGAGTTCAGCGTGGATTTGATAGGTCATTTCAGTTGATAGGACCTTGCAGTTGTACCGCTGTACTTGGCAGCCATCTTCCTTTCCAAGTGCAGCACATTGAGGGCTGGAACCTTGCCACGGCTTCCTTCTGGATTACACTTCTCCTTCAGCTTTCAGGTTGGGTCTATTTATGATTGTAATCTTCCTGAAACTATTGGAAATTTGTATATGATTCCCTATTTGGTTTAATATCCAGAATTCTACCTATAAGCGAATTTGTTTGGCTATATTTGGTATTTAATTTCAGAAATTGTTCATGTTCTTGTACTTCATTATTTACTTGCTGAAAAATCATCAAAACACAAAAACAATCAAACCCTTCTGCAACTTCCATCTATTTCGGAAAGAAAATATTAAAAAACAGGAAAAATCAATTTAAAATAACAAAAATTACAGCAGATCAGCCGAAGAGATCCATCAGGGATCTTTCAATGCAGGAGTTAATGAGCCTTAAAGAGAGGCTAGAAAATATAGAAGCAAGAGAAAAAGTTAAAGACCTCAAATTGGAAGAAGTGATAAAAGCCAAGCGAAAATTGGAGAAAGACAACATGCTCAAAGCACAATTAGCAAGACTACAAAGACTCACGTATGTTGGACAACATGAAAGGCACACCCTAAAATAAACTATTTACTCTTTAAACAAGCTCCAATGAAGGGACAAAAGAAGCAAACACACCAAAAATTAAAAAAATTTGCAAAAGGCACTATAAAAATGCAAGCAAAAGAGAAGGATCAAAGAAATCAGTTAGAAGAAGCTAAGACACGGACAAAAGTAGTGAAAGAACCACAGGATAAACAAAAAAAGCTTATAGAAAAACAAGTCAAGAGACAAATGATGGATGAAAGAGAACGACATGATAGGGAAACATGCATAATCATCAAAGGAGTGAAAGATTATGGAGAAAGGGATGATACAAGCAACTTGGCAAGGGACTTTCTCAAAACCCAACTACAATGTAAAGGTCAAATTCAACAAGCAAATAGAATTGGAAAATAAGGGGAGGAGGAAGAAATAGACATTATTGGTTCACATGATGAACCTTGAGGACCAAACATGAGTACTAATAAATAGATGTTTGTTGAGAGGTTCAAGATTTTACGTAGATGAAGGCCTAACCTTATTGTAACAACAAGAGAGAAGTAAGGAAGGGACAAAAGTGAAGGCAACAAAGAACGAAGGAAGATGGGCAAATCTAGACAATATAAAAGCCTATATTATTAACTAGCTGACTCAAAAATATTAGGGCCCATAACTAGAGACAAAGATATACTTATAGAAACGCATTAGCATGATGGTTGCAAGACTCCATATTTTGAGGGATACAAGAAAGCAATGGTATGAAATAAGGCAGCAGAAAACAGAAAAAAACATGGGGGAATAATGGTTTTAGTCAAAGAAACTTGGGAGAAAATTATTAAAATGGAAAAACAAGATACAAATACACAATATATTTGGAGAATCGTAGCAAAAGATATAACAGTTAGCACAGCTACTTGTTACTTTGCCCCAAAAAAATCCAACGCCTATAAGAAGCCTCATTTGGATCATGAAGACCCATACTCATCCCTAAAGAGAGACATTTCAGCTTAGAGTAAGCTAGGGGAGACAATAATAGAGGGATATTTCAATGCAAGGACAATGAATAAACAAGTCGGCATTATACGAAGCGATGAGAACCTAGATAACGATCCTTCGTGCTAGAATAAGAAGACAATTGGCAATGGACTAGACTCTCATAAGATGAACATGAGACCATCACACATTTCAAGGAAGAGTTACTAAGCTTGTGTAGCATATGTAGTTTAATCATTTGCAATGCCATGAGTAAAAAGTATAAAATGAGGAATTACAAATGCAAAACACACAACGGATTGAGTGTTATTGATTATGTTATATTTTCACATAAATGTATATCTAGAATTGTCAAGATGGAAGTAGAGGATTTCCTCATGGAGCTTAAATCATATCACAACCCGATCTCTATTAAATTTCAAATTCAAGGAAGCCAGCCACAAGGCAAACACGTTTGGGTCACTCGTGACAAGCCACCAACAAAAGGGAATGTCTTCTTGACAAAGGAAAATCGGTATACCTTTAGGGCTGCATTGAGAAAAATGTTTCAGGCGGAGAAAGACAAGGAGGCATCTGAATTATGTGCATATCCTATTAAAAGTGATGGGCTAGTGCACATGATTCAAGGATATCTAAGCACATGTAAAAGATCTAAACCTAAGTGGAAAAATAAAAACAACTTTCCAACAAATCCATGGTACAACGAAGAATGCAAGGAAGCAAGAAGAACACTAAGACAGCCATTAGGTGCAACGAAAGGAAGTAGAAAAATCTATGAATAGATGGTGAGGACAGTCAAATAAGAGTATATGAGAACAAGACGGACAAAGCTAATATACTTAGGGAAGCACAATCCAAATAGATGTTGTAAGGAGCTATGTAAAGAAAGAACACAAACGAATAATTAAATGACAAGAAGTTGGTGTTTGGAGTATTTAAAACAGTTTCATGAACGTGAAAAGGAAAGAGACACACCCCCTAAAATCAATGTTAAAGAACAACTTTTCACAATTACAGACATCCAACAAAGGATTAGGAAGTTAGCAACTGGCAAGGCCAAGGACATAGATGGTCTACAAGTAACATATCTAAAATGGGGAGCAAAGATCCAATCACCATACATCAAAGAAATATTTAACAAGGTTATTCAATGTGGCTCCCCACAAAGCAAACAACTAGCCTAACCACACCTTTGTTCAACAACAGACACGCTAATAACCCTTCAAACTACCAAACCATCATGGTTAATCACCTCTTCTCGAAACTTTTTCAAAGCATGGTATAACGTAGAATCAACATTTGGGTTGAAGAAAAAGGAAAAAGAGCAAAAGGTCAAGTAGGATTTAGACCAAAGTATTCAACAATAGATCATTGCATCACACAAAGACACTTAGTTGAAAAGGTTATACATAAAAAAGGTGAAGTCTACTACTACCTCGTAGATTTCAAGAAAGCATTTGATGCAGTGCTGAGGATCAAATTATAGAGCAAAATGGAAGAACTAAGGATCCCAATACACTACAATAGTATATAGACTATATGTGCATGTCAAGGTCAAAATCAAAACGCAAGAAGGGCTATCTAAGTGCTTTAGGAGCAACATAGGCATCAAACAACACTGCCCTTTGTCTCCCAATTTGTTTGGGTTCTATATCAACAAGCTAGAAAAATGGATAGACAAGTATGAGGGTGGAGGGTTCATTTAACCAAATATGTGGTGAAACTCCTCTTATATGCTAATGATATAATTCTCATTGTAGAAACAACACAAGGCTTGAGAGACCACTTACAAGTCCTAGAACATTTATGTAGGGATGTAGGTCAACATTGGCAAAACTAGGATACTAGTCTTTTCCCTTTGAATAAAAAAAATATTAAACCTCAAGTTCAAAGGGGACATGCTTTAAGTGGTATCAGAATGCAAGTAGTTTGGTCTAGACTTGCACAACAAACTCAATTGGGACATGTAGAATGAGAAGTCTACAAAATAGGTTTGGGAATGTAGAGTTGTTGGATTGCAAGACCACCACGATATTATTTGGGTTACTTCTCTCCCCAATTCTCCTATATGGGTGTGAGATATGGGGCAGTGGCACTTCATGTTTGAAATAGAGGCAAAAATAAAGGATCCAAAAGCACTAAAAGATAAACAACTTAAAAATCAAGTCTTCATTTCCCCTACAAAATACTCCTTGCAAAAAAAGACACTTTCCCTTCAAAGGCAACAACTATGATCGGGTTATTATGCGACTTGAAAAACATAGAAAACATGGAGAATGACAAGTGGCCTAAAGCAGCAAAGAAAGAATAGGTACATAGGAGAAAGAGCACATAGATGAAACAAAACCACAAATGGATGAGTAGATGGGATATTTGGCATAAATCAATGTCCAATCCTTAAGAAAGAAATAAAAAAATATGTGAATGAAAAATTATAACAATCATGTGGAAAAACAAAACAAGCTCGAAACAACACTAACTTACAGAATTTGACCCGGCCTATGAGCATCATGAAAAAGAATGCATGGGCCGACTTCAAATGGATGGAGAAGATATTCATAGCTCAAATAAGAACAATTCCCACATGTCAGACAAGTCGATGGGTGACCCCTAATGAAGAATGAGAGAAACTGATATATTTGGTTTACAACACAAAAGAAATACAAACAGAGAAGCACTTCATCCTAGAATGCCCAAACTACAATTACATTTAGGTGAAGAACACAAAAATAATGAGAGTAAAGTCACGTTGGAGTTATTTGAAGAGACAAGAACAAAAGTGTTAGGGGAGTTGTTGACACAATTCAATAGGAAAAGGAACAACCTTCTTAAAGAAACAACTCGTCCCTTAATTAACACATCATTAGGCAATTGAGATAGTTGTAACAAATTGTGGTCCCATAAACCATTGGGTCTTGTGAATTTAATTTAAAAACATTTCATTTTCTTCATTTCAATATGGTAACCCAACAACATTGAAGGAAAATAACTAGCGTACACACATCACATAATGAGCTATTCGGCAACATCTCTAGACTCATTTTGAATCAACTTTTCCAATGGTCCCTTTGTTCTCTTGCATGAAAGAGGATAATCCTATTCGTGTGTGGAGTGTGTCGCCAAAAAAGGATGTGTCATGGCCACAACTGAGGATTTAGTATGAGATGGGGCAACCATTGGCTTCCTCAATCGAGATCCTTTCTTTGACAAACGACGACTTGAATTTGAGGCAGCCAATGTATCTACTTCTTCTTGCTTTTGATGTACTGAAAATTTGTTGATGTTGGCATTGATGCATCCATCTTCCTTAGGCAAGCTTTGATGCCCTAGCCATGTATAGCACACAAGTGGTCTTTCACTTGTGTATGAGCTAGTGTATCGGACATTGCAACTATTGCAAACCCAAATATAACCCCCACCACATATAACCTGCTCTAGCGTTGTGACATACTTCCAAAGTGGCGAATGCAGATCTGTTTTGAATAAGTGTTCGCCCATAGAGCTAGCATGTGTTGCCATTGTAGCACTTGTAGCTACAAGTTTAAAAACCAACAAAATGTTAACCTTATGAAGAACTAGCCAACATGTACTTGACAACTTATTAAATAAATAACAAACAAAACAAGAAAGGGTGTTAAGATTGAAAACAAAATGAAAATAAATAAATAAATAAGTTAAAACCTTACCTTTAATCCAAGAATCCTCCTCCTTTCAAGCTGCTCAATCACCTTGGTGGCAAATGGGCACTCGTACTAGCATAGGAATATGATAACAATGTATTTGAAATTTTGCTTGATGAAGTTTCAACCCTAGAAGAGCAAGAAGAGGTAAGTGTTTTGTTTTGTGTTTTGATTTTGATATAACGAGGCAAGTGTTGTTTTATGTTATCTTTTAAGTTTTTGAGTTTGGAACAACTTTTAGGGTTTGTAAGTGTGCTTGTTCATTTTATTTTTTCAGTTAATTTAAGTCTAATTGTGAAAAAAAAATTAAATTTTGGAAAAACTTGAGGGTTCGCCCTGAGTATGTCTGGTTTCTTCAGTAAAAAAAACTCGGTCGTGCCCAAACCGTCCCAGACATACCCAGGACAAACTCATAGGCGTATCGCACTTGGACCCAAACCAAGTATACACAATTTCTTCAGCAAAAGAACTCGGTCATACCTGGATAGTCCTGGAGATACCCAAGGTGAACTCATGGGCAAATCGCCCTTGGACTCAAAATGGGTACATACCAAACTAGTACTAGGTGGGAAAGGGATGAATCGTTGACATAGCATTCAACAATTGCAATAATTGAACAAGTATAACAAGGTCATAACCATCAAAGTGGCATATCTTCTTAGCCATCTACCATCTAGACTACTTAGAATCTTTTGTCTTGCCACACAGCCTATAATGAGTAGAATGGTATTTATTGTGCAAATTACCAGTTTGCTTAGGCTATTTATGCTTTATAGCAACCCACTTAGAGGTAAATTTATGGTTTCTTTGGTAGATTGACCTTGACTACAGTTTGAGGGATAGGTTGTTATATAAGTTCACTTAGTTGTACATTTTTTCTAACCCTCCCTAACAACTTATACTGAAGTAGGCTCATTCATCCTCTTATGGTGGACATTTTGCCGCACAATACATTGCAACAACTTCAACATTACTTTTATTGGCCTTCTATGCCAAAGCAGGATAAGGATTACATTCGTTGGAGCCCTCTTTCCAATCAATCTAAGCCTTCCAATGGAAGCATGAATTAGTTGTTACTAGTAGCTTGAATTTCATGACAATTTTACAACTACTTAATGCCAGCAAGACTGCATCTTTGGTTTTGTGTGTCAATTCCATAAAATGGAAACATTTGTGTTGCGCATCAAGACAGATGATGCTCTAAAAGCTTCCAACTTGTCATTCAAGCATGTTCAGAACAATTTCAGACAGCCAGCACTTATCATTTCTGATCATTACCCACAATTCTTCAGTCATTTTTTACGATCATTGTGGAAGCGTAAGAGTTGTTACTTGTGCTTCTCCACTTTATTTCATCTATGGAATAAGGTTAACAATCACACCTTATTCCAGACTCCTTGAATTTATCATCAAAACATTATAGAATGAAACAACTACCTGCATATCATTTACCGTAGCTAAAAATGGGATACCCATTCTCCTTCCAAAGCTTTGTATAGCTTCAGACCTTTGGAGCTATATGCGATTCTGGGTTTTCTTTCAGCTCCAGATATGTTCCACCATTGGGAGCAGGACAAAGTTGCTTCCATTTGTGAAGAATTTGGCCAATCTTCCTGCCAAAGTTCAAAAAAAAATTCAGTAAACTCAAGGCACTCTATGTCTGTCATCGAGCACTTCATTCTAAGTTGGTGATTGTGTTTGGCTTCCCTTGGATAATTAGATATTCCACAACAAACCATATGAAAAGCTGAAAGCCACAAATATGGGCCTCACGAATTTTTCCAAAGCAATCAGAACCAATGCAGTTCTTTCAAATCTTCGAACTAATCTTGGCATCAATGATGTTCTCAATGTGAGTTATTTTAAGCTATACAAGTCACCACTTATATGGTCGACCGCAAAGGCTCCATACCAAGACAGGCCAAGTGGTTCTCCAATACTTTCCTTGCATGATGGAGAGGATGATGAGAACAACTCTTGTAGAGATTACTATTTTTTTAATTAGTGTTGCCTTTTACATGGCCCAAGTTTATTGAACCCTTTTCTAATTTCATGTAAGTAAAATTAAGAAAAAAGTTTTTTCATTATTTGCATTATACACCTAATGCACGTGCTCGTCATTGTACAACTGTTTAACTTGTAATTTGTTTTGGCGGCTATCCCTTTGTTTCTCCTTGCTGTTTGTGCATTTCCCTTCTTAGTTTCTGTCGTGTGCTCTGAAAGGCATACCATGACATTATAAAGATAACTCCTCTCAAGGACTGTTTTATAGAAGAATATATTTTAGGGTCCACCAAAATCTGAGTTAGATAATATTTTTGGCATTGCGATTGCTGATTCTAATGACAATCCTTGATTTGTGCTTGGATGGCAGCAAGTTCTTGCAGTTTGTAATGTCTCTTTTAGGGCAGAATTAGAACAATTTGGGATTTCCAACAAACCCTAACATAAACACATGCAACTTCAGATTTTCTGATTCAAACCCTAAGCAAATAAAATTCAGAAATCTATAGATGCCAATTTTAGGGCACAAATACAATATTTTTTTCACCAAAATACTTGCCAAAAATTATAATATTACAGCCCAATAAAGTATCTTCAAAATTGAATATTATGATCAAATGAATAGCCGAAAAATTTAATAAAAGTACTAACTCAATATTCATATGCCCTTAAACAACAAATTTGGCATTGATTTGCCTTACAAATGACACTTTCAAACCCCAAGGTGTTTCCCTTCGCAAACAATTCAGATCACTGCCCTTCTACGGCTTTCAAATCCAGTCACTGCCCTCTATACTGCTGTGCCACCCCTCCTTCATGCCCTATACTGTTGTGTTGTACCTGACAATGGTGTTTAAACACCCCAAACTGATCAAATCTGCCCAATATGATCCCTGAAAATGAAGCCACCCAGCTGAGGGTTGAAGGTTTTCATCCTCAACTTCATTTTTCCAAAGATGGTTTTCGTCTCTTATGGAAGAAAATCAAGCAAACTACTCAAACTTATGATTTAATTTGATAAAAATGACATGATCCTTAATGGGTCTCCTTTTTTTATATCCTTTCCCTTGAAAAACTTTTTGAAAAGATGAGCATTCCACTTGGAGGGAAAGCTAAATATTCAAAAAACAACTTTCTTATAACTTACTTAAAGGCTAACTTGCCCATAACCAAAAAGGGTCCCCTCTTTAAGTCAAAAAAATAGAATCAAGTTGCCAACACAAGTCACTTTTTGGCAACAAAGACATTATTATTTAAATTTAAGTATTTAAAAATACTTTTTATCTTAATAATAATATTATTCTAATCTCAAAAAAATGGGGCATTACAGTCCAGCCCTTTCCAAATTTGCTTGCCCTCAAGCAAATGCAAGCTCTATTCTTCATTCTTTGTACCCTTCTGCAAATACCAGGATTCCAAATCAACCTCAACGATTCTTCGGAGTGTGGACAAACTTCAGCAACCTCTTCCACCTTTGCTATAACAACATACTCTTCATCCATGCTCGAGCTGAAAACAAACTTGGTTGCTCCCACTCATGCTTGTCCCGTGCCATGATCATTGTACTCTCCTTGGATATGTGCAAACTATGCACTCTTTGACTCATAAGGGTCTCTTTATCAACACTCGTATGGGTTGTTCTTACTTTTAAACCTACACATAGAACAAATATGTCAATAAAATCAAGAGCTCCCCATACTACTCATTCAACTGCGTCATCATGCCTCATAGACATGTTGTTCAACTCTCCTCCAAAGCTTGCATCTTCTTCATAATTTCCATTCATGTGATGGACTTCCAAAGGTCCAGCACTTATGAAGCTATAACGACAGCCAAACCCATCTAATAGCCCTTGAACTTTGTTCACCTTTCTGAAAGACAATTTGTTCTCATATGCACTGAAAGCAAAAAGATGTGCGCATCTCAACATACCACAAGTACAGGCTTACCATCTTGGAACTGAAAATATGAGCAAACATTTCAAATATTCCTTCTTGACTTGAAATCCAATGATGTCCTCTTCCCAAGCCCTGAAAATCTCCATGCAACCTTCAAGTTCAATTCTCTTACTTGACAAGTAAAACCATTTCGACCAACAAGTGTAGCTCTCAGCCCCATTAACAAAGATGTCTCTTGGCAGCTCAGAAAATAACTCGATCATCACGTGTGCATAATCCACAACACATACCTTCTCGAGATGATCTTCATTGATGATATTGTAAGTTGTTCCTTCCCAGAAAAGACATGAATAAACTTCTATGCAAGCTGAAAACAAATTATGACAGTCATGAATTATCTAGTTTTCCACCCAAATTGGAGTTGTGTTGGCTGAAGTATTCATGCCCTTCCGCTGAACCCATTCACCAACATTTTTCAATGATTCAATGGCCTCAAAAAGATCAATCTTGCAATTGTTCAAGTCTGGAAATAACAACTTATAATCTGATTTTATCAAACTTGAAAATGGAACAGCAGCTGCAAAATTGAAACCTCCTTGCAAGAACAGAAAACGTGAGTGTGTAATGACTGAAAACACTTATGTAAAGGCTGACAATTCTTTCCCAATGGTCACCAACTAGAAAACGCTCCATCCCATGACTGAAAATACTTGCCAGCACACTTGTATGGATGCAAATGAAATCATGTGGTGGTTGATCTGTATGATAAAGCAGGACTAATTTTGAAATTTTAGCCTAGATCCCACTTCAATATTGGGAATTTGCAATTCCCAATCCTTAAGCCTTCTGGTGATATTGATGGCTTCTGTTGCACGCCTCTATTATTATCACCAGCCTTCTCTTTAAATTCTTTTAGGTGCTGTCTTGCTTGAATTGCTATCAACTTTGCCTCTTTCGCTCTTCTTAGCCAATCATCACACCTCCTTTGGGTCCTTATCGCATCTTCTATGCTTCCTTGCAAGGTAGTTGGTTCCCTTTAAACTCTACGATCCACTTTTGTTGTTGATGGTGGATGATTAAATTCTACCTCACATATGTAATATATGCCCTTCTTTTTTGTTGAATTCTTAAGGCAATCAACCAATGGTGTTTCCTTTTTCAGGATTTCTTCCTTGGCTTTCTCATTCCTTTGCTCCTTTGTAAGGTTTTGAAATTCAATTCCTAACTTTTCCGTTTTATTTACTTCTAAGAGAGACTCTTGAGGTCTAAGGCTTAACCTTACAAACTTCATCCATGTCTTAAGACCAACTGCCCTTAGTTCCTTCTAAGATTCGTACATAGCTTGCAATATCCCTTCCATGGCTTCCTGTGTTGACTTCATCATTTTGTCACTACCCTGCATGATGAAGAGTCTACAAACAACTCACTACCCACAGCTGAACAGAAAACGGCTCTAACACCACTATAATGTCCCTTTTAGGAAAGAATTAGAACAATTTGGGCTTTCCAATAAACCCTAACATAAACACATGCAACTTTTAATTCTCTTATTCAAACTCTAAGCAAATAAAATTCATAATTCTATAGATGCCAATTTTAGGACACAAATACAATATTTTATTCACCAAAATACTTGTTAAAAATTATAAATATTACAACCCAATAAAGTGTCTTCAAAACTGAATTTTATGATCAAATGAATGGTTGGAAAATTTAACGAAAGTATTGTTGACAATTCTTCCACAGGACAGATTGTCTCTTGCCATTCGAAAAATTCACATCTCCATCCAAGGAAAGAAAGAATTCATTAGGAAGAATACATTGTTTTTCTTTTGTGAGGGCCTTTGCTACAACAGGGATTCCTTCGGACGACTTTTGTCCAAAGGAATGGTTCATCAAATAAGGCTTCTGCTAAGGATTAATTCCTTCGGGCTAAGGACATAAGTCCACAGGAAATAACAAAGGAAAGAGCCTAAGACAAAGGAAGTAATTCCCTCGGACTTTTGTCCGAAGGAATA